>JARLTE010000013.1:7200000-7800000 GCA_030578095.1 Auricularia cornea | reverse complement strand
CCCGCAACACACGCCGCCTATGCAATCCTTGGGCCAGCCATCGATAGCGTCGGGCTACACCATCCCCTCGCATACCGTTCCATCTCAAGCGGTCGCCCAAAACCTCAATTGCTCGCAATACCCTGGCTACTGGAGCGAGTCTCGGGAGACCATCATCGAGCCGCCGAGCATGGGCGGCTCGATGTACAGCCAGCCCATGATGCCTCCGCCGCTACCGGCTTCGGGTAGTAATCTGCAGCAGGTACATCCGCAAGCGCCGTCAGCGACAACATACCCGGATTTCCCAGGATACCCGGCGACGACCGTGGTACCGCCACCCTACAACGCTCCGCCGAGTCGCATGCATAACGTGACTCATGCGACTTCGAGTCAACATCCGCATTTGTGTAATCCAAGATAATTTCTAGCTCGACGTGTTTGTCTGTCCGGCTCTTGATCTCATTTTTCTTGTCCTACTACCAATCTTGTCGCCCTGCCGCGATTTCATTGTCGTCGCTATCTGAGAGTCAGCGGGAAATGCACAGCGACTTCATCCAGATGTTCCCAAAGCTCGAGCACTACGTGCTATGCGAATCCGTTTGTCCGGCCAAACGCGCATTCTGACCCGCGCCAGCTGCAGCGGTGCTCAGGAAGAACAACCGGAATGCTGAAGCCGCTGCAGAGGATCTCACTGGGCCCGGTGATGAGTATCTCACGACTGTGTCGCTGCGTATTACTGTCTCTTGCAGCGAGGATCCCCTGAGGTTTGTACCAGGAAACACTCGTGAGATCCTGACCGTAAACTCCTGGTCGCACGGTGTGCAATCAGCCGACATTGTCTCGCAGTCTTGATAGCGGGTCCTCACCTTCCCACAGACCACTACAGAGTGTCGTCAGCGGAGAACCCAATCCCGGCTTGTCCTTCGATTCATTGCATCCCTGTCTCTTGCTTTGCTCAGCGTGTTATTCCGTGCTCGCTCAGTGACATGGAGGGTCAATGTTAACCGATGGAGCTGCCGTCATGGGTGTATGCCGTGTAATAGTTGAGTGTTTACTAAAGGCATGCGCTAATAGTCGTATTTCTACGTCAATGGTCCGCTGAGCGCATCCTGTAGCATGCAATGCACGATGAGGGCTCAGGAATGAGATGCCAGAGGACAGTCCCCTGTGGAGAGTCTCGGCCTCTCACAGGAGCTGGTTTATGACTAGAGTGGTGGCCGTCCCGGTCGCATGTGAGGTCGTGCTGATCTTCGTGGTAAAATCCCGGGGGTCTGAAAGGTCGAAAACCGCACTCTCTGGAACTATTGGAGCATTCGAGACGCGGTCCTGTCCGATTGCAGGAGCAGCCGATCCGCATATTTTGACCCCATAACCATACCCTACCCTTCATAGCACAGCCATAAGGGGGACCCAACCAGGCCCGCTGGTGGATGGAACATCCCACACCATATTCGACGGTCCTCGCCGCTGTCAGCTCCGAGAAAAGCTCGTCTGTGCAAGATTTTAGATCCTCAAATGCGCTTCCTGAGGGGACCGCGTGACATCGCAAAACGATTACCGCCAACTGCTCAATTGGGGTGACATGACACGATTGAAGTCAAGGGGACTGCAGCGCTGGCCCCTGGGAGCTCTGGAATCGGTGGTTCTGTGCAGGTCTTTGCTGCTATAGGGAGATTAACCCCCCAGATTTCGAAGAGATCCCTTGATTGTCGCATAGTACGGGTACGTGCAGCGCCGTGACGCGTGACCAGAGCAAGAAAATTACCTTACCGCGCCTGGGCTGTGACCCGTGACGCGGTAATAAGTCGTTTGGTTACAGTACGCCCATGGGGGCAGTCTCATGTCCAAGCTAGTGTAGGCTCGCGACGACGGCAGCGCTCCGTCTTGCGCCCCCAGACGCCCATGAGACAGAGTTTTCGTCTTGACATCGTGTCATGCAACGTCCAAAGCTTTGCCCTTGCGACGGCTTGGAGGGAGCCGCGCTGCGGAAATGTCAAGGAAGTCAGCAAATACTACTTCGCCGGGTGCATGCAGGGACAAACCCGTTAACGGCGACCGCAGCTGGTTCGTCTCAGCGCCTTCGTACACAATCTCCAGGAGAGTCTGAGCTATCGACATCCTTTATTTGGAGACCTATGCCCTATAGTTCATGCCTTCCAGTCCGCAACAGGATTGTGGTCTCTGCGACCCGACGTTCCGTACGCGATCTCCAAATGGAGGTCCGGAAGCATGGACGCCCCCGCCCGCAGATGGACTGTCTGCAACTTTCGCTCTGCGCTGTTAACAATATCTATTCCTAATATCCGGGATTTCGATGCAGTGCGCACGCCATCCCCCACACCATCGCTTCAGCATCGCGATGAGTTTTCTCGGTCTCCTACTCCATGTCCCAGTAATAATCTCAAATAACCGAGCTCTTTCAGAGCCTCCTGGAAGCCTTAGTTCTGATCGTGGTGGTTAGGCTGCGATTCGTGCAGAGGAGGTCGCGCGACTCGCAGAGGAGGCTCACGAGCATCTAGCTGAAGATGGGGAATATCCTGAGGTGGACATTCATTAGCGGGAACCCTTTGTTCCCGCGAGACAGGAGTTAGATACGACCCAGGAGTTCCACCGCTTGCAAAACGGTCCGCTCTGTGACTGATTTAGTGTCTTTCTCGCACGCGCCGCTGACTATCGACTCTCACGAAGACCGGGTCCTACGGCACTGTCTTCGCGCTTTTCCCAGCCATGGCAAAGATTTGGAGAAGCTATACGGAATCTGTGGCATTCTCCAAAGAGACATATCCCGATGACGCCGATCTCTACCTCTCAATCGATCAGCTGAAGCGTCGCATCGCCAAAATCACCGCCGTTCAGATGACATCGCTCTTATGATCTCCATCAATAGCGTACGAGCGTCGGAAAGCAGAGCCGGAAGATGAGAAGTAGGGGTGGAAAGCTGGAAAATAGGTCAAACGAGACACTGCGATCGCGGATGCGCCGCTGTCACCAAAGGTGGGTATATAGATGGTGTGGGCCTATAAAGACTCAACCAGCTTCGACACCTCCGCCTGGCTCGCGTGTGTAGACGGAGACGGCCCAGCGGGGGCCGTGGCAGGTACCCGATAGTGTGGGGGTGTGCAAAGAATGTATCCTGTATTTATCGGCAGCATGGCCTGCCACAGCAGACGGAGAATGTAGGCATAGAAACAAACTCGGGGGCTCTTTGGCAAGCATTGACACCCGACGTGATTGACGGCTGTCAGCCTGGCCGGCGCATCACGATCGGTTCTACCGGAGACGGACTCCGGACGGAGATAGGGCGCGGAATATGCCGATCGGAGACAGCGGGCTTTCCACATTCAGACGAGTCCAGTCCAGTACTGTACTTGCAACCTTCGATGTCAAGCGCATGAGAAATTTTGTGATGACAAGCCCATTCCCAGTAAGAGTAATCTCCAATAACACACCAGCATTCTGTGCAGATGAATGACGCGTGAGGCAGCAAATTTATTCATTTTTATTGTCGTGCACAACCATGGCCTGCTCCATGCAAAAATAATACCTGAGGCAGTGAATCTTTTAGATTTGCGAGAATGACTGTTTAATGATTGACAGAAATGCTATGTGCTGCCATTATATAAAATAGTGTGAAGTCCAGATACCTGGTGTTGGAAGGATCCGCTCCGGTTGCATCCGGTTGCATCCGGTTGCATCCGGTTACTTCCGTGATCCGCGTGTCGGCGGCTATATGTGCCGATCATCATACTTGCCCACTTACAGTCAGTCAGTGGCGCATTTTCTAGCGACGAGTGCAAGTCAATGGTACGGTCAACCATGCAAGAGACAGTTTCCGCTGTTCCCAATACCAATTTGCCTCCTGATCTCCTAATCCTCAGCATCGCGGCTCTCCCTCGCCACTGCGGCTTCATGACAGAGGGACCGACGCCTCTGTGCTATCCCGTGACGGTCGGTGTTGTATTCGCCGTTGGGCCTTTCTAAAGTACATGTGCAGCAGCGGTGGACGGCGTCCTTGCATCATCAACGCGCTCTCTCGCGATTCCCTCTCCGGTCAAAAATGTAGCTCAGTAGGAACGTAGGCAGTGCTCAAAGATGTTCTTTGTCTGTGTCCACTGGTTCCCCATTGCGTTCCTCGACCGTCCGCGGCGTTCAAGCTTTGATTTCTGCTTGCATATCTCGCCATCGTGCATAATACCGCACATGATCTTTACGAAGATCCACAAGACCCACTACACACATTTAGCCTTTCAGATAAGGAGCTTTGTGGAGAGATGTAATGATGTTTCTAGGGTGTGAGCCCCTCTTTGTACCACAATCTTTTGCTGATATGAAACCGCGGGCCACAAACGGGATGGGTTCGTTCCGGAAATCCCCGGGTCCCCCTTCAACCATTGTGTTCCATTTCAATCCGTATAGTAGAGCGCTGGAATGGCCAGTTTTAAGCTGCGCTAATGCGATCGGCCCTGGCTCGCTTTATATGCGCGTTCTCTCCCGGAGCATACGCGGGCGACAGCGAAGGGCTCTGTTGGTCGCAGAGCTCCAGGCCTCTCGGTTTACCAGTGGTGAATCGTGGCGACAACAGCCCTGGGTATCCGTATACATGTGTCAACTTTTCGTCTCTCGACTGGCGCTGCTTCTCGTCAATGGACAACCTCTCCAGCCTAATGCTGAGTCAACCTGCTTTGCAAGTCGCCCAAGCCTAGGCTTTCATCCAGACGCAGTAGCTGCAGCTATGGGGACTGGTGCTTACTCCTTGCATATCCAGGTGATCACCTTCTTAGAAACACATGCGTGTGCCCAATGCCGTTCCTGTGGTGCTCATTGCATGTGTCTCATCCGACGTTCGTCTGTGGCTAACACTCCATTAGACACAGAGCCTGCAGGTCGAGTCTAGACCTCGCATATACGGACGGATTGGTGTTTCATCATAAGCCCGGCTCAAAGTCATGAAAGCTCCGAGTGCCATAATGCTATTGCGCCCTCCGGAGTCCTCCCGGGCTTGACATGCGTCGATGCGTTGCCCCATCCAAGCAATCACAGCAACTCTGGTTTTGGGAGCGTGGAGTTGCTGAACTTTCTCACGCAGTGTGCGGAGGTCAACCAGACGTGCACAACACGTCTTCTAGACCGATCACGCGGCCTCTCGACGCTCTCAAAGGCCTTTCTTGCTGAGAAGATGTGCTCAATGTCTCTCGAGGTTTCCGGAGACGTTTTGTTCGTATTGATGCCCGTCTCAGCACGCATCTCACCAACGGCAAGTCGAGCCCCACCTATCGCCATGCAGATCTGTAATCGCAGTCTCTCAACCCCGTGCTGAGCTACGGGGTGAGGGAGAATGCAAATGGAGCTAAGATCAGGTTCCGACGCCCCTCCCAGTGACCGCCCGCGGCCGAAGGCCCAGCCCACTACACTGGGCTCTCGCACATTTCGATACTCGAGTCATGCTGGATTCACTAGCCTGAGATGGACGCGCGCTATACCGGAGAGATCGTACGGGCACATTGATTGTGTGCTCCCGAGCGAGGGATGGCGCTCCGGTCTCGCATTTTGACAGGGGCGCTCTGCCATGGAAGCCTTGCGATGCTCCCTGAGGGAACCATGACGCGTTGGCAGGCACCGGGCCCGTCTGCGGTGTTATTAACGCGCTGATCATCTCGCCAACTTCGGGAGCACGAGGGTGCGCCACCGACGTCCGAGAACATGTCTGTTGTGCACATTGCGTTCCACTGATCCATCTCACTTCACAACTCGAAAAGTCCGTCTTGGGCTGGGCTTTTTAAACACTTGTATGCCTGGAGCTGTTGTAGCACTGAGACATGTGAGGCTGCGGGTATTAGCGGGCTCCGCATTCCCCAACGAGAATATTACGGCACAATTGCCAATGCGCTGTTAGCTACCGTCATCGATATGTCTTTTCAAGCTCCGGGCCTGTCAGACCATCCTTATTTCTCAGGTTAGCCGCCGATGACGTGTTCATTAGCGCCGAGATTTTCCAGCACCAGCTTTGTCCTCTATCGCTCCCACCTACCTTGCGCGTCCCTTCCCAGGACGACTGCTGCTCCTAAACTCCCTTCCTAGGCCGAGATCCCAACAGTTTCCACTATGGACCCTCCTGGCAACGGTGGAGCTGGCCGTGAGATACGCTGGCCTGCTGAGGAGATCGACACCTCCTGTTCCGACCTCATGAACTCCCTGTTCAAACACAATCGTGAACATCCTTACCTCCGCACGGTCTTCGAGTCCATCATGGTCTCCAGGACGCTGCACCAGGAACCCGACGCCCCGCCCATTACAGTGGTCAACATTGTTGACAAACAGCCGTGCCCTGCTATCGAGTTTGAGTACAAAAACGACCTCGTCTACGGTATTAACGTCAGGCGCCGCCTGGACAAAGCCGGGCTCAAGGGCTGCACATGTTCTGGCGGATGCAGCCCAGATTCCCAGACATGTGCCTGTCTCAAGCGGCAGCATCGTTACCTCCGTCTGGGGGACGGCGAAGGCCCGCCCGGGTTTAGCTACAACAGAGACGGACGTCTTGTCTTGGACGAGTACCCGGTTTTTGAGTGCAACGACGCATGTGGCTGCGACGAGACCTGCATGAATCGGGTAACTGGCCCCCTCTCCCTCCCCGTGCATGTTCCATCATAGACTTAATTTCCGCGCACAGGTGGTCCAGCATGGACGTAAAGTCGCGGTGGAGATCAGCAAGACTGAAGACAGGGGTTGGGGTAGGCTATGGTAGACTCATTTTAATACCTCTCGGCTCAATCTTTCCCGTATCAGGGGTCTTCGCAAAGGACCATATACCCAAGGGATCGTTTATAGGCATCTATTCCGGTGAATTGATCACGGATGTGGAATCGGAGCACCGAGCACGGTGAGCCGGGTAGCTGTTAGCGATCTTGCACACGCACTCACTCTCGCAAAGGGTTAACGCAGATGTTGGACGAACGTACCAGTTCATCATTGAACCTTGGTACCTCCGTAACATGTATCGGCGCAAGTACCGCCAGCCAAATATCGATCTTAAAAAAGCATCACGGCCTGATGATCAACAGCAGAGGAAGAAGTTCGTTGTGGACGCCTTCCATGTCGGGAATGTGAGTATCTGAGGTAACTTGCCTGGTCCCTTACTGATCATAGTTGCTGAAGTTTACGAGGTTCCTGGTTAGGGAACTCTGGCCGCTTCTATACCTTGTTACTGATTGCATAATGCCCCCAGAACCACTCTTGCGACCCCAACTGCTCTACCACAACCGTCCACATCAACGAACCCGATATTTATAAGCCCTATATCTGCTTATTTACATGCAAGAAAATCAAAGCCGGGACCGAGCTCACTGTATCCTACCGAGGGGATGATAGCGACGAAGATGAGGTATGCGCTGCTACTCTATTTCCTCCCTGGTAACCCACCTCAGTAATTCATAAACTTTGCAGTTGAATACATCACAGAGTAATGGGAAGAAAAAGACGAAGGAGAAGAAGAAAGAGAAGGAGAACGAGAACGAGAAGAAAGACAAGCGGAGAAAGAGGAAGAGGGAGGAGGAAGAGAACGAGAAGAAAGACAAGCGGAGAAAGAGGAAGAGGGAGGAGGAAGAGGAAGAGGAAGAGGAAGAGGAAGAGGAAGAGCGGTGTTTATGTGGCTCTTCGAAGTGCACTGGGAGAATGTTCCTGAAGCCGAAAAAGAGATGAGATTCTCAACTATGTAGTGCAAATAGACGAGACACGTGCGACATTATTGAGGACAGGAAGGAACTGCAGGTAAAAACATATGAGAGGGAGCGCGACAGAGAGCGTGTCACAGCCATGAACGCGAAAGTAGGAGTGCGAGCCCAGCTGGTCCCTCTCTGCGGACCGATGCGTGGCGAGCGCGACGGACGAAGGTCAATAGGACTAGTTTAATGCGGAACCGCAAGCACCCGACGCTCTACAAGAGAGGCACGGTGAGCAATGCGTTGGCGAGCTCTGGTCGCCACTTAGCGCGGCATCTAGCGGCACCTCCATACACACTACGAATGGGCACAAATTTGAGTCAGTCAACAACAACCCGGCCGATACATATCATTCAGGATTGGGCTACGTACGGCTGCACTCCGACGATCACCGCAGCATCTCTCCCCACGATTTTGCCCAGGCTGAGTAACACTCCGGCCAGACAGCGCCCGAATCGAGAATCGTGACAGTTTCTGCGAGCCCAGGCAAGGGCATGTTGATGCCATTGCTGAGAATCGTCGAGACGTGGACGCGATCGAGCACCAGCGTCGCGAGCTTTGCGGGAGCGAGCTGCAGGATGTCCGAGAGAAATCCGCGCTCAATGTGAAGAATGCTCCTCATGGATCGCACGTGCACCGCGCGCAGTTTGGGGCACAACATCCGCGGCACGCGGTGCCAAAGGTATGTAGACCTCGTCGATACGTCAAGTGTGAGTTCCTCGAGCGCGCGGAGCGACGGAAAGACGTCCGTTGCCATGCGCGGCAGCTGCGCGAGCCCGCCGATCGTGAGACGCGTAGCCTGGGTGAGAGGGACACACCACGAGTCGTCACATTTGACGCGCTGCACTATACGCTGCCGGCCGGCTGCGTCCGCGACCATCATATCAAGGAGCGAACCGTCGAACTGGACTGCGGCCGACGCAGGCACGACGTCCCGGAAGAGCGGAAGGACCGAGGCGAGGTCTGGCAAATGGTAAGGCTCGTCGTCAAATGAAATATGCAGGAAATTAAGTCTCGCGAGACGTTCGAGGCCGCGCAGTCTCCGGAATGACTCGCTGCTGAGCTCCAGAAACACGCGCTTCAACGTGGTGGGGAAAAGGCTGGCTGCGGCAGGCAGACCGGTTGTGTGCGTGATTTTGAGGGCGAGCGATTCAAGTGCCGAGAATGAGCATAGAAATGACCAAGCATCCCGCGTAAAGCCTTGCTGATAGACGGCGGTGGAAAAGACCAGAGACCGCACATTAGCATCCCCGGCGCACGATAGGACGACTCCGCGAAGCTTGATGGTCCGTAAGGCACGTTTGTTGAAGCTGGAAGCGCCAAGGTCGAGGTGCAGCCAGGTATTAGAGTTGAGGACGCCAATGATCTCCAACATCGGAGCATGGCCCTGCAGAGCGGCTTCGAGGGAGCCGCGGATATGACCGGTAGCCCAGAGCCGTTGCGCGTCGGGATAACCACTCGGAATGGTCAGATACAACACCCGCATGTGATGCAAGTGACTCTTGATGATATCGGCGAACCCTTCGATGTTGTCGGGGCTCAGTTGGACGCGGAACGTGACTGGCACGCGCTGTGCTCTCTCGAGGAAGAACCTGCAAGCTTCGGGACCGCGTGATGTAGGAATGACCGACCAGAGCCAGCGGGGAGAGCCTAGAGAGGCGCGACGCCATCTGTGGCACACCATCGCTGCGCGAACGCGGTCCCAGAGGCGCAACTGCGTGAAGATTTTGGCCCACAGCTCGTCTGGTAGTTTATCGACGTGGCAAGCCGCAGCCCCTTGGCGCGAGTGATTCTCGCTGACTGGACAGACAAAGTCCGGGATGCCTGTGTCAGGGCTGAAAATTATTCATGAGCTCAACGCCTATGACATACGCGACGTCGTGCACGTACGCAGCGGGCTTGTGGACTTCGAGGCATGCGGACGAGCCCACAGTATTCATCGAAAGGGCGCCTTGGCCTGAAGGACGCGCCATTAATGCGAGGCAAGTGATTTAGGGTTGTCCTGGTGGGCGTTCGGGTTGAAGCCAGGTCGGGCGGACTTGGAAACGTAAACCAGAACGAGTTAGGCCCCATACACTTGATGGGGAGCCGCGTGGCCGGTGCGAAGACAGTAGACAGAGAGGGTCAGACCCGGTGGCCCCCTGGACGATTCGCCCCACCGAAAAGGCGTCCTGGTCCCTTCAGGGGCGGACGGGCATATCCTGCTCGTTGTAGAGGGCTCGAGTTAGTAACTCGGGGTGTTCCAATCGGACAGTATATCTGAATCTTTACAGCGATCTGATATAAAAATACACCTAACACACTTCCTACAGACATGAGATCAATCTCGTGGACCTGACAGCATTCAGAGGCTCTTATTCAGCTACGGCCGGCCCGCGAGATGAGACATGATATCCCGAGCATTTCTCCATTTAGGGAACCCGTTCTTTGGTAAATTCAGTAGGTGAGATGCATAATAGCATAGACTCACTAGCATTTGTTACTCAGTTGTTATAAACAATGTTATCAACACAGTGTCAGTAACACGGCATGTTACCAACGTGTTACCTAACCCGTCCAATGGAGAATAACCAACCAGGCGCTAATCCGCCGCCGATTCGGGGCGATCAAACTTCTTGCTAGAACGGTCCCAGTATGCCTGACCCGTAGGAACCTTTTGATACCCAGGGTGCCCCCGACGCAAGCATGATCCACAAGGGAGCCGGTGTTCCGCTCTTGCGCGGATACGGACGAACTCCCGACGGGAGTCCCGCCCAGACATTCACCACTTAAAGGCGGACGACGCGGTTGCCTGTACTTTAGTCTTTGGATTCCTGGTCTCTCAGAACCTTTGTGCGTGCACTCGGTCTGAGAGTGTTCCTCCAGCACCTTTGGTCCGAGGTCTCGCTCGGGTCCCACACGTTGTAGACCTTGGGTGCGTGGGAGTAGAGGCGAGTACTCCTCATCAGCCCCCGGTCCCCTCTAGAGCCGAGTACGGAACTCCCGTCGGAACCCTCTAGAGGGCCCCTCCCCCTCCGTGCGCCTGGTCTGCGCCTCTGCCATTGCGGGCGAGAGCCAAGGGCCTGTTGGGACGTCTCCTAGAGGGAGGGGTAAGACCTGTGTAAGGGTGGGCTGCCGGTGGTACTGTAGCCAAACGACTTATTACCGCCTGAGGGGACCGCGTGGCATCGCAAAACGATTACCGCCAACTGCTCAATTGGGGTGACATGACACGATTGAAGTCAAGGGGACTGCAGCGCTGGCCCCTGGGAGCTCTGGAATCGGTGGTTCTGTGCAGGTCTTTGCTGCTATAGGGAGATTAACCCCCCAGATTTCGAAGAGATCCCTTGATTGTCGCATAGTACGGGTACGTGCAGCGCCGTGACGCGTGACCAGAGCAAGAAAATTACCTTACCGCGCCTGGGCTGTGACCCGTGACGCGGTAATAAGCAGTTTGGTTACAGTATTCCACTCGTACATAGGCTCTCGCCTAGCGCGGTTGCCGGCTGGCCGCAACAGCCGAGTCTATACGCAACAGCTAATTATATACATCATCTGATCATAGCCGCGGTCGGCATTAAGATAGCTCGAAAATAAAGAAAGATACGTGTGCAGGAGCGGGAGAAATGCGCTGTGGGAAGGGAACTACGCAATAAGGTCAGATGTGCAATCTGGACAATGGTCGCGGTACACGGCGGCGAGCTTGCACCATTCTTGATGGCATACTGAATCAATTCCGCGAGATTCCTCGTCTGTTACAATGCGTACCTTCGTCTAGTCTGCCAACAACCCTTTCCAGTACTTGGTAGTATACCCAGGAATGTCGGCGGGCGTGGTCGAAGGTACAGCCGAGGGCAGTCCCAAGCTTTGAGCTTCAACCACTGGGAGTCAATAAAGGGCAAAACAATAGCAGGCGATAAACATTGTGTAGGTCAAAACGATTGGACTCATCCATCGGCTATGCTACAGCACGTGAGCCTTACGCAGAACTTTGGCCTGTACACCGGATCCGCTGCACTCCAGACCGAATGTCATCGGGACGCCGCGCTCGAGATGCTGGTGGTTCTCCGAGCCCGGCCGCGTGCCTGGTGGCAGCAGCTGGCGCAGCACCTGCTCCGTGGGCAGGTCGCCCGCGCAGCCCACGTACAGCGCGCGGTAGTTGAACGGAAGATTCCCGTTGAGCGCGTCGTCCTGCCAGTTAAGCGCGAGCGCGATCATCCCCCGCACTTCATTCCCCACGGCCCACTTGGTGGCCGCATCGCCCGGCGAGTCGCAGAACACGTCCAGGAGGTTGGTGAGGACGTCGGCGAGCTCGTAGGCGATATCCAGGCTGCGACGCGCAATTGCACCCTCGTACTCCGTCGCGAGGAAGTACGCGTGGCACTCTTTTGACTCTGCGTGTGGAGTGCGTTAGTCGGCCCCAACTTCACGCAATAGGCCGAGACTACGGACTCATGACGTGCACGCCCGCCTCCAAGTTCTTCAGGAACCGGCCCTTAGCCGCCTCCAGCCCGGGCGCAAAAGGCGCAAAGATCGAGAGCCACAGCGCCTGCACGAACAGCGCCTGCACAGCCAGCATCAGAACGATGTGGATTGGGCGCTGCCACTCTTTAGCGTCAAGGAGCAGCTCCTCGATGTGCTCGTATGGCGCGCCGGCCTTGGAAAAGAGCGCGTCCAGGTCTATGTCATCCCAGGTGCTGTGGATGACAACCTGCTTGAGAAGGTCGAAGGGGGCGGAGTCCAGGTCGTCGTTCAAGTACGAAAACCTAGTGATGAATGCTGCCGCCAGGTGATGTCAGGCGCTCTTCATGGTGATGCCAACCCAGGGACACATGCCTGGGATATCAATGCTCCTCTCCGCGGTGAAGCGGAGGACGGGTGGCCTGTCCACGGAAGGACGCTTCAAGTTCACGGCGAGCCGCAGGTTTTCCTGTTCCAGCTCGAAAATGCGGCGGTCCTTCTCCTCGAGTTCTCGGCGGGCAAATACGAGCTGCTCCTCGAGGGCAGCGCCATTATGGCTGCAAAGGCCGTACACGTTGTGTCAGTCATACGGTGGCAGGTCAACTATGAAGAGCAACTGGACGCGCCTGCTCGAGGCATCGGACGGCCCTTCTGGTGCATGGGCGGCGATGCGTGTGCTGCGTCGGACGGCCTGGGGTGCCTCTGCGTCTGCGGGGTCGCGCGATCAGCATTGGCGGTCACATACGGCACACGATGGCAGGCAAAAAGGGTCGTATACCATCGTCGTCCGTGGCCATCTGGCTGCGCGGCCGTTTCTTGCCGCTACGCATGCTTTATGGGAGCACGCGTGCGGTTGCGGAGGTCTGCTTGTCGGTGTTTGGTCGAGTGTCTGGGCCGGAATCTTGCGACGCTATCGGGATTTTCCGGATGATTTGTGTCCATGGACGTGTTGACAGATCTTTTTGAAGTTTAACCTCGAGTGTTTCCTTCAATAGATCATTTGCCCTGCTTTGTATAGCCAGTTTCCCAAATAAATGGGGCCGTACTGCATCTGTTCTTTATGCATCGGCATAAAGAGCTGCCGCCGCGTAGGGATGGACGCCGTGCCGTCCGTGCCGTTTCCGTCTTATGAACAGCGCGGACGGTCACCAGTAGGGCCGTCTGATCCGTCTGCTGTGCGCGGCAGGTGCTGAACGGCGACGACACGGCCGTGCCGAGTCCGTGCACGCGTTTGAACGGTGCATCCTCCTCCGGTGGTGAGCCGCAACGAGCGATTGGCGGAGGATCGCAGGCGTAGAGGGAGAAAGACCGCAAATCTCTTCCCTAAAATTGCTCTGCGGGCCGGAGAAGATCGCGTAGACTGAGGAGAGCATGGGCTGGCGGGTGGTGGACATCTGGACAGTGGCGCCTCGGAATCCCTTCAACCACCCGCAGACCGTGACGACCGCCGGCCAGTCGTCTATTGAGAGCTCATAGCGGCAAAGCTCCCGGTCCTTTGCCACATATGAGTCGATTGTCGTCCGGTATAGTAAAGCTCTACCTCCGATACAAGTCGCGTGTTAATACGCTGCAGATGGGCCTAGTAGGACTCACGGAGCATGCTATGAGTCGAGGACCATCGCGTGCTCACATCTAGGATGAGCATCTTCGCGTCGTCATTGCGTGCACGCGCAACGGAGTCCTGGTCAACCTCCTTAAACCAGGCCTGCAGCCGTTGAGGGCTGCTCCGCACAGCACGCGCGATCGCACGCATCTTGGAGACGGTGAGATCATGCAATACCTCGTAGTAACAATAGTGTTATCTTTGGGATGCATCCTGCTTCCGAGAGGGCATTGGACCCGCCGGGCTCATAGCCATCGGGCGCTTCGTCCTCGAGGCCCACGAACCGCTCTTCGGCGAGGGTAGAGTCTGCGGCAGCATCTTGATAGGGTGTCTTCTGAACTCGACCGCCAAATCGAGAACGTCTCGTAATCGAACGGTTCCTATGAAGTTTGAGGTCAGAGAACCGGTATCAGGCTGTCAGGCGTATGCTCACCTTCGCAGGCTCGGCCTTCAGAAGCTCCTTAAGCCCTTTGACTTCGTCCTGCGTGATCTTCCGAGAGCCGCTTGGCGCATCGAGCTCGTCAATCGTCGGAGGTGTATTGCGAGACTTGATGACGCTGTACAGCATTTCCATCGTCGAGTGGAACTTTTCGATGTGCTTTACGAGCCCTGAGATGAATAAGAACCAATAATCGACCGCGTATAGCCACGCCATACCAGAGTAGTTGGACTTCATCGTCCCCATTGACGGTTTGAACCTCCGAGCAATGGCAGCATGCGAAATGGCGGCCTCCCTTACCCCCAGCGCCGTTTTTTTCGGGATGAGACGGAGTGGTAGAAGTTGAAGACCACGTTCCGAGCCTGCTTCTGCTGCGAGTGAGCGGCCAATTTAGACTGAGCAACATGAATGATACTTACAGGAACTGCAGTCTCAGAATCTTTGATGACAATCGGATTGCTCTCTGTTCTCGCCGTACTGACGAGGCTTGCATTTGCAGAGATAGAGGTGTTGTCTGACTGCCGCCGCTCTCTTCGTGCACATGGCGCCGTTTGGCCCGTCCGGGCTTGCGGTGCGTCTGATGTAACCTGACGTGCTTGCACGGGAGCGTAGATGTCTGGTGGGGAAGCAGTTCGGCGACCTAGAAATATGAGATCAGCGTCTTGTGACAAGGCGGAGAGAATTGTGGAACCTCAGCATTGATATTCTCACCCGGCTCGACCCCCCCACCCCCCTCCGAATCAGAAGACTCTGTCGGGTCTCCAGAGAAATCGCCGTCAGACGAGTCGCTATCCGGATCGAGGACGAGTGCATCGAAGCGAGTGGGAGACGAGACGCGCTTGAGACGATGCGCCTGGATCTCCGGTGAAGCGCGGAGGCGCGATCGGCCACCTTCGAAGACTGAACAGTTGTGCGCTTGCCATGATGCGATACGAACGTCCGCCCAGCAGCATTGAATGGCTGCGGTATGTTGGAGGACGAGGAAGCCACGACACCGGCAGTGTTTCGCGGGTAGGAGCGTATATTTTGAGTTGAGGGACTCGGCCCTCGGCTGAGGTCGTCTATTGAATAGTTGCAAGGCAGCCCCGAGAGTCCAATCCATGAGAAATGGCCATTGGTGTAGACCCTTGACACCGGGCCGCATACAACGTGCACGACCGAGTGCAGTCGCCCGCGCTGTGCCAAAGTCTCGCTAGCAATATCAAAGGGGATGTGCACAGAAAACCCAGGGCTGGCCATACACAGATTATTTGAATGATGGGGGCGAGAGACGAGCGCGCCGTGTCGTTGCATAATGTGCGCACAGGCGTACAACTGGCACACAAGGCCGCCTGACGGACTGCCAGATTGACACACCCTAGTTCCAACGTTCCATTCCTAAAACAGCCTAGGAAGGGCATATGTTACATCTGGTTAGTAACACGGCCCCCGATGCCAGTTCGGGTTACTAACATTGAGTGACCTGAACATAGAAGAAACGGTGCAAATCCCCACCACATCTCAGGTGTTCAATGAACCCCCCGTACTGCCGAAGGACACCTCCGCGAGGTGAGACCGATTTCTGGCTCAACATGCTCGCTCATCGATCAGCAGCAGGGTCGTCGGGTCAAGTCCGTGTTCAGTGAACCCCCCGTACTGCCGAAGGACACCTCCGCGAGGTGAGACCGATTTCTGGCTCAACATGCTCGCTCATCGATCAGCAGCAGGGTCGTCGGGTCAAATCCTGTGGAGCATCCTCTTCCACATTCACGAAGACCTGTGAACTTCGCTTTGTATCAGCCTGTGAATGCAGGAGAGTCGCATTAATATTGAAAATGGACATTTAATTACTGTTACTAACGCGGTGTTAGTAACATCTCATGTTATTAACGTGTTAGTTTCATCGTCGGACGAAACTAACTGAGCACTACCGTGGTGTGGGCCTGCGGATCGAACCTCATAGGGAACTTTCAGGGGGCCGGCCGAAGGTGAAAGGCGAGCAATATTGCTCGATCCTGTCATCATGGCATTGAGTATTGTTGACCAGCATTACTCGCAGTTCTTTATGCCCACGCATAAAGAACAAACGCAGTACGGCCCCATTTATTTGGAAAACTGGCTATGCAAAGCCTCGCGTACAGTGTCACTATTTGTCAACCTTCTGAAGGGCGCCATAGAGGCGCTTGATGAAGACTGGGCGACACCGCACAGTAGCAGTGCTACCAGCCTTGTCAACTATCAACCAGTAACCCGAGAATATTTGCGCAGTCTTGGCGAACAGTATCTCACTCACATGGATGTAGATTAATCATTGTTGATGGTATGTACTTGCATTGACATACAAATTGATCTGCTTCCCCGTTTGCCAAGGACGTTCGGCGCGGACTTTTCAGTTGCTTACCAGGGCGTGCACATAATTTGACATTGTACTCCGGAATTGCATGGGTGCCAGTGGCCATCCTTCTCATTTGCGTCCGGGCCCAGCACACGCATCGCACTGGTAGGGATGGACGCCGTGCCGTCCGTGCCGTTTCCGTCTTTTCAACGGTGCGAACAGCGACGACTGGAGCCGTCTGATCCGTTTCCCGTGCTGCGACACGGCCGTCCCGTCCGTATACGGCTTCTCGACGGCATATTCGAGAAGCTTTACCTTCGCCAGACAAAAGCTTCAACTTACAATCACCTAACATTCTGGTACGCACCTCTGCACATTTCGAGTGTTGGCGGGACTCATAACTACCCAGAGGAGCAGCGTAAGTTCAGATTCATACCAACCTGACATCTCCGCGCTATCTCTGGGCAAGATTCGGCCGCACCCGAGATTGACTATCGGTGAAACTTGGTGTATCTATTCAAAGAACCGTTCTCTGCTGCTATTCCGATGGGAGTCCGGGTCGACTGGCGACATATGGTGCTGAGTCTGGCTCCGCCGTCTCGTTTCCGTGCCCGGCCAGAACGGCACAGCCGTACGGCTGCTTCATCCATCGACGACGACGACGGACGGGGACACAGCCACCCGTCCACCGGCACGGAACGTCCGTGCACGGAATCCCCGGCGACGGCGTCCATTAGGGCTGCCACCCGTCCCGTATACGGGTACAGCCGTACAAAAACGGTCCGTACACCGTCGGAAAACTGGGCCTGACGGGACGGGGACGGGATACGGGACGGCCGTTGACGGGTCCAACCCGTACACGGCGATCAACCATTCTCAACTCGACATTGGGTGAGATTTTGGCACTATGGCATGTAATGACGCACATATAAGTCACTCAGATTGCCGAGGTGCACAAACTAAGCCTGAAGGAACCTAACTTCACTGTATTAGGAGTCAACTTGATCGTGAGAACATCGTCATTTACCTCCGAGGTGATTCCAGCTGTCCTCCTAGGGGCCATGGATGGATTTTGGTATGCTGTATGGTCAGTTTATGACATCCTCTGAAGAGCCGAGTCGGTTAAACCTTGCTCAGGCCCAGATTTTAGTCGCGACAAGGCCGCAAGCGCTGGCCGAGACCCGTACACCGTACACACGCCGTACACGGCCGTACGTATACGGCCGTCTTCCGTCACCGCATCAGGGCTGTACGGGACGGGAACGGACCCGTCCCGTCCGTCCCGTATAACCGTTTTGTACGGTGACGGGTGGCAGCCCTAGCGTCCATCCCTAGCGGCGGCACTGGTCCGGAGGCAAGAAAAAAGAAACATGAACCGGGCTAGAAGAAAAATGATCTATTGAAGGAAACACACGAGGTTAAACTTCAAAAAGATCTGTCAACACGTCCATGGACACAAATCATCCGGAAAATCCCGACAGCGTCGCAAGATTCCAGCCCAGCCGCTCGACCAAACACCGACAAGCAGACCTCCGCAACCGCACGCGTGCTCCCATAAAGCATGCGTCGCGGCAAGAAACGGTCGCGCAGCCCGATATCCACGGACGACGATGGTATACGACCCTTTTGCCTGCCATTGTGTGCCGTATGTGACCGCGAATGCTGATCGCGCGACCCCGCAGACGCAGAGGCACCCCCGGCCGTCCGACGCAGCACACGCATCGCCGCCCAGGCACCAGAAGGGCCGTCCGATGCCTCGAGCAGGCGCGTCCAGTTGCTCTTCGTAGTTGACCTGCCACCGTATGACTGACACAACGTGTACGGCCTTTGCAGCGCTACCCTCCGGGGGCAGGTCAAAAATCTCCGCAAGCAATTGGAACGCGCGGGCCGCGAACTCGAGGATAAGGACCGTCGCATTGCCAACCTGGAACAGGAAACCCAGAAGGTCGCCGAGGACTTGGCGCGTACTTCCCAGGACCTGCGGAACGTCCGCCTCTTCCTCGCGGAGAGCCACCTAGATATCGAATGCACGTGTCCCTTTATTGGCATTACCATGCACAATGCCTGACATCACCTGGCGGCAGGCTTCATCTTTAGGTTTCATCACTGGAACGACAACATCGGCGAGCTCTCCTGCGACCTTCTCGAGCAGGTTGTCATCCACAGCACCTGGGATGACATAGACCTGGACGCGCTCTTTTCCAAGGCCGGCGCGCCATACGAGCACATCGAGGAGCTGCTCCTTGACGCTAAAGATTGGCAGCGCCGAACCAGCACCATTCTGATGCTGGCTGTGCGGGCGCTGTTCGTGCGGACGCTGTGGCTCTCGATCTTTGCTCCTTTTGCGCCCGGGATGGAGGCTGCAGAGAGTTCGGTCATGAAGGAATTGGAGGCGGGCGTGCAGATTCACGGTCCGTCGTCTCGGCTTATTGCGCAAAGGCCGGGCCGACTAACGCGCTCCATACGTAGAGCCACAGGTGCACTACGCGCACTTCCGCGCGATGGCGTACGCCGCGGCGAAGCGAAGGCGCAGCATGTCCCTCGTCCGCAACGTCGCCCGCGAGCTCGCCGAGGGGCTCACCGATGTCCTGGGCGTGTTCTGCACCTCGCCGGGCGATGCCGCCACCGAGTGGGCCCTGGGGGAGGATGTGCAGGATGTGATCGCGCGCGCGCTCAACTGGCAGGACGACGCGCACAACGCGCACCTCTCGTTCCGCTACCGCGCGCTGTGCCCGGGAGACCTGCCCTTGGAGCAGGTGGAGCGCGGGCGACTGCCACAAGGCACGCGGCCAGGATCGGAGAACCACGAGCATCTCGAGCGCGGCGTCCAGGTGGCCTTTGGTCTGGGGGCGAGTCGATCCAATGGACCTACCAAGGTTATGCATCCGCCTCATGTGCTTTAGCGTAGCCGATGATTTCAATTATGTGTTGACCTGCTCAATGTTGAGCGCGTGTGATTGTTCGGCCCTGTATAGGGGAATTCAGAGCTGTCGATTCTGGTCGATTCGTCGACCAGAGGAATCGGAATCGGTGAATCGGCAAAGCGGGTTTGCCGGCCGATTCGCAGTCGATTCGCGGACCGATTCTTGGTGTCATGTTAATTTTGTACGAACGATTACAGTCGTGTTGTTACTTTGTTATACTTTTTACTCCCGCGCTCTTCCACATCGCCTGACACTGACTTTAGCAGCCATGCCCCCGGGCAAAACGTCAGCCGCTGCTGGAAGCGAGGTCTCGTCAACTCCCCCACCAGCCAAGAAGAAGTCGGCGGGTGCTGGCACGCGCAAGAAAGCGGCTGAGATCGTCAGCTCGGACGAAGAGCCGGCAAAGCCGCCCAAAAAAGCAATTAAAGTCGACCAGGGCGTCAAAAACCATGCGCGAGCCGTCGGTGGAGGTCGTCGAGGCACCTGAAGACGAGATGACTATCCCGTGAGTGTGCTGAAACTTTCTGTTGGAGTGCGGCACAGCAACCGCTGCCGCCGCGCTGTGCCCCTCGTTCTGAGCAGCTTACAGGTGGAAAAACAAGGAGCATCACGCTCTTGCCGACCGGATCCTCCTCTGCATTGAGGAGGACAACGGCATACGCTGTGGGCTCGTATTTGATCCGCAAGGCGCCCTCATCGTGCGCGGTGTTCATCATCACCGTAAACTCGCCGAGAAGGTCGTACTCAAGCACCCTGACTTCAAGAAAATGCAGCCCAAGGAAGCGACCCAATCTGTTAAGAACCGAGTTGACAAATGCCTCATTTCTGCCGCAGTGGAACACACGCTGATTGTTGCTCCTCGCAGGCTCAAAAAGCGTTCTTCACGCCCAAGAACCCGCTCAGCAATACTGGGGAAGGCCTTCTACCTCTAGATGATGGGGATGGGAAGCTGCATGATCATTAAATCACGAATTTGCAGTTCAGACGGGTCTGAGTATCTTACCAACACATCGCCTTGATAGAGAAAATTCGGACCGACTTCCCCTGGTACTAGCTTATGCCCTGCCTTCTTAATGAGAGCCCCATCTACGACCTGGACTTCATGTTTCCCAAATCTGCCGCTCCGAAGGCCACCAACGCGGTAGATGGAGCCGCCAATGCTTCAGACAATGACGACCCATCCATATCGTCGGAGGAGGACTCCAGCCGCGACGTCAAACCGTTCGTTAAAGGCTCTTCCGCGCCAGCAGCTCCGTCTCTTCTAGATATCAACTTCGATTCTGCATTATTACTAGATACTGCTAGCGACCTATAATCCTATTGCCTGCCGCAGGTTCTTACAAAGGCGCTTTCGTCCCGCTAAAGAGACATCGCGAGAGTCCATGCGCTGCTGCTCCTAGTCCGTGACTGACGCCGCAAAGTCACCCACACGTCTGTGGGAGCCCGAGTAACGTGCTCTCCCTCCCTCATCCTTCTCATTGTCTGCCCTTTCCCCCCTCAGACGGCAACCGACCCTTTTCTTTGTCCTTGTCCTATCAACGTCTTCTCGTCGCTTCCCCTCCTCGCAGCACTTCGTTAACGTGTTAGTTTTTGAAGGGACTCGACAGTACGTGTGCCCGAGAGTTATCGGATACCCCTGTTGTGACCTGCTTACCCCGTAATTACCCACTGGACCACTACATTTTTGTTTTTAGGTTTGGTGCCTTGGCTCGCAGCCACACGGCAGAACACGGGATATTCTACCTTTCCCTCAGTGGGATCGGTATCTCACTTCTCGGAGCCATGTCCCGAGATATTCTATTGTTCGATGGTGTGACTGCGGGCTACAATGCGAAGTTCTGCACGGAAGCCCTATGTCACAAAAACAGCATTCGGAATATCTGTCTAGATATGGCAGAATCTGGCACGATCTGGCGGGCAGGTCTGTGGAGAGAGCGCACGATCTGCCAGATCGTGCCAGACGCCGCCAGATATACGGGATAGCGCATATTGTGCCAGATATGGCGCGCTTCAAGACATTTAGAAACCTCTTGCTGCGCTCTTCAGCGCAGGTCAGTACACTCAGCCGCTTGTACATTGCTAGTACTTGTTATCTACGATACTTAGTAACTTCTGACTGACGGGACACTAAGATACAATATCCAGAATGACAATTATCTAGCCAAAGGTTGAACCAACGACTGGAACACGCGCATATACATATAGTACTGACTGAGCTAAGGTGCCACTTGTAAGAATGTAGAGCCCAAGGTATGTATGCCCCACTGGGCGCTCCAGACTCGAGCAGCATATATAACATATGTTCACTACTTCGTACACGTACTGAAAGTACCGGAGAACACCCCAAGCGGTCAGGCGCACCAGCATCGGACTTAGGCAATTAGCCCCGACCGTAGGACGCGCCGACCGGCCCTTCAACTACACCCTTCATCCTTAACCACCTTTCACGGCGTTCGCGCACCCTTTGAGCCTAGTTTTACATCTGAAATGTGCACGCTGGGTCTGACAGAAAGGGCACGATCGTGCTCCACTTGCGCTGGATCTGGCACTGCATGCGCCATATATGGCCAGATCTGGCAAATGCGCTTCTTGCACCGGGCGCAAACCGGGTGACGAAACCGTTGGATTCGCCCGGCTGACGAGTCGCGTGTCGAATCAGCCGTTGCTTCGGTCCGGAGACTGGGAGAGCCCCGGGGGCAGTGACATGTCGCGCTGCTGGTCGCTCGGGGAGGCCATTGTCTCGCCGATCACAGGAGTCCCAATAGGACTCGGAAAGCCTCTGACTTGATCGTGACCGAGGGCACCGAATCGGATTTCTGCCCACCATGTGCTCACATACTGCACATTACAGAGAGTAATAAGATCGTTGCACAGACCGAGCAAGTGTGATCGCATAGTGAGACAGATGAGTATACATCAGCAAAGTTGGTTTTGGCTCGGGCGCGCTCAGCTGGCGTCGACCCCCTCGAGAGTCCTTGTCGAGCTTGGATCCGTTGGCCGAAAGGCCTGAGCTTGTGATGCTCTGGTGAGCTCGGGGGAGACAATCAAGCGGGTCCAAGCTTGGCCGAGCTCGTCGAGCTCGTCGAGCCCTTCAAGCCGCGGGCCGAGCCGGATGACGTCCCGTGCATCTGCGGCACCGGCCTGCGTCTCTTACGCCGATTTCACTGAGAGCAAGCTAGGACTCGTACTGGGACATGGTAGAGAGTTGTAGGATTGAGAAAACCGTGTATCCTGCCAGTATGCACGATTTGTATGAATGACGTAGGTTTTAAAACATGCCGGGAGGCACGAGCAAGTCTCGTTCGTCACCTCTAGGGCATCTTATCCCTGCTCTAAATGCTCGAGCTAGTTCCCCTTGAATGTACTGAGCTATCGTTTATACGCCATCGAGCTCAGCAATGGGGATGAGCTCGTGGCTGTTTGCCGAGCCATCGGCTAGCCGATTCGCGTACTTTCGTGCGAGGATTGCTCGCCCCGGAGCCACCTCTCTCGCCGCCCGGTGTTCTCACTCATGTACATAGGTCTCACAAATAGTACAATCAACATCTCTCAAACCTCCACAATTGTAAGGCCACAAACCGGTGCCAGCCCAACCTCTCTAAACGGCCCGTTCCGCGACCCAAGCTTACTTAGTTGCTACTCTACGTAGAGTATCCATGCGTCAATATATTCATTGATTCGTCGTCACCGCAGCTCAGCAGCGCTGCATGCGCTCGTCGGGGACGGGGAGAAGCTCTATAATTGCTTGCATAGCTACTGGAGCACCGTGTACCTGCTCAACAGCACGCACAGTACACAGGTGCGGCGTCACATGCACTAGGAGCTGCTGTGCGCCTGTGCAAGGGCGGCGGCATCGACGATCCCTGTATGCATCCCCGCGGAGATCGGCACGCGCTGCCGGCGGTTGCCGGTTTCGCGTCTCCGTTCCCCTTCGCCACTCGCGTTGCGCCTTGCCGTTACGCCCTTCCTTCGCCGCAGACTCACTCTACATTGGTGAGTCCTACTTTCTATAGCCCGTGATATGCTGTTCGCTGACTATTTTGGTTCTGCTTGCGTGTGCGCCTTCGTTCGACCTTCTCCGCGCCGCTCTCGGCATATATTTCACCTGATTGTCTTGATCGTCCTATCCGACCTTCCCCTGGGCTATTCGCGACCTTTTCCCACCCTCAGCTATGGCCGCCCCGCTCCCGAACAACTTCGAGCGCCGTTTTCGCTTCGCTCGCCCGCTCGGAATTCGCGTACGTTCTGATCTTCGTCTTTATCTCAGTTTCGCCTTGCTAACCGTTCATACGCAGATTCCGCTTGATTTCGTCGCCATCGCCGCCCGTTTCGGCATCTTCCGTATGCCCGGCGCTGGGGTCCCCGCCGTCGCTGCTCATCGCGCGGTGCGTCACTCACATATTACTGACTGAATTCGACTTTATATTACTCCTAGCGCCTCGCTTTCAACGGCGTCAGAGCCATCCCCGAGCTCTGGCGCCGTTGGGTGCTCTGGCCGCTCGCTCACGTCGTCCACTACGTCCCGGCGCTCGTCCCCGTCCTCGCCGTTGCCTACCAGCAGGGCAATTCGTACGTGCCGGACCACTACGGCGACACCCCGGTCTTCGGCACATTGCTCGCCCTCGTCGCCCTCACCTTCGCCTATTCGGTCCTCTCGCGCGCCGAGGAGCTCCACCGCCGCCGCGAGGTCCTGGAGTAAATTGTGAGTTTTCTTCCAATTCCCTTCTCTCTCCTGACGATCATAGCTGCTCGAAGGTTTCCTTTCTTGATATGTTCCATAGACTCTAATGTACTACCACCTTTCACCCCATTTTGAACATGTAACACCACCTTCAACTACCATTCCCCCCTGTCCCTCCCTTCCTCACCTCATTTGATTACTTTACACACCTACACAACACCACCCCGCTGCTCACGCCCCGCCCGGCGCTCTCGCGTCACCTTACACCCTCCATCGGCCGCTCCGGCTCTCCCCTGACCAGGAGCGTCATATATTTCATGCCGGAACATCTGTACCCACAAGCTACACCGCTCACCACACGCTCATCCATTATCTGTACATACAATCCGTTAGATTAGATAATCAAATATAGATTTACCCCACATCCTGATTCGGCGTGATTCTCCAGTGATTCCTTCTAGATTAGATAACAGCGATCACAAATCACACTGGACCCGGACCAGTGACGTCTCCCTGGTGTCTTTTGCGCCATCGCGTTGCCATGCCCCAGCGACTCTTCGAATGCAATGCAGCGCGCACTGCCTATAGTAGTAGAACGGTCAGGCGTAGGACCTTCAGGACACTTCGTCCAAGTGTGCAAACTCGGCGCGCGTCGAACTTCGGTAAGGCTGCGTAAAAGTACGGCGTCCAGCCTTCGTGTAGCTCCCGCGTGTTTGGCCAGGTGCTCAGGGGCATCGCAAACTCATACAGCGCGCAAATCCGACGCTCGGGGAGCTCGGGCGTCAGCCAACCCTCCTCCTCCACCGAGATTCCCTCGCTGCCGTCGCCGCAGCGCCCAGCGCGCCTGCGGCTTCTCAGCGACGAGCCCGCGATGCATCGGATGCGCCTGGACAATGCTCGTCCTTGCATCGGCTAGCTGATCCTCGTACTTTCGCGCTCCCCGCAGGCGTCTCTGCATAACGCTCCACTACTATCCCCCATGTACGTCGGTCTCTCACATAGCACAACTGACGTTTCTTTCCGATATGATAAACCTCGTTAAGCCTTGTGTGGCGCCCTTTCCCCCACGCTAGCCCTGGCCCAACGTGCTCGCAACCAGAACTGCACGGTTATCCATCTGTGAATAAGACAAGGACCTGTCATGTTCCAGTGTATGTACCGCTGGATGTGTAAAAGTCCAATAGGGTCGTGCGTTCCTTATGATAATAGCTGACGGCCTTGTTGCCCGACGTTCTCGTGAGACCCACTTCAAGCCTATCAATGTGTAGATGGCCATCAAGGAGTGTTGTATCCCGCGGTCAGTGCTCATCGCCAGATACAAATACAACAAACAGGTCAGTTGCTTATGAGCCTATCGACATGTAGATAGAAATCAAAGAGTGTTGCATTCCGTGGTGGGTGCTGATCGCGAGATACAGCTACGAGACACTTGTGAGTTGCTTACCATCCTCCGCACGCTGCGCCGAACCTCGGTTGACACCCTCGACAGCTCCGGCTGCCGCGGTCATCGCATACCCTTCGCGCACTTTCAGCTAGTTCGTGATGGTCTGTCTCACGAATTTCAACGTCTCATATCACAATCTGACTGGTGTTGCTAGGCTCATCGACTTGCGTTTGCATATGGCTTCAACATCATTCCCACGTCCGCCTGGTACGTCTAACCCACGCTCTAATCGGTCTTTGCTTACCTTGCGTTACCCAGCATCTGCCGGATCCGTTCACACACGCGTAGGTGTGTATTTGTTTGATCTAGGCGTTGATATGCTGGGTCGGCTTGCGTCTGCGCTCGTGTACTCGTAGTTTTCGTTGGCGAATACGACCTTTTCCCACATCTCTTCTCTGTGACATGGAACTGGACCAGGATCTGCGATGCTACAGAAGCAAAAGAGTTGCGAGGGTCGGGACAACAGGACCGTTTATATCGAATTCAGATGGTTTATACAGCGCTCAGATGCGCCAATTGATCATTTCAGTGCGAATGAGACCGCTCTGGTGCGGCCTATCCGCGCAATAATCCGGGGGCATGGATCCTGGGTCGCGAGCCGCTATGGACCCTCCATGGCGCACATGGGAGAAGACCCGGTTTCCTGATGTGTCTACGGCGTACATTTCCTATAGAATGGCCCGGCAGGCTCAGTGGCTCTTTGGTGCAGTGTGTAGCTAGGATAGGGTCACTAAATCAAATGACGGGAGCATTTTCCCACGTTGACACAGCAGAATGAAATCGAGGCACTGAAGCAGGTCCAGGAGCGCAAAAAAGCAGCACTGCGGCCATGACGGCGGGATGACGGGCCCATATCGCCGTGAGCGTTTGGCTCCGGCGCCGACGGGTGGGCGCGCGCCGGCCCGAACGTAACTCAGTTTCTGCCACAATGTCGCACGAGCAACAGAGCGCAGACGCCTACGATGCGACCGCGACGGGCAATGTGCTGCTGTCGGTCCTTGAGAAGGACTGCAACACCTACAAGAGCGTCGACGAGGTCCAAGAACACACGGATCAGATGCTCGCGTCTATGCGCGCCGGGCACCCGGACCTGACCAACGCGGAAATCCTGCGCAAGGCGATCGAGCAGCGCGCCGCCGTGGCGGCCGTTGTCAAGTTCGAGCACGACGCGGTCGAAAGGGCGCTTCAGGGAGACGGTAATGTGAGTAACTGACGGCAACAACTGCTGAAATTTGACGCGTCCAGGAGGAGACCGCTGCGTTCGAGCGCGAGCACCATGCGCGTGTGCAGGAGGTGAGGAACGAACACGGTCAGGTGGGCCAGGCTCTTATCAAACAACTGCCAGAGCTCGCAGCGACTTTTGGCTGCGAAAAATGCCGCAAAGTGCGGAAATTGCAAACATAGCAGGAAGACATACTGGATGTGAGCAAAGACGTTTTATTCGAGGTACGGGTTGAATGATATGGAGCAGGGCCGTGGAATGCGGGCACAGTTTCTGCGCAGGATGCATCGTGAGCATTCTCGATACGGATGGGAGATGCAGGACATGCGGGAAGGAGATCGAGTGGCCCCCGGTGCAGAACTTCCAGCTGAAGGACGCCATGATCGCAGCAAACGCGCGAGGACGCGAGACGGAGGAAGGCGAGGGAAGCAAGTCGGACGCCGTGCTGCAGGCGTTTGCGCGGCTCAGCGTGCGCCGGGAGAGGGGTCGCGGGGATCGCGGGATCAGGCAGGGCGAGGTTTTGGAGTAGGAAATCAGTCGTACAGTTTTGTAGAGAGAACGTTCTGGCAAAGGAGAGCAAGTGGTGAGATGGATACACGAACAGACACTTCGGGATATCCAGGAGTGAGGCTCGGTAGCAGTAAGTCGCCTGTTATTGCCGCCGTGAATGTATTGGAGGCGCGGTGTTAGTGGAGGCCGTGCCACAAACTCAGCGGGTGGCTCAAACTCTGCTTGGTACACCCTCGTCCGACGCAACGTACGCTATGGACGACGCCCAGGCGCAAGTTGCGGCAGACAAAGTCATCGTGGAGTCGCGCAAGATCGTGAAGGACAATCATGTCGAGCTCGACGAAGGCGAAGAAGCCTTCCTGCAGGCGCAGCTGATGACGATCGAGCTGGGGATCGCCAACACGCTGGTGATGACGAACATGAACGCGAGGCGACTCATGGTGCGTCAGGTAGAGAAGGGCGTCAATTATGAACTGACTAGGCAGTTTTCAGGGCGACCAGGAGCACAGGGCGGTAGAACGCGCCACTCAGACGAGGGCGGTGAGTCTTTCATGAACTGCGTCGTTGGCAGACAATGACTTCGACTCGCGCAGATGCGAGAGCGAGTGGAGGCGGTCGAAAACGCGATCGCTTGCCGAGTGTGCTTGGAGACGATGGAGAAGCCTTGGACGTGAGTGATACGACGGTCCGGACTCGCCGTGCGGTATTGGTGGCTGATGTCTCGCAGGTTGGCCGACTGCGGTCATAGTTTCTGCGAGACATGCGTCAAGCGGGTGGTCGGGACACATGTGGGGTGCCCACTGTGTCAAGAGGCGATCCTCAACCTACCGGCAAGCAACTGGGCCTTGGCGGAGGTGTCTGCGGCAATCAGAAAGCGCACGGGACAGCCTGTTGATGGGTGGGACAGGGAAGGTGTGATCGGGTCGTTCTAAGGACTCGGGCTGGCTGTGGTTGAATGTACAGAAGATTTATTGTATAACATGTGAATTTCTTTGATTGATATAGCCGATTCAGAGCAAATAGCTAATGAACATCTAAATGATTGGGAAACAGATCGTGTGGCCTGGCTAGCCGATGGCAACGGCTGAACCGGAAGCTGAGGAACGCTTTCGAACTCCGCCGCTAGCCGCGTCCCGGACGGTCATCGTCTCTGACGTTTGGTTGAATGAGATAGAGCGAGTGTTGGATTGCAGGGCAGCGCGTTTGCGCAGCGCAGGTTGCCGGTTCGGTTAAGGATCTGCCGAAAGGCTTAGTGCACAGATGCAGGGATGCGGGTGGGCTTGTGAGTGAACACGATTGATAGTGATTACAAAGCAGAATGTAATTGAGGCAGTGAGGGAGGTCGAAGCGACCAAAAATGCGGCAGCGCGGCTACGGCGGCTGACGGTTCCTTATCGCCGCGAGCGTTTGGCTCCGGGAACGAAAGGTGGGCGCGCGGCGTGCCGAACGAGAAGGGAGGCCGAGTTACTCGGTCCTCTGCTGACCAGGGAAATCACCGCGCTCGCGACGCTTTTCGGGATGTACATTAGCTCTGAGACCGGGGAACCCAAACAGGGTGGCGTCGCAATCTACTTGAAGCTGCTCGATAAGGTGAGAACAGTCCATGTTGTTCTTCCCGAGGCTCGCGCTCATATACTTACCAAGCAGCTCCTGGCATACAATTTGCCCCGCAAGCATTTTGGGCTGCCATGGAACTAATTACCGAGGGCGGGGCTACCTCCATCATCCTTCAATCTCTCTTGCCGCTCGTCCGGGCCTTCACTCTGGTGGCGCAGCACGAGCTCACCACTCGCTCGGCTGTCTTCTCAGAAATCCGCGAGATCGCACAGTTGGTCGTACATAGACAAGGCCACGAAGGCGCTGTCATCCCTCTTGCATCACAACCCGGACCAACATCTCATAGAACCTGTCGAGGAAGAATGGCATGACGTATACCGAGGATTCCTTTGTGGTGAGATCACGCCTGACTCCTTTCATCAGACCGCGCATTGGAAGCAGACCAACCTATCCAAACCTCCCAGTAGACCAGAGCGCAGATTGCGCCAAGGTTACGGACTCGATTGGGAAGATCGGCTGCTTCAGGTTTTACGAGCACTATGGCCGGAAAGGGCTCACCGGCGGGCTCATGGTGGCGTGGTGCCCTCACTGCATAGGCTACGGTTTTCACTTTATCCCGAAAGGCGAGAACCGAAGCGACGTGTTCTCCGCGCTCTATACACACTGGAAACGACCTCCGAGAAAAAAAATGTACACTGTACAACTTTTCGTGCGCGCGCGCCGTACAGCATGTTTCGAGATCCTCTCCTATGCATTGACACGCAATTTGTTCTCGATTGCTTTCACGAAGAAGGGCACACACATTGCACCCACGCTTGCTTTCTCAGCCAATACAAGGAATGGAGCGACGAATTGCACCGCGTCAAACTCGAGCGCCGCCGAACTCGGAAACTCAGGGATTCAGAAGGTCCGCCGCACTGCAAGCTACATGAATGAGCGCCACGTCGACGTTCTATATCAGATTTTCCTCTCTGTCTGGAACCGTACCCGTCACCGTAAATAGAACATCCCCGCATTGCCCCTGATTGCTACCGCCACGTGCGCGCGGATCCATTTCCCGATTGGGCTGATTTCCGTGGATCTTATCAACCTTTGATCGAGTGTGATAATTAAGGTGCGCACGACTCGCCCCATAGGTGTAAAGTGGCTAACTGGCACGCAGGGAGCTATGTATGAGCCCATCAGGATTGTTTTGCTCACAGCTTGCCCGATCTGCTCAGCGCCTAGTGCATAACATATGACCTACATCCTTCTCAAATGCGCCAGGCGCCGTAATACTTGAATCTTCGTGCGCGCATAAGGCCGAATAACCCCCACGGTACGTGTTTTTGGATATAAAGCCGTTCAAAGTCCGCGGGCTGCGCCATTCCCACTTGACTCTTGCCCATCTCCTTCGACCGACACTGCACCCATGGCCTTGCCCCCGCCGCAGCACTCGACTTCGACCAGACTCAACGACATATGCTCAACTGCGTCCATCACGCTCGGTGAGTTTCCCGGTTATCTCATCCCGAGTTCGCCTGATCAAACTTGACGTAGACTTGGCGGTGCTGTGGGCTGAACGCGACCACCAGCGCGTCCTCGACGTCGGCGAGGACAGCGCCGGGAAATTTGGAGCATGTTTCAAGGGTACGCCTAGTCTCTACGCTCTCTCGCTCGCTCCTTTGATCGCTCACGACGTTCTCCACACTTTCCGTCAGAACCTCTCGTTGAAGTAACCCCAGGCGCCCACGTCACGTACAACTCGGGCACAATCACCACATTCAACGTGTTCAAAATTAAGACCTCGAAATTCAAAGCGTTCAAGTACGCGATCGAGAAAGTCTCCCTTGCGGAGATTGAGGGTTGGCTCGCCACCCTGGAGGATGTAGAGTAGGGAGAATGGCTCGTAGTAGTTTGCGGGGTCGCTCTATCATAAAAGTTTTGTCTGGGTATTAACATGCTGCGGCCGTAGAATCGTACTGTGCCATGGAACGAGCGCGAGCAGGCGAGAAGCGATCACGTGATGTGCAATCCGCGGCAAAGGCGCGAGTCTGCGGTGCAGACGGGCAACGCGAGCGTAACGAGTAAAGTCGTGCTTGTTGCCGCTCGCCATCTTCCATCTGGCGCTAACGGCGTTCAGGAGTACCACGCGTCATGTCAGCTCGGTTCTCTGGACCGCTTTGTGTTGCACGCGGTAAGTGCAATCGTCTATTATGGTGACGGTCGTGGTAACAGCACACAGGCACAGCGGCTACATGGTCACCGCTGCTTCTTGCGACTACTCCGTGACTTTTCTGGAGCCTGGCGCGTCGTTTTGACCCAGTCGCGCATTTAGTGTTTCAAAGGCCCGGCTCGAAGCCCGAAGCCCGCCCGAGCCGGGCCCTATAAAGCCCGAGCCAAGCCGGGCCCGACGACGGGCTTTTGAGGGCTTCAGGCTCGGGCTTGGACGGCGAGAAGCCCGAGCCCGAGGCTGACGCCCGGGCTTTCTATATGGCTCAGTGTCGCACTATTCACATCCAATGCACATCCCATGTGGCCCAAGATTACCCGAAACGTAGTATGAGACCTCCCAATGGGCTTAATCAGCGTCTGAATGGTGTTGTGGATGCTGTAGAGCTGCAACGCGAAGGGTACGGAAGCAAACACTGAACCATTCCCACGGCCCCTGCGGGTCGTCCCGCGGGGAACGTGCACTCTCAGTGCACTCTAGCTGCATTTCAAGCTTTGAATACATGTGAGTGCACCACATTCAGCGCGTCTCAGCGCTTTCTCATATCAGCTCATGACTCACAAAGTTCAATTGAAAAGCCCGGGCTTGAGCCCGAGCCGTTCCTCGGGCTCGGGCTTTGAGGGGCTCAGGCTTGGGCTTCAGCTTTGGAGAGCCCGAGCCCTCGAAAGCCAGGCCCGAGCCGGGGCTTCGAGCCCAAGCCGGGCCTTTGAAACACTACGCGCATTGCAGCATCCGCACTGCAAGCTCTCGGAATCCAGCGTCTTGGAGTCAATGAGCTGGTAACCGCCGGGCTGGTCTTCTGACAGCGTAAAATTGGCCATGTCGTCGCGCAGGCCGTTTGGAATGTAACTGCAAGGTATATCAGTGTGGTGGAATGGGAGCGAAGCAGCGGACGCACGCTGTAAGAGCCAGCATAGCTTGCGCTGCTTGTCGACCGCGCTTACCACAAAGTCCCAGGAGTCGCTGGTGTTTGATTGCGCCGGGTAGCAACACACCACATTGCGCTGGGAGTATCGGGGCAGTCGCTTCATTTGCGCGAGCAGTGGGCGACGGGGCGTACCAAAAACGCGACGCGACTGCGCACCTCCGTCGTCACTTGAAGCCCGGTGCCCTCGGGAAGCGCCTCGCAGAGCTTTTCAATGCAGGTGCCGCGCGTGGTGTCGAGGTCCTTCTTGCCCGTGACGGCATTATCCTTACCAGCCATGGAGTCCATGATCTTGCGCTTATCATCAATAAGCACGTTAATCAAGGAGCGCAAGCCATCTGCGCACCGTGGCCGTGATTATCGCCCGAGATGATGTTGTATAGGTGCTGATGAACAGTCGGACGCGCTCAGCGTGCGTATCGCTCATTGGGTCGCCAAGAAGCGCCCTGTATGCGCTTGCAATGAGGGTCTAAGTCCAATGGTCAGGCATTACATGGATAGATGAGGGATCGCGGCTCATGAGCACATGCGGCACAAAAATACCTCCTCTTTAAAATGGGAAGCGTGGCCAGTTGTCTCAGTGGGGTCACACCGCCTTTTGCGACTGCGCTTCGTCCTGATCTTCATCCCCACTGGGCAGAGAGGCGGCTTCGTCGTCCGAAGATAGGAACGGAATGCTCTGATTGAGCGCGGCCGCTGTGGCTGCTGCTGCGTCTTGTTCGGCTCTGCGAAAGCGGCCGCTCATTGGATACCCCCCGGGGGGCACTCATCGTGGGCGAGGGAGAGAAGCGGAAGCAACCGCTTCAGCTCGTGAGCAACCCGTTATATCACCGTCGTCCAGCTACTTCGCATGTCGGGTCCCGTGCGACAGTGAAACAACGGACTCACTCACCAGAGTCCATGAGAATGCCCTCAGTAAGTAATGCATGAGAGACAGAGAGAGAAAGAATGAAAAGATATGAGGATAATTCGACCGCGAGCACTGTGGCATCGCTGCGCAATCACTTCTCGGTGATGGACATTTGGAATCGCGCTCAGGACAAAAGTCTGATCTCAGGCAGCCTTTTCCCCGTTGCGCCGTCGCGCTGACTCTCCTTTTCCACGTGTGACTTGACCGCGGGGCTGGCAACGCTCGCAAGATCAGTTCAGAGGCTCTTCCATTGCGGCAATAGAGCTGTGAGGTGTCGAGGAACCAGTTGGCGCAGCTCCGCGGCGTTATGGAGAGCGTGATGTCCATAACAAATCGGCGAGATTCGGTGTGTTCCCCATCAAGGTCTTCTCCCATGTGCGCCATGGAAGGTCCATAGCGGCTTAGTCTATCTCACCTAGACGTCTATACAGCCGTTCCTTTGACCGGCAAGCGGGTGGGACGGCTGTATAGCCATAGCGGCTCGCGACCCAGGACCCATGCCCCCGGATTATTGCGCCAAGCAGCCGTACTGGAGCGGTCCCATACGTAAACTAATGAACAACGTGCGCACCCAAGCGATGTATAGGGCCATGTTGCACCTTAAACTCCGCTCGCTGCACGCTCTTGCTGTAGCGACCTTGTACCCGATGCGGGGCACTTGCAGGTAATGCAGTCGCGCTGGACGTTGATTATGAAGAGAATCTCCTGTTCCAAGTCATTACACGGGCGCAGAGTTGTATGCAGTGAGAGTAACGTACCGCCGGTCGTATAAGCACGGGGATATTCTCTTTAAGTACTGGCATGTCGAGCACGGGATACAGCTGTGATCCCACATTGTAAATAGTAACTGCAATGATGTAGGGTGCGCCTTCGATAGCCGAAGGAATCAGAAGGCGTGTGGTACGCCCGATGCGCTTTTCGCTGCTGTGGGACCCAGTGAGCGAGTTTGCTCTGCAACTCACGTCGGTATCACTGAAAGCAATCCACGCGCCGACTGGGCAAGAGTCTCCGGTCCTGGACACAACGTTGATCCCTGCCTACCAGGTCGCGCTCTGCATCTTCGCCTGCTCACTGGTCGAGAAATACTCGCTGCTTTCGAGAAGCAGCATCTCACTGGAAGTGAGACGCCTGTGTACCCGTCTCTCCTGAGAAATTGGTGTGATAGACCCTGTGGGTGCAATGAGATATCTCCGAGCAGGTCGCATTGAACGCACCCGGTTGCGGCTCGTCCCTCGGCGTCCAACCAAGGTGTCGCTGCACGATCGCATGATCTTCGAGGACCCTCCGAACCTTCTGGCCTGCCTGTACCCATCCTCGTCCATCGTGCCAAAATCCACCGCTGATGATGTGCTTCAGCTGATCCATGCTGGAAACAGAGAGTGCGATGTCCCGGCTTGGTGTCTAGTGGTTACTACATGCGCTCCGTCTCGCTCCCCGGGCGCCCGCCGGCCTGTACAACGTCCTACGGACCTCCCGAGCGAATTGAAGGCATAGCTACGCATCTGGCGCCCGCGCAGACGCGAGGGGCCTCAATTCGTCGTTTCCCGCCGTGGGCGCGCGTTCTGGCTCGGTACTTGACCCGATTCCGCGGCGTGCATCGCCACCGATCCGCACTGCAGGATCGCCGCGCTTCTCCGCTCCACAGCGTGCGGGCGATCCTGACCATTCCCTTCATCTCTCCGTGCGCTCGCGCTCGTTTTCACTCTTCCGGTACACGTCTGGCTGTTTCCCCGCCCAGTTCCCGGTTTCCGTCTGCGCCCACGGAGGCGGACGCGCAGTTTAAAAGGCGGCGCGGCGGCCGTGGGCGCCGGTTCGCATCTTGTCCTTGCACCTCAACCATGCCCGCGTCCGTCAGCGTCGCAACCCAGTCGCCCTCTCCCGCCGCAGACCTGGGGCTCCAACTTTGGGACATCGCCCGCCGCAACGTCCTATTCCAGCGCCTCGCTGCGCTGTACGCGCCCGTCGAGTTGTCGCCTCGCGTCATCGTCTCGCTCCTCGAGCGCTGGGTTGCCCTCGACCAGTACGCCGCGCCAGACGCTCCCACTGCCAACAGGCAGGCGACCCTTCTCGTGTCGCTCGAGACCGCGCTCGCCGAGCTCCATACCGGGCCGGCCGACCACGCTTCCCGCGCCCAGTTCGACCGGCGCGTCGCCAGCTGCGTCCGCCGTTGGAGTAGAACCCTGCCCGAGCTCAACGACCTTACCGCCGACGAGAAGCAGTGGTTGACGAAACCGGGCACCGACGGCATCGCGGTTTTCTGGGCGCCGGGCTTCGTACTCCCTCTCGACGAACTTCGCCTCGCTCGCGCGCGTCGCGAGGGCGATCTGCGCAGCGCCCTCTACGAGCAGTCCCGCGCAGCCGCGCTCTCCGAGGATGGGCTGTCCAGCCAGGTACGTTGGATTTGTCTGGGGCGCGAGGGGAGGTGCACTCTGTCTCGTCTCTCACCCCAGACCTATCCGCAGGCTGCCCATATCGCCCGACTGGAGGTCGCGGTCGCGGACATGCGCTCGACCCTGGACATGCTCGTTAGCCTCGTGCTTGCGCTGGGAAACGGCAACCGTCGCATTGAGGATGCTGTGCGCTCGCCCCCCTCTGGATGATGTACCTGCTTGTTGTGACTGTGCTTGCTTGTTGTTGTCTTAGCTGTGCTTGCTGTAGTTCCGCCGCTCTCGTAGCTTCTGTTTCTTGTGCTCTCGGCTAGTACGTGCGCAATCTGAATGGCGTGGAAATGCTTAGCGGCGTGGGATCGCGCCGCGTGCAAAGTGTATTCACATTTTCGTAAATGGATAGTCCCTCGTTGTTTCTTCTAAGCCAACATCCGCCTGCACTAACTCGATGAGTCCCCGTACTGAAGTTTATGGGCCTCCTCATTCACTCTGGTCTCACATTTCTGGCACACGCGGAGCGGGCAGTGACGAAAGGTATGAAATATGCATCACAGATCTCACGACTCGCCAGGATGACCCAAGGCGTGATTGGGAAACTCTGCAGACGACTATATATTGCCGCTCGTAGTGCCGTACATGACGTACGCAGGTAATGCCTGGTTAGAAGATCGAATCTGAAAGGATACAAAATAGAATGGCTGAGAGAAAAACTGATCGCAACTCTGTATGCGGATGACACAACGATATACCTTTCATCGCAGGACTCACTTGCAGAGCTGAGCTTGATTCTTAGCAAGTGGTGCTCAGCATCTGGAGCTACATTCAACATGGCCAAAACAGAGGTAATTCCTCTAGGAACACCGATGTATCGGAAACAGCTATGGACCTCAAGACTCTTCGGGGAGGGACGGGAACCTTTGCCGCAGGACGCCCGTGTCGCAAAGGAAGGAGAGACAACAAGAATCCTCGGCACCTGGCCGGGGAACAGAGTTAGGATCGTCGACGCGTGGACAGCGATCTTAGTAACACCTCCCGCGGCCCGATGGGAATCATTTCCAAGTAATGATTCGGCGTGCGGGTACGCTTCGTGTCCCGCGGTCATATGCATTGTTAGGGTCTGGGAAAGTTGGACCGCCGAGAGACGTGCATTGTCTGTCAACCCGTATCCTGGCGCCGGCACGACCGCATGCCTCAGTGAGTTTGAATTTTAAACGCTCTGTGTACTGGTCTTCGCGGTGCCTGGTTGAGTACCAATGCATTTGGTGGCATCAGGTGCACTGCGGCCGATATGTACATTCGCGAGTCATCCCTACGTTGCAAATGAGAATCGGAGCGACCGATCATATATCATTAGCAAATAGTTCAGCTTGCTCTGACCGAAGATGTTCAGATGCTACCTAAGTACCGTCGGTGGAGACATCTGCATTTTCCAAGTCATTTCCCGCAGAATGAAAAAGGAGTCCTTTGCTATGAGCCCGGAAAAATCAATATTGCTACTTGTGCCGAGAGCACGCATGGCGGCTCGGACTTGGCATGTTACAGGATACGACGATGACTGGGTGGGAATGCTTGCCCACGGCCATCGCACTCGGTCCTCACGCGCTCGTCGAACAGGGCTTTACCAATGATCCGACACACGTTCGAGCTCTTGGCAAGGAGCACTATAGGCACACTTTCAAAGTTCTGTACATACTTCTCGTTACTTCTGTAGATTTATATCACTTGAAAATACAAGCTCCTCGGCCTTTTTACAAGCCGACTTGGTTGCGGCTGTTGCTCGGGGTTGGGGATCGGCTTGTAGATTCCTAACCCCAAGCTCGATTGGCCTGCTCTGAGACTCGCCAAGTCTACACACGACTCAGGCTCACACAGAGCGAGGAAAGCGTGCAAGACTAGCCCGGCTGCACTCACCGTTCTCCGGACCTGCACAGACGCAAAGCAATGGGGTTGGGGCACTGTCCTCTTATGCCTAGCACCGTGCGAGGCCCGGACACTGGTACTGTACCATTTCGACCGTAGCTTCATTGCTCCCGAGAAATCTAATCTGATGGAGGCCCGATAAGTAATCGGAGGCGTTTGGCGGTATCCTACCTTTTTGCCCGAGGGGTACCTTACACCTTACAGCGAAGCTATGGTCGAAATGGTACAGTAAATGGCATCGCAGGCGGCCCGGGTTGCCCGTCGGTGAGGCCGTCCTGCGCGCGCGGCGACGAGAGGTCGGGGGAGAAAAGCGCAGCACTGATGGCGAAGGAATGAGCGCCGGGTTCACCGGAGGCGGTGCGAGGGATAGCAGATGGCGAGCAGACGAGCGCCGGGCTTACGAGAGTCACTGGGCGGTCGGCCAGGGACTGGCAGATGGGAAGGGAATGAGCGCCGGGCGCGGGCGAAGGGCCGGACAGATGGCAATGGAATGGGCGCCGGTCAACTGGCAGACGGGAACGACACGAGCGCAGGGCGCGGGCGAAGCACCGCACAGATGGTAACAGAGTAGGCGCCGGGTTTGTGAGAAGCGCCGGTCAAAGGATGACGGACTGCGGATGGAAAGGGAATGAGGGCCGGACAAATGGCGGGGATAGGCGCCCCTCTGCGCGAGGGATGATGCCCTCGCGAGGATAGGCGCCCCTCTCTGATGGAGGGATGCATCCCTCGCGAGGATAGGCGCCCCTCTCTGATGGAGGGATGCATCCCTCGCGAGGATAGGCGCCCCTCTCTGATGGAGGGATGCATCCCTCGCGAGGATAGGCGCCCCTCTCTGCGCGAGGGATGATGCCCTCGCGAGGATAGGCGCCCCTCTCTGCGCGAGGGATGATGCCCTCGCGAGGATAGGCGCCCCTCTCCGCGAGGGATTGATGCCCTCGCGAAGAATAGGCGCCCCTCTCCGCGAGGGATGATGCCCTCGCAAAGATAGGCGCCCCTCTCCGCGAGGGATGATGCCCTCGCAAAGATAGGCGCCCCTCTCCGCGAGGGATTGCTGCCCTCGCGGAGATAGGCGCCCCTCTGCGCGAGGGATGATGCCCTCGCGAGGATAGGCGCCCCTCTCTGATGGAGGGATGATGCCCTCGCGAGGATAGGCGCCCTTCTGCGCGAGGGATGATGCCCTCGCGAAGATAGGCGCCCCTCTCCGCGAGGGATTGATGCCCTCGCGAAGAATAGGCGCCCCTCTCCGCGAGGGATGATGCCCTCGCAAAGATAGGCGCCCCTCTCCGCGAGGGATGATGCCCTCGCAAAGATAGGCGCCCCTCTCCGCGAGGGATTGCTGCCCTCGCGGAGATAGGCGCCCCGTCCGGAAAAGGAAGGTGCGTTTTTGTAAAATATTCAGGAGAGCAGCTACGCGTGTCAAACTTGGCACACACGTGTCAATGGGTTCCCCAGCCCTGGCATAAATCGTACTAAGCAATTGGCACAAGGGGACACGTCAAACACGCGACCTGGCACCGAAGGCTCGGTGCGGCAATCATATTAATAGTTTACTGGTCTCGCCTGGTCATTCTGTGCGGTGTGTGACCTCCAGGTACAATCCCCCATCTTCATTGACCCATGAAGTGCTCAATTTGACTTGGGTCGGCAGGGTTACTGATGCAGTATTCACACGGAACTGCGTCAGAGACATTTCTCTTGAGCAGAAAGGCGTGGGGAGCACAGAATAACGCTTTTGGCACCATGTAGGATAATCCCGGTCCCGTGCGGATCTACCGGGAGCATCCAACATCTGCGATAATCCCGGTTCCGCTCTCCCTTGGTGGGAGCAAGTCTCCTAGTGGTTCTCGTGTTGCACCCGGTTGTACACGGGTGGCGCATTCCAACCAGCGTAGGACACCTTCAGCAGTGCCGATTTGGACCGTTAGACCTGCAGGTAGGTGCCTCCGTCTGAATCGACCCTGGAGATGCCCGATTTGACCTGGGTCGGCAGGGTTACTGGTGCAGTATTCACACGGAACTGCGTCAGAGACATTTCTCTCGCGCAGACTCGCACCGTACAGTCAAGGCATTCAATTGGACGCATTTCCGGCAACTTCCGAGACAGAGTCTTGATCCCTCGGACCTTGCCGACCATTGGCACCTGCCGCACCGCTCTGCCAATGAGACAGACGACATATTGTATAGCATGGGTGCACACTGCGCGGGATATTCGCCTGGACAGTTTACTGGTCTCGCCTGGTCATTCTGTGCGGTGTGTGACCTCCAGGTACAATCCCCCATCTTCATTGACCCATGAGGTGCTCAATTTGACTTGGGTCGGCAGGGTTACTGTTGCAGTATTCACACAGAACTGCGTCAGAGACATTTCTCTCGCGCAGAAAGGCGCGGGGAGCACAGAATAACGCTTTTGGCACCATGTAGGATAATCCCGGTCCCGTGCGGATCTACCGGGAGCATCCAACATCTGCGATAATCCCGGTTCCGCTCTCCCTTGGTGGGAGCAAGTCTCCCGGTGGTTCTCGTGTCGCACCCGGTTGTACACGGGTGGCGCATTCCAACCAGCGTAGGACACCTTCAGCAGTGCCGATTTGGACCGTTGGACCTGCAGGTAGGTGCCTCCGTCTGAATCGACCCTGGAGATGCCCGATTTGACCTGGGTCGGCAGGGTTACTGGTGCAGTATTCTCACGGAACTGCGTCAGAGACATTTCTCTCGCGCAGACTCGCACCGTACAGTCAAGGCATTCAATTGGACGCATTTCCGGCAACTTCCGAGACAGAGTCTTGATCCCTCGGACCTTGCCGACCATTGGCACCTGCCGCACCGCTCTGCCAATGAGACAGACGACATATTGTATAGCATGGGTGCACACTGCGCGGGATATTCGCCTGGACAGTTTACTGGTCTCGCCTGGTCATTCTGTGCGGTGTGTGACCTCCAGGTACAATCCCCATCTTCATTGACCCATGAGGTGCTCAATTTGACTTGGGTCGGCAGGGTTACTGTTGCAGTATTCACACGGAACTGCGTCAGAGACATTTCTCTCGCGCAGAAAGGCGTGGGGAGCACAGAATAACGCTTTTGGCACCATGTTGGATAATCCCGGTCCCGTGCGGATCTACCGGGAGCATCCAACATCTGCGATAATCCCGGTTCCGCTCTCCCTTGGTGGGAGCAAGTCTCCTAGTGGTTCTCGTGTCGCACCCGGTTGTACACGGGTGGTGCATTCCAACCAGCGTAGGACACCTTCAGCAGTGCCGATTTGGACCGTTGGACCTGCAGGTAGGTTCCTCCGTCTGAATCGACCCTGGAGATGCCCGATTTGACCTGGGTCGGCAGGGTTACTGGTGCAGTATTCACACGGAACTGCGTCAGAGACATTTCTCTCGCGCAGAAAGGCGTGGGGAGCACAGAATAACGCTTTTGGCACCATTGTGGATAATCCCGGTCCCGTGCGGATCTACCGGGAGCATCCAACATCTGCGATAATCCCGGTTCCGCTCTCCCGTGGTGGGAGCAAGTCTCCCGGTGGTTCTCGTGTCGCACCCGGTTGTACACGGGTGGCGCATTCCAACCAGCGTAGGACACCTTCAGCAGTGCCGATTTGGACCGTTGGACCTGCAGGTAGGTGCCTCCGTCTGAATCGACCCTGGAGATGCTCAAGTTGACCTGGGTCGGCAGGGTTACTGGTGCAGTATTCACACGGAACTGCGTCAGAGACATTTCTCTCGCGCAGAAAGGCGCGGGGAGCACAGAATAACGCTTTTGGCACCATGTTGGATAATCCCGGTCCCGTGCGGATCTACCGGGAGCATCCAACATCTGCGATAATCCCGGTTCCGCCCTCCCTTGGTGGGAGCAAGTCTCCCGGTGGTTCTCGTGTCGCACCCGGTGGTACACGGGTGGCGCATTCCAACCAGCGTAGGACACCTTCAGCAGTGCCGATTTGGACCGTTGGACCTGCAGGTCGGTTCCTCCGTCTGAATCGACCCTGGAGATGCTCAAGTTGACCTGGGTCGGCAGGGTTACTGGTGCAGTATTCACACGGAACTGCGTCAGAGACATTTCTCTCGCGCAGAAAGGCGCGGGGAGCACAGAATAACGCTTTTGGCACCATTGTGGATAATCCCGGTCCCGTGCGGATCTACCGGGAGCATCCAACATCTGCGATAATCCCGGTTCCGCTCTCCCGTGGTGGGAGCAAGTCTCCCGGTGGTTCTCGTGTCGCACCCGGTTGTACACGGGTGGCGCATTCCAACCAGCGTAGGACACCTTCAGCAGTGCCGATTTGGACCGTTGGACCTGCAGGTAGGTGCCTCCGTCTGAATCGACCCTGGAGATGCTCAAGTTGACCTGGGTCGGCAGGGTTACTGGTGCAGTATTCACACGGAACTGCGTCAGAGACATTTCTCTCGCGCAGAAAGGCGTGGGGAGCACAGAATAACGCTGTTGGCACCATGTTGGATAATCCCGGTCCCGTGCGGAGCTACCGGGAGCATCCAACATCTGCGATAATCCCGGTTCCGCTCTCCCTTGGTGGGAGCAAGTCTCCCGGTGGTTCTCGTGTCGCACCCGGTTGTACACGGGTGGCGCATTCCAACCAGCGTAGGACACCTTCAGCAGTGCCGATTTGGACCGTTGGACCTGCAGGTAGGTTCCTCCGTCTGAATCGACACTGGAGATGCTCAAGTTGACCTGGGTCGGCAGGGTTACTGGTGCAGTATTCACACGGAACTGCGTCAGAGACATTTCTCTCGCGCAGAAAGGGGCGGGGAGCACAGAATAACGCTTTTGGCACCATGTTGGATAATCCCGGTCCCGTGCGGATCTACCGGGAGCATCCAACATCTGCGATAATCCCGGTTCCGCCCTCCCTTGGTGGGAGCAAGTCTCCCGGTGGTTCTCGTGTCGCACCCGGTGGTACACGGGTGGCGCATTCCAACCAGCGTAGGACACCTTCAGCAGTGCCGATTTGGACCGTTGGACCTGCAGGTCGGTTCCTCCGTCTGAATCGACCCTGGAGATGCTCAATTTGACCTGGGTCGGCAGGGTTACTGGTGCAGTATTCACACGGAACTGCGTCAGAGACATTTCTCTCGCGCAGAAAGGCGTGGGGAGCACAGAATAACGCTTTTGGCACCATGTTGGATAATCCCGGTCCCGTGCGGATCTACCGGGAGCATCCAACATCTGCGATAATCCCGGTTCCGCTCTCCCTTGGTGGGAGCAAGTCTCCCGGTGGTTCTCGTGTCGCACCCGGTTGTACACCCGTGGTGCATTCCAACCAGCGTAGGACACCTTCAGCAGTGCCGATTTGGACCGTTGGACCTGCAGGTAGGTTCCTCCGTCTGAATCGACACTGGAGATGCTCAAGTTGACCTGGGTCGGCAGGGTTACTGGTGCAGTATTCACACGGAACTGCGTCAGAGACATTTCTCTCGCGCAGAAAGGGGCGGGGAGCACAGAATAACGCTTTTGGCACCATGTTGGATAATCCCGGTCCCGTGCGGATCTACCGGGAGCATCCAACATCTGCGATAATCCCGGTTCCGCTCTCCCTTGGTGGGAGCAAGTCTCCCGGTGGTTCTCGTGTCACACCCGGTTGTACACGGGTGGCGCATTCCAACCAGCGTAGGACACCTTCAGCAGTGCCGATTTGGACCGTTGGACCTGCAGGTAGGTGCCTCCGTCTGAATCGACCCTGGAGATGCCCGATTTGACCTGGGTCGGCAGGGTTACTGGTGCAGTATTCTCACGGAACTGCGTCAGAGACATTTCTCTCGCGCAGACTCGCACCGTACAGTCAAGGCATTCAATTGGACGCATTTCCGGCAACTTCCGAGACAGAGTCTTGATCCCTCGGACCTTGCCGACCATTGGCACCTGCCGCACCGCTCTGCCAATGAGACAGACGACATATTGTATAGCATGGGTGCACACTGCGCGGGATATTCGCCTGGACAGTTTACTGGTCTCGCCTGGTCATTCTGTGCGGTGTGTGACCTCCAGGTACAATCCCCCATCTTCATTGACCCATGAGGTGCTCAATTTGACCTGGGTCGGCAGGGTTACTGGTGCAGTATTCACACGGAACTGCGTCAGAGACATTTCTCTCGCGCAGAAAGGCGTGGGGAGCACAGAATAACGCTTTTGGCACCATTGTGGATAATCCCGGTCCCGTGCGGATCTACCGGGAGCATCCAACATCTGCGATAATCCCGGTTCCGCTCTCCCGTGGTGGGAGCAAGTCTCCCGGTGGTTCTCGTGTCGCACCCGGTTGTACACGGGTGGCGCATTCCAACCAGCGTAGGACACCTTCAGCAGTGCCGATTTGGACCGTTGGACCTGCAGGTCGGTTCCTCCGTCTGAATCGACCCTGGAGATGCTCAATTTGACCTGGGTCGGCAGGGTTACTGGTGCAGTATTCACACGGAACTGCGTCAGAGACATTTCTCTCGCGCAGAAAGGGGCGGGGAGCACAGAATAACGCTTTTGGCACCATGTTGGATAATCCCGGTCCCGTGCGGATCTACCGGGAGCATCCAACATCTGCGATAATCCCGGTTCCGCTCTCCCTTGGTGGGAGCAAGTCTCCCGGTGGTTCTCGTGTCACACCCGGTTGTACACGGGTGGCGCATTCCAACCAGCGTAGGACACCTTCAGCAGTGCCGATTTGGACCGTTGGACCTGCAGGTAGGTGCCTCCGTCTGAATCGACCCTGGAGATGCCCGATTTGACCTGGGTCGGCAGGGTTACTGGTGCAGTATTCTCACGGAACTGCGTCAGAGACATTTCTCTCGCGCAGACTCGCACCGTACAGTCAAGGCATTCAATTGGACGCATTTCCGGCAACTTCCGAGACAGAGTCTTGATCCCTCGGACCTTGCCGACCATTGGCACCTGCCGCACCGCTCTGCCAATGAGACAGACGACATATTGTATAGCATGGGTGCACACTGCGCGGGATATTCGCCTGGACAGTTTACTGGTCTCGCCTGGTCATTCTGTGCGGTGTGTGACCTCCAGGTACAATCCCCATCTTCATTGACCCATGAGGTGCTCAATTTGACTTGGGTCGGCAGGGTTACTGTTGCAGTATTCACACGGAACTGCGTCAGAGACATTTCTCTCGCGCAGAAAGGCGTGGGGAGCACAGAATAACGCTTTTGGCACCATGTTGGATAATCCCGGTCCCGTGCGGATCTACCGGGAGCATCCAACATCTGCGATAATCCCGGTTCCGCTCTCCCTTGGTGGGAGCAAGTCTCCCGGTGGTTCTCGTGTCGCACCCGGTTGTACACGGGTGGTGCATTCCAACCAGCGTAGGACACCTTCAGCAGTGCCGATTTGGACCGTTGGACCTGCAGGTAGGTTCCTCCGTCTGAATCGACCCTGGAGATGCCTGATTTGACCTGGGTCGGCAGGGTTACTGGTGCAGTATTCACACGGAACTGCGTCAGAGACATTTCTCTCGCGCAGAAAGGCGTGGGGAGCACAGAATAACGCTTTTGGCACCATTGTGGATAATCCCGGTCCCGTGCGGATCTACCGGGAGCATCCAACATCTGCGATAATCCCGGTTCCGCTCTCCCGTGGTGGGAGCAAGTCTCCCGGTGGTTCTCGTGTCGCACCCGGTTGTACACGGGTGGCGCATTCCAACCAGCGTAGGACACCTTCAGCAGTGCCGATCTGGACCGTTGGACCTGCAGGTAGGTGCCTCCGTCTGAATCGACCCTGGAGATGCCCGATTTGACCTGGGTCGGCAGGGTTACTGGTGCAGTATTCTCACGGAACTGCGTCAGAGACATTTCTCTCGCGCAGACTCGCACCGTACAGTCAAGGCATTCAATTGGACGCATTTCCGGCAACTTCCGAGACAGAGTCTTGATCCCTCGGACCTTGCCGACCATTGGCACCTGCCGCACCGCTCTGCCAATGAGACAGACGACATATTGTATAGCATGGGTGCACACTGCGCGGGATATTCGCCTGGACAGTTTACTGGTCTCGCCTGGTCATTCTGTGCGGTGTGTGACCTCCAGGTACAATCCCCATCTTCATTGACCCATGAGGTGCTCAATTTGACTTGGGTCGGCAGGGTTACTGTTGCAGTATTCACACGGAACTGCGTCAGAGACATTTCTCTCGCGCAGAAAGGCGTGGGGAGCACAGAATAACGCTTTTGGCACCATGTTGGATAATCCCGGTCCCGTGCGGATCTACCGGGAGCATCCAACATCTGCGATAATCCCGGTTCCGCTCTCCCTTGGTGGGAGCAAGTCTCCCGGTGGTTCTCGTGTCGCACCCGGTTGTACACGGGTGGTGCATTCCAACCAGCGTAGGACACCTTCAGCAGTGCCGATTTGGACCGTTGGACCTGCAGGTAGGTGCCTCCGTCTGAATCGACCCTGGAGATGCTCAAGTTGACCTGGGTCGGCAGGGTTACTGGTGCAGTATTCACACGGAACTGCGTCAGAGACATTTCTCTCGCGCAGAAAGGCGCGGGGAGCACAGAATAACGCTTTTGGCACCATGTTGGATAATCCCGGTCCCGTGCGGATCTACCGGGAGCATCCAACATCTGCGATAATCCCGGTTCCGCCCTCCCTTGGTGGGAGCAAGTCTCCCGGTGGTTCTCGTGTCGCACCCGGTTGTACACGGGTGGCGCATTCCAACCAGCGTAGGACACCTTCAGCAGTGCCGATTTGGACCGTTGGACCTGCAGGTCGGTTCCTCCGTCTGAATCGACCCTGGAGATGCTCAAGTTGACCTGGGTCGGCAGGGTTACTGGTGCAGTATTCACACGGAACTGCGTCAGAGACATTTCTCTCGCGCAGAAAGGCGCGGGGAGCACAGAATAACGCTTTTGGCACCATGTTGGATAATCCCGGTCCCGTGCGGAGCTACCGGGAGCATCCAACATCTGCGATAATCCCGGTTCCGCTCTCCCTTGGTGGGAGCAAGTCTCCCGGTGGTTCTCGTGTTGCACCCGGTTGTACACGGGTGGCGCATTCCAACCAGCGTAGGACACCTTCAGCAGTGCCGATTTGGACCGTTGGACCTGCAGGTAGGTTCCTCCGTCTGAATCGACACTGGAGATGCCTGATTTGACCTGGGTCGGCAGGGTGACTGGTGCAGTATTCACACGGAACTGCGTCAGAGACATTTCTCTCGCGCAGAAAGGCGTGGGGAGCACAGAATAACGCTTTTGGCACCATGTTGGATAATCCCGGTCCCGTGCGGAGCTACCGGGAGCATCCAACATCTGCGATAATCCCGGTTCCGCTCTCCCTTGGTGGGAGCAAGTCTCCCGGTGGTTCTCGTGTCGCACCCGGTTGTACACGGGTGGCGCATTCCAACCAGCGTAGGACACCTTCAGCAGTGCCGATTTGGACCGTTGGACCTGCAGGTCGGTTCCTCCGTCTGAATCGACCCTGGAGATGCTCAATTTGACCTGGGTCGGCAGGGTTACTGGTGCAGTATTCACACGGAACTGCGTCAGAGACATTTCTCTCGCGCAGAAAGGGGCGGGGAGCACAGAATAACGCTTTTGGCACCATGTTGGATAATCCCGGTCCCGTGCGGATCTACCGGGAGCATCCAACATCTGCGATAATCCCGGTTCCGCCCTCCCTTGGTGGGAGCAAGTCTCCCGGTGGTTCTCGTGTCGCACCCGGTGGTACACGGGTGGCGCATTCCAACCAGCGTAGGACACCTTCAGCAGTGCCGATTTGGACCGTTGGACCTGCAGGTCGGTTCCTCCGTCTGAATCGACCCTGGAGATGCTCAAGTTGACCTGGGTCGGCAGGGTTACTGGTGCAGTATTCACACGGAACTGCGTCAGAGACATTTCTCTCGCGCAGAAAGGCGCGGGGAGCACAGAATAACGCTTTTGGCACCATGGTGGATAATTCCGGTCCCGTGCGGAGCTACCGGGAGCATCCAACATCTGCGATAATCCCGGTTCCGCTCTCCCTTGGTGGGAGCAAGTCTCCCGGTGGTTCTCGTGTCGCACCCGGTTGTACACGGGTGGCGCATTCCAACCAGCGTAGGACACCTTCAGCAGTGCCGATTTGGACCGTTGGACCTGCAGGTAGGTTCCTCCGTCTGAATCGACACTGGAGATGCCTGATTTGACCTGGGTCGGCAGGGTTACTGGTGCAGTATTCACACGGAACTGCGTCAGAGACATTTCTCTCGCGCAGAAAGGCGCGGGGAGCACAGAATAACGCTTTTGGCACCATGTTGGATAATCCCGGTCCCGTGCGGATCTACCGGGAGCATCCAACATCTGCGATAATCCCGGTTCCGCCCTCCCTTGGTGGGAGCAAGTCTCCCGGTGGTTCTCGTGTCGCACCCGGTGGTACACGGGTGGCGCATTCCAACCAGCGTAGGACACCTTCAGCAGTGCCGATTTGGACCGTTGGACCTGCAGGTAGGTGCCTCCGTCTGAATCGACCCTGGAGATGCCCGATTTGACCTGGGTCGGCAGGGTTACTGGTGCAGTATTCACACGGAACTGCGTCAGAGAAATTTCTCTCGAGCAGACTCGCACCGTACAGTCAAGGCATTCAATTGGACGCATTTCCGGCAACTTCCGAGACAGAGTCTTGATCCCTCGGACCTTGCCGACCATTGGCACCTGCCGCACCGCTCTGCCAATGAGACAGACGACATATTGTATAGCATGGGTGCACACTGCGCGGGATATTCGCCTGGACAGTTTACTGGTCTCGCCTGGTCATTCTGTGCGGTGTGTGACCTCCAGGTACAATCCCCATCTTCATTGACCCATGAGGTGCTCAATTTGACTTGGGTCGGCAGGGTTACTGTTGCAGTATTCACACGGAACTGCGTCAGAGACATTTCTCTCGCGCAGAAAGGCGTGGGGAGCACAGAATAACGCTTTTGGCACCATGTTGGATAATCCCGGTCCCGTGCGGATCTACCGGGAGCATCCAACATCTGCGATAATCCCGGTTCCGCTCTCCCTTGGTGGGAGCAAGTCTCCCGGTGGTTCTCGTGTCGCACCCGGTTGTACACGGGTGGCGCATTCCAACCAGCGTAGGACACCTTCAGCAGTGCCGATTTGGACCGTTGGACCTGCAGGTAGGTGCCTCCGTCTGAATCGACCCTGGAGATGCCCGATTTGACCTGGGTCGGCAGGGTTACTGGTGCAGTATTCTCACGGAACTGCGTCAGAGACATTTCTCTCGCGCAGAAAGGCGTGGGGAGCACAGAATAACGCTTTTGGCACCATGGTGGATAATCCCGGTCCCGTGCGGAGCTACCGGGAGCATCCAACATCTGCGATAATCCCGGTTCCGCTCTCCCGTGGTGGGAGCAAGTCTCCCGGTGGTTCTCGTGTCGCACCCGGTTGTACACGGGTGGCGCATTCCAACCAGCGTAGGACACCTTCAGCAGTGCCGATTTGGACCGTTGGACCTGCAGGTAGGTGCCTCCGTCTGAATCGACCCTGGAGATGCTCAAGTTGACCTGGGTCGGCAGGGTTACTGGTGCAGTATTCACACGGAACTGCGTCAGAGACATTTCTCTCGCGCAGAAAGGGGCGGGGAGCACAGAATAACGCTTTTGGCACCATGTTGGATAATCCCGGTCCCGTGCGGATCTACCGGGAGCATCCAACATCTGCGATAATCCCGGTTCCGCCCTCCCTTGGTGGGAGCAAGTCTCCCGGTGGTTCTCGTGTCGCACCCGGTGGTACACGGGTGGCGCATTCCAACCAGCGTAGGACACCTTCAGCAGTGCCGATTTGGACCGTTGGACCTGCAGGTCGGTTCCTCCGTCTGAATCGACCCTGGAGATGCTCAAGTTGACCTGGGTCGGCAGGGTTACTGGTGCAGTATTCACACGGAACTGCGTCAGAGACATTTCTCTCGCGCAGAAAGGCGCGGGGAGCACAGAATAACGCTTTTGGCACCATGGTGGATAATTCCGGTCCCGTGCGGATCTACCGGGAGCATCCAACATCTGCGATAATCCCGGTTCCGCTCTCCCTTGGTGGGAGCAAGTCTCCCGGTGGTTCTCGTGTCGCACCCGGTTGTACACGGGTGGCGCATTCCAACCAGCGTAGGACACCTTCAGCAGTGCCGATTTGGACCGTTGGACCTGCAGGTCGGTTCCTCCGTCTGAATCGACCCTGGAGATGCCCGATTTGACTTGGGTCGGCAGGGTTACTGATGCAGTATTCACACGGAACTGTGTCAGAGACATTTCTCTTGAGCAGAAAGGCGTGGGGAGCACAGAATAACGCTTTTGGCACCATGTAGGATAATCCTGGTCCGGTGCGGATCTTCCGGGATTATCCAACATCACTTGGGTTAAGGTCCTGCAGAGCCCCATGGCCCACCCCTTTCTTGTCTGAGCGTGCAAGGATGTTGGACAGGCATCAAAAGTCCTGTGGGACAGCATTGGGGCAGAGGGGGTGAAATGTGCTGGTGAAGGAGTCGGACCTTGGATGCTCCCGGCTCCGTGCGGAACAACCGGGATTATCCAACGTCACTTGGGTTCAGGCCCGCCCACAGTCCCATGCTGATCCCCTGGGTAAATTGATCATTATACCCACTACAGACTCCATATCCAGCCTTGCATCAGCAGTGGTGGGTGATCACAGCAAAAACATAGCAAACCTTCTTGCCACCAACCGCAGCTCCAGCATATATGAGTTCCTCAACATGTTCCATGCCCTCTATATGTTCTCAAGACCAACTGAATCACTACTTTTCTCATTCATTCTGTTTGTTCAGGCTGACATGCAGCAACTGTCCGGCCTACAGTCTGAACTTCAGTATACATTGGCCACCAAGACCATAGGTATACCCCCTGGCATCCGGAGGGTGCGGAAATTTAGGAAAGGCATATGGGGAATATTCTACGAATTAAGCAATTTTTTGGTGACCGGACCTTTCCGGTATCACCGGGAACAGTATTTTGCGATTTCCTGCCGATCGGCTGAACCAGAGTCGAACCTGGCTAGACGCCTAGACTCGGATTGAGAAGGGCTATCTGACAATATATGGGGTCGTAGCCGAATTCGAAAATGATGAGCCAGATTTCTTGACTTCAGTGACATTAACCTAACCTAACCTAACCTAACCTAACCTAACCTAACCTAACCTAACCTAACCTAACCCTTAGGCCGTGTTTACGTGCACAACGGCGGCGTGAAAGGTGAGAAGCATGGACTGCATAATGGGGATCGTATGATGTGGTGATCGAGCTGGATGGGGCAATGCACCCCTTATATAGCTTTGGACCGAAAATGGCTCATCGGAACATCGTCCCGAGTTCTCACGCTGCTGCAAAGATAAGGAAGTTAGCTCCAATTCAGCGGGGTGTTGGCGGGATCTACATTGCTGTCTCGAAAACTGGGGTTCGCAATTGACAGCTTCGCAATTCAGGTCAATCAAAACTCAATCTGTCAGGGTCCATTTAATTTCCGCCAAGGGAAGGAATTGGATTGCCATCACAGCAGGTCAAACAGCATGGTGCGAGAGTGTCTCGGTGACTGCGAGTGCACACTGCACCAGCACGGTGCGAGCGTGTCTCGGTGACTGGGTGCCCACACTGCACCAGCACGGTGCGAGTGTGTCTCGGTGACTGCGTGCGCACACTGCAACAGCACTATGCGAGCGTGCGGCACAGCCACGCTCGGTGACTGCGAGCGCACACTGCAACAGCACGGTGCGAGAGTGTCTCGGTGACTGCGTGCACATACTGCAACAGCACTGTGCGAGAGTGTCTCGGTGACTGCGAGCGCACACTGCGCCAGCACGGTGCGAGCGTGCGTGCACATCCACAACTCGGTGACTACGTGCGCACACTGCACCAGCACGGTGCGAGCGTGTCTCGGTGACTGCGTGCGCACACTGCACCAGCACGGTGCGAGCGTGTCTCGGTGACTGCAAGCGCACACTGCACCAGCACGGTGCGAGTGGCTGTGCATGTGCGAGCGTGTCTCGGTGACTGCGAGCGCACATTGCACCAGCACGGTGCGAGTGGCTGTGCAGGTGCGAGAGTGTCTCGGTGACTGCGAGCGCACACTGCAACAGCGCGGTGCGAGAGGTGTCTCGGTGAGTGTGCTCGCACACTGCACCAGCACAGTGCGAGCAGCGTACCCTACCTAGGGTAGTAGGAAACCTGCCCATATAAGGAAATAACCTGTAACCTAGACCCCTCTTATAACGCCGCACATGGCTGGGACTGCGCAAATGGAGATATTATGAGAGAGTTCGCTCTTGCAATGCGGGCCTGCTCTGCAAGAGTATTCATTGTGCGGGCGAAGGGTCACAGCGGAGATGCAGATAACGATGCCGCAGATGCTCTAGCACGTCGCGGAGCAACTCTCCTGCCGGGAGGGGACTTTAGAACAGTCCTAGATGCAGATCTCGAGCCACATGAGTCGGCACTCAAAGTGCGTCAGTAGCGGTGCGTTGGGCGCAAGCAGGGGCCGTTGATCAAGCATCTGAAATGTGCCGACATGCAGAGCCTCAATGCGCTCCATATGAGCTACCAGCAGGTCCACAATCGCGCTGAGAACAATGCGCTCGCAATAGAGTCGGAAGGAAAGAGGAATGGATTGCGACAGCAGAGCAGTGAGTCCGTCAACTGCTCGGCGGGTACAATCATCCCCGGGGTATTGGACAAGTACGGTGTATTCGCACCATAGAGCGCGATGTGAAAGCGCAGATTGGCGCCATGCTTTCCATACGTGCGAAACGGCGAGGTGGGCGTCGAACTCGAGTCGAAAAAGTCTGCGCTGCAGGTTCGGGTGGCAGCACAGAGACAGGGTCTCCCAGATTGCCATTGTCCATGATGCACACGCACTCTGCTGCCAATTAGACAGTGTCGAGGGTATCTCCGAAGTTGAGTTGGCGCAGAGCTTGACCGATGAGGTCTCGGGCAAGATCGAGCCCCGAGCGAGGTAATCCAGGCAATGGGTTCGGGTCATCGACAAACGCGCAATGCATAGCAGAGGGTGCAGCTGAAGAGTCTATTGAAAGGACTTATACGACCGCTCGGGCGTCAAGAGCAGTGGAGAATGGCTTACGAAGACAATGCCGGTTTGTTTGGCCGGCGACAAGAACGAGAAGAAGAGGAAGAAATGTTCAAAGGAGTGAGGGGGAAAAAAAAGGCTATGAATGAGACATTTCAATTACATGGTGTTGCTTGGGAGGGATATGGCGCGACGTACCGTAAAGTAGAACATACACAGGAATGAAAACGAATTTGTGTACTTTTCAGTACATGTCGAGTACGCCGCAGCGCCACATCGCGTCATCGAGGGAGAACGCGTCGCGGGAGATGGAGCCGTGGACGTGCGACACAGCGCTTTCAAGAAGGTGGTGCGCGACGGGGTCGCGCGAAATCGACTTCGACGAGTTGGGCAGATGACCTGCGGCCGTTGGGCCTCTCGTACTGGCCGAGGGCCAATGCGAGGATGGCGACCCTGCGGGAATCGGCGTCGGGGATTGGCGTGTGCGTGGCGAACAGCGGGATTGACTCGAGCTCGCGACACGGGGCATAGACGTGCGCACTTGCCACGTCGGTGAGGTCGGCGTAATCGGATCCGGGTGTCCAGAGTCCTCCCTTCGAGGGCAAATCGATGTGCAGCCTATGAAGCGAAGGAAACGACTCTTCGAGCTGGAGGAAGCCGTGGACAAGAGGCGCGCCGATGCGCAGATAAGTCAGCCGCAGCCTAACATGCAGAGAAAGATCGCCGAGTGGCACAGGTTCGTCCAGAGGTTCGTCTTCCCAGTTGAACTCGCCTTCGAGGTAGTTGGCGTAGAGGCGGCACCAGCGTCGATGAGCCGGGAGGATGTGGACGATGGTGTTAATGTATGGTTGTTCTGAGATGATGGGTTCCTGAAGATGGTCTGGGTATGCCTGGTCATCGAGGGTGAGGCGCATGAACAAGTCCGACGAGTCATCGTTCCAGACGGGGTGGTTCCATCCCATCGGTTGGAGACCGCCGATGGATGGGATGGCCGCGAGGTTGACGGAGCGCTCCACGAGATGACAGAGCCCTTGTTCTCGAAGGCTGCTGGATTCGAGAATGAGGATGGCTCCGAGGGACGGTATAGAAAGATCGAGACTCTGCGGAATCTCGCCGATGACGCCCGTAGTCACAGTGTACTCCAGTCGCAGAGTGTTGAGGTTGGGGAAGTGACTGGGGATGTGGATGGACGGGAAACGAGAATGAAATGAGACGGTTGCGTGCGAGGCGGAATTGAAGGCTTTGACGGGGTTCGAAGGCAGGGTAGAGTTGTAGAGTCGGACTGTGCGCAAAAGCGGGGCGGTGCTTTGGAAGAGGTCGTGGGGAATGGTCTGGGAGACGGGGGACTGGAAAGACATCGTGAAGCGACGCAGCCTAGGCGCGGACGCTCGACGAAGGGCCGCGTAGAGCTGAGGGCGCGATCGATTTGAAAGGATATGTGGACGATACTTGAACAAAGACGATGCATATCTCAACCTGCACAACCTGCACAGCACAAAGTTCAGAAAATGCTGCTGTGCCACAGGCACCGCACTTACAGGACTGGAGGAGACAGACTTGCGGGCCGGCAGCGGAGACTGAGCACGAGAGAGGCGAGGGCGAGAGGCAGAACATCCCATGTTGGGAGAGTGAGCGACAGCTATCCGGTTGCGGCTCTCTGTGCACCGCAAGGCTGGATTTTATAGCCCTTTCCGCTCTAATTCTGGATTCACGGCGCATTCACTCTAATTATGGGTCCACAACGTGTAGCTGCGTTGGCGGGTTGCGTGCTACGACGCAGCGCCTGCGAATCAAATCAATTGCTTGACGGCCGAGAGCCGCCTATCGCGGCGGTACTGCGCCTACAAACGTGCGCGCATACATACGTGGCTGGCTTCTACGGGGCCACGCTGCTACGAGAGCTAGCACTCCCGCCGGCGGCCAGCCGCAACATGCTCCAGGCCCACGCACGACCGGTCCGGACGGGCCACGGTCTTTGCTGGCCACGTCAAGCTGCACCCGCAACCGCGCGGGCGACCATAGTGGCGACACGTCAGCTCGGTTCCTCTGCCACAGCGCTTGCCAGCAGCCTGATCGCAGGCCCCGAACGGGCCGTGGCACGTAACGATGACGCTGGCACGCGTGGCGGATTGGCATATAGACTCCCGCGAGCGGACGAAGGCTTCGTTCTACCCACGCACGCTGCACACCCGCTTCCGCATCTCGTCCTCGCCGCGTCCCATTCTGAACCGCCCGCCGCGCAGTCACGGCGCGTCGCGCCTGCTCCAAAGGAACATGCGGTAGCGAAGCCGGCGAGTCGTGCGCCAGATGCTGCAGCGGGGAACGGCGATCCTGCAGCGCTCTGCCTGCAGATAGAACGAGTGCGTGAGCATCGCGGCGCGACGAGCGCTACCAAACTGAACGCACCATTGCAGTGCCGCCATGATGTTCTCGAGAGGCGCAGGACGCGCGGTGCGGACGGCAACTGACCGTCTCTATCGGCAGTGCGCTAGACGGGTGCGTGTACCCGCGCTGTCTCCACATCCTGCCCGCGTGCGGAAGAAACCGCCGTGCGATCATCGCGGTGTTGTACTAGGTGTGCGGCGCACGGCGGGTGATATCGTGCCAGCTCGGGCACTGGCAGGCGGCGGGGATAGTACGCTGTAAGCGGACTTGCGCGCGCGCTGATGAACGGTTTCAACCTGCACGTGCTGCTCTGGGGGCGCAAATCAGATCGAGCGAAAGGACGCAGCAAACTTGCCACGTACGACGTTAGCCGGACTCTTGACGCTGCCGTGCTGACCATCCGAAAGGTGTTGAGCCGCTCGTGGGCTGGGTCTCCGAGTCGTGCGCCAGGATCGGCTGGGGCAAGGCGCACGCGGCAGGCGGGGACAAGCTTCCAAACACGCTGCGCCGTGCCGCCATCGAAAGGGCATCCGCGCGCACACGGCGCTGGGCGTTGGCATCGCCGCCTGTGCGCTGTGCGGCATGACCATCTTGAGCGGCGTACGCGAGCAGGCCTCGCGCGGTTGGCGAGCACGCATCCAGCCCTGGGCGGTGGCGTGACTGTGCGCAGGATGCGGGGCAGGGCAGCGAGCGACCCGTTCGCTCCAGCCAGACCCGCTAGTGTTCGCCGCGCCGGCAGCAGCGAGGGGTCTGGCGCGGGTGAGGTTGCTGCTGCATCTGCGCCGCAGGCTGCGCGGTATGCGCCGCGACTAGGGCTGCTGCACGAGTCGAGCCGCCTGCGCGATCGATGGGGCCAATGGGCGCTGGTCGGGGGCATCGAACGCAGGCGCGCGATTGCCAAAGATAGGCCGCCAGGTCACCGCCGAACGGCGCGCGACGGGCGCCAGAACGCCCAAGATTCTCGTCCGAGCGGCCCGCAGCTGTTGCGCTGGTTGCACACCCTGTGCGTGGCGGCAGATACCAGGCGGTACTGACGGAGGGCGTCTATCCTCGCTGACTGCAGGCTTCGCGTCGGGCATCTTCGCTTTCGTCTGAAAATACAAGCCGTCGTTGTGAGACGGCCATTTGCATGCAAGAAAGAACGTACGAAGATGCATATTGAGCTCGCTATGGGCGGCCCGGGGGTAAACGGGTGTGCTAAGCGGGCAATAGGCGTCCCGGCCGGTTGTTGCGGCTCGCCAGAGACTCCTGGTGCGCGAGTGGCACGACGGGGTCGATAGTAGCCAGGTCGAGATCGATGCGCTTGGCGACAGGCGCGTCAACATAGACTGCGGCAGCCGATCTGCGGTATGGTTCGGAGCAAAGAGCGTTCTGCTTCCGGCAACTCCGGCCCGACTCTCCTGGCGTCAGGTTTGACGCGTCTCCGTCCAATCGTCCGCCCAGACCGCGATGGCCCAGCTCAGAAAGATGTCTAATGATTGAGAACGCCCCGACACGACCTACGAGTCATGTCTATAGTATGAACGCACATCTGGGTTGCGGGCGATGCATAATAAAACCGCTGGGGAGCGAGAGCCCTTTGAGTAGAATCCCTGCGCGACGGAGAACGCGAGACGGGGATCGGAGCCGTTGGGCCGTCAACCTGCCGGTCCGTTTGCAAGTTTGACCTCTTCCATCTCCGCCGCGCCTCACGCCGCCCCTTGTCCGCCAGGAGATCGCATGCTCAAGACGGCCAGAAATAACAGCCACGCGACGAGCGCATGCTGACAATGCCGCCGGAGGTGCGCGCTCTTCGTTCGCGAGCGCGCCTCCGTACCTCTGACGCAGGCATCCGTAGAAAGACCAGGTGCAACGGCGGCAAGCCGGTCTGCAGCGCCTGCGCTCGAAAGGGCGAGGAGGTGCGCGCCCAAGCTCTGCTCGTGCTTGCTTACAGAGACTCTGGGGCAGTGCGAGTGGGCTGTCGACAGCGACCGCCGCACCGCCAGCGGCCGCAAATGCGAGTTTTGCCCTGAGCTGCGCGCCATGGTCGCTGAGCGCGACGAGGAGATAGCTAGGCTGAAGGCTCTTCTACTAGAATGTACAACACGCGTCAATACGGTGCGTCAGGCGCGCTGCTCCGCACGGCTTTCCCTCTCTGAACGCCCGATACAGCCTCGCGCGGACCCCGACTGGCCTCAAACGACGAGGGAGACAGGTAGCGCTAACCCAGCCCGACCGACAGCAACAGCAGCCGCTGAAATGCAGCACCTCGTCAGCGAGTCCTTCAAGGCGCACCCGCTCTGCAGCACATCCGCCGCAGGTCTCGCAGGCACCACACCTATCCCAGATGCTATTTCGCCGGAATGGCTGCAGGCTGGCGCATCGTCGCCGTTCCTAGCGGCCGTTCACAATGAGTTCGATTCGCTCTCAGGCTGCACGTTCCCCGCCTTCGCACTACTGCACTGCGATGACGGCGATTTAGAGCCGCACTAGATCGCAGAGGACACGCAGACCTAGAGCATATCCGGCGTCTTTTCTCGTTCATGCAATCATAATACAAGTGGCTCCCTGCCCACCATCGCACACACAACTACAGCAAGATGCGTAGTTGTCGCACGGCGACGGCAAGCGTGAAGGAGACAATTCATACATGCGCGCAAGGGACAGACGACGGGAAGCTACTGCTAAAACGAGCATCAGCGCCCGCGAATCGCACCGAAACAACGACTCCATCTACCGCACCGCGGAATCTGAGCATGCGCGCCCGATCCCTTCGCGTTCGTTCGCATGCTCGGTCGCGCGCGGTGTCGACTTGCGCAAACACGCATCTACCGCACCGCGGCACCGCAGCGCAGACCATGCGCGCGCGCGATCGCGTCGCGCTCTCCGCCGCGCCCGGTGTCGCCTCGCGCGAGCACGTGTCCACCGCAGCGCGGCACCGTCGCCTGTGCGCGAGCGATCGCGTCGCGCTCGGTCCTCGCCCAGCGCACGCGGCTCGGCTGGCTGCTTCTTCCCAAGGCGCACAGCCGTTCGCGCTCGGCTGGAACTCAGCGCCTTGTACCCCCCAGAGAAAGGCGAGCAGCACGCCCCACACCCTCCGCGCGCGCGTCGCCGTGTGGGGCCGGAGGTTGCACCGCCGCGAACGCAGTGACGAGCAGCTTGCTGCGCCCCTGGATGTCGGCGCGAGGGCGGACGGGCCGCGCGGCGTTGATCAGCTTGCCCGCGCCGTTGAACATCTGCACGATCATGAGCACCTCCTCGCGCTGAGAGTGAAGAGCCACTCACGGCTCGTCGTTTTCCTCCCGCAGGTCGACGGGCACCAGGTCGGGCGCAACGAGCCGAGCGTCGAGGAGCCAAGCGTCGAACAGCGCGTCGTGGGTCGCGCAAGCAGCCGAAGAACGCGCTTTTCGGCTGCGCGGCTCGCACGAGATGGCGATGGGCGCAGCCGCGCGCCTGAGTCAGCGCTGGCGAGAGTATCGCTGCGCGGCAGCGCGAGCCGAACGGCGCGCCGGCGACCGTCGACGTTGACCCGGCGTTGCTAAGCTTGCACGCGCCTTCATAGTGCGCCATCATGAGCACCTCCTCGCGCCGAAAGTGAAGAACCACTCACACATCCCGCCTGCATTCGACACCTCGACAGGCACCGGTTCGCGCTCAACGAGCGCAGCGTCGACCAGCGCGTCGCGGGCACGTTGCGCTCGTCCCGGTCGTGCTCTTCGGTGCGGCTTGCCCGAGAGTCGCTGGCCGTCGCCAAGCATGGGCGCGGCCGCGTTCCGGAGTCACCGCCGGCTGAACTGTCGTTGCACGGCAGCGCGAGCCGGAAGGCGCGCCGGCGCCCGTCGCCGAGGGGTCATGCGACGCTGACGCCGGCGTTATTCAGTCTGCACACGCCTTTGTACCTGTGAGCAATCTTCAGCACCTCCCCGCGCCGAAAGTAAAGAACCACTCACACGTCCCGCCTTCCTTCGGCACCTCGACAAGCGCTGGGTCGCGCGCATTGAGCCCAGCGTCGAGCAACGCGCCGTGCGCGCGTTCCGGCCGTACTGGTCGCGCAAGCAGCCAAAGAACGTGCTCTTCGCCTGCACGTCATGCCCAAAATTGCTGGACGTCGCCAAGGACGAGGCGGCCGCGTACTGGATTCAGCGCTAGCGGGAGTGTCGCTGTGCGGCAGCGCGAGCCGAAAGGCACGGGGGAGACCGTCGACGTTGACCCCGGCGTTGCTAAGATGCACGCGCCTTCATACCTGTGAGCCATCGTCAGCAGCTTCCCGCGCCGAAAGTGAGGAAGGGCGCACAGCACCTCGGCCTCATTCAGCGGGTCGACAGGCACCGGGACGCGCGCAACGACCGCAGGGTCGACCAGCGCACGTGCTGGTACCGTAAGCGTCTGCGGAAGGCGCTATTCGGCTGCGCGTCTTGCCCGAGATCGCCAGCGTCGACGAGGAGTTCGCGGAGCGAGCGTAGCTGGACGGCAGCGCGCGCCGGCGACCGTGGCCGAAGGGTCATACGACGCTGACGCCGGCGTTGCTCAGCGTGCACACGATGTACGACCTGTGCGCCATCGTCAGCAGCGTCCCGCGCCGAACGCGAAGAACCACTCACGCGCCTCGCCCTCTTGCTGCAGCTCGCCAGGTACCGGGTCGCGCGCAATGAGGGCAGAGTCGAGCAGCGCGCCGCGGGCGCGGTGCGCCCGTGCTGGTCGCGCAAGCGGGTGGAGAATGCGCTCTTCGGCTGGGCGACTTGCGCAGGATCGTTGACGTGCCAAGAAGTCTGCGCGGCCGCGCGCCAGGGGCACCGCAGGCACGGGTCTGGCTGCGCGGCAGCGCAAGAGGATAGGCGCGGCAGCGACCGTCGCCGAACGTCGTCCACGGTCTGTGGTGCGCGTGCGCTTCGCGGCACGCGGCCACGTCGAGCTTGGGCATGGCCGCGATGATAGGGCCGGATAGAAGCCGGGCGCGCGGGGCCGTGGCACGCGGTGCACCAGCGCCGCAGTAGGGCTCGATGTCTGCGCCAGGGCACATAACGAGCGGTGCGCGCGAGTTGCCGGAGCTGGATGGAGACGTGGGGCGCGCAAAGCTGCACGCGCAGTCAGCACGCAGGCGGTGCGGCCCCGGTCGGGATCGTATGCGCGCGCAGAACGCCGCCTGAAGTCGTAGAACCCGGCCATTAAGACGGGCGCGATGTGTACGAGGGCTCTAGCAGGCGGGCTCGCGCCGGCTAGGACGACCGCGAGGTGCTCGAAAACGGGTAGGTAGCCGTCGGCGCTGACGCTGTTTAGCGCAAGCGTCGGCTTGGGCGGTAAGTTTGGATGTATCCGGGTCGCCAGCAGCATATCGAGCACGCGGAGCGATATGACCCAGCGCAATGACGCCGCCTCGCTGGGTATGCGCAGACCGGGCAGCGTTGATATGCAGAGGACGCGCCGCGCAATCGAGGGTCCTCAGCGGGCGGTGGGGCAGCGCGGCTCCGCGCGGCGAGTGCAGTCCGATCGACGGGCGCGTCGCGCTCCGGTCACTGCGTGGGCTTCGTCCGAAATACGGCGGGCGCAACGCGCGCATCGAAGCCGGGGTCCTCGAGAAATCTCAGGCGCGGTTGCGTGGCCATCACGATGCGGGTCGCGCTGGTATTGCGAACGCGCAGACGGAGGCCGTCGTGTAGCGGTTGCCGATCAGCGGGTCGTCGTTGGCGATAAACACAAGGAATAAGACTTCGTCGTGGGCAATACGGGGTCCGTCACAGCGCCAGACGGTGCAGGAGCTCGCCCGACCCGGCGCCGAGGCTGTCGGCGCGTCCAACGACATGTACGCGAAGTGACCGGATAGGACGACCGCGGGCGCTCAAATCGTTTGACGGGGCGCGCTCGTGGCAGAGCGCAGTGAGCTCCGTGAGCTACGGAGGCTGTACACGACGCGGCTCCAGTCGCTATGGGCAACGCGGCCGAAAATGAGGCTGATACGCGCTGCAAGCCGTTGGGTAATTTCAGCATGCTGGCAACAATTGGACGACCTGCGCACCTTCGAAACGCGCGTTGAAGAAAGAGCATAATGACGCGCGGGTGTCAGAGCGGGCGCGGGGCGAATGGCATGCCGTTCGGCGCGCATGTGAGGTGAGCGGACGAGAGACGCGAGCGGAGTTTGGCGGCTCAGTGCAGAGCGCGTCTTGTTCCGCTTCACCAGCGCATGGATCGCTCTCTCATAGTTCCAATCCATGCATGGCTGATTTAAAACTCCAACTTTGAATCATTTTCTATCTTCTGAGAAGTGTAAGGGCCGCAAAAGTGAGATAATTCATCAGCACGGCAGAAAGACCGGACCAACTACCGATCGATGTCAACAAGATGTGAATATAGAAGGGAATGACGCGATCTGCATGTCAGTCCGTACCCAAAATACCTATCTGAGTCCATAAGAGAGTCCTGCTTCTCATAAACCGGGCGTCCTGGCTGCTCATACGCCGCCGCTTGCAGTCCTGCGCACTGAGACTTTGCTGATACACCTTTGCGCGTGCCAATGCTGAGTCCGACGACGCAATTGCGCATGTTCATATGTTCGGTAGGGCTTAAAAGGCGTCGCAGCATGTCAACACGGAAGACCAGAGAAGAACATTCAAGTGCGTTTCCTGGGCATCGACTCGCGCGAGCTGAACAAGGTGCTGATCCCGTTCGAGTGCACTCCCGAGTCCGACGGCCGGCGCATCGGTCGACGCCTGCAGGTCGATAATCCGGGTCTGGGAGTCTGAGGGACGAAGCGGCCGAGCTGCGCGGGCTCTGCATAAAAGACATCCCTCAACAACACCATCCTCTGAGAATACAACCCTTCCGACGTGTACAGCGCTTGAGTCAGCCGGAAAAATACGAAGCGGGTATGGGGACTAGAGAGTACGCGTGCAGTACGAAACGAAGCCACGACATTCTGCGACGAGCAGCACGCCGCGCGCGACAACGACGCGGGGCGGACGACCGCTGCGCCCCCGACACGATCCGCTTAAACCTCCTGCTTCGATCGCAGAGGCCGCGGATGCGGCTACCCTTGCCGCGGAGCGAGTTTGTGTGGCTAGCTTCTCGCAACTGCGCGGCCGCCGACTGTGTCAGGCCCGCGATGCGCACAAGGGACGCACGCTGCACGTACGCATTGGCATGTACTCGCGCGGGAGGGCACATACGACAGTCGCGGCCCGATGTGGAGTTACGAGCCAGAGCGCAGCTACAGACTGCTTCAGGAAAGGGATCGGCGCCGAGAATGACACGCACGTACGCTGCACGGCGACAGAAGGCGTTGACAGGGTCCCCTGGAGTGCGGCCGCATCTAGCGGGCCACACACGAGCCTGCTGCGCGACGACCAGACCTGCCAGCCGCCGGGCGGTGTCCGCCGCAATGTCGAGTATGACGTCGCGCGCGTGAATGGGCGACACCGGCGAGGGGCTCGCGGACGAGCGTCGCGTGGAGGACGGAGTGCGGCAGCTCAGCGTTCACTGAACGCGCGCGCATCTTGACTTTGACGTCGATCGACCTGCCGCCGCGACTGAAGGATGCGAGTACAAGCTGTCCGGCTCAGGAGCGGCTGTTTGGTTGGAGCACGTAAGCACGTGTTAAAGGACGGCATATAGAAAAGACTTTACCGACAAAGAGATTAACCAGGAACCGGAGCCACACTGCGCGCACCAGAAGCTGGCGGGGACGGGAGAAATGTTCTGCGCAGTTGCGGTTTCGCTGTAATCATCGGCAGCGTGCGATGCGCCCTGAGCGAGTGGCGAGCTAGACGGAGCAGGCGCGACAGTCCTCGCGGCCGCGATCTGGTGCGCGGACAGTGCTCGGCACATTAACTCGGCAGCGCACGAGAGACGGACGCTAGCGCCGCCGATGTGCACCAAGTCCACGGTGTCTCTTTGTCTTGACCACCGCGTCCGGGCGCCGGCACTGGCAGCGCCGGACGAGAGGGCTGATCGGATTGGAGCTTGACGCTGGGGGCCGCGCCGCTTCCTGTATCATTCGAATCGCTAGGATGCGCCTGGTTGCACACAACGCCACGGAACACGGCCATCAACTCGATTATACCGGAAGGTAGACCTCGCCTTGCTCAGGAAGACTCTCGCAGAGCCGGGAGCGAACCAAACTCAGAGTCAGTGGCCGATCTGAGCGTGCTGATAAGAGAGGACGGTTCCGCGCGCGATACGAGAGCGCGCATAGCGTGAGGGGCCAAATACGACAGTACAGCGACGATATACGGAAGGCACCGCCAGGCAAACGAGATTCCGGTAAGGATAGGTGTTGATCTGTCAGGCAGACACGGGGTGCAAGAACGGGCCAGAAGAGCACCCGATCATCCAGACAGCACAAGGCGCGAGATGCTTGCAAACAGATGAGCAGCGGAAGGAAGATATGTCGTTGTTTGAGTGGTGCAGCATGCGAAGAGCGGCGCATCGGCCGACACAGTGCCCAGAATCGGAATCGGAACGCATGTGTTCGAGCCCTTGAACGCGTGGTCGGGAAGTATCTCCCGCGCCGCACTGGTACCGCGGACGGCAAGCGTTCCGGAGGGACAGGCGGTGATGGGTCGGCGGCAGTTGCCTTACCCTTGGGCGCACATGAAGGTTGCAGGTCAAGCCGCGGAACTAGCCGGGCGGTTCCTGGCCAGCGTACTGCGCTCGCCGCTTCGACATCCCTCAACGCGTCAATAAGCACCAAGGATCAGGTCTTGGCCACGAGGGACGGGCTATATTTCACACCAGTTTGTGGTCGCAAAGCACTGGCACCGATTTGCTCGCTTACATAGTTCAGCCAATTGAACGTATGATAGATGCATTGATACGCTATTTTTTCAGTGTTTCATAGAGACAATGACGAGCAGTCGGTCGGCGACGAGGAGCAGAGGCGGAGTTTGTACTTCCCGGCGCTCTTTGCTCCGGCCATCGCGCGGGCGACTCGCGGACATTCGGCCCGACGATGCGCACAGTCCATGTCCGCTGCCCGCCACTCGCGCTTGATGCTTGGATGCTACGCTGGCCCATATCTAACTCCGCATCGTCCTGGAGCTCCCACACGCCCTACTACGTCCGGCATCCGGCTCAGTGCGCTCGGAGCGGTATAGAGCTTGAATACGCCGTCCGTCCTCCCTTGCGGCCCCTCGTGTGCTCATTCTAGTGCCCGTGTCGCCTCGCCATACACCGCTGAACTCGCTTCACGTACACCGGAGCATCCGTTCTCGCCGTGGTCGCGCGTCCGCTGGTTATCTACGTGCTGCGCTGTTGTGGCGGCCGACGCGCTCACGAAGCTTCTTCTGGATGACGCGCAGCTCATCTACAGAGCGAGGCCTCGCTCTGCATGTGATTCTGCGACTCTTAGTGGTCGTCGTGTTCGTTCGAGGGAAAGTAGCGGATGAAGGGCCTACTGGGTCAAATATCGTCTGGAATCGCGCGCCAAAGCCATCTCTCTCGGCCACGCGGTGCCGAAGCGCGCTCTGCGTCTGACACGGTTCCTGCGGCAAATCCACTCTCCCGTCCAACGCAGACCGTTCTGCCCGGCTCGCGTCTCATTCTCGCCACCAGCGCGCTTCGTCGAGGAATAACACACGTACCGGTGTGCCTATTGGCCCGCGCCGTTCTCTCGCACTGTCACGCGTCCCAACCACGTTCGCGATGTGGCGTATTGTCGCGAATGCAGGGCCTTCCCAGCGCAGAATGGATATCTGACGCCGTTCTCTCTGTGCGGGAGGCGTATTTCCCACGGTCTCTGCGAATCGAACGTCCAGCGTCTAGCGTGCGTGTGATTCATCATCCGTTGCACTTGCTTTGCGCGCCAGGCAATCCCCTGACGCGCGGTAGCATCCCGGGCGCGCAGAGGCTAATAGCACGTGGCTGGTGTAAATCCCTTCGCTTTCCTTTGGGGAAACTCCCTGTGCGCTGAACTTTGGTGGGGCTTGGTTGTCTCGCTGGCGGCTTGTCTGGTCTTTGGGATCACTGAATATCTCGCGGCCGAAGACCCTGCGGATGGACGGTCTAACGCTCTGGTTGTCTTCCCTTCGCGTTCGTCCACCGCCCTGCATTCAAAGAGTGAATTCTCCGGTGCCTCTGCCGCTCGCATGCCAAACGCCGCCCGGCTAGTGCGGAATCCTGATCTATTCCCTCGCGCTTCCTGACTGGCGCCGCGGGGATTTGACGGCGCTTCTCGATGCGGCACCGAGTCGTTGTCCTGCCGCGCTAAACTGCATCTCATTCACACGCAACTCTGGGCCTGTAGGGCGCTGGGCTTCGCCTTTAGTTTGCGCGTAAGCTGCGCGCTGGGGTCTGGCGGCTCGCTTCGTGCGGGAGCCAGCCTCGGATAATGCTCAAATTGTGTGCGTCCCCTCCGGCTTGTAGGACGCTTGGCACGCGGGGTATGCTGCACCGTTGGCTGCCAGCGACATACCGCGAAGCCAGGACCGTCCCCTTCGCCGCAGCGCGACCTGAGCCAGCGGGTATCACTCGGCATGCTTTCCCCATCTGCCGGGCGCGTCGCGCTTGCCGCCGCTGCGCCTATTCAAACACGGCCGTCCCGCCGAATGCGAACGCGCCCGTCGCGCAAACAATCGCCGTTGTCGAGTATAAAACCCTGCATTCTAGAGACTCGAGAGCCTCAGCACCCAGCTCTTGAAGTACTCGAACTCGCAACATGTTCGCTCCGGCTCTCGTCTCTCTCATCGCCGCCTCTCTCGTCGCCGCCAACCCGACTGCTAAGCGCCAGATTGGTCCGCAGACGGGCGACGCGACGTACTACGACGTGGGCGTCGGCGCGTGCGGCGTGAACAACGTACGATACGGCACCTGGCCTGGATACCTGGTTATCGAGCTGATGCTTTCGCAAAGGTTGCGTCGGACCCGATTGCCGCGGTCAGTCACGCCCTGTTCGACTCCTACCCGTAAGCATTTCGCGCTGCTACTCTAGCAGTACGAGCTCATTCGACGCGCAGCGGCTACGCCGGCGGCAACCCGAACAACAAGTGCTTCCTCCCCTCCCCTCCGCTCCATTCATACTCGTTCTGACACTCGATGCAGCCCGATCTGTGGCAAATGGGCAACCGCCACCTGTCAGTCCATCACAGTCTCTACTACCGCCTCCGCTGACGCGCTCAGACAACGGCCGCTCGGTGCGCTTCCAAGTCGAGGACCGCTGCGGCGGGTGCTCGGGCTTCGGCGACCTCGACTTCTCGCGCAGCGCGTTCATCTCGCTCTTCGGCTCGCTCGACGCCGGCCGCGTGTCCGGCGTGACCTGGACGCTCGACGGCGACGGCGGCAGCGCGCCCCCTGGCGGCAACCCGCCGGCTGGCTGCGCAAAGTCATACACGGCTGTTTCGGGTGCGTGTGCTGCGCGCGGGATGTTATGTGTTTCCCGATGCTGACGTCGGAATGTTCACACGCAGGAGACACTTGCGGTGAGCGGGAGAGATGGGATCGTTGAATGCGCCGACTCAGACGTGCGCTACGCAGATGCGATTGACAGGAAGTTTGGCATCACGCTGCAGACGTTCCTCTCGCTTAACCCGAACGTCAACTCGTGCGTGCGCTCTCCTCCCTTATAATCCCCCCTCATGCGTTTTTCAGCGGCTGCACCAACCTGCAGGTCGGAACGACCTATTGCGTGCAGGCCGGCAGTGGCAGCAACCCCGGCAACCCGGGCTGCCCGCAGCGCTACACGGCCGTCGCAGGTGCGTTATCTCGGCCGCTTCTCACGTTCGTCTCTTTCTGATCCCTTCGCAGGTGACACGTGCGGTAAGAGATACCCACTGATTCCTCGCCTGGCGATACGCGTGCTGACTAGGTGCCCGCTGCAGACGCTATCGACCGCAAGTTCGGCATCTCGCTGCAGCAGTTCCTGCAGATGAACCCGAGCGTCAACGCGTAAGTAGGCCCGTACCCCGCGCGCAGACTTTTGGTTCTCACTGTGTCCCTGCGTGCGCAGAGGATGCACCAATCTGCAGGTACGCTCGCCGAGACGCAGTTCGGCGTAGATGCTGAGATTCTCCTTGCTCCAGGTTGGCACTTCTTACTGCGTTTAAGCGTCACGACCCGAGATGAGAGCGTCGCAAAGAGCGCGCGTACACCTTTAATAATACGCACAGAATAGACATCTGCTATTGCAACTGAAGCAACGCTGCTGTCCTGAGAGAAAGACCAGAGCGCGCGCAACCTGCACGCTCGACCATTTGTTTGCCAGAACGGATTCATCTCCCTTACGATGTAGATAACTGAGTATGCCGAGCTCATGGACACGAGCGCAGACGTGCTGTAGCAGCGAGTTTCGATCGAGCTACAACTTCAGATCGAGCTGGTGGGGTGCATTGACAGGCTGTTCCTCGCCTTCTCTGAAACGCAAGCCCAGAGACTTCTCTGGCCTGAGATTCAGATTCGTCGGATGCAGCAGAACTCTGTGTTGCGCGATGATCGACTCGTTTGCATGAGAACCCATAGCGTCGCATCACCCTGCAAGCGCTGACACAATGTTTGTATATTGACTTCCGGGAACGTCACTTTGCGACCCTGGAGTGCCATACGTCCTGCGAGTCTTCGGGATGCACACGCGCATGTCCATGAGTCGCGAGCATGCTATACAGTGGGCCGACGACGCCCAGACCGCGTCAGATTCAGAGTAATGACTGTGAGAGCGACCAAGCATGCACTGCGAGCCAGTGAGACGCGCTACACAGATATGGTCGACGCCGATCGCCTCGTGCTCATGCTCCACCACGACGCCCGGGAGTGGAATGGATCGTCCTCGTCGGTGTCGGCGTCGCGCGGGTGCCGGAACGGGTTCTCGTCAGCGACGCCCGCCTCACGCGCGCTGATGAAGAGCGGCACTGTCGACACCGTGGTGGCCGAGATGAGGCTCATGGCGCGCTTCGGGTGTAGGTGCGCGCGCCTGGCCCGGCGCCGCCGCCTGCTCCGGTAGAACCAGACGGCCGCGCAGAGGACGAGCAGTCCGAGCACGCAGCCGAGCGCGGCTGCTGCCGCCAGCGGGAACCCCTTTCCGTGCGCGCCGCCGCCGCCGGCGAGTGCGCCTGTAGGAGACGACGCGTGAGTCGAGGACGCAGTGTTCCAGGGGAAGAGCGGCGCGCCGTCCCTCGTCTGGGCGTCGTCTGCACTGGCGAGTAAGGGTGACGGGATAAACGTCTTTGCCGCGCCGGGAGGACGAGTCGACGTAGGCGGCGACGCGGCGGCAGAAGCGCCGTCCGGCGTGCCGCTGGACAGCAGAGTCGGCGCCGACGGGAAAGCAGAAGGCGACTGCGGGGCTTGCGGGTGCGCGGGCAGCGGAGGATCCGGTGTTTCGTCTCCTCCGGATGCTGGGGGCGTATCCGTCGAGCGCGGCGGCCCCGGGTGGGTTGAGGTTCCGCCGCGGCTCGCGCTTGGAGCACCGTTCCCGCCACGGGTGGGACTTGCGGGAGGCGCGGCTGGATGCATGCCGGGCAGCCCGCCGACGACATTTCCCTTGAGAGCCGTTCCGGCTGCGTTGAGCACGCCGCCGGCGAGGTCATCCACTGCTTGGCCAAGGCCTCCGACGATATCGTCGAGAACGCGGCCGAGCCTCGATCGAACTACGGCGCCGGCCTGCATGGAACGAGTGGAAGCGCACGAGCGCAATGCGAGCGCGCGCATGGAGAGGGCAAACGAAGGTGGTGCAGGGCAGGGGGCTAACGGAACCGCCAATGCCATGGTGACTCAAGTATGGAATGGCATGTGTAGAGCGCGGATCCATGAGCACGTGTGCGGTGCAAGAATGCGACGCCGCTGGCAATAACGAAGCCCCAAACGGGAGCGCTGATTGAGCAACGACAGCTGTCCCCAGGATGCCGGCCTATCGGTGGCGGATAGAGGAAGAGTCCGAATGCCATTAATCAGTCGTGAAGCATGCAAATCCAACCGGAGCGCGTGCTGACAGGCTGTCCGACAGTTGCAAGCGGCGGAAAGGGTGTGTTCGATGCCCAGGAGCTACACGTCAAGGGCGCAGCGATCGCGCAGCCCTGGAGACGTATACAGAATAGAACTGGTGCACTTGGACCTGGCGGAAATAAGCCGGCCTGTCGCGGCGTACGGTGCGGCGCACATGACGGACGCAAGTCAAGCCGCGGAAGTAGCCGCGCGCTCCGCGGCACCTGTTGTGCTCCGTTTCGAGACACCCACCATAGGGCCACTAGCGTCGCCCATGCAACGAATGTGTCCCCTCGCCCCTCTGCAGCCGTGAAGGTACCGGCTAATACACCCATCGCGCGCCGTAAGGCGCAAAGTCGGGTGTGCGTTGCATTACCGTTTGGCGCGCAGGGTGCAGGGCGTGACGAGGCTGTCCGGCAGTTGAATGGTGCCCGCCGTCATCAGGAAGACGAGCCGTGCAGCGGAACGTCCCAGAGTTGCGTGCGATATATAGTGAGCGCGAATTCGGAGGACCGTGCACAGATCCTACACGGGACAGCTCCCGTGCGCGCTCGAGGATACAGCGAGTGAATGCGGTGTGCGTTGTCGGGCGGTCGATGCGCCAGTGAGGACGGAGCCTGCAGTTACATTGTTCGAGTGACGGCCCGCAAGGGATCGTCTGCGAGCGTCCGTGGTGCCGCTACGATCCCACTCGGCGGCACACACATGACGTGTAGTCGGGGCACTTCGGCACGGATGAAGAATATCGAGCGCGGAACCGCAAGTACTGCATCTAAATGAATGTAGCAGGGTTGGACGGCATCCCATGATGCGGCCGAGGGTCACAGAGCCGTCGAAGACGGCTTACCGGAGGTTGTCCGAGGTAGCAAGGTGCGGGTCGGACAAGATCGAGGCGGCGTCAAAAAGATGGGATAGCGCAGCCGCTCTGCAAAGATTCACCTGGAGCTTATGCCAACACATTTCAACCATGTGTCCCCGAAGTTCGAACAAGGAAGACGATGGTCATCGAGACGCCCGTGCAACAGATCGCTCGAAATGGAGTCCAATAGACGGACAGATAGCATCCTTCCCGCCGACAAGCAGAAGCCATGTAAGGCCAAGCGGCCATGGATGAGAAAGACTGTTCAATAAAGTGTTTACTCACCGATGGCGTGGGGCCTTTAGACAATGTAGAGCTGCCTTGAAGAGACTGAAGTTCACTCGATATGAATGGGACTTGTCTCTGTTAAGCAGACTGAGGAAAATGGGAAACTAAAATACAGATATTTATACTAAAAAATCCTGTGAGTCATATCAAGTATCCTAAAGGGTATCCTAGGGCTCAAGTGCTCATCCTAGTCATATTCCGAGTCATTTGGCGGGTCCGCGCGGCAGCGGCGGTCCCGCAATGACTTATGCTCCTCGGGGGCGAATCGAACCGGCCCGTCAGCACTGGGCCAGGGGCACGGAAGCTGCAATCACTGGCATTATAGCGCAGTGGTTAGTGCTCGCTCGTTGACACCGACTTCTGGTGTACTCTTAGTTCGATTCGAATCCGAGGCGCTTTTTTAGTTCTGAGCGGTGATGTTATTGCAAGCATGATTATTGTACATAGGCGAAGAGTCTCATTGCCGGGTTACATTGAGGCGACGTTGATGTCCTTGAGGCGGTTGGTCCTGGAAAATAACAGTCGCGCATTAGCCGTACAACCAGCGGTGATGGGCGGGTGTTACATACGCCCTCCGGAGTCGGTATAGCGGCTTCAAGAGCTGCCCGAGCCGCTGGCCGTCGGCGGCGCGTCGACGATGACGCCCTCCTCGAGCTCGTACTCGGGTGAGAGCGGCGACAAGTCGCCGGTGAGTTGGTTGGTGAGGTCGGCCGCCGCCAGGTCCTCCGCGTCGCGCCGGAACAGGGTGTTGATCGGATCGTTGTTGTCCGATCCGATGTGCACCGGAGGGTGCATGTACGGAGCGGCCGAGCGCGCGGCGGCGTGAATGAGCTTGTTCGTACGGACCACACCTTTCTTGCGGGTCGCGCGTTTGAATTCCGCGGCGTCGAATCGATCCGCGAATTCGATGAGCAACTCCCGAAGGAATCGCGCCTCGTTGCGGGCCTGTCGGGCCTCGCGCTCGATGCGCGTAAGCCAATCGCGCTGGAGCGCGAACCGGTGGTCCATTTCCCCGGTGACGCGGGCAGCGACGGAGTCCGGAGTCGCGAACGAGTTGCGGACGAACTCCTGCGCGACGGTCCGCTTCACGTCGTCGTTGATCGCGGCCTTGATGCGGCTCGACGCACGGTCGTGCTTGTCGAGGGCCGTTGATATAGCCGACGTTTGGGAGGTCACGGCGACTCGGAGATCGCTGACGGCGCGGACAGCTCGATCCGCCGCCGTCGCCGCGCGCTCGCTGCGCAGCGTATTCTCGGCCGACGAAGCGTGGATGCCGGCTATACTGGGCCGGATCATGTCGGCGACGTCGGTAGCCAGCCGCCCAGCGAAAACCGGATCGTACACTTGAGTACGACCTGGATCGTAGGAGACGGCTGTGACCAGTCAATGATCGCGGTCTGGGATTGCAGATAGAAATCTGCATTCTCACCTGGCTGGGGGGAATAGGCGTACGCGGGAGCGGGGCCGGCGGGAGCAGCGTGGTATCCGGAATTGTAGTATCCGGCGTCGCTGGTCCTGTGCGCTGCAGCGAACGAGTTGGCTGCGGGATGCGGGATAATCGACCCGCCTGGCCCGGCGCCGGGGCCACGGGGCGCGGCGTCGCCGGACGAGTACTGTACGGATGCATGAATAGAGCAGAACGGCCGTCGGACGTCCGCGCAACGCACCGTCGGTCCAGAGGAAACGCCGACAGCGTTCGTGCGAAGGCGAGGGTCCGACGATGCATGCGACGAGGTGGGAGCAGTGGACATGCGGGTGATTGGGCTGTACGAGTGTGTGGGTGCTGTAAGCGCCGCTAACTTGCGATAGCGACTTGTTGGGCCCACAGCACCCTTCTTATAGCTCCCAGGTCGTCCATGTGGTCTTGTTCGGCAAGGTTTCTGACGGGGAGACGCGCACGCTGTTGCGCGGCTCCTCAGGCTGACTGTATGCGCTGGGATACGGTTCTGGGGCGCGGCATCAAATCCGAAGCCACGACCCTGCGTTCGCGTCAGAGAGAGTCATTCGCGGAACTCACTCGGTGGTTCCGCTTTGCCAGCTGACAAGTCACGGGGTTTCTCAACCCCCATGGCCTGGAGGTAGGATTCGAGCGCGGCAAGGTGTTTTACCTCGCGCAAACGCTCCCAGCTAATCTGGCCAGTGTTCCATCTGACCTGGAACAGTAAATCCCGGCCTTTTCCAGCGTGATCGACGATCTCGGACACGGTCCACTCATCTGGACTGGATCCGAACCCGGGCAGCAGGGCCGTGAGCCGGCCCGGGAATCGAGCGTCCTCGTTGATCACGTGCGGCCGGAGCAGCGACGCGTGGAACGCGTTGTGGATGCCGCGCTGACGGAGCTCGGCCGGCAAGTCAAGCTCGAATGTCGTATCACGCACGAGAGTTCGCGTTATCCGAAATGGGCCGATGAATCTCGGCGCGAGCTTGCGCGACGCGCCCTTAGGCAAGCTGAGATTCTTAGTCGAAAGGTACACCCAGTCCCCGTCCCCGAAGGGGACGGTCCTGCGGTGCTTGTTAGCTTGACGGGTCTGCCGCACACGAGCGGCGATGATGCTGTCGTGAGCTTGCATGATCGCGTCTTTGATGAGGTGCGCGAACCTCATCACGCCGGGATAGGGTGTCGTCGCGCTCCATTTCAGAGCCCGCGGAAGTTGACCGTAGTTGAGGAAGAACGGGGAGAACCCCGTTGTCTCTGAGACGGCGGAATTCATGGCGAATTCGATGGCGGGAAGCCGTTTCGCCCAGTCAGATGGATTCTCAAGCGCGCAGAGTCGGAGCATTTGGACCAGGGTCCTGTTTGCGCGCTCAGTGGACCCATCAGTCTCTGGGTGATATGCCGACGACATCCTGAGCTCGACGCCAATCAGCTCATGGAGTCGGCGCCAGAACGTACTGGTAAACAGGGTGTCCCGGTCGGACACGATCCGCTCCGGGAGCCCGTGGTGCTTGTAGACTTGGTCAAAGACGAGTTCTGCGACGTCCGTGGCCTTGTAAGTAGTCCTGGTAGGTACAATGTGTACCATAGAAGTTAGATGGTCGATTATCACGCATATAGCGTCGAAACGACCATGTCGAGTAAAAGAGTCAGGCAGCGGGCCCACGAAATCGATCCCTATCGATTGCCATGGTCTCGACGGGACGGGAAGCGTCCTGAGCTTGCCCAGCGGCTGCTGGGTGTTTGCTCGGTTCAGGGCGCACACCGAACAGCTGCGGCAAAACGACTCGACGTCCAGTCGCATTTCACGCCACCACAGGGATGTCCGAATGTACTGAAGAGTCTTGCTCGCGCTCAAGTGCGCGAGCAGCGAGTGCGCCTGTGATATGATTATCTCCCGAACGGATTGCCCCTGATGATGATAATCAGGCACGCAGATCAGGACTTCCTCATCCGTAATTAGATAGACGATACCGTTCCTTATCTGGAAGTTCCTGTAATCGTTTGGATTTTCTAGGACAGTCTTGAAGAACTTATCAGACTTGTAGTGGGTCTCGAAGTCGAGGGGTATATTAAGATTCGGGTCGGCCGCCCGCAGGACGGTCGCAACATCAGCGAGTCGGTGGTCAAAGGGCGGATCGGCAGTCTCCGCTTCTTGCACTTGCACCGTCTCGCGTATCGACCCGTTGACTGTGCGCGCTTCATTGCGCGCGCCCTCCATCTCTTTGCCCGTCGTCTGGTCGCGCCCGACTTGCGGCGCCGCTGTCTCGTTCTCTGGGGCCGGGTCTGCAGGTGCAGGCTCGGTCGTCGACTCTTCTGGCGGACCCGCAGTCGCGGGCCCGTCTGGCGCGTCTGCATATGCAGGCGCGTCATCGCTCTTCTTTGCGCGCGCGGTGCGCTTCTTTGGGATCAGGCTCGCCCAAGCTGGCGGGCTCTTCTTCGCGCCGAGTCGCGCCGACCGTCGCGGACTCTGGACGCCTGACTCGGCCATTTCGACCTGCGCCCCTCGCGCTACGTCTGGCGCGCTCGCGCCCGTCCTCGGCCTTAGGGTTACGGGGGCACTGGCCAGTGCCTCCCGACCCGTCAGCACCGGGGCTGACGTCCATCGGCGCGGCTGCGCCCTCCAGGTAAGTCCGGCGGTCTTTACCTCGATCTTGGGCTCATCGTCGTCGGGCTCTTCGTAGATGAGCTCGCTCGAAGCTCGTACAGTCCCCGGTGCGTCTTCACTATACATCCTAGATAGGGCATCTGCTAACTTGTTCGTTTCCCCCGGGATGTAGAAGACCTCGAAGTCGAATTCGTTCAGTACGTCGAGCCAACGGCTCTGGCGCGACGAAAGCGACCGCTGGCTCATGAAGTACTGCAGAGCCTTATGGTCGGTGCATATACGGAATCGGGCGCCATGAAGCATTCCTCTGAATCGCTTCAGAGATTCTACAATGGCGAGTAGTTCCAGTTCATGCACCGGATAGTTTTGCTGAGCTGAATTGAACTTCCCACTCCAGAATGCGCACACCTTCGCCAAGGCGAGGTCGTCTCCCTGGGATATATACCCACTGCCGCCTGTCAGACAGGCGTCAGTTACCAGATTGATCCAGGGTGCGTCCTTTGAGTAGTCAATCGCGACGCGGTGCTGATTACGATGCTCTGCAACGATCTGCTTCACCTCCTCGAACGCGCGTTGCTCTGTTGCGCCCCATCGCCACGGCCGATTCACGCCCGTAAGCGGTGTCAATACGCCCATGGGTATTCTAATACCGGCGCAGTCGGGCGCAAGAAAGCCGACGGCGCCGAGGAAGCTTTGCAGCAGGCCGCGGCTCGTCGGTGCCTTCCAGTTGGCCACCGAGTCGACTTTGTGCGGGTCCATTCGGATCCCGTGCTCGTCGATGATATGCCCTAGTATGTTGATTTCTTGCGCGAAGAGCTGCATCTTATCCGCGCTCAGGTAGAATTTATTTTCGCGCAAGATGCGGAACACGGTGCGTATGTGTTCAACGTGCTCCTCGACCGTGTACGAATAGATGATAATATCATCCAGGTACACGTCCATCCAGACGCCCAAGTGCTCTGAAAAGATATGGTTCATCAGCATTTGGTACGTAGCCGATCCGTTACAGTCGCCGATTTGGAGCACTAAACTCTCCATAGTACCGTCTGGGGTGTTGAAAAGGGTGCGAGCGACATGTTCGGGCACCACCCGAATCTGCTCGTACGCGTCCTTCCCATCTATTAGACTTCGCCACGGTCTTCTAACGACGCTTCTCAGAATTGTGTCAATATCCGGGAGAGGCGTCGCAATCTTGTAAGTATTCTCGTTTTGCGCACGCTTGTCCACTACTGTACGCATTCGCAGCACCCCGTCGCCCTTCGGCGGCTTCGGAATGATCAGCAACGGGGTGCAGCTCGTCCCCGACGCCAGCTTCCAGCGGCCTGTAGCTAGGTAAGCGTTCTTCTTTTCCGTCCACAGAGCTCTCATCGCCTCGGGGCACCGAGAAGGCCTCCAGGGATAGATTTTCTTTTCGTCTATGAGCGGAATGGTGTGGTTGATAGCGCGGAGCGGCGGTAGCTCGGTGAGCCATGCGTCCTTACATAGGTCTTCGGCTTCTCGTTTCAGCTGCTGACGCAATGCCTCCAGGCGTTCTTCGTCTATGATCGCGGCAGCTGCGGCCAGCGAGAAGACCTCCGACCCGTGAATCGTTTGAGGGTGAGTGTTCCCGATAACTACTCTCGTCGGGTTGAGGCCTATGAGGACTGAATGTTGCCACAGGAACGGAGTACCTAAGATAACATCGTAGTTATCTAGGTTAGCTACGTCAAACCGTTTTTCGCAATCGATATTTTGATACTTGAACTTCGTCGTGACCTCAACGTTGATCTTGGATCGGGAACCCTTTACTGCAAGTTGCACAGGTATTGGACGTTCCAGCGTCTTCATAGGCAACTTGAGTTGATCCACCAGTGTGGTGGACACGAAATCCGCAAGAGAACCCGAATCTATTAATGCTCTGACAGTGCGGCCGTGTACATGCGCTTCTACGACTACTGGCCGGGGCACCAGCCGCACCGCTCGCCGAACCCTCATAGCTGTGCGCTCTAGGGGTCCAGACGGTGCGGGGGCCCTTCTCACCCTCTCATTCACTCGTGCCGGATCCTCCGGACGCGAGGAACTCACGGTAATCGCGCGAGGCGCGATCCCGCTGAGAGAAAGTAAGTCAGCCGAGTCGTAGTACGCAGTACAGGCGCAGCTCACCGGTTCAACAGTCAGATGCATTTCTCCATGATCCAGAACGGCGGGAATGTTGATTCCCGCCGCGATGATTTCCGGGGTCACGTGATAGTCCAGGCGCGTCTCCAGATCGCGCACGTACGTCTGACCGCGGCTGCGTAGGACAACGTAGCGGCGGTCGGAGAGTCCGAGTTCATGCGCCTGTTCGTTCGAAATGAGCCGAAACTCGCCGTTGACGAAGACGACGGCCTGGTCAGGTGCGTAGTCCGGATTCCTTTCGTTCGGGATACTGAGATCGCGCAGGCTTGCGATCGTTGGTCTCCCGTCGCCGCTGGCGTGTCTCTCGACGTGCCGGCGCACGATAGCAGAGACCCTCGCGTCCCCGGTAAGGAAATCGTCGCGATACACAGCGTAGGCGTCTCCAGTGCCCCAGTCATTCACCAGGAACGAGTCGTCCTTCTCGACGTAGTCGACGGTGAAGCGGCGATCGACGTGCATCTTCACGGTGCCGTCCATCGAGGTGAGATCTCCGAAATAATTCTTAAACTTGCCGATTAGAACTTCCTCAACGACGTACGGCTTCGAGTACGCAAGCTCGTGCTCGTTTTCCGGGTAATCGATAAGTAAGCGCATCCCGCAGAGCTGGAGCGCGTTATCATCACTGTACTCGCGTTCATCATACGGTATGTCGTCTTGAAGCTCCATGGCATGCGCGCGAAGCTTGGTAACCTTTGGCTGAGCAGGTTTCGCAACGCGGGCAGCGTTTGAATGCAACGAGGCCGGGCGACGAGCTTGCTGGCGAGCCGGGCAGTTGCGGCTGAAATGCCCTTCATTTTTACAAATGAAGCATCTCCCCTCTGCCTGCAGCCGGGAGCGCTCTTCCTGGCTGAGCTCGGGTCGTCGCTGGCCATCTCTTGAACGTTCAGGCCCGGCGCTCGATCCACCGCGCGCGCCGCCGCGTCCGAAGCCCCCGCGCCCGCGTTTTGACTGGAATCCGACTGCATTGCTGCGGACCCAATCGCGGGTACGCTGAGACGCCTTCTCACTGTTGCCGGCGGGCGGGTGCGCTGGTCTCCAGTGAGCAGGTCGGTCCGGGCGAGCTGCACGTCCGTAAACACGATCTGACGTCTTGAAGCTCTTCTCCAGCCCTGCGCGCGCTCTTTCGCCCTTCTCGAACTGCTCCGCAGCGACTACGAGCTCGTCGAACGAGTTCTCGTCGATGTTGAACCCGTACTCGAACCACTTCGTTTGCAGGTACGTGTGCGCGCCGTCCCACAGGACCTGGATGAGCTGACGCTCGTTGATGTCCGGGAATCGACGCGCCAGCACTTTGATATCCCGCGCGAACTCGCGGATGTCGCGCACGCCCTGCTTCGCGTGGGCGAACTGCTTGCGAAGCAGGAGCTTGAAGTCCGCGGGGAAACAGTGCTCGAATAGTTCGTCATAAAATTTGCGCATGGTCCATTCCTCGTCGGAAAGGACGACGTTGCTCATGAACCAGCGCAGAGCCTTGCCACTGAGGTAGCTTGACATCATCGGAATCGCCCACTTGGTGCGTACACCATTCAGGCGCTTCCACAAGTCCACCTCATAGCAGAATTGGTCGTAAATGTCGATGTCGGCAGCGCCGTCGTACACCCGCGGTTGCTTGAGCTTCATTTGCGAGACGAGCTTGCGCCGGGCGCGTAGATCGTCCGAGTCGTCCGACTCGTCGTCTGAGTCCGCACCTGCGACGCTGTCGCCTGGGTCACCACCTCCTGGCGGTCCTTGTCCGTCGCGCGGCGTGCGCGGCGGATCTCCGTTGCCGTTTCCTCCACCGGGCCCACCGTCAGGCGGCCCGCCGTCGGGTGGTCCGCCGCTGGGAGGACCTCCAGATGGAGGTCTTCCTCCGCCTCCTCCGTCGCCTCCGTTTCCGCCCGGTCCGCCGCCGCCTCCGCCAGACCCGCCGCCGGAGGGCTGCGAGTCTGAAGGTGTAGGCGGTGGCGGTCCTCCAGCACCTCCCGGCGGTCCAGCCGGGGGGTTGCTGGGCTCTGGGGGTCCGCGGCGAGCTTCCCGCTCGCCATGCGGTGCACCAGACGCAGAAGTCGGTTCTGCTGGCTCGGGTGGCGCAGATGCGCCGATCCCAGCCTGGGTTGCCTTCCTCTGCAGGTAAACCGGGGTGAGAACAGTCGCTTTAGAGGTAAGCGAAGTGTTTTTTACCTTTCTGTTGATGCTGCCGCTGACTGGATACGAAACGTCACCAGAATCCGAGGAGTCTGCGCCCTCGAAGAACGTGGCTCGTACGGGTGCACCTCCTCCCATTGCTCCAGGTAACCCGCCGGCCTCGGAGTAGTATCCGCCGGGCGGGGCACCTTTTGCTCGCGGGGTCGAAGCCGGGGTGATCGCTGCGACTGCACGCGTTTTCATCGCGCTCTTGGTTGCCAGGCTGGGGATCGGTGCGAGGCGAGCCACAGGAACAGTGCTCTTGCCCCACACCGGGATCCCCTTGGTCGCCGCAGGCTTGTCGACCGGCATCGGCGTCTTCTTCATTTCGTCCCTGACCGTCGAGCCTGGGGCTGCGTCTGCAGGCGTCCTCTCTCTCGCCGCCGCAGTCGGCCGCGGAGCTGATTCTGACTCTTTCGACTTATACGACGGAGGCGTAGAGTCGTCGAAAAATGAGAACCTGACGGACTTAGGCGTGGATGTCGCTGTGGGTCTCTCCAGCGGGTCCACGCCTTTGCCTTTTCCCGAGCGCTCGGCGTCGAGGGAAGACGGCGCAGGTCGAGCTTTGGGTGACGGCGACGACCTCGCTGCCTCACTATACGTCTTCGGGCGAGTTTGAGACTGCACTGGCCGAACGAGGTGAGGCGGGACGACGTTCTCCGCGAACTGGGCAAGTACGACGGCCTCCAGTCGCTTGGACTGGCTAACCATTTCATTGACGTAGCTTAGCCAGTGCCGGAGAACTTCGACGTCATGATCGGGAAACAGGGACACCATGTAGGCCAGCGCGGCGTCGAGGCCTTTGTCATTGTAGGTGTCTATTGCTATTTCGCTGATCTGACGGAGCTTCTTGACATAGGCACTGACAGTTGTGACAGGCGTGTCTCCGACTGTCAGTGACCTGGGCTCCGGAGTTGCGCGAGCGCTCGATGGGGCCGTACGCGGTTCGCTCGTGAACGGACCGGTGGCCTCAGTCGTCGTCTCGCTGACCGGAATAAGCGACGGCATCGAGCTGGATGCCCGGGACGAAGGCCGGTTGCTCGGGCCCTCTTCCCTATCGCTTTGGACGTCCTGGATCCCAGACTTGAGGTCAGTAGTTTGCATTGGGCTCCAGGACTCAATTCTAACCGAATTATCACCACTGTTGTAGTGGAGATACCATGGCGGGAAAGCCTGAGGTCCGGAGATCTCAGGTACCCGCGCCACTTGCGCGATCGTTGTTGCTGGCGAGCGCCGCACGGCAGTTATCCAACCGCCGGCGTCAACGACAGCGCCTTCTTCTACCGGTTGCCAAATGGCCTCTCCGCCGGAGCCAGTCGCGCCGAACTTGACTACTGGTTCGGCCGACGTGGGATTCTGCTTAGCCGTCATAGGAATCGCAGGATCAGGCTCCTTGCCGGGCGTCGACGCGTCGCCGGGAACAGCCGGAGTGACTGCCGGCTGCGCCTGGGACGCGTCACTGGGCTTGTTTGCGTCCGGCTCAGGCGTAGGAGAGGGCGTCGGCTGCGCCTGAGGGCTAAGGATAGTCCTGCTGCGCGCTCGAGCCGGCGTAGTCGGGACAGACTCGGATCCGGCGGTCTGGAACGACGCGTCCACCGCCGAATCGGTCGATTTGTCTGCCGCAAACGAGAACTCAAAGTTCCTCGCCGATTTGCTGATCTGAGCTGACCCCAGTTGGCTCAATGGGGTCAGTGGCGACGTTGGGGCTACCCGAGCTGACACCGGCGTCTCTGCCGATGGAAGTTGCGCAGCGTGCTCAAGGGTGCCGTCGCCTTCGTAGACCACTGCGGCTGGTTTGGCCGGGGTCATAAGTCCTTCCCACGAGCCTCGCCTCGCTGGAGAATCGGCCTCCAGCATGGCGAACATACGATAAGCGGGCAGGCGAGGCGTTGAAGTAAGCTTGGAGATCGTGTCCCTCAGCTCGAGGACACGGTTATGTACAGGGAGAGGACCAGCCGGGAGCGACCCGGGGTTGTAAGCGTCTTCGTCGCTCGCGTACGAGCGACGTCCGGAACGTGTAGTAACCATGTTGAAATCGATTTGCCGTTAGTTGAGGTACCGAGACTTGAAACCGAGACCGAGAAGAGAAACTTGAGGAACTCGAACTTGAGGAGTTGTTCGAGGTGTAGAGGTTGTGGTGAGGGTGAAGTGAGTTGGGTTGTAGTCGATGTTGAAGTTGTGTAGTTGCAGTGTCTGTGCGGTGTGATCAGTACCGCGCCGGCATATAAATAAACTCAACAGAGAACATTCATTCAAAAAATGTAAGGCCAAGCGGCCATGGATGAGAAAGACTGTTCAATAAAGTGTTTACTCACCGATGGCGTGGGGCCTTTAGACAATGTAGAGCTGCCTTGAAGAGACTGAAGTTCACTCGATATGAATGGGACTTGTCTCTGTTAAGCAGACTGAGGAAAATGGGAAACTAAAATACAGATATTTATACTAAAAAATCCTGTGAGTCATATCAAGTATCCTAAAGGGTATCCTAGGGCTCAAGTGCTCATCCTAGTCATATTCCGAGTCATTTGGCGGGTCCGCGCGGCAGCGGCGGTCCCGCAATGACTTATGCTCCTCGGGGGCGAATCGAACCGGCCCGTCAGCACTGGGCCAGGGGCACGGAAGCTGCAATCACTGGCATTATAGCGCAGTGGTTAGTGCTCGCTCGTTGACACCGACTTCTGGTGTACTCTTAGTTCGATTCGAATCCGAGGCGCTTTTTTAGTTCTGAGCGGTGATGTTATTGCAAGCATGATTATTGTACATAGGCGAAGAGTCTCATTGCCGGGTTACATTGAGGCGACGTTGATGTCCTTGAGGCGGTTGGTCCTGGAAAATAACAGTCGCGCATTAGCCGTACAACCAGCGGTGATGGGCGGGTGTTACAAGCCACAGCGCGCAAATGCTCCAGAGCCCCTCGTTCGACATCGCGCAGAGGACACTTCGAAAGAACACAGCCGGTAGAATGCGGCCGATACCCGGTTCAAGCCAACCCTCGTTTGGAGCAAGCCGCTCAGCGCATCATGGAAGCAGAGACCGGAGTTTCCGGCTGCAAAGCGCGTCTTTGCATCAGCCTCCGCCAGCGTGCACAGACTCAAAGGACCCGGGCCGCGGCGCTGCAGGCATGGCTGGAATAAGGCTCGCGATTCAGAGAAGGCCCACCGTTCGTTATGTCAGGCGCACTGTGCAATCAGCCAAACTGGCAAACACTCTTTATGACTGAACCTATGGTACTTGAAACCACTCCATGACACATGAAACAGACCCAGGAACCCTTTCAAATGAACCGATTCCGGCGCAGACGCTCATTCCCGCTCCCGCTCGACGTATTCCCATAGACCCGAATCCCGATCCTCCTCCGAGTTGTGCCCGGCGAACGCGTCTGACTCGACGAGCGAGAATATCTCATTCAGCAACGACGACGCGACGGGCGTGTGCATAGAAACGCCGACGAGCTTCAGCTGCGGCCTACGAGCGCTCTCCCAGGCGAGCGCGCGACCGAGAAGCGCGGCCTCGCGCGAGTCGACGGTCATCTGATAGAATTGCGCGAGGAGCGTGAGCTGTGCGAGGCGCGGGCATGATATAAAGTGTTCGGGTGGCTCGTTGCCAAATGAAGCTGTCGGGCTGTACAGGCTTTCGATCTCCTAGTCCCATGGCCAGAGCTTGTCGTTAGGTACGACGCCGCATGGTGTCACATCGATCTTGATGCTTTCGAGCGCATCCATGACGATATAGCGGCTCATCAGCTGGGGTATAAAGTTGTTGTCGAGACGAAGATAGGTAACGTTCCCGAGAAACGGGAAATCAACGAGCGGAGACATCGGGTTTCTCTCCCAATCGTGGACAAACGCCGCACGCTGCCAAGACGAATCGTGTGGTGAGACCATGATGAAGGCCCTTTCGTCGTTGATGTGTTCAATGATACGCAGCGCCAGAGTGCCTGGATTTGGGGGCAGCGTCTGCTGAACACTCACCCAGTCAGGCTCGTATGGTGAGGAGATATGGACTTCGGGAAGTCTTTGTAGGAGCGCTGAGCAATCTGAATTGGAATGTTGCCTCTGGCCAGAGCTAACCCCGGGACCGACGCGTATTCCAAAGACAAGCCGTCTAACGTCAAGCAAGGCACCCTTGAGCTCTCCGTGTGCCCAAGCACTCGACTTCTAGAAGTGAGACGGAGGGGAAGTGCTCTCCCAGATGGAGGTCTGGACAGTCGCCCAGGTATGTGAGGAGCACGCTCCGCGCACCGCGAAACGCAAAGTGGGGCTCATGTCCGATGTCGATCGACGAAAGACTGACGTCTCGCAGATTCGGCGCATGCTCCCCGAGAAAGCGAAGCGGGATCCTCCGCAGGGAAGAGATGCCTGTCTCAGCACCCAGTCTGCTCTCGAGAGTCAAAGTTCTCAGCCTCGGGGCCTCGCGGCACAGTGCGTCCAGTATCTGTGTCATGTGCCGGTGCGGTACGTTCAGATTCAAGTAGACGATCCTCCCGAGCGCAAGTGGTAGGACAGCGGCGATGACATCCGCAGCCTCTTTGACCCGCGCTTTGCCAATGGGGCCCGCGGCTTCCTCGGCGAAATGATTCGTCAAGCAGGGGAGGGACAAGGCGACCAGGGATCCGTACTGTGCAGCATGCAGCGCGACCTGCGCAAACGTATACGCGGCGGACAGAACTTCGGTTTCGTCTGCGGTTAGATGGACAATCCGATGAATGCATAACCCGGCCGAGCATGCAGCGTTGTAGAATGCACGAGAGACTCCGGCTATACACCTTTTCTCGCCGTTGTTGAGATGCGAAAGAACGAGAGCCAAAACCTCCGGCGGGAGGATACGGATCGTCGAGCGGTCTCCGGGAGATGGCAGAGCGCGGCCGGCTGGGACGGTACCGCGGGCGAGGGACAACACCTGCGAGACAAAGGAGAACATGTTGCCGGAGTATGAATCTAGCACGCGCGATTATATCTCCGGGAAGGTCCTTTGTGGCGCGAGAGCTATTAAACCCGTAGCGCGCAATGCATGTCAATGCAGGTTTGATTCCATCACAATACAATGCAAGCCTCGTCGAAAGGCCCTTGGAAAGCGCAGTAGGGAATATGGCAAAACATCCCGGAAAACACCTTTTCGGTACCCGCGCGCGCTGGCACAGGCAACGAGCCCGCACGCGGGCCTTTAGGAGTAGCCGTCGACGCGGTCTGTCTTCATACATTGTACGGGAAGGCAAGAAATCAAAGTGAGAACAAAAGAGCGAGATGGCGTAATTTAACGGTCGTTGTACGCAACCTGGAACGGCCAGTACGATGACAGGCCATCGTCGCCCTCCGCAGTGTCGAATCGCACAGGAAGCCCCTCCAGCAGGACGTCACGGACCGTCTCGGCAGCGAATCCGCGCACGATAATTTCAGGCACTGGCGCTGCGCGTTCGACGAGGAACTCCAGATAGGAGAGAATAAACTCTGCGTCGCGCGCGTTCAGCTCCGCGCCGGGCGCGTCCCACGAAGCGTGCGCGTCAAGCGACAATGCGCGCAGCTGCGGTGCGGCGTCAAGCACGGCCTGCAAGTACTCGAGCGCGTCCCAGCCTGAAATTTCGGTGTCCAGATGGCGTGGGTGGCCGGCGCGCGAGTCCCCGAATGTCTCGAGGTGGATGGTGACGGTTTCAAGCGCGGGGATGGCGTTCACGACGGCGACAAAGTGCTCGAGCACGTCAATAGTGATGTCGAGTGTGCGGATCGACTGCAGGCGCGCCGCGCCGCGGGCGATGATGAGCTGTGAGAGCTCGCGGACGCAGAGTTCGGGCAGCGCGACCGAGTATTCGCGCGCGCCGGACAGCGTAGCAAAGAGCCAGCTACCGTTAGAGTCGTGCGGCTCCCTGATGTGAAGCCCCGCGGCGTCGCGCAGAAGCGGCTCGGGGAGGCGACCGAGTGTAGTCTGCTCGGACGCGGCGATGTCAATGGAGAACATGCGGAGGTCCGCCGTATGGAGGTCCACGAAGTGCTGCGCCATATCCCACTCCGGGTCCTTCGACTTGAACGTAATTGAGCGCAGACATACTGGAGGTGGGGCCGCGAGGAGTTGGTGCGAGGACTCGTGACGCAGGCCGCCAAGGAACAGCGTTTCCAGCTGCGGGAAGAGACCAAAGAGGTTTGGAGCACCAATCACCGGGTCCATTTGCAGGTCGTCGATAAGAAGCTCGACGACAGAGGACAGCGCAGGGCATGAGACTGGAAAGTGGACGATGCCGCAGCGCAGTATACGCAGCCGGCCCGAGCCCCCGGAAAGGAAATCCGACTGGATATGCAGCTCCTTCGTCACATGTAGCTTTTCCAGGAACGGCGCGGCGCAGCTGAGGGAGTAAACCGTATGACGAGAGGACCACCACAAGGAGCGCATTTTATGCAGATAAGGCAAGATGATTGTGTCAAAGTCGTTCTCGTCGTCCTCGCCGGGCTCGCCCTCACCCTCTGCGCGCAGCGGAGCAGACCAGTCGATCTCCCGGGTCGGATAGTAGGAAAAGATGGCGACGTCGGCGATACTGCCCGCCCGAGACATGAGCGTAGTCGCCATTTCGACGTTGATGGCAGAACTGCAGCTCATCCAGATCTTGGCCCAGAGCTGCGGGCTGTCGAGCGCCGCCGCGCGCCAGTACTGCGACACCTGGGAGGCGTGCAGTCTGCCGCGCAGGCACAGATATGAGAACGCATCGCAGAGCAGCTCGGGAGGCAGTCGCTCCGCGGGACAGGCGCGTTTTCCGGTGTTCATAGCGCGCACGGAGCCGCCTACTGCAGCGTTTCCGGCCTCCCCAAGGCCGACCTCGCCGGTGCTGCGTTGTGCGTCTGACATGCTGGCCACCGGCGTGCAGGTTCGCTCGAAGACGCGTGCGCTGTTTGCTCGTGCTTGGCTTTGCGACGCGACGTCGGCTGCATTCCCGATACGGCTCCGCCAACGCAGACCCGCGCATTCAGGTCAGTACTGAGTCTCAAACTCTCGGGCAGCCGAGCGGTATATCGAATATCAGATCTCAGTGCCCCATTGCATCTGATATATGGTTTGCGAAGGGCCAGAGGTGAATGAATGATGCACCTGAGTCAGGGCGCCGGACGTTTACAGCCAGTTAGTGTGAGTGGGAGCTCAGGGCATTTGCGCGTGGCGTTCACGTAGACTACCTGTGCATCTGGTAGCCGATAATCAATGAGAAGAAGGTCATGCAGATGTAGACCTCTACATACGATTGCGCATCGGGAAGATGTACAAGTGCGAGCTCAGTTAGGTTAGATCGGCGCGCGAGTGCAAATCGACAAAACCAGCTGCCTCTCGAGATGTGTGCAGTAGCAAGCATGCAGATGGAATTCAGCGCTAGATACACAGCTAGCACACAGTGCTTATGCGCTGCTGGCTTCCGATGATGCCGCAATAAACGGGTCAGGAAACTGAGCGGCACGTCAGCTTGGGCACGAAGAGATTAAAGACCAGCACGACTAACCGCGATCTCCGCGCGAATGAGGTCCATGTAATGCTGGCTCTGAGACGCCGCCCAGCGGCCCACAACCGCAAGCTCGCTGTCCGGGATTCCCGAGGTCCGCACTACCTTCACGTACTCGTCCCGATTACCAACTGAATCAGCGATGTTCTGCAGGGCGGCAAGGATGGGGCAGATGCGTTTATGCGCGATGCGTGCGCCGCCGCGCCAGTCGGCACGCTGACAGCCCGCGCTGCAGTACCGCGCCGCCCTGCACTTGGCGCACGTCGGGAGCGGGGGCCGATCGCCGTCCTCGTCGAGCACCGTCCGCCGACAGCTCGGCGCGGAGCAGTGCTTGTCTGCATGCAGCGCGCGCCACGCGAACCAGACCACAGCGAGGACGGAGTATCCGCGCGGATTGGCCTCGATGTGCAACACGACCTGCGCGTCGGAGACGCGCTCGCGGGATTCTTGGACGTGGGGCGCCGCAGGGTGCAGAGCGACCATGACGGCCCTCCATTCTGGAAGACCGGTCTGCGTGTATCTGTCCGCGGCGACTGAGTATGCCTCCCGGAACTCGGGCATATGATACGAGAGAAAGCGGTACATGTCGTCCGGGCGCGCGTACGGCCCCTCCCAAAGTGTACGCAGAAATGACGCTACGACTCTGAGCCCGTCTCCAGACCGAATCCAGGGCGCGTCGTCGTGTATGGGATTCCCGCTGTCCCATCTGATATAGGGTGTCCCGTGGAAAATGACGGCAAGGGACACCATGCCCAGCTTTGGGGCAATGAAAGTGTGGGTGAACAGGTCAATGACACGCGGCCGCACAAGCCGCAAGACGGCGTTGTATGTACCAGGGCGTGTCATCGCCCCAGGTGGCGCACGCCACGCACAGCGCGATGACGGTTGTTGCAGGACCGTGCGGAAACAACTGATCCGGATGAGCGGGCCATAAGCCATCCGATGATCCAAAGCGCTTGTGAGGATCCCGAGCGCGAGATAAGACTCTGGACTCGATTTGGTTCGAGGGTGAATCGACGCCGTAGAGGCATCTACACAGGCAGAGGCATATCAGCACCCGGTGAAGCGTCAGGGGATCGGTTATGTAGTCCTTCTCCCATGCACTGAGCATGGTAAAGTGGTAGCCCTCGGGGCTCGGGCAGTCGTCGATGTTCCGTTGCAGCTGGGCGCGGGCCTCGTCCTCGTCTGGCGGAGACTCGGCGACAATATGGCGCATGCATAAATCCCAGAGGCTGTGGCGCTCCCTCTGCAGCGCGCGAAGAGTGGGTGTCCCGTCATGCAGCAAATTGAGCAGGCCAAACGCGCAAACCGGGCACCAGTCAGGAGGCACCCTGGACACGTCCTGCAGGCTATCCTCAAACAGATCAAACGCCTGATTGGGCCCCAAAGCGACCGCGACTCGAGCCATCGACGAGCACGAGGCGACAAGCTTGAAGTAAGAGAGCAACCTGTGAGCACAGCCTCCGGCTGACGGGCCGAACGGCAACAGTTCACTTGACGGTTGACACCAGCTACACCGGGTCGCAATGCCTGTCAAGCTCGTGCGGCCAGCCATCGTCCCGTGCACTAGTACACCGAGCGCAGCAAACGCGGTCCCTTCGACGCACAACTCCGGCACGGCAGTCGCGGAGTACATGAAGCCCTATTAAAGCGCGCAAGCCAACTAGTATGCTTTAGGTGTACCACAGAGAGTCGCGCGTCGAATGTGCATCACTACTGCTGCTGGTTTGCGCGCCAGTTGTCACTGCGAGTGGAAGAGTGATGCCGCGGAGTTGGCGGACGCAAAACGCGACTGGTCCTGCTCCGCTCTGCGCGGCTTGAAATATGGTGCGAGTGACGCAGCACGGGCCGTTCTTGTGTATCAAGAAGGGATACATATGCTACGCCTGCATGTGTCTGCTATTTGATAGCAGCGCCTGCCAGGTCGCTGCCCAGCCGACGCATAACCCGTGGCTCCCACACTCCACTGATGTGGCACTGGGGACAGATTGATTGTCTCCCGACGGGTGAAGCATGTCTATCAGTTTCAATTCACGCGATGAATATGTAGAGGTTACAAGGAGAATCAGCGGAAAAGCAGATAGATCAGTTGTCCCCATACGGGACTTTAAATGGCCAGTATGACGGCTGGATCTCGCCCACCTCAGTCGTGTCGAACCGAACAGGAAGCCCGCCCAGATTGAGCTCGCGGACAGTCTCGGCCTTGAATCCCCGCACAACAACCTCGGGCACCGGCGCGCTGCGCTCTGCGAGAAACTCCAGATGCGAGAGAATCGTCTCTGCATCGTAAACGCTGATCTCGGCCCCGGGAGCGTTCCACGAGCAGTGCGTATCGAGCACGAGCGAGCGCAGCTGCGGCGCGGCGTCCAGCACGGGCTGCAGATACGCCAGCGCGTCCCAGCCGACGATCTCGGTGTCCGGGTGGCGCGGCGGGCCGTCCTCCGGCGAGAGATCGAACGTCTCGAGGTGCACGGCGACGGTCTCCAGCGTGGGCAGGGCGTGCGCGACGGCGACGAAGTGCTCGAGCAGGTCGATCGTGATGGCGAGCGTGCGAACGGACCGCAGACGCGCCGCCATGAGTGCCAGCGCGAGATCGGGCACGCAGCGCTCCGGAAGCGCGAGCACGTGCTCACGCGCGCCGGGCAGCGTCACGACGAGCCAGCTGCCGTCGGCCGGGTACGGCTCCCTGATGTGGAGCCCCGAGGCGCCGCGGAGGAACGGCTCGGGGATGGGCCCGAGAATGGTACGCCCGGACGCGGAGATGTCAATGGCAAACGTGCGCAGGTCCGGTGTGTGCAGCTCTACGAAGTGCTGCATCATATCCCATTCCGGGTCCTTCGATTGGAGCGTGAGCGCACGGAGAGCCGCGGGCGGCGGGCCCGAAAGAAGCTGGCGCGAGTGCTCGTTGCGCAGGCCTCCGAGGTTGAGTGTTTCCAGCCGCGGGCAGAGATCGAAGACTCGGGGAACACCAGCCGCTAAATCGATTTGGACGTTGTCGATGCGTAAATCAGTGACGGATGACAGCGCAGGGCACACAACCGGCAAGCGTGTAACTTCGCAGCGCAGGGTACGCAGCGTGCCCGACCCCCCAGCGAGGAAGTCCGCCTCGATGTCCAGATCAGGTCCGATATGTAACTGCTCCAGAAAAGGGGCTGGGTGGCAGAGAGATCGAACCGGAGCGCGTGAGTACCAATTCAGGGAGCGTATCTTGTGCAGATAGGGCAAGATGATAGTCTCGAAGTCGTTTTCCTCGTTCTCCACGACAGGAGGCGGGTCCGGGTTTGAATCTTGTCCATCCGCGTGTAGAAGGGCAGTAAAGTCCAAGTAGAGGGTCGGATAGTAGGACACAATGCTGACGTCTGCGATACTGCCGGACCGAGACAAGAGCATGGTCGCAAACGCGACGTTGCGGGCAGTACTGCAGGTCGTATACACCGTGGCCCAGAGCGGCGGAGTGTCGAGCGCCGCGGCGCGCCAGTACCGGGACACCTGCGAGGCGTTCATTCTGTCGACGAGGGGCAGATTTATGAATGTGGCGCCGAGCAACTCGGGCGGCAGTCGTTCGGCCGGGCAGTCCCGCCTTGCGGCGGCCAGAGTGTGCGCAGAGCACGTTTCAACGGCCTGCGCGGACAGTGCGCGGCCCCTGTCGTCGGTTTTGTGATGCGCATCCGACATACTGACGAACGTCGTGCAGGTTCGCGCGAAAGGCCGAGTCTGTTTGCCAGTGCTTGGCTTTGTGCCACATCGGGTGCATTGTTGCAAAAGGCTCCGCTGTGCCCTGACTCCTGCACACTGATAGTTGTTGCAGCTGCACTTCTCACGCAGAGTGACGAGCGTATCGCTGGGACAGTACGTCCCGCGCGTATGGGTAGTAATTAGAGCATCATCGGGCTCGTTGGGCGGCAAGGATGCCTCTGCAGTGCCGCGATCCAAGACGGTTCACACCCAGGCTGCATATTCAACCGGCACCAGTATTCCACGATGGCAGTGAGCTATCTATCGGGTCGAAAGCGGTGGTTCCTGCGGGAATCGTCCATAAACAACCCTCCGAGAGACGCTCACTGTCCGCCCAGCGCTACTACCAGCCCTTCCAGAGATAACGCGACACTCATTACCAGCCAGTGTACCCCGCATCCATATTCCGTGCGGGGCGCAGCTCAGCATCCGCGCGGGGAAGAGCACAGAGCCGGAGAAACCCTGCGCGGGGCCGAGGATCCGCCGCGCGCGCGACACGTCGCGCGCACGTGACTTTGGTATCTGCGCGTTGATTGGCAGGGCGCGGATTCGAAGGCTTCTAGGTGTGATTGACTGCACATAAGTGGAGCGCGACGGGGTTCTTCTAATGGTGTGTGCGAACATCCGGAGCGGCCAGGGAATGGCAGTGGAAGTTTCGTATTACCGCGCAGACCGATCTTCGTGGCAGTTTTCTGAACGTCCTCGCGCGTGAATGACTGCGCTAACGAGCCGCAGCGTTTGTAATCTCGCAGAAGCGCGAGCGGATTGAGGTTGAAACGGTCGAGAGGGTGATCATCTAGTACAACGGCACAAATCGATCCCGCCCGAGGGTGATGGTGCCACGGAAAGGGCTCGCACGGCAATGGGAATCGAGTAGATTGCGCTGATTATACCAGCACCCGGCTTTGGAGATAGTCAGTGTTATTATCGCGGTTGTGCAGATGATGTTCGGAGGGACAGCATGCCGCAGAGCTACCAGTCCGACACTGGAGCGTCGGAGAGAAAGTCCGTGCACACTGCAGAGTTCTGGGATCCTAGTCCAGCGCCGGTCAAGCCACTGAGACGTTGTACGAGCCGTCGCCGATGCGGCCAGAAGCTCGCTTGCAGAGAAAGAATCGGACACCCTCTCCCGAGTGAAGCAACGCAACCGCAACCGGCGTCTGCGCTGGCCAGCAGCATTTCATGGAACGCGCACGCGGAAGTCACGTGCGCACGCGCGAAGCAGCTCGAAACGCATAGCTGGAACCACCGTCGGACGGCGGGTCCGCACCGCGTCGGTAAATGATAACAGAACAACCGGCGGAGACAGCGGCGCGGAAACCGCTCAGGGTAGCGGGAAGAGGGGCAGGGACGTTCCTGGACAGGATGCGCGGATCAGGGTCGCGCGCGCGGTTGATATGCATTGGGCGATTGGACGGGCTGCGCGAGAGGCTGAGTGACGCGATGCTGGCCGATAGAACGGCGCGCGCCGTGTCATAGAAAGCGGACGGGCCCCGGCTCGCGAGTGGGAGTGCAGGGGCTGATGAAGTGAACGGGAGGGGCAGCCAGGCGGTTCTCGAGATACCCAGAACGAACGGCAGCGCGCGAGAAGCACAGAGAGCGAGAGAGAACTGCGTGCAGAAGCCAAGAAGAGTAAGACCGGGCGCGTCCTGTGCGGGTGCACTCCGCGGGTGCGATAAAGCCTGTTCGTCTCCTGCACCCCAGCAGAACGGCGCATTCAATGCCTGTGCACCAGAATACTAGCGTGACGCGAACGAAGAGCACGTCAGTGATAAGCATCGCGCGATCATGGGATGCGACATGCTTCGAGTCAACAGTGCGCTCATTGCCAGCTCGGCGCGCCCGTAAGCAGCTGACCCTTGTGCGCTCCGCCGCTCCGTTCGCTGGCGGGCGTGCAGTGGCCGAGGCGTGATCACGACGGTGAGCAGGTGAGAGGATGGCTTGCGCTTACGGACGTCAGCGAGCGCGGGTTGAGCATGACGAGCCGGGACTGCACGCGATGCGGCACAGAGTACTGGCGGCGGAGATCCGAGGAGACTGATGATGGCAAGGCGAGCCGGCGGGGTACAAGGGCAATGAGCGGGAGCATGGGAAGCCAGCGCGGAGAATGGCAGAGGCGGGGAAGTCCGAGAACTGCGTGGCGGGGCGCCGGATCTACGGGCAGTACGTATATCCCAGGAATCATGTAAACAGAGCGCGCCGTCTGATGCCCGCGGCGGACGGTCGCGATGGCTGAGAAGTAAGCCAAAGTAACAGAAAAGGTGCAGAAACGCTGTAGCTGCATGATAACGTGCCATTTAGCGAGTAAGCAGCAATACAGAACATCGAGGGAAACCCACGAGCGCTGGGCGGAAGCATCCGGGGGCACGTGGCGGGGAAATTGGGGATCCGACAAAGTGCCGAGAGCCAGGCTATAACAGGCCGGTTGCCAGCGAGGTTGTCCCGCTCTCCCCTCCGCTGCCCCCACCCCCGCCCGCACCCCGCCCAGCCCGCCCAGCCGCCGCCGCCGCGCCCGGGAATGGAATCGACGCTGGCGCTGCCGCCCAAGGACGAGGCCGCCGACGTTGCGCGCGTTGCGGACAGCCTGGCCGGCCGGCCCGGCGACGACAAGCCGAAGCGCAAGCGCCAGAGCCAGAGTGCGCTCGTTCCAGGGCTCGATTATATGCGCTTGTATGCTGACTGGGTGCTGCAGGCTGCGACGCGTGTCGAGCGCGGAAGGTGAAATGCGCGCGCGAGGGCGGCGAGGACGACCCGCAGCAGGCGTGCAAGCATTGCATCTCGCTCGGCATCCCCTGCACGTACGACTACCAGCCCAAGAAGCGCGGCCCGCCCAACCTGTACGCATGTACTTACTCTATCTAACATCCTTTACTTACTTTTTTTTGTTACTTTAGGTATTTACGACGACTTCAGCAGCAGCAAGAAGCAGCGGCCGCGGCCGCGCAGGCGCAGGCGAACGGCGGGCTCGTCACGAACGGCTCGCCGCCGAGCGCGATCTCGCCCACGTCGCCCGCGAACCTCGGCCCACCACCGCCGACGGCGTCCTCGACGACGTCCACGGCAACGGCCTCGTACCTGGGCCACACGGGGCTCTCGCCGCTGGCGCCCGTCATCCCGCCGTCGATCCCGCCGAGCCGGTACCCGATCGCCGCGGACACGTTCCACTACACCCCCGCGCCGCCCCCGCCGCCGCCCGAGGCGTCGTTCGGCGGGCCGTACCCGCTGTACAACCTGCCGCCCGCCGCCGCCCCACCGCCCACCCATCCGACGCCGCCGCCGCCGCCGCCGGCACCGAGCAGCAGCTACTTCCCCGCGCTGCGGCACCTGCACCGGCCGCACCGCATCGACACGGTCGCGCCGCGCGAGCGCATCGCGCAGATCATCTCGCTCTTCTTCGACTTCGTCTATCCACTCACGCCGTGCGTCCACAAGCCGTCGTTCCTCGCCGACTTTGCCGCGCGGCGGGAGGAGAGCGACCCGCTGTTCTTTGCGCTCGTCATGAGCACCGTCGCCAGCACACTGGTCCAGGTGCCCCGGAGCTACGTGCCGCTCGAGCGCGCGGCCGTGCGCAAGCTCGCGCAGGAGTGCCATGAGGCTAGCCGGCATGTCACTGTCGCCAGCTACGACCCGCCGACGAGCATGCACGTCGTCATTCGGTATTTCGACACTATCTACCACTTCTGCGAGGGCCACGACGCGACCAGTCACGCGGCGTTCGGCGAGGCGGCGCATATTGCTGTGACGCTGCACATGCACGAGGAGGCGAGCTATGAAGGCCTTGACCCCATCGAGTGCGAGATGCGGCGGCGCACGTTCTGGCTGCTCTTCTCTGGTACGTGCCAACGTCGCCGCTCCTGTCCTGCGTCTGACTGATGCGCCAATAGCGGACAAGTCCATGAGCATCCTGCTCGGCCGGCCTATCTGTCTTCGAGACGAGGACTGCACGCTGCACTTCCCCAAGGAAGTCGACGACGAGTAGTACGTGCGCGTTTTCTTTGCCCCTGCACCCACGCTTCGGCGCCCGAGCGCGCCTTCATCTTCCCGCGCTCTGGCGCCGTCGCCTTCCTTTGCTTCGTTGGCTGTTCGCGCAGGGCTTGGCGCTGTGGCATCCCACGCCACGCGATCTTCCTCGCCTTCCTTTTCGTTCGCGCTGGCATTTAGGCTTGTCCTTTGCCGTGCGCCGTCGCGCTCCGTGTCTTCGTGCCGCCGCCACGTGCGGCGCACGCTCTTCTTCCATCTGTCACTCATGCCCCGCCCGCCCCGCCGCCCGTTATTCACGTTCGATGTCGCATGCCTGTCGTCGAGCCGGCCCGCCCGCGCACGGTCTGCACCCGCGCGCGCACGTGAGCGCGGGTGCGGTGCTGCGCCGGGTCCGCGGTTTTGCCGCGCGGGCGCTGGCGGGAGCGCCCGCGTCGGTCTGCCCGCGGTGGCGTGCCACTGGCGCGGTCGACGCCCGCGCGTGGCCGCTCGCTGCCGCGCGCTTGCTATTCCGCTTGTCCTTCCTTTCCACCCCGCCCTCGCACCGTCGCTGACGCCCCACGTCCGCGCCCTCGCAGCATCACGCCGAACGGCATCCTGCCGCAGCCGGCGGGCAAGACGGCGATCGTGTCCGGGCTCAACTACTGCTCGCGCATCTTCGCGCTGCTCGGCGAGATCCTCGTGCGCATCCGCGTCGATAAGCGGTCGCCGCCGCAAGGTGCGTGAGCGTTTGAGTGGTTGTGCGTGGGGCTGACGTCTGCTTGCTCTTTCCCTCGTACTCTGCGACGTCTGCTTCGCCCACCCGCCCGCCTGCGCTTCGTACTCGTCTCGCCCGCTTCGCTCTCGTTTGCCTCGTGCGCTTCCTACTCGTCCCCCTCGCACTCGTCCGGCACAGGCCCCTTCCTGACGGCACGCCTCGAGGAAGTCAAGTCGCTGCACGCGCGCATCGTGACGGCGCTGGCGCACACGCCGCCGCCGCTGCGGCTCAAGCCGGCCGGCGTGCGGCACGGCGCGGTGGCGAGCATGCTGCAGGCGCAGCGCGGGTACTCGTTTGCGCAGCAGACGTTCGCGGAGGTGCGCGACTTCTTCGATAATCCCAACGCGAACCGCGAGAATGCCGGCAACCACTTTTTGGTCATGCAGGCGAATCTTTACGTCACCCAGGTGCGTTCAGTGTGGCGGAGACTGGGAGGGGGGTGCGGGTGCTGACGCACTCGAAGCAACTGGTGCGGTTCGTGATCGAGCAGTACCGCGACGAGCTGATGGCGAGCATGCGGCACTCGATGGGCGGCGACGCGAAGGACCTCGAGGCGTCGTCCGCGGAGGACCGCGAGGCGGTCGCGTCGGACCTGCTCAACGTGCTGCACTCGATCCCCATCCAGAGCATCGCGACCAACGGCCCCAGCCTCGTGCACAAGGTGCGCTTCGTCGCGAGCACGCTGCTCGACGCCGTGCGCAAGGCCGAGGAGGCCCCCGCCAGCGCTGCAAGGGCCCATGCGTATTTGTGGGATTTCCTCAGCATCCTCAGTGAGATTGAGAGGAATTATATACTCGACGACGAGAAGGACGGCCCGCCGGATGCGAATGCTATGGTGTCGTGATCCTCCTCCCTCCCTCCCTCCCTCCCTCCCTCATTCTCATCCCGGCATTCTCCCCACGCGATGTCGACTGCTGCATCTCTCGACGCCTCGCGACCTCTCTTCCCCGCGAATACTGACCCGCCGCCCGCTCTGCCCCCATCTCCCGCTTTCGTGTTCCGTGTGCCATGTTGTGACGACTCCCCCTCTGGTCTGTCTCCCTCTCGCTCCCCGCTCGTGTACTCTTAGGATATTTAGCCGGACGGATTGCGCGCCGTTTGTCTTGATGCAAAAATCAACTCGCTCAGACTCTTTGGGGGTGCGTCGCGAGAGTCGGCACGGCGATTGATAGAGGAGTATGGCCAGACGCAGCTTCGACAGGAGCTGAGTGCTGATGGGTGGGCTTGACTGAAAGTGCTCATAGCGTCTGTACAGAAATGTTTGACCGCAGCGGTCGCTGTCAAAGTCATTGTGAATCGATGCCAACCTGCTGGTCTGAGCTCGGCGTAGATGCCGCTCGTGTAGATAGTAACCAGATGCTGAGCGTTGAAGCGCTGTGCCACCGGTGGCGGTTTGGTGTACATATGCGCCCGAGTCAAATTCTCGCTCGGGCTAGGAACTGGAGGAGATGGGCTAAAGAACGAACTGTCGATGGACCTACAAGCGAAGCAAAGCCCTGCAGGTTTGTGTTCCTGAGCGCGTACCGCTGTAGAATACATGCCAAATATGAGAGACGGGTGGAACATTTAGCATCGGAACATGGGCGTGCAATGCTGTGTCGTTGTATGAGAATGGCTGGACGTGGATGGCCTGAGACAGGCGGCAGTGGATCCTACGGTTCCAGGTAATACTATGTTCATATAGCCGCGGAGTCAGGACCAGTGTGCATAATCTCGGAAGCTATACTTAATCGTGGGGTCAATCAGATAACCCCGGCCGACCCAAACTCCGACCAACACGGCTCTCCCACTGGCCGTACCTTGGCGTCTTCCGACGCTGCAGACGCCCCCATTGACTGTGCACGAGACGATGGCAGACTACACGGTGGCGGGTGCGCACAGATCCAAATGCTCGCTGCACGGCTCTCTGACACTAAATCACAGCCGACTGGATCGCTATGATGGCCTCGGAGCGCATGGACGGCGCACATGCGTGGCCTGTCATTCTGGCTACCGGGCTTCTCAAGTTGGCTGTCTCTAAGGCCGTTGTCCATCGCGGCGGCACCCAGATGCTATCCCACCCGCCAGTTACACATCCAGAGCTCATTCCCGCCCCGTTGCTCGGGCCACAGACCTTCGAACAGCTGCCGTATGACATTCTCGCACGTATTTTTGTCTCAGCACCGTTTACTCCAGCCGATCTCGCTGCCATTTCCGCTGTTTCGAGGCGCCTGCGGCAGGTGACGCAATCCCTGGGTTCTATCTGGGGGGTTATTGACGTACGGTACTTGACTGACCTTGCGCGGGTCCCTTTTCTCCTTGGCCGCAGTGGATCGGCGCTACTGGACGTTTCCCTGGTCCCCCAGCCAAGGGATGAATGGGAGACTATCGGTAGCACCACTGCGACTCTCCTCCTACCGCAGGTGTCCCGCATCCGGTGTTTATGCATTTCGATCGCATCCACGCATCCTATATCTTTGCTGTTAGATGGGAGTGTGGCTCTTGATGAGCTGGTGCACCTTTCAATTGAATTCAATGAAGTCACATCGGTCATAGCAGTGGACGCACCTCGCCTACAGGTTCTCGCTCTATCAGGCCCCGCTCTTCCCCGTCTCGAATGTTTCTCCGCACGTCATATTACGTACCTCGACATCCTGCATAGCGGAGACCAGCTTGACAAGATGCTTATCGACGCTATCTTTCGATATTGCATCGCTCTTGTTAAATTCGTACTCTCAAGTCTGGGATCGGACGGTGACCCCGCTGAACTCTCTAGGGCCATTAAATTACCACCTCCACCATCCCTAGAGAGTCTCTGTATCAACGTGCCCCTTTGTTACGCCATCGCTATCATGGGCGTCATCCCTCACGGCTTGCTCAAACGGCTGGACGTCGTCATCCGGAGCGCCTTCCGCGCCCCACCGGAGACCCTTCATCCTCTTGTAGAGCATTTCATTGCGGGGGGAAGTTATCTCTACATCGAACCCCCTACGCGCCACCGCTGTTGCCTTTGGGGGGGAGATACTGCGTTCCGTCTCCGTCGCGACGGCCCCGGTGACGGTCCGGACCACTACGCGCTCGTCATTTCTCACCAACTATGGGAGTCCCATGCTTCCAATATATGGCAGCAGATTTGGTCTCATCACGCCCGGAATCTGACGCGGCAGTACTGCTCGGTCGACCTTGCGACCTCTTGCTGGTTCGCGCACACGTTTAATCTCTGCCCGCCGTCGGATGCCCCGCTGCACATGTATTTCGATCCCGCGATCGTGCTGCAGCATCTCGCTAGCGACCTCCCTGATGACTACTACTCCGACCTGACTCATATCTATTTCAACCCTCCTCCGATTCACGTCCCCACGCTATATTACGTCTTGCTCCAGTACTAGTGCTGCGACGTTGACTTTCTCGAACACGTGGTCTATTTTCTAGCGGACGGATACATACTCACCGATCAACCCGAGGCATCCATCTGCATCTGCAGGGTTCAGCTCCCAACCGATTGCAACATGGCGCGCGTGCTCGCGCGCCTGCAATTCATGCTGGACAATCTGCGGCGCCGTACGCATGGGGGACGCGGCACAGTCTGGACTATCTGTGACCACTGGGTGCGGAATGACACCTATGCTGTGCCCTTGCGTTCGGGGTATTACTATCAACGTATGTGCGTTTGCCCCACTTAATAGGATAGTCTGGATGGATTCCCGAACAGAAGTGTAGCTTCTCTCTCTTGGTGTTGTTTCTTTACGTAGCTTCTCCGCCACACTTCGAGTTGTGTCTTGGCGGTCAACGCTCACAGCGTATGTACAGGAATGTTCCGCAAGTGACAGCTTGGTTGTGAATCGATGCTAACCTGCTGGCTCGGACTCTGTGGGCGATGCTTGCTAGCCACTGCCTCCGGTGTTGTTGCACGCCGTTCTACAGTTGTCTGACCTCGGCATACATGACGCTCGTGCCCTGCAATAGTGCCCAGATGCTGAGCGTTGAAGCGCTGGCTTGGTGTACATACTCACCCGAGTGTCACTAGGGGCGGGAGCTTGAGAGGGAGATTCAGATGGAGCTACGGCGCCGGAGGTAACGACTGTCTTCCCATCAGGGAAAGAAAGTGGGGACAGCTTCCAAACGTACGCGCGGCATGCAGCTTGAGAAATGTACAGGCATCAGGAAAACCGGAAAACACAGCCACAGAAATAGCCGTGCGGAGGCACTAATAGACGTGCGGATGCACTTTTGGGCCAATGGGGTTGCTCTCTGACCGCTCTGAGAGGTTTTCAGAGCTCCAAAACTTTGGCTCCAACAGTCAAAGTTCTGGAGCTCTGAAACCTCGCAGAACGCAATCCCATTGGCTTATTTTTGGTGGCAGTGCTTACCGGTTTTCCTGATGGGGACGAAGGCCACAGCTACTCGCGCTCCTGCAGGGGAAAAGCGCCGTCGTACCACTGCTGTGAGTCTTTCGAGCAAGATCACGTGCGGGTGGAAGATTGCTTGCTACCACGCTGGACGTGGAGAACACAGCGGCGGATTGTCGGAGCCGCGCACGGCTTCTCCGCGTCTGTGCTCTTCTCCGCACGGATGCTGACCCCGCGGACGATTACTGCGGCATACTCGAGGCGAGGATACAGTCGTTCCGGTGTCATTTTGGATGAGATGTGACTAATACGGCGTCGCGCGAAGGTGTACACAGCGCCGAGTTCTTGACCTGCAGACAGCGGTGGGTCCGACGCGAGATTCTGCCGAGCCGTCATAGAGTAGAGCTTCGATCTCTCACCTCGACTGTTTGGATTTTCTGGGTGCACATGGGGCGCCGCCTGAGGGACTCATCCTGCCCTTCGTCAAAGCGATGCATCTGCCAGATACTTGGGAGTCGCATGGTCAGACCACGGGAACACTTAGAATGCTGCGACGCTGAACCTGGTGGTGTTCCGTGAGTGCGCAGGGCGGTGCCGGCGGGACCTGTTGCTCAATAGAGCCGCTGTCAGGGTGGCGCAAAGCCAAGCATGCGCAAACATAACACATTTTCGCACGAACGCGCGCGCTGTGGGCCAGCATGTCGGACGCACACAGCAGCACCGCCGAGCTGGGGCTCCCTGGGGCCGAAAACGGAGCAGTAGGCGGCTCTGCGCGCGCTCTGGACACCGTAAAAGGGATCTGTCCGGCAGAGCGACTGCCTCCAGAGCTGCTCTGCGCGGCACTCTCATATCTGTCTTTGCGCAGCAAAATACGGGCCTCCCAGGTGTCGCGGTACTGGCGCGCTGCCTCGCTCGAAAGTCCGCGGCTCTGGGCCAACATATCTATGACCTGTAGCACTGCCAGCAGAGTCGAAAAAGCGACTACGCTCATGTCTCGAGCAGGCAGTATCGCCGACGTCGCTATCGTGTGCTACTATGCAGACAGGAAATTAGATCTCGCTGTCTTGCTCGCGGAGATGGAGGGCCAGCCCATGCCTGACGTTGATGCCGTCGAGGACGAGGAGAACGACTTTGTCAACATCATCTTGCCCTATCTGCATAAAATACGCTCCTTGCGGTGGTCCTCCAGTCATCCGGTCCCCTCCCCCTGCCACGCCGCGCCCTTCTTGGAAAAGCTACATGTGACGAAGAAGCTGGTTATTCGGTCGGATTTTCTCTCCGGGGGCGCGAGCAGGTTGCGTAACCTGCGATGCGGGATCGCACGGTTGCCGATCTCATGCCTTGTGCTTTCCTTTATTGTCGATTTGCGTATCGACGACCTCCAATTCGACCCGGTGACCGGTGTTCCCAGGCTGTTTGATCTCTTTCCGCGGCTGGAATCGCTGTACCTTTGCAGCTTGCGCCACATACACTCGCGCCAGCTCCTCGAGGGCCCAGCGCCTGCGTCTCTGCGCGTGATGACGCTCAAGTCGAGAGACCCTGAATGGGAGATGTCGCAGCACTTCGCGGACCTGCATACGCCCGCCCTCCGCATGATCTTAATCGACCTCACCGCGTCGCAGCGCACCACACTTGGTCGCCTCCCCGCGTCCCTTCTGCGCGACGCCGCGGGGCTCCACATCCGGGAGCCGTTCAACGCCGAAGGCAGCTGGTTCGTCGTCACGCTGCCCGGCGCGCGCGAATACTCGATCGCGCTGCCCGAACTCTGCGTGCCCGACCTTGCACAGCAGCTCATTGCGTGCGGCGCGGCGGGCCTGAAATCAATCCGCACGCTCAACGTCACCATTGACCTGCTCGAGCACTTCGTCTCCGTGGCCAACGCGCTCCCGGCCCTGGAGACTTTTACAGTCCACCTCGAGACGTTCCAGGGCTCGCTCGCCGGCCCGCCGCGCCACCCGGACACCGAGATCGTCGGTTGGGACGCGCTCGAGTACATCGACGCCGTGCTGGACGCCGCGCCGCAGCTGCGTGCGCTGGTCTTTGATGCGCACGCATCGTGGGACGCGCCCGGCGCGGAGCTCAACATTTACGACGCGGAGTTTATTCTTTCGTATCTGGAGTTCCTCTACGACCACACCGGGCCGGTGCCCGAGATCACCGTGCGCGGGTTCGCCGCAGAGACCGTCCGCGATGTGGACTTGGATGAAATTCCCGTCCGCTTCCACACGCAGAGCGGCAAAGTCTCGTCATACTGGCCGTTCGAGGTTGTGTACGACGACCGTTAACCTCTCCTGGTTCTCTATGTTGTTCGCATTTTTACTTTCTTGCTTTCCTGCTTTCCTGCAGAGCGAATGAATGTAGACGGCATCTAAGGCCGTTTATCTTGACCCTTCTTATCTGGGCATGTACATAGACTGGTTGTAACCGACCTTGTCTTTCACGGGAATCGTTTCTGTAGAGCGCAGTTGAAATAATGATAGAGACACCGTCGGTTCAACAAATTGGCGACTGAAGTGAGACGGGCGCGCAAATAGGACACGCGCTCCCTGGTATTTGCTGGTAGGACGCGTGCGATTGGAGAAGCTGGACACGGATTTCAGCGTGGAGAGTTTCGCTCTCACTGACCGGTGAGAAAGAGCTTCACAACGATCGACCAGCTCGAGCACTTAGTCGTCGTCGCGCACGCCCTGCCCGCGCTGGAGACCGTCACTGTGCACCCCGAGTTCTAGTCCTGGCTGGAGGGCCCGTCGCGGCACTCGGGCACGGAGATCGTTGAATGGGACGCTCTCGCGTGTTTGCAGGCCGTGCTGGACGCCGCGCAACAGTTTCCCGCATCGCGTGCAGTTCTCGGCACGCCAATTTGGCTCATGCCGGCTCGTCTTTCTCAACGCACTGTCTGACGCCAGAGCTACAGCTAACCTCTCACCTGCTCATCGACGTAATCATGCCTATCTACTGCACGCCCGCCAGCAAGCGCAGTGGAAGCGCAAAAGGGTCAGCTGGTCTCACGGTTGACTCGAAGTATGGATCCCGTGATCGCTACCGACGCTTAAACCGAACTGTTGCCATTCGGCCCGTCAGCCGGAGGCTGTGCTCACAGGTTGCTCTCTAACTTCAAGCTTGTCGCCTCGTGCTCGTCGACCGCTATATGGCTCGAGTCGCGGTCGCCTTGGGGCCCAATCAGGCGTTTGATCTGTTCGAGAATCGCCTACAGGACGTTTCCAAGGTGCCTCCAGACTGGTGCCCGGTTTGCGCGTTTGGCCTGCTCCATTTGCTGCAAGACGGGACACCCACTCTTCACGCGCTACAGAGGGAGCGCCACAGCCTCTGGGATTTATGCATGCGCCATATTGTCGCCGAGTCTCCGCCAGACGAGGACGAGGCCCGCGCCGAGCTGCAACGCAACATCGACGATTGCCCGAGCCCCCGGGGCTACCACTTTACCATGCTCAGTGCATGGGAGAAGGACTACATAACCGATCCCCTGACGCTTCACCGGGTGCTGATATGCCTCTGCCTGGGTAGATGCCTCTACGGTGTCGATTCACCCTCCAACCAAATCGAGTCCAGAGTCTTATCTCGTGCTCGGGATCCTCACAAGCGCTTTGGATCATCGGATGGCTTATGGCCCGCTCATCCGGGTCAGTTGTTTCCGCACGGTCCTGCAACAACCGTCATCGCGCTGTGCGTGGCGTGCGCCACCTGGGGCGATGACGCGCCCTGGTACATACTCAACGCCGTCTTGCGGCTTGTGCGGCCGCGTGTCATTGACCTGTTCACCAACATTTTCATTGCCCCAAAGCTGGGCATGGTGTCCCTTGCCGTCATTTTCCACGGGACACCCTATATCAGATGGGACAGCGGGAATCCCATACACGACGACGCGCCCTGGATTCGGTCTGGAGATGGGCTTAGAGTCGTAGCGTCATTTCTGCGTACACTTTGGGAGGGGCCGTACGCGCGCCCGGACGACATGTACCGCTTTCTCTCGTATCATATGCCCGAGTTCCGGGAGGCATACTCGGTCGCCGCGGACAGATACACGCAGACCGGTCTTTCAGAATGGAGGGCCGTCATGATCGCTCTGCACCCCGCGGCGCCCCACGTCCAGGAATCCCGCCAGCGCGTCCCCGACGCGCAGGTCGTGTTGCACATCGAGGCCAACCCGCGCGGATATTCGGTCCTCGCTGTGGTCTGGTTCGCGTGGCGCGCGCTGCATGCAGACAAGCACTGCTCCGCGCCGAGCTGTGGGCGGACGGTGCTCGACGAGGACGGCGATCGGCCCCCGCTCCCGACGTGCGCCAAATGCAGGGTGGCGCGGTACTGCAGCACGGGCTGCCAGCGGACCGACTGGCGCGGCGGCGCTCGCATTGCGCATAAACGCCTCTGCCCCATCCTGGCCGCCCTGAAGAACATCGCGGATTCAGTTGCCAGTCAGGACGAGTACGCGAATGTGCTGCGGACCTCTGGAATCCTGGACAGCGAGCTTGCGGTCGTGGGCCGCTGGGCGGCGTCCCAGAGCCAGCATTACATGGATATCATTCGCACGGAGATCGCGGTTAGTTGCGCTGGTCTTCAATTTCATTGTGCCAGACCTGACGTGCCGCTCAGTTTCCTAACCCGTTTATTGCGGCATCATCGGAAGCCCGCAGCGCATAAGCTCTGTGTGTCAACGTTGATGTGTATCTCGCGCTGAAGTCACTCTGCATGCTTGCTACCGCAGACATCTCGAGACACAGTTGGTTTTATCAATTTGCACTCGCCGTTCTAAGCTAACTGAGCTCGCACTTGTGCATCTTCCCGATGCGCAATCGCAAGCAAAGGTCTACATCTGCATGACCTTCTTGTCATTTATTCTCGCCTTCCAGCTGCATAGGTAACGTGAACGCGACGCGCAAATGCTGAGCTCCCAGTCACTCAACCTGGCTGTAGACGTCCGACGCCAGGACTCACTGGCAGCTGCATCATTCATTCACCTCTGGCCCTTCGCAAATCATATATCAGATGCAATGCGGCATTGAGATTTGATATTCGATATGCTGCGAGGCTGTACGAGAGTTTGAGACTCAGTACTGACCTGACCGCGCAGGTCTGCGTTGGCGGAGCCGTTTCGGGAATGCAGCCGACGTTGCGTCGCAAAGCCAAGCACGAACAAACAGCACGCGCGTCTTCGCGCGAACCTGCACGCCGGTGGCCAGCATGTCGAACGCGCACGGCAACAACGACCAGGTCGGCCTCACAGAGGCCGGAAACGCTGCAGTAGGCTGCTCTGCGCGCGCTCTAAACACCGGAAAACACGCCTGTCCCGCGGAGAGACTGCCTCCCGAGCTGCTCTGCGATGCGCTCGCCTATCTGTGTCTGCGCGGCAGAATAAGGGCGTCCCAGGTGTCGCAGTACTGGCGGGCAGCGGCGCTCGAAAGCCCGCAGCTCTGGGCCAAGATCCGGATGACCTGTCGTACTGCCATTAACGTCGAAATGGCAACTACGCTCATGTCTCGGGCTGGAAGCATCGCCGACGTGGCTATTGTGTCCTACTATCCAACTCGACAAATGGACTGGTCTGCCCCTCTCCGCGCGGAGGGTGACGGCAAGCTCAGCCGGGACGAGGAGAACGACTTCGATACCATCGTCTTGCCCTATTTGCATAAAATACGCTCCCTGTGGTGGTCCTCTCGCCATTCGGTCAGCTCACTCAGCAAATCTGCGCCCTTTCTTGAAAAACTCCATGTGACGGAGGAGCTGGATATCCGGTCGGACTTTCTCTCCGGCGGCTCCAGATTGCGCATACCTGGCGCATACTGCGTTGCGGAATCGTCCACTTGCCAGTCTCATGCCCTACACTGTCCTCTGTCGCAGATATACGTATCGAAGACCTGCAAGTGGACACGGCGGTTGGTGCTCCGAACCTCTTTAGTCTCTTCCCGCAGCTAGAAACACTATCAGTTGGCGGCCTGCGCCACGAATCCTCACACTATCTCCTCGCAGGCCCACCGCCTGTGTCTCTGCGTGTTATTACGCTCAAGTCGAAGGACCAGGAGTGGGATATGGCGCAGCACTTCGTGGACCTCCATACGGCGGACCTCCGCATGTTCTCCATTGCCATCGCCGCGTCCGAGCGAACTACACTCGGTCGCCTCCCAGAGCCGATTCTGCGCGACGCAGCGGGGCTTCACATCCGGGAGCCGTACGACGCCAAGGGTAACTGGTTCATCGTCACTTTTCCCAGCGCGCGCGAACACTCGCTCGTGCTGCCAGAACTCTGCGTGCCCGAGCTCGCGCAGCAGATCATCGCGTGCGGCGCCGCGCGGCTGCAGTCTATCCGCACGCTCGACATCACGATCGACGTGCTCGAGCACTGGGTCTCCGTCGTGAACGCCATCCCCGCGCTGGACACCATCACCGTCCACCTCGAGACGTTCGGGACCGGTTCTCTGCGCCACCCGGAGACCGAGATCGTCGGCTGGGACGCGCTCGAATATCTACAGGCCGTACTCGACGCTGCGCCGCAGCTGCGCACGCTGGCGCTCGACGCGCACGCCTCGTGGGATGCGCCCGGCGCAGAGCTCAACATTCGCGATGCAGAGTTTATTCTCTCGTATCTCGAGTTCCTCGACGAGCGCGCCGGGCCAGTGCCCGAGATTATCGTGCGCGGGTTCTCCGAAGAGACGGTCCGCGACGTCCTGCTGGAGGGGCTCCCCGTGCGATTCGACACGGCGGAGGGCGCCGATGGCTTGTCGTCTTATTGGCCGTTCCAGGTTGCGTACAACGACCGTTGAAATGCGCCTTGTTGCTATCTTGTTTCTCAGTTTGATTTCTTGCCTTCCAGTACAGTGTATAAAGACAGACCGCGTCGACGGCTGCTCCTAGAGGCCTGCGTGCGGGTTCGTTGCCTGTGCCAGCGCGCGCGGTTACCGACAAGGTGTTTCCGGTATGTTTTGCTATCTTCCCTACTGCGCTTTCCAAGGGCCTTTCACCGAGGCTTACTTTGCATTGTGACGGAATCAAACCTGAATTGACATGCAGTGCGCGCTACGGGATTAATAGCTCCCGCGCCACAAAGGACCTTCCCGGAATCATATGCCTATGCGGCTCTGATGGAGAACCGGACGTTATTACAGGCTGGAGCTTCATGCTGGTATTCTGATTTACTGCGTGTTGCTCACCAGACAGGAGCGGACGACGTAGTGGCGCGAATCTCCGAGGAGAATCCCGCGATCGACGTCATTCAGAAGTTGATAACTCGTCGACTACACTCGTCGCTCCGCGATGCCATCCACCCACAGAGCAAGGCGTACCTTCTGGCTTGCAGGAAAGAGCCCCAAGCCGACGGCCCGCCTAGGGAAGTGCAGATGTGTCTGCGGCATTATTTAGAGGTTCCAAAGGCTGAGCATCGCCGCGCTCTGACGCGGTTTCTCATGGGTTGTCACCTTCTTGCAGTCGAAAAGCTCGCTTGGAAGGAGAGATATAGGAGGGAAGTTCCGCATTCCGAGCGACTGTGCAGATTTTGCCGTTGCCTTGTAGAAAGCGCCGAGCATGCGCTGCTCCAGTGTTCAGCGTCCCCAGAACTGGTTGAACTGCGGAGAACATACCTCTCAATGATGTATACCCAAAGGCCGGACCTACCTTTGTTATCTACAGTGCGCGATCTGCCGGCGTTCATACAGACGCTAGTGTGCGATGTAAATACCATCGCACATACGGCAAAATTTGTGCATGATGTACTAGCTGTATATAGACGCACGCCCATGTACTTCCCGGCGCAGTATAGAATAGTCGAACAGTGATTGGAACAATTCTGGCTTGTCCGGCTCTACACCTGGTGAGACAGCTGACGGCATATGAAGATGCCTGATTGGCACTCTCTGGGTGTCGAGTCTCAAGGGAACAGACACCGCTGCAGTTTGTTCGGCCCTTGAAAACCGGCGTTCATTCGTGGACCATGCCGTGTACCTACCTACCTACCTACCGGAGATATAATTGCACGTGCTAGATTCATACTCCGGCAACATGCTCTCCTTTGTCTCGCAGGTGTTGTCTCTCGCCTGCAGTGCCGTCCCAGTCGGCCGCGCTCTTCCATCTCCCGGCGACGGCTCGAGGATCCGTATCCTCCCGCCGGAGATTCTGGCTCTCGTTCTTTCTCATCTCGACGACGGTGAGCAGAGGCGCATAGCTAGCGTTTCCCGCGCATTCCACAACGCTGCGTCCGCGGCTGGACTATGTATTCACCGGATTGTCTATCTCTCCGCAACCAACCCGAAAGTTCTGCCCACCGCCTACACTTTCGCGCATGTCGCTCTCCATGCTGCGCAGTACGGGTCCTTGGTCGCGCTGTCACTTCCAAACTTGACCCATCATTCCGCCGAGGAAGCCGCAGGGGACATTGGCAGAGCGCGGGTCGACGAGGCTGTCGATGTCATCGCCGCCGTCCTCCCACTTGCGCTCACCCAGGTCGTCTACTTGAATCTCAACGTCCCGCTGCGGCACATGCAACGGATACTCGACGCCTTGTGCCGCGAGGCCCCGAGGCTAAGAACGTTGACTCTCGAGTGCAGACTGGGCTCTGAGACTGGCATCTCATCCATACCCAGGATCCCGCCTCGCTTTCTCGGGGACCATGCGCCGAATCTGCGACACGTCAGTCTTTCGTCTGTCGACATCGGACACGAGCCACACTTCGCCTTTCGGCGTGCTCCAAGCATCATCCTCGCGTACTTCGGCGACTGTCCTGATCTGCATCTGGGCGAGCACTTCCCCTCCGTGTCACTTCTAGAAATCGAGTGCTTGGGCTACATGGAGAGCGCGCGGGTGCAGTGCTTGACGCTGCACGGCTTGTCTTTGGAATACGCGTCGGTCCCCGGGTTAGCTCTGGCGACGGGCACCAATCTGACGCGTTCGGATTGCTCAGCGCTCCTGCAAAAACTTCCCGAAGTCCATATCTCCTCCTCATACGAGCCCGACTGGCCGAGTGTGCAGCAGACGCTGCCCTCAAATGCCGGCCCTCTGGCACTGCGCATCATCGAACACATCAACGACCAAAAGGCTTTCATCATGGTCTCTCCCCATGATTCGTCTTGGCAGCGTGCGGCGCTCGTTCACGACTGGGGGAGACATCCGATGTCTCCGGTCGTCGGCTTCCCGTTCCTCGCGAACGTTACCTACCTTCGGTTCGACAACAATTTCCTGCCTTCGCTCCTGAGCCGCTACATCGTCATGGACGCGCTCGAGCGCATCAAGCTTGACGTGACACCATATGGAGTACTGCACAACGGCAAGCTCTGGCCATGGGCCTACGAGATCGAGAGTCCGTACAGCCCGGCAGCCTCGTTTGGCGACGAGCCGCCCGAGCACTTCATATCCTGCCCGCGTCTCGCACAGCTCACTCTCTTCGCGCGAGTCCATCAGATGACCGTCGACTCGCGCGAGGCCGCGCTCCTCGGTCGCGCTCTCAGCTGGGACAGTACCCTCCCCCTGCGGCTAAACCTCGTCGGCGTTTCCATGGACACGCCGGTCGCGTCGGCGCTGATCGGGCAGATATTTTCGCTCGTCGAGTCAAAGGAGTTCGCCGGACGCAACTCGCCCGAGGATTGGGATTCGGGTCTCTGGGAATTCGTCCAGCGTGAACGAGAATGAGTGTTTGCCCCAGAATCAGTTCCTTCAGTAGGTCCTATTTGTGGATTGAATGCGGCGCGCGACGTTTTGTACACTAGGATCAGTACTAGACTTTTGAATCAGTGAACGATGCGAATAATAGAAGCAATGCAGGGTCATTCTCTTAGCCTGCCGTCTGTGAACTCCGGAGGGTAAGAACGCGCAGAGATTATGATTCTGGCCGCGCCTGTAGCAGCGCGGTTTACGATGTCTGTGCACGGCGGCGGAAGCTGATGCCAAGACGCGCTTTGCAGCCGGAAACTCCGCTCCGTCTCTCTGCTCCGCCCACCATGCATGCGCGCCGGCGCGCCGCCTTCACTGCACCATCGCTCGTGCCCCGCGCTCTGTAGCGTAGCTTCACCATGCGCTTGTTGCTGAGCGCGCGCCCCGGGTTCAAAATTGGTTCAAAACAGGCATCGGCTGAAGCACGTATCGGCTGAATTCCCACCGCGGGCTCTGCGTGGGGAAGTACGCTTCATTCTGTTGCGCCTGCGCTTTATCACTGATTTACGGTCTCACGGATGGTATCTACGCTCTATTACGAGCGATCCATGCACTTTCGTTCTCGGCGCGCTCTTGCTTTCAATCCTTTGGACTTATTCTCGGGCGCCTTCCTATCTGTCCTTTGCTATCTTCCCGAAGATTCTCTATTGGCCTGAGATTGACATGGCTAGGTCTGATATGCCCTATTCCGCATATTGCAGTCTCGCAGAGCGGCTGGTTCCAGGCTCTTACAGTTCTGCGGCACCGGACTCGCGTGTCGGTCTTGCGCAAGTGCAGTCAGGGGGTATCTCTAGATGCTCCTTATTCGTTGGGATGCTGCGATTCTCACGATAGTCAGTTTTCCGCCCAGCCGCCTACAGGCTGTCACTCGAGCAGGACGGAGAGTGGGACCTGGCACGTCGACTTCAAGAAGGGGCGCAGAGCGTTCACTCGCTGTGCTCCCCGGGCGAGTACTTGAGCTGCCATGTGTAGAATCTACTAGCGCGCCCGTCTGCGAATCCGCGCGTACAAGCGGGTGCGCGCTGTCGATCGGACACTGCTCGAGCGAGTGAGGCTGCACGATGGCCCGTATGCGTCGTCTCTCTGGTGACCTGCGTGTCCAATCAGTACGCAATACCCTAGCCCGCGCCCGGCACCTACCATCGGCTATTGCATCGGGCGCGCTGACCCGGCGTTATGTTTGCGGGGCGCGGCAGCCTGGACCGACCGTTCCCATTATTCCGCGCGCAAGACAGTTGGCCGTGTCGCAGCGACGCGGTCCTCAGCAAAAGGCGAGTCACATATCCACGAGGTGCTACGATACCGCCTCGCGACGAGCTGGGTCACGATGCGTGTCGATAGTCCTGCGGGCTGACTTGCGTCCTTCGTGTGCGCTCAACAATACGCATCGGGCTGGCGCTACATGTCGATCTAATGCCATCGCCGCCCAGTAAGCCATTCCCGTCCTGTCCGCGTCTCCAGGGCGGCGCGTCCTTTGCTTCCTTGACGTGCTGTATCGGGCCTCGAACACTCCCTTTCCGCCACTCGCAAGTGCCGGGCTGCCTGTCAGCACATGCTGTTGCTGGATTCGCGTGCTTCACGATTGATTAATGACATTCGGTCTGTTCCTCTGCCCGCCACCAATAGGCCGGCTCCGGACGCGCATTCTGGGGACACCTGTCCTGGCTCGATCAGCGGTCCCGTTTGGGGCTCGTTATTGCCCACGGCGTTGAATTCTTGCACCGCACGGTACCCAATGATCTGCGCTCGACAAACACCATTTCATACGTGAGTACCCCGTGCGCTAGCGGTGCCGTTAGCCTCTCATCCCTGTCCCGTCACCTTCGTTTGCTCTCTCCATGCGTGGGCTCGTAGTGCGCTTGGCCGCTTACACTCGTTATGGTCGGGCTGGCGCAGCAGTCCGACAGAAGTCCAACCGCGCCGTCTTGGGTGGCCTTGGTGAAGCAATCGGCGACCTTACCGGCGGCCTGCTCGACGCAGCGGGGACTGCTCTCAACGACGTTGGAAATTTTGCTGACGAGCTGACGGGCGCGCATTCGGCTGCTCCTCCCGGAATTCCCATCGGCGGCGGGACTGGGAGCAGCGCGACCGGCGGCTGGATCTCGACCCACCCGGGACCGCCGCGCCCGACGTACACGCCGCCTGCATCCGGAGGAGACGGAGCCCCGGATCGCCCGCCACCTGCCCGCCCGCAAGACCCGCAGCCGCCTGCTGCGACACCCGCCACGCCTGCGTCTGCCCCGTCCGCACAGACTCAGCTGTCCAGTGGCTCGAGGGCGGGCGCTGCTACCGCCGCGCCGCTTACTTCGACTCCTCTACCCGGCGCCGCTCAGAAGATGAATCATTCGCCCGAGCCTGGTGCGGACGAAGCTCGGACAAAGGAGAGCGCGCCGCTCGCGCATTGGAACACTGCGTCCTCAACGCACCCGTCTGCCACGGGCGCACTCGCCGGTGGCGCTGGCGGGCACAGAAAGGGCTTCCCACTGGCGGCAGCCGCCGCGCTCGGCTGCGTGCTCGGACTGCTCGTCCTCTGCGCGGCCGTCTGGTTTTACCGGAGCAGGCGGCGCCGCAGGGCCGCGCGCACGCACCTACCCCCGAAGCGCGCAATGAGTCTCATCTCGGCCACGACGGTGTCCACCGTCCCGCTCTTCATCAGCGCGCGCGAGGCAGGCGTCGTGGACGAGAACCCGTTCCGGCACCCGCGCGACGCCGACGAGGACGAGGACGATCCTTTCGCCGCTCGGGCGTCGTGGTGGAGTGCGAGCACAAGGCGATCGGCGTCGACCATATCTGTGTGACGAGTCTCACTGTCTCGCCGTGCAGGTGCCCTTGCTCTCACAGTCATTACTCTGAATCTGACGCGGTCTGGGCGTCTTCGGCCAACTGGATATCATCCTTGCGACTGATGGACATGCGCGTGTGCATCCCGAAGCTTCGCACGACGTATGGCACTCCAGGGTCGCAAAGTGACGTTCCCTGGAAGTCAATATACAAACATTGTGTCAGCGCTTTCGCTGTGATGCGACGCTATGGGTTCTCATGCAATAGAGTCGATCATCGCGCAACAAGGAGTTCTGCTGCATCCGAAGAATCTGAGTCTCAGGCCAGAGATCTCTCTGGGCTTGCGTTTCAGAGAAGGCGAGGGACAGCCCGTCAATGCGCCCCACCAGCTCGATCCGCAGTTGCAGAGAAATGAAAGCTCGCTAACACAGCACCTGCGCGCTTCAGTGTAAGAGCTCAGCACATGCGCTAGTCCAACCCGTATGCAACAAGAACTTGTTCGGGGAATCAAAGGGTCGAGCGTGCAACTCGTGCGGACCCCTGTCTGTCACTCTTGACAGTTTCCGTTTCAGTCCCAATAGCAGATGTCTATTCTGTGCGTATTATGAGAGATGTACGCGTGCTCTCAGCGATTCTCCGATTGCGATGAGACGAAAGAGAGAGTCGTCTAAACGCAGTAAGAAGTGCCAACCTAATATCATGTGACCTTTCGCCGTCATCTACGGGAAGGCGAGCGTACCTGCAGATTGGTGCATCCTCTGTGCACGCCGGGAAACAGTGAGAATGGGCATTCAGCGCGCGGTGTACGGGGAAACTCACGCGTTGACGCTCGGGTTCATCTGCAGGAACTGCTGCAGGGAGATTCCGAACTTGCGGTCGATCGCGTCTACAGCGCGCGAACCATCAGCACGCGGCTTAGTGCTCAATGGTTATATCTCACCGCATGTGTCGCCTGCGAAAGAATTAGAACGAGACGAACGTGACAAGCGGGCGAGAGAACGCACCTGCGACGACCGTGTAGCGCTGCGGGCAACCCGGGTTGCCGGGGTTGCTGCCGCTGCCGGCCTGCACGCAGTACGTTGTACCGACCTGGAGGTTCGTGCAGCCGCTGCAATTCAATAAGCGCATGGGCGAGGGGAAGGGCGCCGGAATGGTGCGCACGAGTTGACGTTCGGGTTGAGGGAGAGGAACGTCTGGAGCGTGATGCCAAACTTCCTGTCAATCGCGTCTGTGTGCCGCATGCTTGAGTCCAAGGCGCATCCACCAAGCACACGCCTCTCGCTCACCGCAAGTATCTCCTGCGCGCGACGTCAGCACGATTGCACGACATCCCGCGCGCAGCACACGCACCCGAAACAGCGGTGTACGACTTCGCGCAGCCAGCCGGCGGGTTGCCGCCGGGGGGAGCGCTGCCGCCGTCGCCGTCGAGCGTCCAGGTCACGCCGGACACGCGGCCGGCGTCGAGCGAGCCGAAGAGCGTGGTGAACGCGCTGCGCGAGAAGTCGAGGTCGCCGAAGCCCGAGCACCCGCCGCAGCGGTCCTCGACCTGGAAGCGAACAGAGCGGCCGTTGTCTGAGCGCGTGGACGTCAGCGGCAGTAGGAACAGAGACCGAGAGAGGACGGACAGGTGGCTGTCGCCCATTTTCCGCAGATCGGGCTGCAGAGCGTGGGTCAGACAGAACGCGGGAAACTGCAGAGAACGACGCACTTGTTGTTCGGGTTGCCGCCCGCGTAACCGCTGCGCGTCGAATGAGTTTGTGCTACTGGAGTAGCAGCGGGAAATGCGCACGGGTACGAGTCAAACAGAGCATGGCTGACCGCAGCGATCGAGTCAGACGCAACCTTCGTGAAGTTAGCATCAGGGCGTTAAGCAGGGGCAGAAAGCTGAATCGTACGTTGGTCACTCCACACGCGCCGACGCCCACGTCGTAGTACGTCGCGTCGCCCGTCTGCGAGCCGATCTGGCGCTTCGTCGTCGGGTTGGCGGCGACGAGAGAGGCGGCGATGAGAGAGACGAGAGCCGGAGCGAACATGTTGCGCGTTCTAGTACTTCAAGAGCTGGGTGCTGGGGCTTTCGACTCTCTAGAATGTAAGGTTTTATACTCGACAACAGCGATTGTTTGTGCGACGGGCGCGTTCGCATTCGGCGGGACGGTCGTGTTTGAATAGGCGCAGCGGCGGCAAGCGCGACGCGCCCGGCGGATGGGGATAGCATGCCGAGTGATACCCGCTGGAGCAGGGGGACGGTCCCGGCTTCGCGAGATGTGTCGCTGGCGGCCCACGGTGCAGCATACACCGCGTGCCAAGCGTCGTACAAGCAGGAGGGAATGCACACGAAATGAGCATGATCCGAGGCTGCCTCCCGCCCGAAGCGAGCCGCAATAGATTCAGTCGGTTAGGATATATCTTTGGTGGTTGTAAAACACCAAAAGATATATCCCAGAGTGTTCTAGAACACCTATCTACCAAATGCTAGGGCTTGTGTGCGGGGGAGTCGTCACTGTTTGAGATACATCGATGGGATAAATCGTGAGGGGATATATCTCGATATATCTCATCGGCGTCCGCAGCATGGCCGAGGATGCTCCGGTGATGTACGAGACCCAGATTGCGCTCGCCGCCGGCGCTTCCTCTCCCTGGGACCGGCGCTTTTCTTGATCCACCCTCGGTCCTTTTGCTGCTGTGTGGACATGTCTCCGGGTCTTCAACCCGAGTTCATGAATTTAATACAAGTTTACAAATAATTCTTTTCTGCGGTCTGAGAGCGGACTCATAAAAGTTATGCAAGCTGCTGCCCGCACTTCGGGCTGGGGGTACTCACTGAACCCTGATCTAGGGCTGGGTGGGCTTGGGCTTGGCTTGAAGCCCAGGGCTTGGGCTCGGCTTGACCGGGCTCGGGTCAGCGATTCGTCAAGCCCGAGCCCGAAGCCCACCTGAGCCCAAGCCCCGGGTCGGGCTTGGGCTCAGGCCCTGGGCTTTAGATTATAATGAATATCAGGTCAATGGCAGGTTATATGTTATATTTCATTCGTTCATATGTTAGTGTATACTATCTGGCTATCAAAGGGACTGGATCCCATTCACACATGGGTTGGATCCCAACTTCGGAAGTAAATTCCTGATCTCCGCGGCGACTGATGCTGACTAATCGGTTTCCTGCCATCCCACAAGCCGTCAAACCCTATGATCACTATCCAGGAAGGATAAAGGGACGGATATAAAGGGTCTGGGGTGCAATAAACGTTGGGTTCCAGTAGAAATTATGGTAAATTACATCGTGTGGCAAGCCCTGGGCTTCAGGGCCGGGCTTGGGCTTCCTCTCTTCAAGCCCCCGACCCAAGCCCGGTCAAGCCCACTGCGTGGGCCGGGTCGGGCTTGGGCTTGCCCGGGTCGGGTCGGGCGGGCTTTGGGCTTGAAGCCCGAGCCTGCCCAGCCCTACCCTGATCATGATGTACACAGTTGAAGATGCACCATAGGTTCATGGCTGCTTGATAAACCACAATAATAAAGCCGACAAGTGCGCTGGTGAACGTGGCGAGAGCGAGGAAAATGTGGCAACGGCAAGTGCCGCGGAACAATGCCGGCTGTAAAGGACTTCATACTCCGCTCGCGCTCTTGTCCTCGTCCTCCCGCTCCGGCCTGGTTCGTCGACAACTGGGCCAGCATCGTTCCCCGAAAGCTGCCCTTTCGCGCGTCGCGCATGCAGGACCCCCACCGCCGTCCTGTTCTGGGCCTTGGAGCTGCTGTCACCGCTGGGTGCGCTTTTACCCACCTCCGCTGCGATGCGCACTCGTCACCCGTTCGACGTCCCTCGACTCTTGCGCCCTGAAGGTTCGTCTTCACCTGCTCGTTGGCCTGCAATATCCTGGTGACTGATTTCCCCTTGCTGCTCCCATCTCTTTCCGCCACATTCCGTCCATCGGGATATATTCTGTCGCCATGCATCCCTCCATTTATCCGGATTTATCTTGTGTGTTATCCCGATTTTTATCCCTATTTTCACTTTTATCCCTATCCTGATCTATCCGGCTTTCCTGCCCCGTCTCTATACACCATTTTTACCTGGCACGTCATTTATCCCCATATTCCTCTGGACTTTATCCCGTCGTGCTCACTGGGAACTCCTGTACATACATGTTGAATAAACACAATGGATATATCCCAACGTGTCTTAGAAACTGCAAAGATATATCCGAATTGACTGAAGTGGCTCCGAGCCGCCAGACCCTAGCGCTCAGCTTATGCGAACGCAAAACGCGAAGCCCAGCGTCGCAGGCCCAGAGTTGCGTGTGAATGAGATACAGTTTAGCGCGGCAGGACAGCGACTCGGTGCCGCATCGAGAAGCGCCGCTCTCGAGTTTGCTCAGCAACATCGACAGCAGATGTCCGCGCTGTATATGGATGACGGCACGAGCGGGGACCCTCTTCTCAACCCTGCCCTTCCTCCGTCGCCTCCCCGCCCGACAGTCGAGGGCGCGAACGACCCTCTTCATGATTTCCAGTCACTTTTCGGAGAGTTCGGTATCCAGCCTACCGATGAGGAGGTCGAGCACGCTCGAGACCTTCTTGAGCGGGCTCAGCGTCAGACCGTGGAAGCCTTCGAAAGACGCTACCAGGCCAGCTTAGCGACACTCGCTGCTGATCTCCTTGCCATATCTGCAGAGGACGATGGCATGTCTTCGGAGGAGCACGACGCGACTGTCAGTGCAATTACTGATGAACTTCGGCAAAGCGGTATGCATGCTCTTTTATCTCGTGTTTTCTCAGTAGCTCATACATGATATCAGGTCTCTTTGGAAACCTCACCGCTGCCGCAATCCAGGCTCAGCTTGCGGAAAGCGACCAAGTTGATCCTGAATGGTTTCCATACCCCAATAAAACGGTAGACTCGTCGCTCATGGTTGGGTTTTCCCTTGACTGACGATTTTTAGATGTTCTTTATCGACTTGCTCGATAGCCTCCCCCGCCTTCGCTTGTCCGATGCGCACATGAAAATGCTCTTGTTTGTCCTCGAGCGTTGCGGGGCTAAAGACGTGCCTTCCTTCTATGCGCTCCGCAAGTGCCAGGACCGTCTGCGTGAGAAATGCGCCCCGAGCACTGTAAAGCATCAGTCTGTGCACGGGAACGTGTTTTACTCCAACAATATCAGGGATACAATCGCCATGGTGCGTCTCCTCATCTCTCAACGGCCTTTTATTGACGCTCTGTGGTAGGAGTTTGCGAATCCGCAGGTCGCGCCCCACTTCCACCCATATCCCGAGCTACAGCCAGACGCTGTGAGTGAGGCATGGGAGTCCTTGCGCTGGCGGGAGGTGCCTCGCTCGCTCTTGACCCCGATGATGGTGCACGGAAATCAGCATTTCTACGTCGGCGAATTGGCGATGCTGAACGACGGCCGTCTCGTAGTCCCGTACATGTGGGCTACGATACGGGGCCAGCCAGTCGGACTGTGTCGCACGGTGACGTTTGGCCCAGTGAGCAGTGTTCTGATTACACCGTGTCACTCGATTACTCATAATTCAACAGCAGATGGCACAAATCTCACCGGAGCCCAGCGAAGCGCGTCCTCAAGATTCCATCCCAATAAACGACTTCCGTTTCACGTTCCCTGAACTCCTTGCTCAAGGAGACCAGTTACCGGGTTTCACTCGTATGCCCCTCCTTATTGTGTCCATTCTCGCAGTTGAACCTCTGTGCAGCAGCCAGTCAGAAGGTCGTGGATGAAATGCCAAACCCGCTCCGTGCTCTTTCCGAGGGCGACGAATTGTACACTGTGTTCATCAACCTCTGGGCCGACGATGTGTCCGGAAACGTCTCCAAGCAATACAACAAACATATCAACGTCTACGTCTCCAACATGACATTGCCTGCGGCTCTTCTTCAGCAGGAGTACTTCGTTCGTTTCGTCAGTACCTCGCCGCACGCAACAGCTCCGGAGCAGTTTTCCGCAATCAAGCAGCATATTTTGTACGTTCCTTCAACTCTGCGCACTCCCCATCGCTGATCAGCCACCAGCGCAACACATACATCGCCGCACCAGTGCTACCATGCTGCTAGACGCACGCTTTGCCGCTTCCGCATCGTCGCACAGGCTCTCCCAGGGGATAACCCACAGCAGTCCGAAAATTGCTCGCATGCTGGCGGCCAGTCCACCAAGCACTGCCGGCGCTGTGAGAATGTTCGTCGCCCTCCTGAGGGCGACACCGGGTCAGATTGGTACACCCGCAATTTTGAGGTGCGTCTTTGCACACCCCGGAGCTGCGATACTGACGCAAGATCAAGGCCGGTACACCTCGGACACCCTCGGACACACTCAAATATGTCAAGGAGCAGATTGATACGGCTTGTCGAGGCGTGGCGAGCGCCGTAAAGGCGAAGCAGACGGAGACGGGCATCAAGGACGCCATTGCATCCGTCTGGATCGACAAGCTCATTGCTGAGGCGCGCAAGTTGAAGGATCAGGGTCAGAAGGACGAAGAGGCAATCGCACGGCAGCTCCTTTCATGGCTCTATGCGCAGCCGGGGGACAAATATCATCCGCTATTGGAATGGGCGGGTACGCACGTTCTGCTGTGTGGACGACCGTGGCACTGACAATGATCGTAGGATTGAATGCGCACGCGGACACGCCGGTGGAGCTACTGCATACCATTCTCCTCGGTGTCGCCAAGTACGTCTGGCATGGCTTACACACATCGTGGACGGAGGCAATGCAAGCTCTCTTCGTAATCCGCCTGCAATCGACCGACATCAGCGGCCTGACGATCCCGCCATTTCGTGCATCGTACATGATGCAGTATCGAAGTAATCTCATCGGAAAGCACTTCAAAGCGCTTCTCCAAACGCAGATTTTCCATCTCCATGAGATCGCCACTGAGAAGCAGTTTGCGCTCGCGCGAGCAGCGGGTGCTCTATCTGCGCACTTGTGGTTTGACAGTATTGTCAATATGGATGAGTATCTGGTGCGTATTACCCACGCTGATTACTGCGGACGTTACCTGACCACGAGATAGGCCGACCTGCGGATTCTCATCGCCAATGTTCTTGACGCGTTCACTGCACTTGACCCAACTCGAATCGTCACGAAGATCAAGCTTCACCTGCTCACCCACCTTCCCGATGATATTCCGCGGTTTGGCCCAGGGGTTCGCTTCGCCACCGAGATCTTTGAGTGCTTCAACGCAATTTTCCGCATGTGCTCGGTGCTCAGTAACCACCAAGCACCGAGTCGCGATATTGCCATCGCGCTCGGGAACATGGACCGTATGAAGCACATGATGAGCGGAGGATTCTGGAAGGAGGAGGGCGAATGGATCCAAGCCAGCGAGGAGATACGGAAGGTCTTGCAGGAGAACCCGATCATCCAGCGCCATTTCGGTTGGGTTAACCCGACGGTCCTTGTCCCTGGTGCGTGTGCTCTCAATCTGTCACTGCACGGGAAACACAATATCTGATTCATTGCTGGCGTTCATTAGGACATGCTGTCGCAGTACCAATGAGTAGGCGAATTTCATACTGCTTGCCAGAGCCAGTACGGGATCGGGTGCACGCACAGCTCAACTTCGAAAACTCTGGGCAGAACCTACTGAATACCCTATGGCACGAGGGTATTTCTGTTGTTTCCGAGCTGCGAGACACGTGCACAACCCAGGCTTGGGTCGTTTATACCTGTATGGTGCGTCCATCTTTCGTCCGACCTTGACTCCTCATTGAACATCGCGCTCAGGATTCCATCCGGATTGGCAGAGTGTCCAAAATCCACATCCCCGACGCTGACTCGGAGCAGCATATCCCCACGCTTGTCGAGTTGAGGCGATATCATGTTGCACCCACACGCCATCCGGATTTCGACATGCCGTTTCTGCGCCAGCCTCAGAACAAGGAGCAGCGGTGGGATGTTGTTCCTGCCAAGGTAAATTTCCGAGTGTTCCCTCCATTTGCTCCATGCTAATTGCCTTTCAGAGCATACGTGTTGCGGCCAGCCGGCAACCGCGCAGAGCGAGAGCCTACGAGTGGAACACCACCCGCAGCCCACCCTCACACGGACCGCATCTCTCTCTCTAGGAGACACCCCAACCCGACCCTTGACTCTCGCCCGCAACGGTGGAAGCGCAGAGCAGGCGTACGGAGGGAGAGAGACCCCCGAGAGGGTCCCGACGGGAGTTCCGCTCGAGTCTCTGGAGGGGACCCAGGGCTGATGAGGAGTACTCGCCTCTACTCCCACGCACCCAAGGTCTACGACGTGTGGGACCCGAGGCCTCGGACCAGAGGTGGGGCGCCGCCGCGGCCCAGAGGCGCGGCGGTGCTGGAGGAACGCTCCCAGGTCAAGTGCACGCACAAAGACTCTGAGAGACCAAGAATCCAAAGACTAGGGTACAGGCGGGGGACGCTGCTCGTCTTAAGTAGTACGGCTCTCCACGGAACTCGCGTCGGGACTTCGTCCCTATTCGTCCTAGTGGCGCGGGCCTCCGTCGGGGGTGACCGTTCGCCTCGAGATCGTCCTTCCTTCCCCCTTGCGCGGAACATAACCCCCCCCAAGGGCGAGCTCGAAAGGACGGTCCCACCATGTCCGACGATCGCGCGCTGCGCTTGGTATCCGAGCGCCTGTTCGGCGAATTGTTGCTGGCTCTCCCGGCGTTCGCGACCACCCCCGTACTCCTGTGGGCGGAGCGATGGATCCGCTTTCGCGTGGGCAGGGACCTTGCGCCCGTCCTTCGCATTCTTGACGGCTGCGAGGACCGTGTCCGTGCGTGTCTCACCGTAGTCCAGTCGCCGATGTCCTCCGGGGGTCCGTACCTCGCCGTCGCCACCGACTTGTTCTGGGAGTTACTGTACGCGGCCCGAGCGTACTGCCGCTTGATGCTGCCCTTCTCCGCGGGCGAGGATCGAGACGCGTTGTTGGGTTTTCTTGCGGACCGTTTCGACCCCTTCGATGCGCTCCCCTTCGTGGAAGAGTGGCCCGACAACAGGGCGCTCCGAGAGGAGCACCTGTCGTTACTGTCTTGGCGACCCACGGCCGAAGGACTCCTGCGATTCCCGGTCGACTTCGAACGGGCCCTCGTCCCCTTCGCCGCGCGTCCGGTGAGTGCGGCGTTCTCCGCGGTGTCCCGTTGTTGACTGATCGTGCGTAGTGCCAGCGGTGCGCGAACCTTGCGCTTCCGTGCTTCCCGTGGCCCGAGGAGAGACGCTGTACGGCGTGCGTAGCGTCCGGCGTCTGGTGCTCGGACGCCTGCCCGTTCGCTCACCCGCGTCCCGCCACCTGGGTCGTCCCCGCGTCCACGGCCCTGGCGCGCTCGTTGTGGAACTGCTTGCGGGCCCCGTCGACGCCGGTCTCGCCCTCGATACACAGTAGCATGCCCTCGTTGGAGCCGGCGTAGGCGGGCCGCCTCGGCCGCAGCGGGAGAGGGGACGGTGGATCGGCGGGCGGGAGTCCCGTCGGAAGTGCGTTGGAGGCCGTAGGATAGTCTGTCCTTAGGCCGGTCGTTCCCTCTTCTCCCTCGCCCGTCATGACAGTCCTCCCGAGCGACGTAGAAGCGGAACTGCGCGAGCTTGAGGCCCACCTGTCCTTCGGAGAGGCGGTCCAGTCGATCCTGACCGCGCGTCGCGGTGGCCGCTCGCCGGCCTCGAGCGCACCCCTCCTCGTCGAGGTCGTGTTTTCCCGATGGCTAGTGGTGGAGGCGCCCGTGAGTGCGCCGTCGCGGAACCCACTCCAGCGGGAGCGGATTGTCAGACAGCTGCGCGCCGCCGTTGCACTCCACACGGGGGAGGATACCCGCGTACGCGAGCGAGCTTTCGCGGACGTCGTGGCCACCCTTCGATCCTGGGTTCGCACGTCCGACCTCTCGGGCTCGGATTTGTTCACCGCCGCAGAGCGTGCGTGGGAAGATGCGGGCTTCGTGGCCTCTCAGGCGAGTCGCTGGTCGGTCGACGACGGCCCTCCTCCGATGGTAGAGCGCCTCGCCCGTCTGCAGGGCGCCGCGCGGGCGCTGCGCGAGCGGGTCCAGTTGTTGCGGGATCTGGATGGCCTGTCGGTGTCGGAGCGGACGTCCGGCGGGAGCGCGTCCGGTGTCTCGGGCGAGTCGGAGGGCTCCCAAGACGGTTCCTGGGCGCCGAGCGAGGACGAGGGCGCATCGTCCGATGGGGAGAGGGTCGTGGGAGCTCCGTCGCTCGACGCGGTAAGTTGTCGAACGAGGTTGTTCCGCCCTGCTGACCTTCCCTCGCCAGTGCCTTCGGTGCCGCGAACGGGGCTTGGAGTGCACGACGCGAGCCGACCGGCGAACCGGGGAAATGGCGTGGACGTGCGACGCGTGCCGGTCCAGTCATCAGCCGTGCAGTCTCGGCGCTGGTCGGTGGTTTGGCGCTGCGTCCGGAGCTCTCGTTGGCGGTCGCCTCGGCGCTATCACGCGGCGCCTCTCGGACGTTCTGGCGGCTCAACTCAAGGTTCGAGGGGAGATCGAGCGGGTGAGAGCCCTTGTCGAGGGTCGCGATGAGGAGGTCGCTCGTCTCGGGGAGATAGTGCGCGCCCTGGTCGAACGGGGCTCGTCATCGTGACTGTGTGCATGCTTTGTTTTGTACGTGAATAAGGGTTCTTCATGGCGAGTGTGGCAACTCAGCAATAGTATTAGTCGAGATAGCTGGGCATTGGCGTGTCGTGAAGACGGGAGCCCGCCCCGGTGCGGCGTGTGCGAGAGCCGGAGACGGGCGAGATTTCTTCGGGATCGGGTCGCCATTCCCGTCCTTGTCGTACGTGCGAGAGCGGGGAGGGGGCGCTCGCCATGATGGCAGCTCGTGCGCTCGCTGGCGTCGGGACCCGTTCGTCGGTCGCAGCGCCCTTCGTGCGGGTCGCAATCGAGAGCCGTTCCGTAACAGTCGGCGCCTTCGGCCTTTAGTTGTTCGGGGAGGTGTCGTTGTCCTTCGCCGAGACCGCGTGGTGCGAAGGGAGGAGTCGAGTCGAGAAGAGTGAGAGTTGGTATATGGGGAGGGAGTTGTTTGGCCTCGGGTCTCGTGAGGATGAGGGAGCAGCGAGGCGGCACGGGCATCGTTACACCGCGCCGCGATGGTGTGTTAGTCTTTGGATTATGTTGCGGCCAGCCGGCAACCGCGCAGAGCGAGAGCCTACGAGTGGAACACCACCCGCAGCCCACCCTCACACGGACCGCATCTCTCTCTCTAGGAGACACCCCAACCCGACCCTTGACTCTCGCCCGCAACGGTGGAAGCGCAGAGCAGGCGTACGGAGGGAGAGAGACCCCCGAGAGGGTCCCGACGGGAGTTCCGCTCGAGTCTCTGGAGGGGACCCAGGGCTGATGAGGAGTACTCGCCTCTACTCCCACGCACCCAAGGTCTACGACGTGTGGGACCCGAGGCCTCGGACCAGAGGTGGGGCGCCGCCGCGGCCCAGAGGCGCGGCGGTGCTGGAGGAACGCTCCCAGGTCAAGTGCACGCACAAAGACTCTGAGAGACCAAGAATCCAAAGACTAGGGTACAGGCGGGGGACGCTGCTCGTCTTAAGTAGTACGGCTCTCCACGGAACTCGCGTCGGGACTTCGTCCCTATTCGTCCTAGTGGCGCGGGCCTCCGTCGGGGGTGACCGTTCGCCTCGAGATCGTCCTTCCTTCCCCCTTGCGCGGAACAATACGATTTATCATAAATGTCCAGCACGATTGTCATGCGTCAGACTGCCAGCCGATTGGGAGCTCCGTCATTCGGCAGGAGCGCCAGGACAGCGGACGCACCGTCTCGGAGATCGTCCACATCAACAAGGAGTTCTGGATCATCAATATGCACGTGTTCCACAACGCTCAAAGTCTCCGGCAGGTACTCGGGCGAGAGCTTACTCGCCCCATTGCGATGACGGAACGTCGGGACGAGTGGTTGCTGGCGCAGGAATCCGATGCACGGCGTACTTTGGTCACGCGGCAGCAGGAGGCCACTGCAAAAGCGGCCGATACACGTGCACGCAATAGAGCCGCGAAGCAGAGGGCAGAGAATGCGGACTCTGGGAGCGGTGCAGCTCAGGAAATGGGGGCTTCAGGGCGTACAAGCACAAAGCGGAAAGAGCCCGATGGCAACAGTCGGTCAGACGTCCGAAACAAGAGGAACAAGAGAGCTTGACGCCAATCTTTTGTACAATTAGGAGTATATATGGGCCGGAAAGTGACTTGGGTTTCTTATTTCCCACCGCTGTGAGGATCTCAGTCTGTGCGGTGTGGCAGCAAATTCACGCGAGGCGGCCGGTGATTGCCGGCACTCTCTTGCCTCCGACCATAGTCCACGCACAACCACGAACCACACGCCATCGTTATAAAAGCGGCGCACGCAGACCGCCCGCTCTCCTCTTTCAACCACCACCCCGAGCTCTTACCACCGAGAAATGGCCCAAGTCCCCGCGATCCCGGAGTCGCCCAACACAGCGCTGCGTCGCGAATTCGCAGCGCAGGTTGCACAGCAGAACCGACAGTCCAGCCCGTCGCCTTTCCAGCACACCAATGCTGGCGTTCAGGAGGTTCCAATCGAAGCCATTGACCCACGCCTGCGCAATCAAGGAGGCACCAGCACCATCCCTGCCCGTCGTCCTCGCAGCCGGGAGCCAGACGCTTATAGGGACCTCACGCCGATTGCCAATGAGATGCTCGCCAACCCCAACAAGTGCCTGAAGACAACCTCCGCTGGCGATTTCCTTACCTTTGCCCGGGCACGTCGCAAGCCTGTGACATGCTTCAGTTGATGTTGACGCTGGTTTGCAGTCTCGAAACGATGTCCGCATGCTCATGCTCTACCACGCGCTGCTTGCGCAGCAGGACTTCCAGCAGGACATCAACTCAAAACAGTGGACGATTCCCAAGGACCTGAAGGTGCGGGTCGAGTCCTGTCGCTGCATTGACTGACGATGTGTCAGGACACGATAAGCACAGTGGCGTATGCGACTCTTCTGTCGCTGCTGCTGACCTCCTATGTCACGCGGGTGAAGGAGACAATTTTGGTACGCTTTGGCGGCTCACGGGGGTTCGTTAAACTAATGCCTGGTCAATAGGAGATCCTTCAGGCGAACGGCAACGTCCCAGTCGCGTACTCGTTACTCCCGCCGCGCATGAAGGCAATTCGGAAGATGATATCCACGACTGCGACCAACCAACGTGCGGCCATCAAGAAGAAGGTACTCGTCGCTGACTGGCTTAAGAATTGTATCGCTCACCGTTGTCCAGTTAATCACCTCCGTCACCAAGAAGTGGCACGTCGGGAAGTTGGCCAAGAGCCTCGTCGATAAATTTCCCGACATCAAGTTGACCTCCGCACTCCTGGTGCGCCTGGCCTTCATTGTACGTGACCCAAAATTCTGGACGTGTATTTTCTAAACGGTTTGGCAGCGATTCCAGTATGCCAACGTGCCGACAGACGCACTCAAGGGCGACGATTTCTGGAAGCATGTCTCGGCGAAGCTGAAGGAGATGCTTTCGCTTTACAAGGACCCGGGGACTCTTGCCAGGTGAGCACGCGCCTTCCCCCATATCACCGCTGACAGTCGGACAGCGTGCAGCAAGGCTATCTGAAGAGGGACGAGGCTCACTATACCGTCGGCGAGAAGAACAAACCCACTCTCGTCGATAACAACAGCCTTGACGCCCTCCAAAAGGACATTGATCGGCGGGTCGGTCTCGTTGTCATTCCCGAGCACGACGAGGGCACCGAGGACGCTGAGGAGGACGAGTCTTCTGACGAGGATGAGGGTGCCAATTGATGCCGCTTCGTGTACCATGTTTCGCGCAATCTAATGCATTTCGTTGTTTTCGTTTTTATTATATGGGTGGATCGCTCGAATGCCGGTGCCGTGAAATGAGCCAGTGGTGCGGCGGAAAGGCCGTCAACGGCGGGGCAGCCAGCATCCTTCCGCTGCATGTGCATTTCACAGATAACCAGGCCCTGACGGCAAGAATCCCATGCAGAAGCCCAGCTGGGCTGTGTATTTTGTTCAGCCTGGTTTCCATACATTGGTATGGCTTTGTTCCGAAATCATACCGTCGACTTGCTGGGAACCATACACCGGGCATGCGGTAATTTCCACCCCGCCGTGCGCTCGCCACCACACTCCCGAAGTATCGCTCCCATACCGGCTTCAAACGGCGGTGTAGACGCTGGACGTTCGATTCGCAGAGCCCGAGGGCCTCCCGCACAGAGAAAACGGCGTAGGCTATGTATTCTGCGCTGGGAAGACCGTGCAGTTGCGACAGCACGCCGCGGGTGCTTGGAATGCGTGATAGTGAACGGAAACGGCGCGGTCCAATAGGCGCACCGGTACATGTGTTATTCCCCGACAAAGCGCGCTGGTTGCGAGAACGAGACGCGAGCCAGCCGGGACGGTCTGCGTTGGACGGGAGAGTAAATTTCCCGTCGAGAAACCGTGTCAAACGCAGAGCGCGCTTCGGCACAGCGTGGCCGAAAGAGACGGCTTTGGCGCGCGAGTCCAGACGATATTTGACCAAGCAGGCCATCGGCACACTACTGTCCCTCGAACCACAACGACGAGCAGACTCGAACGGGTGCCTGCGGCGAGCCTGGGCAAGACGATGCTCCCCTGTCTAAGCAGTACCAGCGCGATGGGGCATCGGCGATGGGTACCGGTCGTTCAGCGTGTTTCTCCACTGACGCAGTTACGTGGTCGCTGACACAGTCCTCTAGCCGGCTAATCCAGAACGCATCGTCCAGCGCACAGTTCGAACAGTCGCTGAATCACGTGCAGAGCGAGGCCTCGCTTTGCAGATGAGTGACGCGTTATCCAGAATGTCCTGCATGAGAGCGTCGGCCGCCATGACAGCGCAGCACGTAGATAGCCAGCGGACGCGCGACCACGGCGAGGATGGATGCTCCGGTGGACATGCAGCGAGTTCAACGGTGCATGGCCAGGCGACAGGGCCACTAGAACGAGCGGACGAGGGGCCGCGAGGGAGAACAAATGTTGTGTTCAAGCTCGATACCGCTGAGGGCGTACTGAGCCGGAGGGCTGTGGACGTCCATGTCCATTGGACGGATCTAGTTGGGCGTGCGGGAGCTCCAGGCCAATGCGCATTTGGATACGGCCCAACGCAACGTCAAAGCATCAAACGCGAGTGGCGGGCAGCGGACATGGACATTGCGCGTCGTCGAGCCAAATGTCCGTGGGTCGCCCGCGCGATGGCCGGATCAAAGAGCGCCAAGAAGTACAAACTCCGCCTCCGCTCCTCGTCGCCGACCGACTGCTCGTCATTGTGTCATAAAACACTGCACAAACACTGTATTAATGCATCTATGATGATGCGTTTAATATCATGTTCAAGCGGCTTGGTGCCCGTGCTTTGCGACAACAACCTCCAGCTCAGCTGCCTCAGCATCATGCCTGATCCAACTGGCTCTGCGTGACCGGATATTTGGCGCTTAATGATGGATGTCGGAGCAGCGAATGTAGTGGCACATGTGACAAGTCGCGTTTTGCGTCCGTTAACTCCGCAAACTCACTCTTCCACTCACAGCGACGACTGGCCCGCAAATCAGCGGCAGTCGGAGCGCACATCCTTCGCTCGACCCTTCCTGGCGCATATAGATCTTCGTGACCGCCGGCGCGCCGTTCCACGTCCTGCGCACTGAGCTGTACATCGATCTTGGGGCTGCATGGCAGCATTGATCCCTGGGTCACTACCGCACGTCGCGGCCGCTGTCCGCGTCTCCTCGACAGGTAGTGGAACAAGGGGTCGCCGGAGTCAAACGTCAGTCGAACTGCTGCTATTCGGCCCCGCCAGCCGGAGGCTGTGCTCACGGGTTGCTCTCTTAGTTGTTGCCTCGTGCTCTTCAACCGCTAGATGGCTCGAGTCGCGGTCGCCTTGGAGCCCAATCAGGCGTTTGATCTGTTCGAGCGTAGCCTCCAGGACGTGTCCAGGGCGCCTCCCGACTGGTGCCCGGTTTGCGCGTTTGGCCTGCTCCATTTGCTTCAAGACGGGACACCCACTCTTCGCGCGCTACAGAGGGAGCGCCACGGCCTCTGGGATCTATGCATGCGTCACATCGTTGCCAAGTCGTGTCCAGACGACGAGATCCACGCACAGCTGCAACGGAACATCGACAACTGCCAGAGCCCCCGCGGGTACCACTTTACCATGCTCAGCGCATGGGAGAAGGACTACATAACTGATGCCCTGACGCTTCATAGGGTGCTGATCTGTCTCTGCCTTGGCAGGTGCCTCTATGGCGTCGATTCACCTTCCAACCATGCCGTGTCTCGAGTTTTCTCTCCTGCTGGAGATCCTCACAAGCGGTTCGGCTCCTCAGATGGATTATGGCCCAGTGATCCGGACCAGTTGTTCCCCCACGGTCCCGCACAGACCGTTCTCTCCCTGTGTCTCGCGTGCGCAACCTGGGGCGATGACGCGCCCTGGTACATCCTCACCGCTGTATTGCGGCTCGCGCGTCCGCGCGTAATTGACCTATTGACCGACGTCTACTTTGCCCCGAAGCTGGGCATGGTATGCCTCTCCATCATCTTCCACGGTACGCCCTATATTAAAACCGCGGACGGGCGCCCCATACACGACGACACTCCCTGGCTTCGATCAGGCGCCGGGCTCAAAGTCGTTACTGGATTTCTTCGTACGCTCCTAGACGGTCCTTACGCGCGCCCTGACGCTTCCTCTCGTATCGGATGCCCGAGTTCCGTTCCGCATACTCGGCCGCCGCGGATAGAGCCACGCAGACCGGGCTCCCCGAATGGAAGGCCGTCATGATCGCTCTGTACTCTGCGGCGCCCCACGTGCAGGAATCCCGCGAGCGCGTCTCCGACGCGCAGGTCGTGCTCCACATCGAGACACACCCGCGCGGGCACTCGGCGCTCGCGGTAGTCTGGCTCGCGTGGCGCGCGTTGCATGCAGACAAGCATTGTTCCGCGCCGGGCTGTGAGCGGACAGCGCTCGACGAGGACGGCGACCGGCCGCCGCTCCCGACGTGCGCCAAGTGCAGGGTCGCGCGGTACTGCAGCGCGGGCTGCCAGCGAGCGGACTGGCATGGCAGCACGCGAGTCGCGCATTGCGGATGTCCCACATCCCGGACAGCGACTTTGCGCTCGTGGGCCGCTGGGCGGCGTCGAGGAGCCAGCATTATATGGACCTCATTCGCACGGAGATGGCGGTTAGTTGCGTTCGTCCTTGGTCTCGTCGTGCCAGCGCTGATGTGTGGGTCAGTTTGTAAGGATTCGGTCTCGAAGTCCTTGCAGAAGAAGCTTATGTATCGAGAGCGTTGCTCGCTCGAGTCTTGAGTAGCAAAGTGACTCTCTTCGAACAAAAGCCTGAGGCGTACTCCGCTCGCGGAGCACGCCTTAAGTACATCCCGGGAATCTACTGAGTCATACAGAAGAGTACCGGGACCGAGAATAATCGTCCGTACCAAAGGGGAGGGCAAAAGAAAGGAATCCCGGCGGGGCCGGGGTTGCCGAGTGCCGGCGCGAGCGCGCGCGCTGAACTGCACGGAACTTGCAAGGAACCAGCTAAGACTGCTATCTGAATCAAGGAGAACTACTATGAAGATGATCACTACTAAGAATGAACAACTCCAAAGAAGAACGGCCGCTACTACTAAGCTACCTAGTGCAGAGCACACAGTAGAATCCCAGCAGAACGTAGAAATAGATGTATAGAGGGGGAGAGTGGTCACCACGAATCGTTCCGCGAACGGGATTCGATGCTTGGGGAAGGACGTTCTGAGAAGCCCAGGTTCCGCGCAAGCGAGTTGAGAGTTCAATCCACACACACGAAGTGGAGGACGAAGTTGGTTCGCGCAAGCGAGAGACGGATGATGCACAGATCGACGAACGAAGTGCGCACCTGAGAGAGATTGTTGAGGGTCGAGATCGAAAGCTGAGGCCGACGCTACGGCTGAGACGCGAGAGAAGACGAGAGGACGAGGGCGAAGACAAGTCACGCGACGCGGTTCGCGGAGACGCTGACCGCAACGACGCTGAGAGTGAGGGAGGTGCCGAACTCTACCCGGCTCGAACGGGACTCAAGTTGCAACCGAGCCTCAACCAGACCACTGGGCTGCTCTCACCGGGCTCGATACCGGGCTACGACGTTGGTCAGGAAGTACTAGAGATTGAGTGGGGATCGCCTTCAGGCTATATACATGTGAGAGTCCAAAATCAGGGGTGGGAGCCCCGTCTGCCTTTCCGGGAAGCGAAGACACGTACATACGGTCCACGAACTGCGGAGACACAGCGAACCGTCATTTCTCCGTCGCTGGAGCCAATGAGAGTGCGCCGAACGAGTCATAGAACGCAACCGAAGGTGGAGGAATGACTCTGCCGATCGTGTACGGCGTGGCGAACGAGTGCCGGGAGCGTGATGGATAATCCAGGCTGTGCCGAACCTTGCGCTAGGGTCCGGGATACTGGTCGACCGGGTTCGAGATTCACGTTGCCAAGAGTGGAAAGAGTCTTGGGACGAGGGCTGGCCTCTGCCGTGGCGTTGCCGGGCTTGCGCGTTCGTGGTTCGTGCCAGGGCGCCGGTGCAGCTGACCTTGCATCGCGTTCGAGAATGTCCCATTGCACGCGTTCGCGCAGATTCCGCAGCGTCGTTCGTCGATCCAGGAGAGTGCTGAGTGCCGGGGGAACCGGAGAGGGGGCGCGCGAAGGGAGTTCGCGGCGCAGTTCGCGGTGAGCGCACGGAGTTCGCGGTTGACGCTCCTCGAGTGAATGGCTTTGAACCACCGTCCTTGTGTGCGCAGGAGCGTGGTGTATCACGCGAGTTGTATGCAGGAACGCGTCGTCGTGAAGTTGGTGGAAGACGAGGGAGGCGGCGAACCGAGTTCGCGCTCGCGGTTCGCGCTGGCGGGTCACGCCGGCTGGGCCCGAACCGCATACACGGCGCACGAACGAGCTTCGTGCAACTAGTTCTGCGTACCGCTGGCTTGTTCCTTGTCAACGAGATCTTGAATCGAGGTCGAGTGCGTGTTCGCGGTGGTGGTGACCGTTCGCCGTTGCCGGTTCGCGCTGAAGTTGTACCGCGAACTGAGGCGAATTCGCGCAATTTTCGAGTGGGTTGATTTCTGCCCGATCATCCGCGGGGTACTTTGAATGTGCACGTCCCTGTGCATCAACACGCGAAGTCCTTGGCCGAAAATTGCGCGAGCCGTGTTCTGTGACCTTCCTCCTTCGACCCTTCACGAACTGAGTGCGGGGAGGACGAATTCTTGCACCGAAAGCTTATCCTGTGATCCCGCTCGAGGGTCGACGGGAGGCATCCGGGACGTTCTCCGTCGAACAAACTCTGCCCGATTCGTCGCATGTTTGACTCGCCGCAAAGTGTGGATCCCGGCGGCACTGCTTCCGGATACTGCTCGCGCCAAGGTTCGTGGGAGGCGATCGTTGGGAAGTCGCCCGATTTGGCTAGAAGCCGTGCAAGTGCACGAACCGGGATTTCGGCGGTTGTGGCTTTTGGCTGACTCCGTTGAATAGCAACGCTAGGCTATATAGCCGTTGCGCTCGCTAGTCCTCTCTCTCCTCCAGAGCCCCAGCACCCGCCGTAGCTGCCCGCCATGCCGTCGCTCGAGGCCTCCGTTCGCCGCCACATCAAGATGCCTCTCGATACTGAGTTCGAGTACGCGCCCGCGCCGCACGCCGCTTTCGACTGTTGCGTGCTCCCCGGCCAGTACGACACGCTCGTCCGCGCCAACCTCGAATCGCTCGCCTGTGTCGGTCTCGAGGGCGACCACAAGATGGACAACGTGCGCCCCGACCACTTGTACGCGGTGCGTAGTCCGTTCCTTGCGCGCTCTGTTCGTTCTGATCGCCGCTAAGGTTGCGGGCCGCGACCACTTGACCCAACCTTGCGGGTTCGCGCTTGCGTGGGCCGTGACTTACCACGCTTTCTTCGTCCATGTCGAGGGCGAATTTTCGGGCGAATTTTCGTCGGAGGCTGCCTCCTCCTCTCCGCGGGGTACTTTGGATGGTTGCGTCCTCGCACCACTCCTTGTCCTTGCTTTGAAGACTTCGGCGAGAAAGACATCGCGATTCGTCGGTGTTCTTGGCAATGTTGCATAGTCGATGCCGAAGACGTCCGCGAGTTGAGTTCCTACGCGGAATACGTGATTGTACACCGGCCTTCGGCCATTCGCGAGCTCGATTGCGAAGCCGAGCGCCTTGTCGAGCCATTCGTCCGGGTCATCGGGTTCTCCTTCGTCGTCCTCCGCCGGAGGCCTCCTTGATAAGCCGTCCGCTCCGGTATGGCGGGTCGCCGGAACGTGCACAATGCGCGGGTTGAACAGCAAGATGCCCGCGATCCAGCGGTTAATCGTCGCGTTTGGCTGCATGTCGGGGTTGTTGAGCATGCCTTTGATGTACTTCGCGTCGACCTCCACGACCAGGGAGTGCACTCCGTAAATGTAGGTGCGCACGGCTCGCAACGAGCGGAATAGACCATGCAGTTCGAGCTTCGCTTGCGAGTAGCGCGATTCCCGTTCGTTCCACGTAATCGAGCCGTACCGAGCTGGATAACGCTTCTTGTCATCCCCTACTTGCAAGAGGATATATCCAACCGCGATGAGGGACGAATCCACGGCGAGGATTACGTCGTTGTACGAGGCATAGTCGATCGGTTTGAGACCTGGCGCGTTCGCGACTAATTCCTTGAGCCGTGCGACCGAAGCGTCGCACTCGTCCGTCCATTCGAACTCGACGTCTTTGCGCGTGAGCTGGTACAGCGGCCGTGCCTCCTTCGCGAAGTCCTTGATCCACAGCTTCGAGACGCCACAGGTGCCGAGGAAAGCGCGAACTTGCGTCACGTTCTGCGGCGTGGGCCAGTTGAGGATCTTCTGCACATTGCCCTTCTCTGGGTGCCGTCCTTCGAAGTTGCAACGGTAGCCGACGATTACCGCCTCTTCCTGCGCGATGACAGCCTTCTTCCCCGATACTGATGCGCCCGCTCGTCCTAGCCGATGCAGAATCCGATTGAGCGTCATGGCGTGCTCCCAGACGAATCGCCGGATCCCTTTGTTGTCGGGGTGCGTCTGAAACGAACCGTCTTCGTTCTTGTAGTACGAGCGCGTTCCTTTGCCGACCACATCGTCGATGAAGCAGTTCGCGAAACGAGGAATTTCGTCGAGGAGAATGAACGTGACATTCTGTTGCTGGATCCGCACCGAATTGGTGTACCCCATGGGCAAGCCCACGTTGCGGAGCACTCCGAGTGGTGTTTGAAAGGCCGTGAGATCGCGGTACGCCTCGTCGATGAGCTGCTGGTCGTAGGACGAGTAGAGATCGAGCACCGAGAGCAACGTGAAGCCCGAGCACTCCTCCGAGAATTCGTCCGGTTGAGGGATGAGCCCCGCATCGCGAATCGTGTTCTCGTTGAGCGGCTGAAGGTCGTGGACGATGCGGAGACTCTTGCCGTCCTTCTTGACCACGCAGAACCAACTGTTCCGGTACGACGAATTGCATTCCTCGTAGACGCCCGCCTTGATCTTCTCCTTGAGTAATTCGACCAAGCCTTCTCGAATCGAGGGTGGGATCGGAACGTGACGTTTCGTCCACGGTACATGCGGCAAGACAGCCAACTTGACGGGCGGAAAGTAGTCCGATCGGAATCGCCCTCGCTCGGTTTCCTTCCACGCGAACGATTTCTCGTTCGCCGCAATGATCGCCTTGAGAAGGCGCTTCTCCTCGTCCCAGAGATGCGCGCTGTCGTCGATCTTGAAACCCTTCATGCGCTCTTCGGTCATGTACGCCGTCGGCACGACGTCCGGGGGATGCGCCGTAATGACTGGGAGGGACATTAGCGGATCGGACGGCATTCGACGCACTATTCGATATTCCTCGGGCATCGGCGCGTTCTTCGGGTGCACCTTGAGTAACGCTGACTTGTAGGGACGCTTTCCTAGACCGATCGCGTCTCCGGGTTGCTGAGCGCGAGGCTTGTCACGGTTCGCGACAATGTTGAAGACCGAAGCGAAGACGCCAAAGCCTAGCTCTCCCACATCTCCAGAGGCCATCTTGAGTTCGCCCAATCCTACGGGAATGACGCCAGGTTGTCGGTGCGAACGGAAGTCGCGGTACATGCGTAGCGGAGGCGCCACGTGCTTGGGGCGTGGAGGCAGCTCGAATCGCACCGGGTCACCGATAGTGAGCGTAACCGTCATCGTGAAGTCTCCCGGGTCGTCCTCCTCGATGCCGGGCACCGCCGCCGCCTGAATCTGCCCGGACTCAAGGGACAGCACGAATTGCTGGGGCGGGGGACGTGCGAAACGATCGTCATTTCGGAGCGCGAAGACCTCAACAGGAACCTGATTCGCGTCCAGGTTCGCGCCGCCTGGGCTCTCCTCCGGCGCACTTCCTTCCTCGTCGCCCGATTCATCGGAATCGTACGTGTCGGTTGCGGCGTCGCCCAGGATTAGCGTCACTTGCTCCTCTGAGGGGCCTTTACACACGGCGTCCGCTTGTCTGTCTTGACCGAGTTGATAAACTTCCGCTTCTTCGCCCACCAGTTCGCGCCCTTCCTCTTCTACTTCGTCCAAGAGGTGCACTTCGCCTATGGGCGTGCGTCGAGTCGTCGTGTACTTCTGGACGAGGCGGCGAGTGTCGCCGGAGATCGCCAACATTTCCCGCAGCGAAGCGGTGATTGAGGTGTCGAGCATGCGGTCGAAGACGCGCTCCGCCATGGATTCGTCTGCAGCTGGCGCACGGTTACGAAACTGAACACCCGCTTCCTCCATCTTGTCGGCGGCCTTCTTGGTCATCTCCGCGTGTTTGCGCGCAACTTCGTCGAGGGGGATCGGCACGAGCAGATCGGCTTGCTTCTCCGGCCTCCGCGGACGTGGAGCTTCTTGAGGCGTAGGCGCCGGCGCCCTCACTGCGGCTGGGACCGGTAAAATTCCGGGCGTCTTCGCGCGATTCTGGTTCGAGGCGGGGCCCACGAACGGCTGGGCAATTCGACACCGTCGAAGCGCTTCTTGGGCTGGAATCGACCGGTGTTCTCGTAGTTGAGAACGTGCTCGCGCATCAAAAGAAAGGCCTGGTATTCGCGCTCCTCCGGAGTCAAGTCGTCGTCCTCGTTGTGGATGAGCGCCTCGACGTCGTTTGGGTACTCGATCATCATGACTTGATCGAAGTAGTTCGCGTTCTGCTGAGCCGTCCAATAGTCGTCAACGCGCTTGTGCATTGGAACGCTCCGAGGGCCGGGGATCTGAAGCCCACCGGGCAGCGTCGTTCGCCCGAGAATGTCTTCCGTCAACTTGCCGATGCGAATGTACTCGAGACGCATGGGGCATTGCTTCATGCGGTGCGACGGGTCGTCGCAGAAGATGCACTTCTCGTCCGGTCGAAACGGCATGCTGAGCGCGGTTCGCGGCGCTGCGTATCGCGCCTGCGAATATCCCTGCGTTGCGGTCGTTGAATCGTTCGCGGTCGCGGCGGTTCGCGCTCCGAGACGCGCGTCGAGCTTCTCCTCGAGGAGATGCGCAATGGAGGCGATGAGCCTCTCGTCGGGTTGCTCCTTCTTGACGGTCGGGTTCACCATCGCCGAGACCTCGCGCTGCTCCGATGCCAGCGGCGAGTACGCGTATTTAGTCGTCGCGTCCGTCGTCTCGGTGTTGTGATTTTTTGCCAGGAAGCGAACCTCCTTCGAGATGTCGTCGATCGTCAAATCGCGGTAGTGCTGATCGGGGTGGCGCCACTCAAGTCGCCGCTCGATCTTCGTTCGCTCCTCCTTCGAGAACGCTGAGAGATACAGCTCTTGACGCTGATGGACGATGCCCTGCCGCGAGAGCGATTTCTGGCATGCGAGGAACTCGCGCGTGTAGGTGCTGACAGCCTCGGACGTCCTGAACGGGCCGAGCTCTTTCCACTTCGCGATGCGGTCCTTCAGCTCCTCGAGCGTGTACTCCTTGATCTTCCCGTTCTCCGGGTAGAGTTCGAGCACCGCCGTGCGGAATTCGTCCCACGGGGAATCGTCGGTGAACTCGTCGAGCTGCATCCATTGATTGCGCGTGTCGCGATCGCAATAATCGACGATCTTCTTCTTCCATTGCCCCTCCGCGACGCCGGCGAGGCGCGCGCGGCTTTCGAACGAATCGAGGAACGTGCCGACTTTGTATTCGTCGCCGTCGAACCGCGGAGCGTTCTTCTCATCGGGGTATGGTAGAGGGACTCGAGGTTGTTGAGCCGCCGGCGCCGCCGCACCTCCTCCTGGCGGGGCTGGCTGCTGCTGCGCGCGTTGAAGCATGTTCATGAAGAATTGCTGGAACATGTTGTCGAGAACGCCTGGGTCGGGACCCGGCGGATTCGGGGGTGGATCGCCTTGCTCGGACATCGCGCGAAGATGATAGCGAAGTAGTTCTTCGGCGAGGATGCGCGGGTTCGGTGGCGATGGGTTGCGAGGTTCGGGTGGATGTCTTCCTTGACGCGGTGAGATGTATTGTTCGCGAAAAGGTGACGGCGGTGGAGTCGGTTCGAGCTCGAGTGTTGCAAACGCAGCGAGTTCGTCGTCGACTTCGGTGAGAGTTGAGAGATCGCCGAACTCCTCGGTGAGGTGTTGGAGTAGCGAACTGGACGTGTTGTCGTCGGGTTGCTGTCGCGTCGGGTCGCCGAGTCGAAGTCGATTCGTGCGAATCCGGGCAACAACAAAGAGTAGAAAGAAATAAAAGTATCGAAATGGCAATCCGAAAAGAACTAAACTAGTAAAACTACTAATTCAGTTCCCTGCGGTGGTCACCACTTTGAACTGCACGGAACTTGCAAGGAACCAGCTAAGACTGCTATCTGAATCAAGGAGAACTACTATGAAGATGATCACTACTAAGAATGAACAACTCCAAAGAAGAACGGCCGCTACTACTAAGCTACCTAGTGCAGAGCACACAGTAGAATCCCAGCAGAACGTAGAAATAGATGTATAGAGGGGGAGAGTGGTCACCACGAATCGTTCCGCGAACGGGATTCGATGCTTGGGGAAGGACGTTCTGAGAAGCCCAGGTTCCGCGCAAGCGAGTTGAGAGTTCAATCCACACACACGAAGTGGAGGACGAAGTTGGTTCGCGCAAGCGAGAGACGGATGATGCACAGATCGACGAACGAAGTGCGCACCTGAGAGAGATTGTTGAGGGTCGAGATCGAAAGCTGAGGCCGACGCTACGGCTGAGACGCGAGAGAAGACGAGAGGACGAGGGCGAAGACAAGTCACGCGACGCGGTTCGCGGAGACGCTGACCGCAACGACGCTGAGAGTGAGGGAGGTGCCGAACTCTACCCGGCTCGAACGGGACTCAAGTTGCAACCGAGCCTCAACCAGACCACTGGGCTGCTCTCACCGGGCTCGATACCGGGCTACGACGTTGGTCAGGAAGTACTAGAGATTGAGTGGGGATCGCCTTCAGGCTATATACATGTGAGAGTCCAAAATCAGGGGTGGGAGCCCCGTCTGCCTTTCCGGGAAGCGAAGACACGTACATACGGTCCACGAACTGCGGAGACACAGCGAACCGTCATTTCTCCGTCGCTGGAGCCAATGAGAGTGCGCCGAACGAGTCATAGAACGCAACCGAAGGTGGAGGAATGACTCTGCCGATCGTGTACGGCGTGGCGAACGAGTGCCGGGAGCGTGATGGATAATCCAGGCTGTGCCGAACCTTGCGCTAGGGTCCGGGATACTGGTCGACCGGGTTCGAGATTCACGTTGCCAAGAGTGGAAAGAGTCTTGGGACGAGGGCTGGCCTCTGCCGTGGCGTTGCCGGGCTTGCGCGTTCGTGGTTCGTGCCAGGGCGCCGGTGCAGCTGACCTTGCATCGCGTTCGAGAATGTCCCATTGCACGCGTTCGCGCAGATTCCGCAGCGTCGTTCGTCGATCCAGGAGAGTGCTGAGTGCCGGGGGAACCGGAGAGGGGGCGCGCGAAGGGAGTTCGCGGCGCAGTTCGCGGTGAGCGCACGGAGTTCGTGGTTGACGCTCCTCGAGTGAATGGCTTTGAACCACCGTCCTTGTGTGCGCAGGAGCGTGGTGTATCACGCGAGTTGTATGCAGGAACGCGTCGTCGTGAAGTTGGTGGAAGACGAGGGAGGCGGCGAACCGAGTTCGCGCTCGCGGTTCGCGCTGGCGGGTCACGCCGGCTGGGCCCGAACCGCATACACGGCGCACGAACGAGCTTCGTGCAACTAGTTCTGCGTACCGCTGGCTTGTTCCTTGTCAACGAGATCTTGAATCGAGGTCGAGTGCGTGTTCGCGGTGGTGGTGACCGTTCGCCGTTGCCGGTTCGCGCTGAAGTTGTACCGCGAACTGAGGCGAATTCGCGCAATTTTCGAGTGGGTTGATTTCTGCCCGATCAGCGCGTCGCGCCAGTCCTCCAGGCACGGAATCGCCGAGTGCCGCCGCGAGAGGCGCGCTCGTCGCGCGAATCGTCCAGGCACGCGTTCCTGTGCGCGTGATGTCAATGCCGAGGTCGCCGAGCGCTGCGCGTCGCCGCGCGAGTCGGCCGAGGCCGCGTCCTTGCATTCGCCCTCCCGCGTCGCACCGCGACGCGTCTGAAGTCGTAAATCGTAACCTTGAAGTCTTGAAAGCCGTAAGCTGGTGTCCTGCGTCGTGAACCGTAAGCTGTGTGTCGTTAGTCGTTAGCTGCTGACGCCAGGTTCGCCTAGTCGTCGCCGAGTGCGCCCTGCAACGAGGAGACGAAGGAGCTAGGCGCGACGGGCTGTGGCTCCGCGTCGTCCACGCCCGGCTCGCCCTGCTGCTCCAGTTGCGTTGCGTCCACGAGCGGCGGCTGCTGCTCCTCGAGCTGCTGCTGCTCCTCGGCCCTGTTGCTGTGCTCCAGCGTCAACGCGAGCGTGTTGTCCGCGAGCTGTTGCTGCTGCTCCTCCGGCAGCGGCGAGCCCACGATGCTCATCGCGACGTCGCTGGAGCCAGCGTTCGTGAACGTCGTAGCCGGGAATCCGAGCTGGTCCTGGATGTCCGCCATCTGCTGCTGCAGCGGGTGCCCAACGCCTGGGTGTGGCGGCGACGGCGTCATGAGGTCGAACGGCGTCGATACCGTCCCGCGCGGCGGGTCGTTCGCCCAGTCGTGGTGCCCGAAACTGAACTGATGGACGGCGGGCTGAAACTGGACGGGCTGCGCCTGCGCTTGGGGCATTGCGATGCCCGGTGGCAGGGTCGGAGCGAACGGTGGAACGGGGAAGAAGGGAGTACCAAAGTGCATCGTAGTCGGGTAGAAGGTCGTCGACGGCGCGTTGTTGACCTGCGCCGTTGCGTCCGAGAGTGGCTGCGCGCGAACTGTGGGCGGCTGCGCGTCCACCTCCGCAGGTGCAGGTATGCGTGCCGGGGAAGCTGTCGAGGCCGTGGGTGCGACGTTCTCGTTGCCAATGTGCGTCCGCTTCGAGCGAGGATGGTCGCGACGGCGCTTGTGCACGCCTGGTATCGCTGTCAGCCCCGCCCTGTATCATGGCCACAAGAAACTCGCCAAACTCGTACACGCCCTTGTCCTGCGTGTTGTTGTAGCGCCTGTTGCAATTGCCGTTGTGGTTGCCATTGTGGGTGCCGTTGAACGCGCGAGGTTGACGCGGCGGTTGGATGGCCGGCCGCGACTCCTGCCTTTCCGTGCGCGGTGCCGTGTTCTCCCAGGGCTTGCCCTGCGTCGTTGACAGGCCACCGTGGCGGTTGACCACGTCCTGGATGGTGCTCATAACAGAAGTCGTGAAGCTGAGCAGCTCGCGTGCGCCGACGTAGTCGTCGTCGCGATGCCGGTCGCGCCAGGCGCGGTCGTTGCGATTCATAAGTAGCGTGAGGTTGTTACTGATAGAAGCGTGAGGGGGCCCGAGGGTGGGGCATTCCTTGCCCGCTTGCTCGTCCTTATGAGGTCGAGGACAAGGTGCGGTGCCGGGTTTGCGACTGAGCGTGCCTTTCCCAATCGAGATTCCGATCCCCGCCACAGGTAAAGGTTCCGACTGTTTGGCGCCTTTCTTCCCGAACGCGCGTTTCGCGTCCATCCCCATAGCCTCGCAGTATTCCTGCAGGGGCTCCAGGTGCTTAATATCAGAGTACTTCTCGATCGTGCTATCCCCAGTCGACCAGAACACTTCAAACTGAGCTTCTGGACCTGTGCCGAAATGCGTCACTACCCGCTGTACTTGCACGCTCGTGGGACGCTCGCCCAGGCCCAGTATCTGATGCCACTGTCTCCCGGGAAACCTCACGTCATCGTTTGGCACATATTCGCGCAACAACGACGCATGGAATACTGGGTGTATGCCTCGTTTCTGCATTTCTCGGCTGAGCTGCAGTTTATAGGTCGCGCCTTTCTCGATCGTTTCGACGATCCGAAATGGCCCAATGTACTTCGGCGTCAGCTTCCTTGCATGCGCCTTGGGCAACTTCATATTCTTTGTGCTCAAATATACCCAGTCTCCAGTCTCAAATGGTGCGTGCCTCCGTTTCTTGTTAGCCTGAGTTTTCTGCCTGACGCGCGCAGTAATTATAGCATCATGCGCTTCCATTACGGCGTCGCGCATCATCTCAGCAAACCTCTGTACTCCTGGGAACTCACTGTCCATGTCCCAGAGTACCGATCGCGGGTTTTGCCCATAATTAAGGAAAAATGGTGTGTACCCCGTGGTTGCCGATCTTGCACTGTTCATGGCGAATTCTATCGCTGGGAGCTTTCTCACCCAATCCTTCTGCGTCTCGGACACGCATTGACGGATCATCTGCCCTAACGTCCTATTTGCACGCTCCGTTGCCCCGTCTGTCTGCGGATGGTACGCAGATGACATCCGGAGTTTCACGCCCGTGAGTTCATGCAACTTCTGCCAAAACACGCTGGTGAACAGCGTGTCCCTATCGCTCACTATTGCCTCTGGCATGCCGTGCAGCTTGTAGATGTTCGCGAAGAAGGTCTCAGCCATCTGGTGCGCCTTGTCGGTTATTTTGACTGGTATAAGGTGTACCATCGCACTGAGATGGTCTATCACGACACAGATCCTGTCGTATTTCCCATTCTGCCCTTTCGATTGTGGCAAAGGGCCGACAAAGTCGATACCGACCACTTGCCACGGCCTCCGCGGTACCGGCAGTGTCTTCAGAAACCCGTACGGTTTCTGTGTGTTGTCCTTCGTTGTCCGACAAATAGGGCACGTTTCCACAAAGGTGCGTACATCCTTTATCATCTCCTTCCACCATACCTGCTCCCGCAGGTAGTGGAGGGTCTTGTGTGCTCCAAGGTGCGCCAGAATCGAGTGCGCTTGATCGATCATTGCCTCGCGCAGCCGTCTCCCCTCGATTACCGCATCCGGGATACACAGGAGATCCTGTTCTCCGCTCGTCATGTAAATGACTTCACCCTCTGGCTGTTTATCGACCCTAAAGTTACGGTAGCGCTCCGGGCTCTTCAATATCTCAGCGAAGAACTTGTCTTTTGCGTACTGCCCTGCAACGGCCCGCGGAAACTCTATCTCTGATGCTCCAGCGACCACTCTAGTCAGTCCTGGTGCTCGCGTGTCTTCCCCACGCATCGCTTCTGCCGGACTGGGTCCGGTTTCCTTGTCCTCTCCGATGCTGTCTCGTGGCCTGCGTCTTTGCCTTTCTAGGCTTGGGCTCGTCTCCGTTTCCCATGCAGCCACGTCCTCGGACTCTGATGCGCCACTGACGCTTGTCTCTGACGAGCCAGTCTGGGCATCAATTGCACGTCTAACCTCAGATCCTGGCTTGTGCCTCACCGGGGGATCTCTTGTATCTTCGTCTAGTTGGCTTGACTTTTCCCCGGTATATGCAGGTGCCTCTGACACATTTGTTTCACTCTCCCCGGCCAGGTCCTCGTCAGATTCAGTTGTCTGCTCGCGCCCCTGGCTCCGAGTCACGACCCTGCGCAACCTAATGTCCGAGATCGGCGGCGCCTTCTCGCCTCGCAGGCGAGCCGACCGACGCCTCGGCGGCTCAGATTCGCTCTCCTCACTGTCCGAGTCATTCTCCCGCCCTCCAGATTGAGTTTGCGGCATCAACACTGCTCGCCCAACAAAGACCAGTGCTGAGACTCGTTTCCAGAGCTCACCTTCCGTTTCTGAGCCATCAGATTTGTCCTGCACGTACTCGCTTTGAGTTCGCACAGTCCCAACCTGTTCATCACTGTAGATTCGAGATAATCCGTCGGCAAGAACGTTCTCTTCGCCCGGAATATACGTGATTTCAAAGTCGAACTCGCTCAGCAAATGCAGCCAGCAAGCTTGACGCGGGCTAAGGTCCTTCTGGGTCATGAAATGCTGCAGCGTGCGGTGATCTGTGCATATACGGAAGCGAGCTCCGTGCAACAATCCGCGGAACCTCTTCAGTGATTCCACAATAGCCAGTAGCTCCCGCTCGTGCACTGGGTAGTTCTGCTGTGCACTATTAAACTTTCCTGACCAGAATGTGATTGTTTTCGCTGTGGCAACATTCTCACCCTGTGAGATGTATCTGCTTGCTCCTGTCAACGACGCATCGGTGATCAGGTTAATCGGACCACTCTTCCCCGAGTAGTCAATAGCATGCCGCCGCTTCTCGCGGTGTTGATGCACGATATCCTTGACCTGATCAAACGCGCGCTGCTCTGTAAAGCCCCAGCGCCATCCTTTTGTTGATCCAACCAGACGCGTTAGGACTCCCATGGGAATCCGTATACCCTTACAGTCGGGTGCCAGGAAGCCCACTGCCCCCAAAAAGCTCATTAACAGCCCTTTGGTTGTAGGGGTAGGCCACGCGAGCACCGACGTGACTTTCGTCGGGTCCATCTTGATGCCCTCGGAATCGATCACGTGACCGAGAATGCTGAGCTCCTCCGCAAACAACTGCATCTTTTCCGGGTTCAAGTAGAACTTCTCCTTCCTTAGAACCTCCAGAATCGTTCGCAGATGCTTTAGATGGTCCTCTGCAGTGTCCGAGTAGACGATAATATCATCTAAGTACACATCCATGAAGACCCCAATATATGGTGCAAAAACGTGATTTATCAAGGTCTGGTAGGTTGCGGGACCATTGCAATCGCCAATCTGCAGTACTTGACTGACCATTGTACCGTCTGGGGTGTTAAACAATGTCCGCGGAACATGCTCCAGCACTATCCTGATCTGTTCGTAGGCATCCTTGCCGTCAATCAGGCTTCGCCACGGTTTTCGAACGACATTCCTGAGAATAGCTTCGATATCAGGTAATGGGGCTGCAACTTTCTTTGTGTTCGCGTTCCGCGCACGACAGTCGATGACTGTACGAATCCTGAGCTCTCCGCCCTTGCTCTTTGGCTTCGGAATAATAAGCATGGGTGAACAGTTCCCTCCAGCGGCTAGTTTCCACCTCCCAGTACTGAGATAAGCCATCTTCTTATCATTCCATTGTGCTCTCATCGCCTCAGGGCATCGGGAAGCTCTGTATGGATAGACGCGCTGTTCATCAACCAGCGGTATCTCATGATTAATAGCACGCAGCGGCGGTAATGGTTCTTTTGCCGCGGTCTTGAACAAATCAGTCGCTTCCTGAAATACTGTCCTGCGCAGTGAGTCTATGCGCTGGTCCAGAACTTCCGTCCGCACCGAGCTGAGTACCACCATGCCGGGTCCGCGAAGTTCCTTCGCAGTATCCGAACCTATATGAACTCTTGTCGGATTCAACCCAATTAGCACCTCATGTTCCCACGTGAACTTGGTGCCTAGGATCAGATCGTATGTGTCCACGTTCGCAACTTCGAACGTTCGCTCCTCGTCAATGTTCTGATATTGAAACCTCGCCTGTGTCTCAACATTCACTTTAGATCGCGAGCCTGTAATGGCTAACTGCAGCGTCAGTGGTTCTTCCTTCTCGCGGAGCTTCAGTTTCAATTGATCAGCGAGCGTCGTGCTCACGAAGTCCGTTAGGGAACCTGAATCAATTAACGCGCGCGCTGAAGAACCATTTATCATGACATTGACGATGACGGGCATAGGGAAAACGTTACGATCGTTACGGATACGCATACCTCCTCTTGTGACTGCGTTGGTGGTCTCCCGCGTGGTACTAGGCTTCCGCGATGCTGAGGTCGGCGTCCGAGACGGCGCCGCTCGGGAGAGACCAACTGTCGAGCGACGCGCTTGACGCTGCGTCTGAGTCGCGACTCTCCTGGTCTCCAGTGCGCTTGCGCCCAGCGCTGCACTCGTCGGCGGTCGCCCAGTCCTCGTAGACTGTAATGAACTCGACCGAGTCAAGCTCGCGGCGCAGCACCATGGCGGTGGCATACGCTCTAAGATCGCGTCAGCGCTCCGAGCTCTCGTGGGGATATGCAGAGACTCACGGGATGTCGTCCGCGTTGACGATGCTGTCCGCGTACGGCGGGCGTACAAGGACGCCGTGCCTATACACCTCGTCGTCGAGAGCTGCGTACGCTCCCGCGTCCGTCCCCTCTGGCCTGGGGGGGTAATAGAAGTCTTCACGGGCGTTGCGTCTGCCCTGCACGAATGCGCTGGCCCAGTTGCCGTCGAGCCTCGCGAACTCCGCGAGCCATTGCGGGTGGACGAGCAGCTTGGCGCGCTCGCGGACGACCAGCCACCAGGGTACGGGCCGTTCGCAGTTTGCCCAATAATTGATGCTGCGGACGGGCCACCATCCAGCGGCCTGCTGGCCGCCCGGCAGATGCAGCAGATGCCATTCACGCCCGCCGAGCGCGTCGGGCTCGTCATCTCCCTCGTCAGGCTCGACGAGCGCGGCCTGTATGAAATGAACTGGTCAGACCACCAACGACTTTGAACGCGCGGGCTACTTACCAGCTTCGCGTTCCCATCCATGTATTCTGTGCCCCGGATCAGGTCGCGCACGTGCACGCCCTCCAGCAGGTCGCGCCGAGAGACGAGGAAACTGAGATCCGACACGAGGTCGTGCACCCAGTAAGCCCTTCCGTCGCTCTGCACGACCCAGCGGTCCTCTGGCTCGAGTCCCGCCGCGAGCGCGTCCTCCCAGGTTGAGACGGCGTGGAACTCGCCGTTGATGAGCGTTCGGTCGGTGTCGAGACGGACAGCGTTCTCCAGCCAGGGCAAGCGCGGGACAGTAGCCCGCACCAAGAAGTTGCCGTCGTTCCTTGTTAGAAACATCTTGTCGTAGACGAGCGCGCGCACGTCGACGCCATGGTCGAGCAGGCCAAAGCGTGGGATGATGTAGGTAGCAGGACGGAGGGTGTCCACGACCTTCCAGGTGTCGAATACCGGCTGCGGCTCTGGCCCCTCGCCCGGTCCGTAGACCTTGAAGCGCAGCTCGGGGACCACGCCTTGCTCGCGAGCGCTGCCTGCGCTGTGGAAACGAGTGAAGCAGTCGTGGAGCTTGGCCGCGATGACGTCGGCGGCCGCCAGTTGGTAGTTGACGTCGGAGACAATGAACTCAGGTTCGGAGTTAACCGGCGACATGTCTGCGATGCGAATAGCGGCGAGTCGTACAGATCCTGCGGGGACAAAGGACTGCTTCCCTCGTCCTCGTCCTTTTATATTTGCCTTCTGGTCCGACCTATCCCGGTCGTTCGTAGACCCTGAGACCCGCGGACCTCGAGGTTTAGCCTCACGCAACTTGTGACAGTTATTGGCGTCATGTCCTGTTTCATGACAGTTGAAACAGAGATTCTTCGCACGATGCTCATCCCTCTGTGCACGGGTCAGCTTCGCGCCGATAGGAATAGCTGATGCGACATTGGCAATCTTTGCTTTCACAGGTTTGGCGGCGGCAGTCTGAGCTGCACCTCCTCCTGCTTTCGCATTTCCGGAGACATGTTTCACTGTCTCAGCGCGAGCGCTGGCGGACCTAGTCATCCAGTTGCGCCTTAAGAACTGCCTCGGGCGCTGAGAGGAGTATCTCTCTGTTCTCTCCTTCTGCAGCTCCTTGACTCGCTCCTGTTCGCGCTTTTCTGCGCGATCGGCGTAATCTATGAGTGTTTCCAACGTGTCCCACTCCACCGAACGGCGTTTTTCACGCCAGAACATGCGGATGTATGAGTCCACGCCATGCCAGAAGATGTTCTTGATCTCCCAGGCCGAAACCTCGGGGAATCTCATCTGTAAGTTCTCCAGATCCTGTGCAAACTCTTTCACTGTACGGCCAAACTGCTTAGATTTCATAAGTTTATCGCGCAGATTCGCACGGAAGTCGCTGGGGAAGCAGTGCTCGAAAAGTGCCATGTAGATTTGATCCACACTCCAGCGATCTGGATGCCGTGCTACGAATCGCATGTACCATTTCAGAGCTTTACCCTTCAGTGTATACATGGTCATTTGCGTCGCTTGAAGGCCACGGATTTGCTTTAAGCTTCGCCAGAAGTCCCACTTGGCAATGTACGCGTCGAATAGATCTAAATCGATTTCACCGCTGTACGAGGGCACTTCGAGCTTCACATCGCGCCAAGGATCGCCAAAAGGATTGCCAGGACCTGCTGCAGCAGGCCCAGGAACAGGCGGAGGTACAGGAGGACCGCCGGCTCCCCCGCCGCCCGGACCTCCGGGACCTCCTCCACCGCCGCCTGGGCCGCCGGGAGCGCCTCCTCCGCCGCCTGGGCCACCTGGAGCACCTCCATGACCTCCTGGCCAGCCGGGAGCGCCTCCGTTCCCGTCGCCACGGTTTCCGTTGTCGCCGTTCCCATTGCCGCTGTTCCCATTGCCGCCCCCGCCAGACCCTCCGCCGCCGCCGTTTCCCCCGCCTCCGCCACCATCTCCGTGGCCAGAAAACGGATTAGACGGGCCAGGCGGACCACCCGAGGCTGGGTCTGGTCCGTCGGAACTGCTCGATGAGCTGGGAGATCGCTTCCGCCGAGAAGGGCCCGGCGGAGCTGTTCCACGACCTCCCCCTCCTGCTGCCAATTGTAGAACGGGCAATGGAGCTCGCGGAGGTTCTGTAGCGCTTCTGTAAGAACGCTGTGCCCCAGGGAATTCAAACGGATTTGCGTACTCCTGTTTCGGCGACTGCGCGTGGTCTGAGCTGTTTACGCTCCCCGCGCGCTCTCGTTGACCTGTTATTCGGTCAGCGAATAGTCCTCCTGGCGGTGGCATAGAGCGATACCTGGGACTTGGCGCTGGCGGCCGAATCACGCGGGGATGCGGCTCAAAACTGCCGGGCAGTACTGACTGCGCCCGCTCCTGGTATCGAGATGGGTCAAATGGCGGGCCGAACAACGGAATGCCCACCGTTGGGGGCAATGATTCCCTGCCGAGAGCGGGCGTCGCCCGTTCTGGCTTTACAGGGCTCTTCTGAGACGATCCCTGCCCGCGCTCCCTGGGATCTACTTCTTTTCCTTTCGATCCTGACGGCGCAGGATCAGCCTCGTCGCGGGCATTATCGGTCCACACACCTGTTTCAACGCGTGTCCTCGAAGCCGTTACTGTCGCAGAGTGAACCGGAAGGCCTACACGAGCGAGAGCGTCGGGAGTCTCTACCCGATCGCCGTAATAATCACGCCAGTGACCATTATAGAACACGAGAATTTGCCGACCAGCTGAGCTCACTGAATCGGGCGAGGGCGGTGGAGACGCCACAAAGGTATCCTCTCCTTCAGAGCTGGAACCCGCTGTATAGCCTTCTGTGGAGCCCGTGCTGTCGAAGTCACTCCCTTCCTCATCCGAACTCTCATAGGCGCGGAAGTCAGCCGCGAATTCCGCGCTTACTGGGGTAATTTGAGGTAGCGTGGGAGGCCCGCGGTTTGAAGGTGTATGCGGTGGGGAAGCAGGCTCATCAGCCTCGGTCTCTGCGACTGTGTCCATGGGCAAGAGCGAGAATCTATTGTGCGAGTTAATATCCGCCTCTGTAGGCAGTACTACATTCTCACGCCAGCGAGCGACGCGCTGAGGGGTAACCCATGTACCCTGCCCGTCCCGAGCGTCTGCGATAGACCGCTCGGTGTACCATCCGTCGTCTTCTGCCTGGATAGGAGGCGCTGGTCCATTCTGGGGCGTAAGGTCAGCATACGAGGCGTATCCACTCTCTGGGTCGCCCACCGTTTCCTGCTCGTTCTGCCCGATGCCAGGCTCAGGAGGTCGGCCCGCATCTGTGTACGTGAGCTGTGTCGACGGGGATGAAGCGCGCTCGTTCCCCGGACTGTGACGGGAGCCCTGCTCGACCATCTCTGCAGCGAGGGAGCCATGCTCCACCTCTTCAGCTGCCGGCACAGGGGAGTCCGACTCAACCCTAGCGTCCTCCGGGGAGCCTGGCTCGACCCGGGTATCCAACGACTCGAAAACGGGATCGGGCTCGACGGCCGGTGCCTGCGTACCTTCATCAGTCTCGCCCTCCAGCTCAGGGACGATCCTTTCGTCATGAGCGCGACGCAGGCGAGGAGGCGCGGACGTGGTACGAGGAAGAAATCTTCCACTGCTGTCCCTAGGCTGTTGAGCCGCTCGGGCCCGTCGCAAGGACCGTCCGCGCGTCTGGGGCCGCTCTCGGCCTCGACGACCGAAAGCAGCCTCGTAATCTTCATATTGCTCATCCATCGCGTCGTCGTGGTCGTTCGAGTCGTCAGAATAATCTGAAGTCGGCAGCGGAACGTCAGCCGCGTTCATGCCGGGCTCGGTCATTTGCAACTGACCGGGCTGGGTCCCTAGACCGATATTAGCCGCAGTCGTAGGCGCGCTGCGTTCTGTCAGCTCGAGCGTTTCCGAAGGGGGTTGGTCGAGGCGTACAGACGAGGCGCTTGCGGCTGCGTCCTGAGTCGGTGTAGGGGGAAGAGGGGGGTTGTCGGAGTTAACCATCGTCGTCGGAGGTTGATCAGGCCTCAGGCTAAATGGTTAGTTTGATATAAGAGAGTTGTAACGATACTCAAAAAATGTAAGGATTCGGTCTCGAAGTCCTTGCAGAAGAAGCTTATGTATCGAGAGCGTTGCTCGCTCGAGTCTTGAGTAGCAAAGTGACTCTCTTCGAACAAAAGCCTGAGGCGTACTCCGCTCGCGGAGCACGCCTTAAGTACATCCCGGGAATCTACTGAGTCATACAGAAGAGTACCGGGACCGAGAATAATCGTCCGTACCAAAGGGGAGGGCAAAAGAAAGGAATCCCGGCGGGGCCGGGGTTGCCGAGTGCCGGCGCGAGCGCGCGCGCGTCGCGCCAGTCCTCCTGATGTCAATGCCGAGGTCGCCGAGCGCTGCGCGTCGCCGCGCGAGTCGGCCGAGGCCGCGTCCTTGCACAGTTCCCCCACCTGTTTAGTGAGGCGTCATCTAAAGCTGAAAGCGCATAAGCTCGTAGCTGCGATGTACGAGTTTCAGCTCGACAAGCGCATGGCTGCTTGACCACTACAGTATTGCTCTTACGTCTGGAGTAGTATAATACATACGCGCGAAAGCTGTTGAAGTACCAGTGGCGGTTCTTTACCGTGCTGGGTTCACCAATACTTCCATGGCAAGTTGAAGCGTACTGTGAGACGTGGATATGTCAGTAAGGCTCAGCTATGAGGTCTTATGGAGCCTTCCGCGACGAGCGTCACGTTGGGGTTACGCTGGCGAAGTGTGTACCTGATCGTGGGGTCTCGCGACAGGCGCAGATACAGCAGCGTGAATTATCAAATGATGTTAAATGAGGCCCGGTGTGACCGATTTCCTCCTAAATTTTTCGCTGCTCTCGCAGCGTCGCCTGGAAATGGAGCACGACAACACGGGCCGAGAAGCGCGCAGCTATTTCCGCAACTTGACTTGTGTCCATCATGTGCGCTGGATTGGACGTGACAGGCTGGCGCGTCCGTCTGACCTAGTGCTATCAACGTCTATTACACCCTTGTCTTTCTGTCCGATGCTCCAGGGCTGCGCGTCCTGTCCTTTTTGGATGCGCACGGGAGGCGGGTGCAGCGCCGAACACGCACGCCCACGGATGCTTGGCACCGTCTCTACTACGCGCACGACCTCTGGATTTTGGAGAATGGAGGTCAATCTGCTCCGCTGTCCGCCACCAATGGGCTGCTACGGTGCGGCTCCGGATGAGCGTCCTGGGACAGCTTTATTGGCTCGATCAGCGGCCCCTTTTGTGACCTGGATACTGCCTGCTGCACCACTGCCTTGCACCGCTCGCACCTTACGCATAAGGTAAGACGCTCGACATACACCATCCGGAGCCGCTGCCTCCCGTCCATGCTTCTTTCCGTCGGACCCGGTTGCTGGCTGTGAGCCATCCCTCGCAAGGCCAAGCACACCCAAACAGCGCACGCGTTCCCTCTACTCTGCATCCTTCTGAAAGGAGTACACGATATGAAGCGCGCTCCGCGTATACGGCTGGACTTCACTTGCCTCGGAAGGTGGGGGACTGCACTTTGACATCACGCCGGAGCTGACGGTTTCCAGACGGACTACGAGCGCGTCAACGACGAAGAACCTCTCTGCGGGTAAAATGATCGTCGCTCAACAAGACTGCGCCGCGGAGCGATTGCCTCCAGAACTGCTCGGCGCTGCGTTCGTATACTTGAATCTGCCAGACAGGATCCGGGCCTCGCATGTCTCGCGGCACTGGCGCGCAGCAGCGCTCGGTACACCGCAACTCTGGGCTACGATCCACATGACATGCAGCAATGATACCGACGTCGACTTCGCTACAACGCTCCTCTCTAGATCTGGAAGTATTGCCGATGTCCGTATCACGATCGATTACCTGGAGAAGGACTCGGATGGTATGGGGCGCGCGACGAGCGAGCCTGACACTCAGCAGAACGAGTTTGATATCATCGTGCGCCCATATCTTCACAGAGTACGCTCTCTGGATTGGCGCTCGCACGTTGCAGTGCGTTTTCTCCGCGACGCCGCGCCGTATTTGGAGCGGCTGCGAGTGAGGGGCCTCCTGCTGGATCTCGAGCCGGATTTCCTCGCAGGGGGGTCGGGCGTCCTGCAGTCTTTGCACTGCCAATACACGCAGTTGCCCGTTACCTGCCCTGCGCTGTCTTCTGTTGTCGACCTTCGGATCGAAACCGTCAAAGTCGACCCAGCCCTGGGTGTTCCCAGACTGTTTCATCTCTGTCCGATGCTGGAAACAGTCTATCTCGGCGGGCTACGTAACAAAACCTCGTACATGCTTCTCGCGGGACCGCCACCCGCCTGTCTCCGCTCACTAACGCTCAGATCGAGGGACCCTGAATGGGAGCCTATGCGGCACTTCGTGTCCCTTCACACGGCGGACGTGCGCGTCTTCTCCCTGGACTGTTCTACGTCGCGTCGTACCACCATTGGCCCTATACCCGAGCTGTTCCTGCGCGGGGCCACGGCGCTCCACATCCGCGAGCCGATCTTGGCCAGGGGCAGCTGGTTCGTGGTCACGCTTCCCGGCTCGCGGGAACACTCGCTCGGGCTGCCCGAGCTCTGCGTGCGGGAGCTCGCACAGCTTATCGCGGCGTTCGGGGCCCCCCCTCGTCTGCAGTCCATCCAAACGCTCAACGTCACGATCGACCTACTCGAACACTTTGTCCCCGTCGTGCACGCGCTCCCAGCTCTGGAGACCATGACCATACACCTCGAGACAATCGGGTCGAGTGGCACGCCACGCCATCCCGACGTAGAATTGGTAGGCTGGGACGCGCTCGCATACGTTCAGGCCGTAATGGACGCTGCACCGCAGTTGCGCTCGCTGGTGATAGCCACGCACTGCGGGCGCGACTCGAGTAGGGCTGCGATCGACCTCCAAGACGCGGAGTTTATCCTCTTGCACCTGCGGTTTTTAGGTGCCCGTCCAGCGCCCGTGCCACAGGTCACTGTGCGCGGCTTTACGAAAGAAACCGTTCGGGGTATCGAGCTGGATGGACTTCCCGTTCGTTTTAACACGGCGCATCGCGTCCATGGTCCCGCGTATTGGTCGTTCAAGGTTGCATACAACGATCCCTGAATGCTTTCCCGCCATATACATGTCTTTAATGTCCCACATGTCACCATTATAGTCATCCATATGTCTGTTAGAGACTCGAAAGACCGTAAATTGAGCTTACATTCACAGTCTCGGCGTCGACACAGCGGATACTGTAGGCAGTTCCCGATGATGTCTGATGCCTTGCAGGGCCAAGCACGCACAAACAGAACGCGCGTTCACTCGAACCTGTACCACCGTTTCAGATGCTTATGTGGGATGCTGAAACCCGCCAGTGCGGGAAACAGAACCCGTCCGCGGAATCGCTACCTCCCGAACTGCTTGGACACGCCTTTGCCTACCTGCCCCTGCGCGACGCCGTTGCAGCCTCGCACGTCTCGCGTTACTGGCGCGCAGCGGCGCTCGGCACCCCGCAGGTCTGGGCAACTATCCGAAAAACCTGCACGAAACCGAGCGATATGGAGTTCGTGAAGATCATGTTATCTCGGTCTGGTACCATTGCAGACGTCTCTGTCAAGTGCAACTATCACCCTCCGGGCTACCTACCCACCTGGGGCTGGGATATCGGCGATGACGACGACGACGACGACAGTGAGTTCGATGTCATGATCCGGCCTTATCTGCACAACATTCGCTCCCTGAAGTGGCACTCGCGGGTTCCTACGCTTTCCCTCTGCGACGCCGCGCCGTTTTTGCGGCGTTTGTGCCTGACGAAGGAGTTTTATATCCCACAGGACCTTCTAGCCGGCGGTTCAGGCGCTCTCCGTACCTTCCGCTGCGGTATCGCGCATATTCCCGTCGCATGCCCCGCGCTGTTTTCTGTCGTGGAGCTGCGAATCGACGAGCTGCGCCTAAGCCCAGCGGATGGTACTCCCCGGCTGTTTGATCTATGCACGCACCTGGAGACGCTCCATATCGGTGGCCTGCGCAAGGAGGACTTGCATATTCTCCTCTCAGGTCCCCCGCCCGTCTCTCTTCAGGCTGTAACGCTCGGCTCAGCGGACCCGGCATGCAATTTACTGCGGTACTTTAAGGCTCTGCACACTCCGAACGTCCGCACGTTCACGCTCAGGTTCGAAAAATCCGGCCGATCGGGCCTTGGCCCATTCCCGGAAGCGTTCCTGTGCGGCGCGATAGCACTCAGCATCCGCGAGCCGGCGTTCGGGCCCAGAGGGAGCTGGTTCGTAGCGACGCTTCCCGGCGAACGCGAGCACTCGATGGTGCTGCCCGAGCTCTGTGTGTCCTCACTCGCGCAGCGTATCGCGGCGTGCGGCATGGAGACTGTCCGCACGCTCGACATCACGATCGACCTGCTTGAGCACTTCGTCGCGGTCGTGGCCGCAGTCCCAGCCCTGGAGCGCATCACCATCCGGCTGGAGACACTCGAGGGCTCGGTTCCTGGTCCACCGCGCCATCCCGACACGCGCCTCGTCGGATGGCGTGCGCTCGAGTACCTCGAGCCGGTGCTCGACGCTGCGCCAGAGCTGCAGGAGCTGGTGATCGATGCGCTCATCTCAAGAGTCGTCGCCGGCGCCTATATGACTGTGAACGACGCTGAGTTTATTGTCTCGCATTTGGAGTTTCTGGACGGCCGCCTCGAGCCAGTGCCGGATATAACTGTCCTTGGGTTTCATGAAGGGATCGTTCGACAGCTGGATCTGGATGAACTTCCAGTTCACTTCGACATAGAGGGGATCCGCGGGGCGGAATCATTTCGTTCTGACACAGAGGGGAACCTGGGCGGGACGGAATACTGGCCTTTCCGTGTCGCGTACGAGGACTAATGATCTGCTTCTCCCGATCTCTATGTTTCCTTGCTCTTCCCCGCATCTGATCGTTAACTTGTACCCTGTAACAGCGCTGCAGCTGTATAAACGGTCCTGGGCATGGATCTCGCAGAATAAACCAGTTAAGCCGCACTGTTCTCCTTCAAGGATACGATTCCAATCATTTACACTCACCAGAATCTTCTCCCGCACTCTCAGAAGGTTTTCCGCGTTAATTCTGTCTCTGTGCGTATTCTTCCATGCAGATGCATGCTTATCATACTTGGTTCAGCCATGCAGAACCCCGCCAACCTAAAAACCTCGGAACGAGCTTGTGTGATTCCTCCGGCGCGGTCAACCGAAGGCTGTGCTCACGACTTGCGCTTCTCCTTTTCCCAGCACGCGCTCTGCCTGCGTACCGGCGGCCGGGCCATGCAGCTCCTTCTGGACGACGTCGAATACAAGGTCGCGTTCGACGCGTTCGAGCTCATTCTGCAGGATGTGACCCGGACGCCGGGTGGCTGGTGCCCCGTCTGCGGGTTCGGCCTGCTCCATTACCTGCGGGAAGGATCTGCCTCTCTGCGCGCGCTGCAGCGGGGGCATCACGGCTTCTGGGACGCGTGCGTCCGCCAGATTGTCGCCAAGTCGCGGCCCGCCGACGTGGAAGCTGAGCTGCGCGCACAGCTGCAGGCCAACATGGACAGTTGCCCGAGCGTAGGCGCTTACCACGACGACATGCTCAAGATGTGGGCGAAGGACTATATCACGGACCCCTTGATGCTCTTCAGAGCTCTGATCTGCCTTTGCCTTGCGAGATGCCTCTACGGCAGTGATACTGCGTCCGACAATCAGTCCAGGGTGTTTTTGCGCGCTAGGGATCCTCGAAAACGATTCCGCTCGTCGGACGATCTATGGCCGCGGCATCCGGACCAGCTTCTCCCTCATGGTCCCGGTCAAACCGTCTGCGCGCTCGTCCTCGCGTGCCTGAGCTGGAACGACGACGGGCCATGGTACATCCCCAATGCCGTCGTTCAGATCGCGCGGCCGCGCGTAATAGGCGCACTGACCGAGGTCGAGCTGTTTGCCACCAGACTGAGCTTGCGGTGCCTCAAAATCATCTTCCATGGGACGAACTACATTATCCAGGGACACGACGGGACACCCTCGGGCGAGCCACGGATTCTGACCATCCCGGATACGCCTTGGCTTCGATCGGGCGCCGGGCGCCGCGTCGTCGCGGCGTTTCTGCGCACACTATGGGACGGCCCGTACGCGCGGCCGGACGAGATGTACCGCTTCCTGTCGTACAGGATGCACGCGTTCCGGACTGCCTATGGGGCCGCCGCGGAGGAGTCTGCGGAGACGGGCTCGGATGTGTGGAAGTCCATCGTGCTCTCTCTGCACCCCGCGGCGCCGCACGTGCAGGAGGCCCGGAAGCTCGTCTCCGACTCTCTGGTCGTGCTCCGCATCAAGCAGAAACCGCGCTCGTATGCGGTGCTCATGACCGTCTGGCTCGCGTGGCGGTCGTTGCAATCGGACAAGCGCTGCTCCGCGCCCGATTTCACACGGACGATGCAGCGATCGGCCGCCGCTGCCGACGTGCGCACAGTGCAGGGTCGTGCGCTACTGCAGCACCGCGTGCCAGCGCAGCGACTGGCGCTGCGGGACTCGTGTCGCGCATAAGAGCGTTTGCGGCATCCTCGCCGTGTTGCAGAGCATTGCGGGCTCGATCACGACGCAGAACGAGTATGCGACGGCGGTGCGCAGCTCCGGCATATCCGACCGCGAGCTCGCGCTCGTCGGGCTGTGTGCCGCATCGCGGAGCCAGCATTACATGGACCCTATTCGCACTGAGATGGCGGTGAGTGACCATTTGGTCTCGCTTCTCATTGGGTTAGGGCTCATTTGTCCTTCAGTTCCCTGACCTGTTCAGTGCCGTTGCATGTGATTGATGACACGCGGACTGTACGCGAGCGCACGTGTGCAGCTACGCTTGAATTACAGTGCGCGGTCCTCACTCCCAGCCCCTTCCCGGGAAATGAACTGCGCTTCCAGTCTCTCGCCTGTCCGAGCGCATCACGACAGCAACGAGCTTGCGCCACAAACTCCCCTATCTATCGGTGTCTCGCAGATTACTCACTGGCCACTGATAGGCGCATCGCAACCTCTCAGTACATTGGATAAAGCATGTGCTATCAGGCATGCACCTGGTCTTCCTGTGGTGCGCATTGCAGAAGCAGGATGGATTATTGAGGTTGCACCTGCAGCATCGGTTATTGTACAGCAAACGGCGGCTCACGAGTTATCAGAGTCCCCAATGCGATACATCTTCGCAACCTGCGCTGACCACCCAGGATCCTCCTCAGCAGGAAGCACCTGCCCTCCGCGCAACTTGGCCGTATTGTGCATGTCGGGAAACTGCGCGAGACGTCAGCTGCATCGTCCCCGAACGAGAACACGCGACGCACCGCGATGTCCGTGCGGACGATGTCCATGTAATGCATGCTCCGGGCCACAGCCCAGCGCCCTGCGAGCGCGAGGTCCGCGTCCGGGATGGCGCTCTGCTGGAGCCTCAGAGCGTACTCGCGCCCGTTCGCCCCGGCGTCCGCTGCGCGCTCGAGAGCGGCGAATACGGGGCAGAGCTTCTTGTGCCCGTGAGTCCAGGCCGCGCGCTGGCAGTCCCTCCCGCAGTACCGCGCGAGCTTGCACTTGGCGCACGTCGGGAGCGGTGGGCGTTCTCCGTCCTCGTCTAGTGTTGTGCGCGTGCACTCAGGCCCAGAGCAGTGTTTATCGGCGCGCAGCGCTTGGATGGCGAGCCGCAGGACACTGAGCACGGCCCAGCCGCGCGGCGCGTCGTCGATTTTGAGCAAGACCTCTGCGTCGGACACTTTCGAGCGCGCATCCTGCACGCTCGCAGACGCCGGGTGGAAGCAGAGCATGAGCGTCTGCCAGTGCTCGATGCGGGTCTTTAGGTGCATCTCCATTGCGGCGGCAAACGCGAAGCGGTACACAGGCATATGCGGCGCGAGGAAGCGGTACATGTCGTCTGGGTGCGCGTACGGGCCGCAGCGCAGCGTATACAGCAGCGCAGTGACGATCGCCAGTCCGCGGCCGGAGCGCAGCCACGGTGCGTCTTCGAGCGTCTGCACTTGCCAGGTAGATCCGGGCGTCTCGAAAGAAGCACCGTCGAGGCTCGTCTTCAGCGCGAAGCGTGTTCCGTGGAATATAATTGGAAGGCAGGACGTGCCCAAGCGCGATGCAACCGTGTCGCCATCGAAGAGCAGATCTGAGACGCGTGGACGAGCGAGCTGGATGACTGCGTTGAGAATCCACCACGGGCCGTCGTCGTGCCAAGTTCCGCATCCCATGGCGAGCTTCGCGATCGTTTGCGCCGGCCCATAGGGAAAGAGCTGACCAGGATCTGTCGGCCAGAAGCCCGTCGAGGATCCAAACCGTTTATGAGGGTCATTCGCGCGCGAGAGGACGGTGGATTTAGTTCGTCCAGTCGCGGGATCAACGCCGTAGAGACAGTAGGTGAGCGCGATGCACAGAAAAGCCCTGAACAGAAGCAACGGATCGGTGACGTGATCCTTTTCCCAAGGCCAAAGCGCCGCGTCGTGCTCCGTGCGAGACTTCGAGCAGTTGTCTATGCCTTGTTGCAGCTGCGCGCGAAGCTCGGCCTCTTCGTCGGGCCGACGGGGCGCGACCAGATGGCGCATGCACAGATTCCAGAGACCGTGATGCTCCTTCTGGACTATGGGGAGCGCTGGCGACTCGTCTTGGAGAAGGTATAGCAGCGGAAAAGCACAGATAGGGCACAATTCAGAGTGCACTCGAGACACGGTGCCGAGAAAGGATTCCAGGCCGTGGAAGATGCGCCTGGCTGAATCGCTCGGGATCGCGAGCGGCTTGCGAGCCATCAGAACGAGTAGTGACAGGTCGCGCAGGTGCTCGAAGGATGGCCGGGCAGGATGACAATGCAGAGCTGGCGGCACGTCATCAACGAAGATCGAGGCGGAGTGGGAATCTGGGATGTCAAACACAATGCCGAAAGCCTCCGGCAGCCCTCTATTACCAGTAGGACGTCGTATCGTTAAAGACAAGGCGCGAAGCGCATGAAATCAGTCTCTACAGTCAGCTGAGAATGGTGATGCTCCAGGACGCATCACGAACGCACACGTCGGAGGGGAACAAAATATTGGCACTGCCGCATGGCTCTGTCTAATCAGTGCGCTGTCAGATACAGCTGTGAAAAGGATGGAGAGGCGGTCAGGCGGCGCAGGGTTAGAAGCGGCTTGACGACACAGCGGCGCGAAAGGAATAGCGACATACGGAACAGACTACGGGCAAGGAGCGATGGTCACCAGCTGACGGCCAGAAAGGACGGCGGGACGGACATGTATACAGCATCGCGCAGCCACGACAGCAATGCAGCGAGCTCGATCCGAAGCGAGGATCATCAGGAGAAGCCCAGGGCGCATTGGCACGTGTGCGAGCGAGGGGAGGACGGAGACTCGCAGACTGCTTTCTTGATGGCTATGAGATAAGCCACAGCCTCGCGGAGGGTGGTACAAGACAGCAACTGTGCCGTTCGTACCGCCTCTGCGTAGCCAGCAATATGAGCTTCGCCGCGCTCCAGACTCGGACGGGGTCCCATGCAATCAATAGAGTGGCCAGGCAAAGACTGTGCGCATTGCCATGACCTGTGAGCCTGTGCAAGAGATGTTGCAGCAAAGACCTCGTCGTGCTAGTCATCTGCTGCGCCGACGAGTAGCCGCTCGCAGCTAGCCATGCGTCAATAGCAGCAGTCCGGAATCCAATAATCACAAGAAGGAGGAGACGATCCGGCGCGTCGCCAAACCACACAGCATTGAAATCGGGAGCGCGCGTGTAGAAAGACAGAGGACGCCGACGAGGACACGACATGCGCTTGGTCGAGTCAAAACGCGACAAGCATGGTTAAGCCATTCCTAGAGCGATGCACAGAGCCCCGTCGTGACGCTTATGCCGGAGGTTGCTTTCTTGACAGGTAGCGCGCGCGGCGCTGTCCAGCACGGATGCGCACCGGCGACGGCGCGGAAGAAAGCACGCGAGCGGAGTTTGCACGTCCCCGGCTCCTCAGCAGACATCTGATTCCGAAGGCGCTCCAGCAGCTCATCTGGGCACGGGGCGAATCAATATAATGTACCGCTCCGTATGTTGGATTACACGCTGCTGTTTGCCTTCATCATCTGCTTGCCTATGCATCGACACCATGCAGCCTGATCCAGTACTGTAGCGACCGCGGGGTTTACATATGGGTGACAGCAAAAGGAGTACTATCCATCCATCCTGGCTGCTACTGTGCAGCGTCTCGTGCAAAACTCAGTGGCCACAATCAACGCTGCGGCCTCCTCGAATATGTAGCCCGGGACTCGCTGGCCAATAGCAAGAGCGGTGCAGCAAGCCCTCAAAGCGCTGCGCTTGTCCTTCTCGCACACTTTCCTTTTCATTTTCCGAGTGAACAAGCCGAACGGCATACCAACCATGAGTGCCTGTCGGAATCATACAGTGCTACGGGACCGAGCAGCATGTGTGAGATCGCTTGCTCATCGTCTATTGCAGTGTATAGTGCTACTAGCCACGCTGAGGGTCGGGCATATCACAGACACGGGAGTGAGAAATAGGAATTCTCGGCCTCACGGAGCCAAATGCGGCGCATCTACAGCACCATCGCGGGCCGAGACATGCTCCCCGCCTACGTTGTCGACTGAATTCGATGATGAGCTGCACGTTGTGCTACGCGTGCATCGGACCGCATGTGCGTGGAGCACAGACTCAACGCGGCGCGGCGCAGGAGAGGAGCCCATAGATGGAGGGCGTGGAGGCGTCTTGCAGGACAGAATTTCCGAACGCTGAGTCTCTACGAGCAGGCGGAGAGCAAGAAGGCCCGAACGCAAGATAAAAACCCGCAGGCGAGTCGGAAAGAACGCACACTCCGCCGCGCCCTTGTCATCTGCTATACCCTCACACGCCATTTCCCCTGAAAAGATAGAGCCAAAGTGAGAGAGTCATATACTCACTCACAGCCGCGCGGCGCCCATAAGGTCAAGACGTCGAGCCAATATAGTATATCTTTGCGCCGGCGTGAGACGGGAGACACATGTCGGACATGCTGTGTAGAGCGGGAAGGCCAGACGCTCGGGTGAGATGTGCAGATGCGCGACGCGCAGCCGCGTGCTGCAGAAATATCATAGCGTGGCCAGTCCCGGCGATGGTGCAACAACGATAAAGAATCGACCTTCCGCGCCATGCATCCGCCCACGCAAATGTCTCATCCAGATGTATGATCGACAAGAGCACCCGCCAACCGCCCGACCGAACTGCATCGGGACGGCCTACAGTATAAAACACCGCGCAGTGCTGCAGTCTCAGTCCAGCAGCGACACGTCGGCTCTCATCATCTGCTACACGGATGTCTTTGCCGCGATAAACATGCCCTGGACAGCCTCGCCATCAACGGAGACCAATAGGCCCGGGGTCTTCCAGTGGGACAGGGCGCGCCATGAAGGGAGATGCGTCCCCGGCACTGGGTCCGATCAGTCGGCGAAGCTGCGCGTGCGACCGTACTCGGCCTCGCATTTCGCACGAGTGTAGAGCAAATGCATGCCAATTAAAGAAAAATATGAAGCACGGGACGCACGGGTAGCTCGCGCAGGGAGGAAGACGTAGCCGGTATCGACACAAGTCCTGGTATTCTCGTGCCGAGTTGAAGCGGCGGCGGACACCCAGAACCGGCACAGCAGGGGGTAAGATTCAGGCGCGCTGCAGGCATCAGGGACCCGCGTGCAGGAGAGCTGTCTGAACGCGAGGAGCTGCGGCCCGGGCAGGACGAAGAACGGAACCCGTCAGCTGGCGAGCAACAAACCCGGCCGCGCCACGACAGTTGGTGAAAACCAAACAGTTGGACGGCCTGCCGTTCGATGCGCGCCATCTCGGACGCGTACGTGCCGACAATGGCGGGATTCGGGACGAAACGGCGCGTCTGGCGGAGTTTGCACGCCGTGACGTCTGCTTCCGGACGAGCGATTCTTCTGCAGGAGTATAAAGCAACGCGCCGCCGCAATCATAAACCTCGCTCACGCCGCACTCATCATCTGCTACACTATCCCACTGGACCGGTCTCGCATCCAGACACCACAGTGGCACAGTCATAACGAACCTTCATTCCAACCGCATGCGGCGTTACCGTGGGACGCGGTCGGGGAAACAGCCGGCGCCCCGAACTCATAGATGCACAGCGTCCCAGCAGATCGCCGAATGTGGGAGGGGTCCATAACAGAACACGCCTCGCGCGCGTACGGTAGTCTGCAGTTCCTGCGTGCGCATGCAAGGGGTAGCCGGAGGCAAATCAACTGCATAACGTTGGTTTTTACCCCAACGGCGGCAAGGGGGACACACCCACCCACTTTCCGCGGATTTACTTCCGATATCTGCGGATATGGCTCCGGGACATATTCTCACGGTCCGCACCTGTGTCCAGAATGCAGTGGCAATCGGGAATTGCGGCGAATTGCACTGGAGGAATATAGACAACACCGTTATAGCCCATTACATTGACTCAAAGCATCGGTATCCGCATATTCCTCCGCACTTGCAAACCGGACAGGAAGCGTCTCATCGACGTTACTTAGCGGTTAGACTTCGTCTCTATACTCGCTCTATGATCTGAATGCTGTTTTGAGGTCCTGAACACGATTATCAAGCAGAAACGTCCTCTCAGACATTGCGGGAACCGATCTCGGCCGCGGGAAAGTGATGTCAAATTTCGCTGGAGCGGGGGGCAGGCCGACACACCCACCCAACGTGATGCGCCGGATTTTGCCGACGGCTACCCCTTGTGCGCATGCTGAGCTGAGACTGCGTTGCGCCAAATTGGAACTGCGCTGAGACGCATCGGGCGGCATAAAGTCTGCTTGAAACGGTGCCCGGTGGGGCCCTGTCGACAGCGCTCAAAGCAATGACGATTTTGCCGCTCAGACGCAGCTCGTCGAGACGAGCCTGGGACAGTGCGGGCTTCTCGCTGCGTGTATGCAAAGTTCGATGGCAGGGAGGGACGCACCGAGTCCTACAGAAGCTGAACAAGGATCCAGATGCGTGCAGCGCGAACATCTACTGAACCGCGAGCCTTGATCGCCTGACAGCCCGTTGGGAGATATATAAAGCGGTCCCCCTTGCAGCCCTCAAAGCAATACCCCGCACTCATCATCTGCTACGACCGCGCGCGCCCGCACCGAGTACTGCTGGACCCGTTGCCAAGGACGGATGTGCACACGGTCATCCGCAGACACGCACACGAGCTAGGAGTCACTCATGGCCCGTCTGTGAGGAGTTCAGGACAGGCGTGCAGGACTCGGGCGATGCAGCGCAATGCACTAGTGTCGCGGCATTGTGAACCTTGGTGATAGGGGATGCCATCCCCGGCCCTCCGATGCATGGGGCGCGATGCGTTCACGGGATCGAACGTGCCCTGGAGCACGAGTGTCCCGGGACCTTGCGCAATGGTCCGAGGGGCTCTCCGCTACCTGGGAAGCTAGTGGCGCAGACGGAGACGATCCGGGCAGGAGAAGACCCATGACACGCAAAGCATCCTGCCAGCGGCGCGCGGACTGGGTATACCGTCGCGGCGGGCACTAGACGCAGTTGGACACCACGGACGCTGCAAGACTCGTTCGCGGCGGCATAGGGTACAGATCCAGTATAAAGCCGCGCAGCCGTGCAACTCACAGACGGACCTGCCCCGCGCTCATCATCTGCTACCGTACATGCGCACCGGGGCGCGAAGACGGCTGCCACACAACAGCGCCATCATCAAGCCCGCGCCCACCAGCGCTCTTCGCTGTGCACTAACTCGCGAGGGCCGGCTCATCGAGTATGTAGAAGATTCCGTAACAGACATAGCTATCGTTCCCCGAGAACAAGAATCATGTCGGAAGCGTGCAGGGACGAGAAACGGTCCTCCTCGCAGACGGCGTATGGACAGGGCCACTTCAAGGCAGTGCTGACAGCGGGAGCGGAAAGGCGCGAAAGGAAAGGGTCAGCGAGAGCGTAATCCCAAAACTCTGTCGCCGCTAATGAGCGAGTAGCCGGGTAGAGGCGAGCAGTAGCGCGCGGTCGAAACGGTTTTTATTGTCCAATCGGCGGGTCGGAACATAGCGCTGTATCTGCCTTGCACGCAGCACGCGCACCAGAGCGCACAGATTAGACGTGAAGCCGTGCTCAAATAATGGCAGGTTCAGACAAACCCGCGGCAACAGCGAAGCAAAGAATGCGCACGCCAACGCGCGAAAAGGACAAGAAGAGCTCGCGAGTGACATTCGCGCGCCCTCGGCGTACGCGCGTAGCGCTGACAGTACGGCACCTGGACGTGCGCCAGCAGCCGTCGGCGCGGACCATGTCTCCCGCGGGCGCACCGGTAATGGCGGGAGGAAAGAGCGCCGGGCGGAGTTAGCACGTCATGACGTCAGGGAATCCGCGTCCGCTATAAAGCGACACACCGCTAGAGTCAGTCTCTCTCAATCCAAACTCATCATCTGCTACGACGTCCCACTGGACCATCCGCACCAGCCGGACACCCGTTGGACGCGGCCGGATGTATTCTCCTTCCAGTGCAAGTTGTTTGCAGGTTGTTTGTCCTTTCGACGCGGCAGGGTACAATGCGACACCAGCATTGCCCGAACAAACGGGAGAGGAATGCTAGCCGCTTCATTTGGGACCTATTCCCCGCGCACAAAATCTCTTGATGATGAAAACATCCGTGCGACGGGGCGGCGGCCGAACAACGAATGCTTGCACGAGCCTACTTTCCAGGAGTATATAAGACGGTCGCATCCTGCAGCAGCACGCACAGCGCTCTCATCATCTGCTACACCCTCGAACAGCCTCCTTCACCCCACATCACGGCCCATGGGCACCGGGACCGGAAGGAAATGGTGTCTCGCACGGGGGAACACGTCCTTCGCCTTGTGAGTCCGAATCGGGCGCCGGAGGGAATCTGTATCGGAGCAATTCACCGGGCTGGCGCGTGTGAGAAACGGTTGCCGATCCCCGCTCTTCCGGGTTGAGACAGTACAGGCGCCCTTAGGTCCGAATAGCAATTTGCACCTGAGCCCGTATAAAGCCCATCGTCCTAGCACCACGGGGCGCACACCCCAGCTCGTCGGATAGGTCCTCCGCACTCACCATCTGCTAGTGCTACGCGAAGCTGGGTACACGTCACTATTTCCCAGCAGCCACAGCGAGGCGGAGAGGCCATTCGGATCGGAACAGACGTGCCAGACTTGCAAAACCCTCACGGCGCGGCCGGTGTCACTGTAAACGCGACGACAGTGTGTTCCATTTAATGCAGATATCGCTGGAGAACAGCGCCACCATTGAACGCAGTCGGACAGCGGCCTTGGGACGAGGCTTGAGGGACGGGCGAGAGAATGCAAGCCTACGCGTTGTGTTCGGACGACGACTCGCTGAGGCGTCACGGTGGGAACGAAAGCGTGCGTGGGCGGACGCGTGGGCAGACATTCTTGCGGGCTGCGACGCGCGCGCGGGCAGCATGGAGCCAGAAATCGAGTTACCCTCCGCGCTAGGAATCTTGGACACGCCTGCGGGGGACAAGACACGACGCGGCGTCGGTATCCGGTCCGGCGTGCATCCCTCTCGCCTATATATTGGCGCGACGAGCAGCCATACTCGCCCTCCCCGCCCTCATCATCTGCTAGTACCGCTCAGCCTGCGGCCTCACCGTGCGATACAGCTATGTGAGGAATGGTTCACCGGGATGCCGCGGAGACGCAGCGCTGCGGGAGATAGGACGCGGGGACGCCTCGCGCGTTGCATAGCTCAGGAAAAAATTGCTGGTAGATCCTCGCGCAGGATCTCTGGAAAGTCCACGATCATGCAGGCGCGAACGCAGCAGATATCGTCGAGTCGGACGGCCGTTCGGACCTCTGGCGGAGAAACGTCCAGGTCCCAGGGCGTAGCACATACACAGATCGCCGGCCGAGCGCGAGGAGTGAACACCATCCGGGAGGGTCCAGCGGGGGACGATGTAACACGTACGGCAGCTCTGAGGCCAAAAATGGTCGCGTATTCGCTCTATAAAGCTACATAGAGTGTAGCCCGGCGCCTCAAACCCCCGTCCTCTGCGCGCTCATCATCTGCTATCGCATCCCGCAGCTCGCTCAGGGAGCCACAGACACGACCACCCATAGCTCCTACCAAGTTCCGCATTGCGCTCTGTAGCCCCGCAAAGATGCGATGGATGGCGCCACACAACATAGACCGGTGCCCGCGCGGAGGAACACCAGAGAAGAGGAGAGAAGCACAGCAAAGTTGCTCGGAGTGCGTGTAACAGGGGAGAGACGTAATCGGCGCCCCGGGATGAGTCCCGGTGTTTTCGTAGCGGTCCTGCTGCCACAGCAAGCCCCGACTGTACGACATCGAAAGAGGGACTCCAGATCCGGAGCGTTGCGCGTCGCGGAGAACGCGAGCAGGACACCAGCGTCGAGCCGTGAGCAGAACGGCCTGGTCGTCGCGCGTGCAATTGACAACGGCATGCGCGTAGGGCCAATACGGATGAACCGGTCGTGGGAAATGTAGCAAACTGTGGTGGCTTAGGCGAGGGAAGCTCGTGCTGCAACCAAGATGCCGTTCTCCGGAGCGCCAACGAAGGACAAACAACTGACATGCGCCAGTGCTGGTCGTCATCCGGACACACGGTGGCACACTCGGCCGTTGCACAGATACTCGGAAGGACGCGCGCGCACCAGGTGCAGATCCGCAGGCAACGTGCGCGCAGAGTGCTGGGAGGTGCTGGAGGGCCGTGTAAGCTCAAACAGCACGCGCGGGAACGCAGGTCACGAGGCAGTCGGCAGAGCTTCCGCGGGCACCAGCAGCGGCGGCGACGAAAGAGGGCCGGGAGCGGAGTTTGTACGTCATGACGTCAGCCGTCCGCTTCCGTTTCCAAATTCCGTCCCATACACCCACGTTGCGCGCCATGTAAGTAGGGATACAGACGCTTAGAAATACGTCCGATCGAGTTGAGACAGCATGAGTCATCCGCTCACCGTCTTGACCGTTCGCCTGGCATAGAGGAGCGACGCGGAAGAAGCGAGAAGCAAATTTCTACGTCTTGAAGCATATTACTCTAGATCTACTGCTCTCAGAGCAACTAGACCCGTATCGGCGCGGCGATGCATACCCCAGACGCAGACACACCGATAAATCATACAACTGGAGACCCAGCGCCATCATTCTGCCATCCGACGGCCGATATTGGGCGCGGATGCCTGTGCAACAGCCGCCGTATACGGAGAGTGCCATAGCTTCCACTGACAGAGCCGAACATTCCGATGGTCCGCCCTGAGGGATATAAACAGCGCGCAGAGCTGCGCGTGCATCCAACCCCCGCATTCCGCACTCATCATCTGCTGCGACGCCCCGCAATTCTGTCCAGGGCATGGAGGGCACACCATGTCGCTTCCGCTGCCACATGAATGCGCCACAGCGCGTGGGCGGATGGGCCCCTTACAATCCAGTGAGACTGGCCAATACGCCCGCGCGGATTGGGTGTGGGATGGCGGAAGCTGAGACGACCTAGTTACTGGCGCAGCGGCTGGTGCTCTGCGCGTTCGGAGCATCTTCCACCTCAACATCCGCGTTGCGCGCTCACGGGCCGGACTGGCGAAGCTCGTCCGGGCTCGTGCACGTATAAAGCAGCAACGCAGAGACGCCCCATCCCACAGACCTGTCTGCCGAACTCATCATCCGCTATATCCCAGCGCACCGGCTCTCATTCTCGGGGAGACACATGCAAGGGGCCATCTTGATTGACTGACGGCACGGATGCGGCGATGAGGTCAGGACTCGGGAAATAGCGCAAGGAGAACAGGATATGGGCGCATTGGCAAGATGGCAGAAGCGTCGGACCGGCGCGCAGTCAGATACGGTAGAGCAGGTGGGAAAGGAGGAATCATCACGGGTTCAACGGCGCGTGTCTCGAGAGTACAGCACTTCCGAGTCCGATAGGGAGCTCGCCCGCGCAGACAAAACGGAGAAACGCGGGTGCAGCGACGGGTGGCGAGAGATCCGTCCCGCGTGCGGACGCGGAGATGCGAGAGAATGGTTATGAGAATAGGAACGGGATGTCTGGCGCGAGGAGTCAGAATAACGTAATCCGGAAGGGAAAGCGACTGAGCGCGCGAAACGAGCATCCATCCATCTCATCCGCGCTAGGACTGGGGCCGACGCGACGGGCGTCCGGTCCGCTTCCCAGGGCCTACATATCGGCGCGACGAGACTCGAAACGCAGCCAGAATCGCGCTCATCATCTGCTACTAGTACAGCTCGCCCGATTCGATAGCAGGCAGGGGCGCACCGAAGCGCATGAGCTTCGGGCTGACCGCCCGAGCGAACGTCTGCTGAACCGGGAGCCCGGATCACCCCGCATCCCTTTGGGAGGCATATAAAGCGCTGCGCCTGGAGCCCGCACAAACCAGCACACCGCATTCATCATCTGCTACGCCCGCGCGCACTCCGACGCGACACCTGCCGGACCCATTGCCATGGACGCACGTGCACACAGGTCGTCCGCTGACACCCACACGAACGTGGAGCCGTTTCTGACTCCGGGACGGCGTTCAGGACGCGGGCAATGAGCGCGATGCATTCGCCGTTAGAGGAGGGACTCGAACCTGCCCTGGCGCACAAGTGTCCCGGGGTCATGCACACTGGGTCATAAGGGGGCGCCATCTCGGGAAGTTAGGGGTGCGACGGAGACGATACGGGCGCGAGAGCCAAGCAGGAGAAGACCCATGACACGCAAAGGATCCTGCCAGCGTGCGCGATGACTGGCTAGATCGTCGCGGCGGGCACTAGACGCAGTTGGACACCGCTGACGCTGCAAGACTCGTGCGCGGCGGCATACAGTATAAAGCCGCGAAGCCGTGCAACTCACAGACGTACCGGCCCCGCGCTCATCATCTGCTACGGTACATGCGCACCAGCGCGCGAAGACGGCTGCAACACAAACAGCGCCATCATCAAGCCGGCACCCAGCGTGCTCCTCGCTGTGTATGAACTCGCGAGGGCCAGGTCATCGCGTACGTAGAAGATTCTGTAGCATCCATAACTAGCGTTACCCGAGAACAAGGATAATGCACGGAGATGCGCTATTGCGCGCAGGAACGAGAACCGGTGCCTCCAGACGACCTGTGGACAGAGCCGTCATGGCAGTGCTGACAGCCAGAGATGTGAGGCGCAAAAAGAGAGGGTCAGCGAGAGCATGGCAACAGAGCTCTGTCGTCTCCGATGAGACAGAAGGCGAGAGAACAGCCATGTAGAGGCGATCAGTGGCGGGCGGTCTGTCCGATTTTGCACTCGGCGGGTCGGACCATCGTGCACCATCTGGCTTAGAGTGCACAGCCAAGAGGTAAAGCAGGGGTAACAGCCGCGGCGCAAGGAGTAGACGAGCGCGCGGCAACAGTGAAGCAAAGCCCGACGCGAAAAAAAAAGACAAGAAGAGCTCGCGAGAGACGTTCGCGTCCTCGGCCCACGCGCGGAGCGCCAACGGTACCGCACCTGGACGCGCGCCAGCAGCCGTCCGCGCGGACCATCTAGCCCGCTGACGCGCCGGCAATGGCAGGACGAAAGAGCGCAGAGCGGAGTTTGCACGTCATGACGTCAGCCTCCGGTGGGCACATAAAGCGACTCGACGTTGGGGTCAAACTCTCTCAGTCCGAACTCATCGTCTGCTAATACATCCCACAGGGTCAGATACAGCTTTATATGTGCGTGACCGTGGGACCCGGGCGGCGTAGTCTCCTCCGATTTGCAAGTTGTCTGTCACAGGAAACGGCATAGGAGCAGAGACTCGCTCCGGGGAGCACCGCGAGTTTGCCGCGCCAATGTACAATGCACACCGGCATTAATTGCTTGATACATATTCCCCGCGCGCACAGTTCGGAGATAGCAACAACCGCGCGGCGTGGCGCCGGCCGAACAACGAATGCTTGGAAAACTCGCACGTCTTCCTGCGTTCCAGTAGTATTGTGTAGAAGACGGACGCCGCGTCTCACGGTCTCACGCGCCGCCCGCTGTACCGCATGCAGGAGTCATCTAAATCTGCGCTTCTCCCAGGCGATGGGAGCTGAGAAAGCAGAGGCTCTGTGAGTCTCGGATAGAGGCTCTCTAGCTCCGCCCTTGAGCTCGAAACATGAATACCGTGCGGCGAGGCGAAGGAGATGCAGAGACTGATCGAGAGAACACGCACCTCGCGGGGAACAGAATATTGGCGCGGCAGGATGCTGTTCGACCGGCACGCAGTCAGATACGACACCGAGAAGAGCAGAGATACAGCCGCGCGTCAACTCGCACCTCCGGCACGAATAGTGATCACCATCCCCGCAACATGGACTCCATATAAGAGCTACGTCTCAGCGCCGCGGCACAGGCCAGCACACCCCGCTCTCATCATCTGCTCAGAACCTGTATCACACCACGACCTATTCGACATCATCCACGGCTCGACGGGCCCGGGGTCATCCCCTGCACCTTGGAACCGGCGTCTCAGGAGAGGTGTACAGCACCTCGGACATCGAGCTATAGAGCGCAAGACAAACGGATTACGGATGGCAGCGCCGGGTCTTCCACTCGCGCTGCGTGGGAATGGTGCACGAGAGTGGAAAGAGCTCTGGCACGCGTTAGACCGGCGCGAACGGCACCGCGGATTTGGGCAGAAGCAGCCGTCGCGGAGATGCATCCGACAGTGAATGAAGGGCTCAGCAAGGCGAACGTCTAGGTGAGATTGATCTGCTACCGCGGGAGGGCGTACCACGCGCTAAAGGAGTAATGTGCGCAGATATCAACCCGCTGAAAAGTGGGCCAGGACGGGTGCGCGAGCAACAGGCGCCAGATCGCGCGCACGCCATGAAACTCGGTTGCGTAAGCTCAAAAGAAAGGTGTCATCTGCATGCGCCAGCTTGGATGCGTACGGCGATGACAAGAGACGACGCGGCAGAGTTTGCACGAATCGGCATCCGGTCCGGCGAGCATCCCTCTTGCGTATAAACTGGCGCGACAAAATCCTCATAGCAAGCACACTCGCCCTCCCCGCCCTCGTCATCTGCTAGTACTGTTCAGCCTGCGGCTTCACCGTGCGATACAGCTATGTGAGGCATGGTTCACTGGGATGCCGCGGAGACGTAGAGCCGGGGGATATAGGACGCGGTGCCTCTCCGTACGTTGCGTAGCTCAGAGCAAGATCGCAGCGCCAGCCGCGCGCACGGCCTTGGTGAACAGGATTGCGGGGCGATTCCGCGCGGCCTCGGACGGTGCGAAGCAATAGCGCCCGTCCGCGACACATATCGTCCAGTTTGACAGCCATTCCTACCGATCGCGAGATTCCCAGAGCGTTGGCGGAGCGCGACGATCGACAACGAGCACGCGAGGGTCCAGCGCCGGATACTGCGGTACGGACGGTACCGAAAATAGGTCTCCCACGCGCTCTATACAGCTACACGGAGTGTAGCCTGGCGTCTGCAACCCCACCACTCCGCGCTCATCATCTGCCATTGCCACCCGGAGCTCGCTCAGGGAGCCACGGACACGATGTGCCTTGAAACATCATCGTCCGCACTGCGCTCTGATGACCCTGTATCATGGCTGCCCGCACAAAGACAGCGCGATGGACCGGTGCCAGCGCGGAGTAAGACCACCAGAGACTAGGAGAGAAGCACAGCAACGTTGCTTGGGGGCAGACATAATCGGCGCGCCTGGATGAGTCCCGATGCCGCAGTGTTAGGCCAAGGGTCTGCGGGATTGCACGAACGAGGGCTCGAGATAAAGAGCGTTGTACGCCAGTAGGACGCAGGCGTTGGGCCGGCAACAGAACGGCCTGGTTGTCGCTCGTGCAACAAATAACGGCATGCGCGTAGGGATTTGACCGAAGGATGCAGATATAGCGGCCATTACGGATGAACCGGTCGTGGGAAATGTAGCAAAATGTGGTGGCTTAGGCGAGGGAAGCTCGTGCCACGACCAAGATGCCGGTCTCCAGGGAGCCAGCGCGGGACAAGCGACGTGCGCCAGGGCTGGTTGACGTCAGGTTACAGGGTCCGCATGCGATGCCGTAGTAACCATGGCGCAGATACTCGAAAAGACGCGCGCGCACCAGGCGCAGATCCGGGTGCAGTGCGCGTGGCGAGTGCCGGGGCGCCGTCCAAGCTCAGACAGACACGCGCGCGACAGCGTTAGAGCAAGACGTATCGTACTGGACGTGGCGCAAGCCACCAGGCAGTCGGAGGGGCTGCCGCGGGCACTAGAGTAGCAGCGGCGGCGACGAAAGAGGGCCGGGAGCGGAGTTTGCACGAGATGACGTCAGCCACTCCGCTTCCGTTTCCGTCCGCTGCACCCACATTGTAGGCCATGCCGGATCGTATACTATGTTATTTTCCCAGAGAGCCAATAATTCTCCAGGAATGTGCTTGGAGACGCGTCTGATCAAGTAGAGACAGCATGCTTCATCAGCTAAGTGCCGGTGTCTTGACCGTTCGCGTGGCATAGAGAAGCGACACCCAAGGAGCAGATTTCTACGTCTTGAAGCATACTCTGACTCTCTCAGCGCAGCGCCGCCAGTATCCGCGCGTCGCTGGGCCACTGGCGCAGACGCATTGATACAATTCCTGTACCGTCATCCTACCCTCCAACGGATAATATCGGGCGCGTCTAACCGTGAAACATCCGGCGCGGCTAGAGAATGAATCATCTGCCAGGACCAACCGGGCCGGCTTGAGGAATATAACAGCGCGCAGAGCTGCGCGTGCATCCAACCCCCGCTATCCGCGCTCATCATCTGCTGCGACGCCCCGCACTTCTGTCTAGGGGATGGATGGAACACCACGTCGCTTCCGCTGCCACAGGAACGCGCCACGGCGCGCGGGTGGATAGGTCCCGTACAATCCAGTGAGACTCGCCAATAAGCCCACGAAAATTGGGCGTGGGATGGCGGAAGCTGAGATGACGCAATTACTGCAGCGGCTAGTGCAAGCTGGCAGTTGCCAGAGCTCTCGAACATCGCGCGTTGGGAACATCGGACGAGAAACGTGTTGCGCGTTCACGGGCTGGACCGGCGCAGCTCGTCCGGGTCCCCGTCTGGGCTCATGCATGTACAGTATAAAGCAGCGACGCAGAGACCCCCGTCCCACAGACCTGCCTGCACCTGCCGCACTTATCATCTATTACAACCCCGCGCCCCGGATCTCATGCTCGTCGACACACGGAAGTATCGATATCGCCCGGGCGGACGACGATGAGGGTAGCAGAACACGCGCCAGAGCGAGAGACACACCTGCACCGGCACGGACGTCTCGACTGGCACGCGAAGCAAGCGTTCGCGTGCGGCACCGCGCACGCTCCGGCGCGCAATCCCGTCATCTGCGCCGGAGGGAACGGGGCGATCGTCTGAGCGTCAGATCGCAGCTGGCGCCGGCCTGATGAAGGAACCAGAAAGGGTGCACAAAAACTACGAAAGCGAGAGAAGAAATGACGCGAGCCATCCCTTCCGTGTGAGCCCGCGAGTCGCGCCAATAAAGCTTCTACCCGCACAGTGGGCGGAGCAGCACGCCGCGCTCGTCATTTGCTACTAGTACTCCGCTCACACTTCCTCGTGCCAAGACAGACTGCGCGTGCACTGAGATAGAGAGCCCGCCGGGAGAAAACACAGAGAGAACAGCGCTTAGCTGCTCTGAAGATGGAAGCGTGGGACACCTGCTAACGCCCGACTCTGCAGCATGATTGTCTCGCGACAAGGTACTTGCGCATTGCGGTGGGAGACGCGAGACGCGGACGGGGGGGAAGAAGAATTGAGGGGTCTCCTATCTTGCGCAATGCGCAAAGCACGGAGATGGATGGACCAAGAGGAGTCTTTGCGAGCTGTACAGTATTGGCGAAACGAGACGCAACTTCCATGGGCAAGTGAGAAGAGAGCAACCCTCCGGTACTGACCATCCGACATTAGCAGCTGCTGCCAGACGGACAATGCAGGTGCGATGGTAACCGGTAAATATGTTCCGGGGTTCGCGCGAGCGCACAGACGCGAATCCTGCGGGATTGCAACCCAGCCGAGCGTGAACGCTGAACCAGAATGACAAGATAGGAAGCCCCTGCGGCACGGATCTTCAGAGGGTCCAGTATATAACGCCGTGAACGAAAAACGACAGATCTTGACCTGCGTTTGAGCGCCGCACTCATCATCTGCTATGCCGCAGAACGCGACGCGCAATTCGCGTTGAACAGCGGTCGTATCATCGGTCTGATGCAACCACACTGCCCGGAGCACAGGGAGATGCGGGTACACGAAGGAGAGCGTTGGCCGGACTATATGATCCTTCTTTCTGGCTGGCAGAGGGACCGTGTGCGGCTCAGAAAGGGAGAACACAGCCGGGGAAAGGAGAATGACGGTGTGCGCAATGCGGGGAACACAAGATTCGCAGCTCATGGAGCCAGAAGCGCGCCACGACGGCGCGGTTCACCGAAAACGAGGTGGGAGCAGACAGAGAGCAACCGGCAGGACCGCGATGAACGCCGACGCGCGAGCGGCAATGTCGTTAGCGCCGGGACCCTGCACGCGCGCGGACGGTGCCGCGACTTCGATTTCAGAAGACTCGGCCGCATGTGCGGTGCGTGTCTGCGCTGGCAACGGCGAGGACGAGAGAGGGCGGAGCGGAGTTTGCGCCTCCGGCCCGACGTCCGCACCGGCTTCGCGTGGCGTCCCAGGGATATATATATAACACCATACTGCAGAGCGTACACCTCATCAAAATGCCAACACTCTCCACTCTGCGCTCATCATCTGCTATCCCTCCCCCAGCGCATTCGGAGCAGACGACGGAAATGCTTCCAAACCTTCGAGCGCGACACTAACCTCGGTGAACCGAGCTCAGGTACCGCCATCGGATCACATGGTCAATTGACCGGGACGCCAATGCTGGGACGCTGACGGAAGCTACGGCTAGCTCAAAACTGTGCGCCGACCCGTGGGTTGCTAAGCGCTTAGATTATGTACTGTACCATTACGACCACTTGATCTTTGTAACATGTAACAGGCCCTCCCAGGAAAAAGGTCACATACGATAAATCGTCTCTGATTGCTTATCGGGGAACCATCAGATAAGATAATTTTTTGTGCCTGAGCAAGTGGTCGTAATGGTACAGTATACACAGCAGTGGTACAGGCTGTGCGACGTCGCTCTGACCAAAGTGTCCGTGTGGTTGATATCGCCTTACGACTCATGTGAGGAAGGCGATATCAGCCAGAAAAGTGCAGACGATACAGGTGAACCACACCACGGATGTAGGTATTTCTCAATGGTCTTGCTTCCGAGTCGTTCAACCTCGCGCAAGCGCTGGCCCGGTACTGGATATAAAGCGGCGTGTCAGCCTTAATAGGCTTTCACGAGATGTTGCCTGTATCAAAGTTGCCTTGACGCGTAGGAAAAGAGTATTGCGCCGTATACGAACAAAGTAGTCCGATTACAAACGCATGAGGGCGGAGTCTAAACTAGGCCAACCGGAAGTACAGGAGCTGACCTCAACAGTACTGTCTACAGCAGGCTGACACTCCCCCTCAGCGAGTGGACTGGAGGTGAAATAAACGAGCGTGGGGTATGGCGAATAGCGGAGAAATGAAGACGGAATGATGGGATGACTGCGAAAGCAAAAAGACAATACGTACTGCCTTTCTCCCCCATGATGCGAGCACCAGGACAAGCTCCCCCGTCCCGGGGTAGCCGTGCCTCCTGCCGATGCGCTCCCCCGTCCGGTAGACGTGCGGCGTCTGTACGGCATCCAGCCGATGCGCTCGCCCTCTCCGGTGGGAACTCGGCCCTGCGGTCCTGCGCTCCGCTGCCCACCTGCAGCCTGCGCTGCGGCTCCGGCTGCGGTGTCGGGGCTCGCGTCTCCTCCGCGCATGGCCAGCGTCCACTCCCGTGGCGCCGCCTGTCGCGTGCGTCGTCCTCCGGGTCCTGCGGCCGATCCTCCACCAGCCCCATGCGGTCCGGCTGTAGTCGGCCCCCTCCGCGGCGTCTGTGGTCGGGCCTGCAGGCCCTCCTGCTCCGAAAGCCGCCCCTTGGGGCCTCCTCCCGTCCCCATGCACCGTATGTGCGGTCCGGCCTGGTCGGCCCCTCCGACACAAGCTGGGTCGGGACCCCTCTGGGCTCCCTCCCTTACTCTCCCCCCTCGGAAAAATGTGTTTTCCGATGCAACTGCGTGCGGTCGCGGAAAGAGCGGGTAGACGGTCTGAAAACGACCGAAATGAGTAAATGAATGGCTGCGCGCCGTGCGCGCGGGGCTCTGGACTGCGAGTCGCGTCAGCGCGCGGTCGATGAGCTGCTGCTGCCGCTCGCGTCCGATGTCGGCGGCGTCGGGTCGTGCCGATGAAGCTGGTCCCATGGAACGGAGACCGCCTCGGGATCTCCCCCCGCGGGTTCCGTGCGAACAGCTGATAGCCCAGCATCGGACGCGCATTCTCCTGCTGCGCCCGAGCCGCTCCTGCTGGCCGGAAAGTGTGCTCCCCCCGAAGCCGACGTCCGATGCGTCGCTCGGGGCCTGCTGCATGCCAGCAGCTCCCCCCGAAGCTGACGTCCCGTCGGCTGGGATCCTCGCGAGTGAAGAAGGATGTGCGCGCTCGCGTCGAGCTGCGCTGCACCGCCGAATGTGTTTCGTACGGCGCCGATGCCTCCAGCGCGGCTGGGGATGCCTGCGCGAGGTCTTCGTGCATGTGCAGCGCGCTGCGCCGTCCGCGCGCGTGCTCGCCTCGAGTGCGGGTCGCCCAACGTTGTCTTCACAGCCGTGGCCTGCCCGCCGCGTTGTCGTCGCGCTTCGCGTTCGAATGTCGACGGCGAGGTCTTGTAGTATTTGTAACGCGCTGCGCTGGCCGCGCGCGCAGTCGTCTCGAATGCGGGTCGCCGTGGGCTGGCTTCGCGGCCCCGGCCTGCCCGATGCGTCGTGCTCGTAAGCCGATGCCGACGGCGAGACATTGAGGTGTGGCGCGCACCGTGCTGCTGCGCCGATGCGCCGCGCAGTGCACGAGCATCGATAGCGCCTCGAATCCGGGTCACCGCGCGGTTGCTCCGCCCGCGGTCTGCCCGGCCTGCCGTGCGTGATGTAGCGCGGCGGCGAGGTCTTGTGTCCGGCGCGCGCTGAGCCGCTGCGCCGATACGCTGCGCCGTGTGCAAGCGTTGTATGTGCCTCAAACCCGGGTCACCGCGCGGCTGCTCCGCCCGCGGCCTGCCCGGCCTGCCGCGCATGATGTAGCGCCGGCGGGGAGGTCTTCTGCGCGCTCCGATGAGCTGCGCGGTCGCGCAGACCTGTGACATGGTCGCGCGGCCCCGGAATCCCAGCGCGCGCGCTCGTGCGTCGCCTGCATGACCGGGGGGGCTTGTGCTCTCCGATGAGAGCCGAATGTCGCGCTGATGCGCGCGTTGCATGCCCCGAAGGATGGATGAGGCGGGCCGCTGGGTCACCATGTGCCCGCGGTACGCTAGACGTGTCGCTCGATGGCGGCATGTCGCCCGCTGCCAGCAATACTGCTCGGAACAGCTTTTATGGCGCACCTTTTGGCGTCTGCGCCATCCTGCACTCCAAACTCTTCGCTCCCGGGCCTGCAAGCAACTTGCGGGCTCGCCCTGCCATCCAGAGGCCTCCTAGCCCGTACAACCGTTCCCGGGAGCCATGCTCCAACCGGTAACGTCGCCTGGATGCGGTTTGTACCGTCAGAGGTTGCCGCGGCTCCGCCAGAGCGTCGGGGTGCCTGTAAGCGTCACGGGCGTCTGCGCATGCCCTGCGCCATCGTAGTCGGTCGCGAGTACGCGGCTGCGCGCGTCCAGGGCGCTCTGGGCTGCCCGGCGCGTCGTCCTGTGCCGTCGAGTCCGCCGATGCCGAAAACAGATACAGGCCGGCATATTTAACCAGGAGCCGCCTGGGATGCGTTTGTGTCAGCCTTAATAGGCTTTCACGAGATGTTGCCTGTATCAAAGTTGCCTTGACGCGTAGGGAAAGAGTATTGCGCCGTATACGAACAAAGTAGTCCGATTACAAACGCATGAGGGCGGAGTCTAAACTAGGCCAACCGGAAGTACAGGAGCTGACCTCAACAGTACTGTCTACAGCAGGCTGACACGGCGCAACTAGTCCACCTCACTCATCATCTGCTACGAGCTCCCGAGCCGGATCCTCACGCCCGGCGCCGAGGACTTCCTTTCACAGCACTGTCCGCTGCCGGACAGTGTGCAAAATGTTCTAAGGGACGCGCGCCGGGAACACAGTTCCCGGTCCACAAGGTCGACCGCACCAGGATCCGCAGCGGCGCAATAACAATCGGTCGGGCTATCCTGCAGACTGAGCAGCAATGTACGGATCCGGATGACTGAGGCGCGGGCCCGCCGAGGAGTACAAAGCTGCCAGCAGAGCTGCGTGTACTGTACATACCGGCAGTCCGCACGCATCATCTGGTACGAGGTCCGGGACTGCACTCCCGGGGCACAGTGCGACAGATTTCGAGATGCCCTCAACCCCCCATAGAGGCGGGGCGAGCCAAAGTACAGAGAAACATGAACGCGGGTGAAAGAGCAGAGACCGGCGAGAAGGGGTCCTAGAGTACGGCGGGACGAGTACGCGTCCCGGCTCATTCGAGCTCTGCGCAGCTCACAGGAATTGCGCACAAATGGGACGGTGTGCGCCCCTGCGTCGCTGAGGTATAAAACGCAGTTGCGCTGCGCCCCACACTCTTCAGGACCACCTGCCGGACTCGTCATCTGCTATATCCCCGCGCACAGGCACTCATCTTCGTGGGGGACACGGAGCTGTGCGCCACTGTAAGGACCAGAGAAATGCGCAGATGTTGCCGCGGAGGGAATGTCGAATGGGAGACCGGGAGGAAGGCACGCGCGAAAGCGGCGTACGCTAGGAGAGGCTAGGGGTATAGCTCGGCGTCGGAAGGCTCAGCGAACAGCATCCGTGTACGGGCTCCGGGTCGACAGCAGCGCGCAGTTGTTACGGCCGCGCAGCCGTTGCAGCCGCGGGACAGCTGGTGACACGAAGCTGTCTTCGTGCGTGGCCGCTCTGGACACGCAGGCAGAATTCGAGATCGGAAAGAACGGCACCAAGATCGAACGAAGATCCAGATGCTGGCGGCGCAGACGTCCGAAATGAACGATTATCTTCGAACGTAAAGTCTGCGAAGGAGACTAGTCCGAAATAAAACAATTGAGGACGTTTCCCCCTCACGTACGCCCGGGTCAATCACCCGGTGGGAGATATAAAGCAGCCCCAGAGCCAAATCGTACCGGCACCCCGCACCCATCATCTGCTACGAAATCCCGCACTGTGCTCCGGGGAGAGCGATGATGCGCTAATCATGTACCTGTCACAGCCAATGAAGTTTGCCAAGATGCACTAGAGAATGAGGAAAGAGCTGAGGCGCGCGGGCACAGACGAGACCTGAAGAGAAGAGGGCGTTCGCGGCGCCGCAGGATACGGTGACGATTTTCCGCGACACGTCCGGCGCGCTGTCCCGCGTAAACGGACGGTCCATAGTGACGCTCCCGTGCCCAGGCCGGTGTGGATTGCATAGATTACAAGCTGTTTTCCGGAAGACTGTCCTTTCAGGGCGCGCCCGTGCATAATGATAAAGAGCAGCTGCCGCCAGCGGACGGCATGCGTAGCGGACGGGCAATCGATCCATCCAGCGAGAGGAATGCTCCAGCACAGACGACGAGCAGTCACAATGAGCGATGATGCGGAAACGCTGACTGTAAGAGCACGAGTCGGTCCAGGGTGACAAGGAGCCTAGTACGAGTAGCCTGGAATCAACGATTCAACAGCGAGGAGCGGCTCGCGAGCACCAAGGATAAAGGACAGGTCACAGCGGCGCCCCGCGTTTTGCGAACGCAGCACAGGCAGTTGGCGCTCGGCGCGCTTTGCAGGACATTCGGCTCGCGGCGGACGGCCATCGACTCGCGAGTACCAAGGGCTGCCTGCGCGCAGACGGTACGGCCCCAAGTTGCGCGCGCGCGTCGAAGATAATCCCAGGGCCTTCTAGCACGAAGCCAATTGCGTGTGCTACGATCGCGGCGTCCACGCCGGGAATGGCGGGACGGAAGAGAGCGCAGCGACGGAGTTTGCCCGTCGTGACGTCGGCCGCCGGCCCGGAGTCCGGTACACTCTCATCATCCGCCAGGCTCACCCCTTCTGCGGCCATATTTACGGTCACAGAGTTGTGTATGGACCGCTCCTAGTTTATTGCCTGTGGAGAATCCCCAGTTCATCGTGTGGGTGGTGCACTAGGAAACGTTCCGTATGAGCGAAGCGAACAGCGCACAATCGCATGCGGCTTATCCGGCGCTGCCACATCCTCGGCTCCCCGGTCAAAACGGGCCGCGCGGGCGGTCTTTCGGGCCCTGCATGCTGGTGACGCTCCTCATCAGGGGCGCGTCTATCCCGGAAGGCAAGTAATTCGCTATAAAGTGCGTAGCTAGAGACGGCATCAGGAAACTGCGTTTTGCCCTAAAGCGGCGCATATGAACTCTGTGGTGCCAAGCGCTGATGCCCGACGTCATGGAGCGTCCGTTTCGGGTGCGCGCCGCCACAGCGGCCGTACTAATATTTTTAGAGCACTCGGAGCGTGCAAACGCAGTGTCTCGGCAGTTTATGAAGCGACTGAGGTGGACATGCCGGCGATCGAGCGCCGCGCGCGGTTAGCGGGTGCCCTCGTGCTCTCCTGTGCGGACGTTCCGCACAAGGCGCACCTACCCCCAGCCCGCAAACCACGACCTAAATTCCGGAGACAGCTCGACAACACTGCAATTTTCTGGCTGTGAGCGTGCTCAATTGTTCTATCGACGGCGCGTGGGTCCCGAGAACCATGCCATCTGTGGCAACCCGTATTCCCCCATTGGTCGCCTCATTGTCTGTCTCAGCGCAAGTCTTAATCGTGCTGCACCTGGAGCTCATTGTCGACGACAGCCTACGCGGAGTCCTGGCCGTCAGGCACGGCGGGCAATCCTCAAACTCACTCTCTCGAAGCGGCAAGGTCACTCTCCATCATCCGAAACGCCGAGCAGGTTGAGTCGGAGTTCAAGTGCTCCTTGCCTCCCAGCCCTCACCATCGACGGCAACATACTTCCCCTTCGCCCCCCCGGCGCTCCCATGTATCCCGGGCATCTCAGGTGCGCACCCCTCTGATTTGCATGCATCTTCTCATTCAATCCTTGACGAATCTTCCTAGTTCTTTGCTGTCGAGGAGGAGCCCGCCCCTTCCTTGGCAACGTGTGCCACAATTGGGTTAGCTAACTGGTCGTAGAGTCTACATGCCGTATTCGCGTCTTCTGTGTCCTTGAAGCCACCCGGATTCGGTACGTTCCAAGCGCAGACGCTACGATGCGTGAACTCATGTTCTAGCTCAGCGATGATTCAATGAATCTCACCCGCTTCCATGGGCCAGGTGCGCATCATTTTCCTCCTTGGTTCGTGCTTGCATTGGCGTTCTGACTTCCGGTCAGACGTTCTTCGCACCATCATATTCATGCTGAGCAGGCGACATGTCCATCCGGTATGCGCTTGGTAAGTCTCGTCTCTGAGTTTATGATCGTCCCTCATGATTGTTTGTCTGTAGCGGCATACGCGTTTGCTGTACCCTGTGCCGAGCTGCATGTTAGACACAGGCGATGTTCGTGTCCCCATTGCTGTACTACCTTGAACGAGCTAGTCGCGCTGCGAATACAGTCTTTTTACCCCTATCTCTCCTGCTGGATCGGAAATGCGGATAGGATGCCTAATGCAATGAGACCCGAAAGCGACCCGGCAGCCAGCACGGCAAGACCGTTCCCATTGAAATGATAGCCTTTATCTATCGGTCAGACGCGTGGAGCACTCATTACAGTGCGCATAGGACCGCTCTGGTGCAGGTCTTCCCCGGAATAATCCGGGGGCATGGGTCCTGGGTCGCGAGCCGCTATGGACCCTCCATGGCGCACATGGGAGAAGACCCGGTTTCCTGATGGGGCAACTAGGATCGTACGCCGCTCTCGTCATCTGCTATGAGCTGTCACACAGCTCCCAAGAAACAGGCCCTACCCGGATCTTGCGCCTCACCGTCTTGCGTGAGCGAGTACGGATCGAAGGGATGCTGAACCAGCTGCCGCGCAGGCAGCTCATCGTCTCAAAGGGGTACCAACTTATGCTGCAGCGCGGAACGCATTCGCCGTTCTGGTATAGGTAATCCGGGCTCTGCACACTCTCCGTCATCAGATACCGCGCTGGGGAGCACCCGCACGTACAGTGTGACTGCTGGCTCTCAAGCCGGGACGCGTAGTGCCCAATCGCCTGACCGTCTGCAAGGAACGACGGAGCGCGCGACCTCTCCATTGCTGCATGTACCCTCTTTGTGCCGCAGACGCGTACGGCGCTCTCTCCTCCGCCTTCTGAGCGTCTTACGACGGGAAACTTACACTCCATGGCTAAGGCATGTTCTGCGCAGCTGGCGCAGCCGGACCGTTCGGAGTCGCGCACACGGAACTTGGCACCGCTCGTCCGGTGAGCTCCCGTATAAAGCGCAGCTGCGCTGCGCCCCACCTTCAGTACCGCCCGTCGCACTCGTCATCTGCTAAATACCCGCGCACATGCCCTCATCTTCGTGGGGGACATGGTGCTGTGGGCCATTGTATAGGCCAGCGAAATGCGCAAATGCTGGGAGGGAAGTGCAAGTGGAAGACCCGGGTCCCGCACTGCGGAGTGCGCGACGAGAAGCATGCGGCGCAGCGCATGGATCAAAAAGCACAGGCATCCAACATTCGCGAACTAGCGCTCGGAGGCTACGACGCGCAGACGGCACGGCCGCGAGTTGTGCGCGCGCAGCCGAGGTGGTCGAATTGTGCAGATCGAACGAGGTGCAGGCGGAGAACAATCCACGAAACTGGGGAGTTAACGTTGAGAGATGACGCGTAATCAGAGCTGCGACAGCCCGGCCCCGCAGGCAGAATGTACCATCGAGCGGAACCGATACGCAGGCTCGTACGCGGACAACGGTTCGCCTCCCGCCCTCGCGTCCCAGAAATATAGAACGGGAGACAGCAGTTCAGCTTACGCGTAGTTATCTCCGCGCTCATCATTGCTCCGGCACCATCCTCAGTAAGGCGGAGGAAACAGCATGCCAAGCCCACAGCTATCGTGCTCGATCGACCATGACGCAGACGTGGGGGAGTCCGGGTGCGTAAGTTGTACGCGTATACCGTAACAATGTTAGCGCGATTTCCAACAGGCTGCGTGCAGCGAGACGCAGCCGTGGAACAGGTGATGAGACGTCCCCGCGTGCGTGGGTGCCGCAGGCAGAATCCTATAGCACCGAGCGCAACAGAAGTCGAACAAACATCCAGATGACCGGAAGCACGGGCTCCTGTCGGTCGAACCTCAGCGTGCCGGGCCCACACGCCCTGTGTGAGGTATAAAGGAGCCCCAGAGCTGCCTCGTACCAGCACCCCGCACCCATCATCTGCTACGAAAGCCCGCATTGTGCTCCGGGGCGAGCGATGATACGCTAATTATGTACCTCTCACAGAACTGCATGGGGGAGGCGCGACACAAGCCGATGAGGCTTGCCAATATGGCCTGGGCGTGGAGAAAGAACTGATCGCAAGGGTGTTCGCGGCGCCTCAAGCCGCAGTACCGATTCGCCACGCGGGGACAGTATATCGACGCGCAAGCAATACGCGTATCAGGCACCCTCGAGCGGAGCATGACAAGTACTGTCAAGACTCGCCGTTACGCGCAGCAAGCGCGCGCCTGGGATGATGTGTGCCTCGGAGGAGCTCGTGCGGTGCTTTCATGTATAAAAGCGCAGGTGCAGAGCGCCCCACATCGGACAGCTCACCTGCCGCACTCGTCATCTGCTATATGCCCCTGCACACGTCTTTCCATGATCGGCGCCATGGGGCAACGGACGGCCCGTGTTGCGGACTGGCACTCAGTCTCTCCAGCCACGGGAATGCGCGAGCACACACGAAATTCTCAGATGGTTCATCGTCAGAGCACAAATCCTTCCAGGGTGAAAAGGGGCCGTACGAGGAGCCGGGAGTCAACAACCAGTACGTGGGCACAAGCGGCTCGGTGAAGCGCGGCGGACGGCTGGGCAGAGGATCGACTCGAGAGCACCAAGGACAGGGCACAGCAACGTGCAGCAGGCGGTATGCGCGCTTTCAGGGACATTCGGTTCGGCTCGGCGAAAACAGAGGCGGACGGCGCCTGGCGAACACGAAGGACACCAGTGTGCGCAGCCTGCGCGCCAGACGGTACGGGCCATAGTTACGCGCGCGCAGCGCAGACAGTCTGGGGCCTTCGTAAACGAGGCCAAGTGCGCGCGCTAGAGTAGCGGCGTCCGCGCCGGCAATGGCGGGAACGAAAGAGAGCGCAGCGGAGTTGGCACGTCGTGACGTCAGCCTTCCGCTTCCGGCCTCCGAGTCCTGCACAACCTATAAAAACGGCGCGACGACGAGAGCAGGCAACATAAACCCGCCGCGCCCTCATCATCTGCTACGCGCTCCCAGACTGTCTGCCGGCGATGCGATACACGGCAAATTAGAGGGTACATATACTGGGACACGGCCGGATGTCCTGGATACCTCCCATTGACAGACATACGCGCACTGGTGGATCGGAAGCTGTGTATTCCCTCGTACCTAGAAGAGGTGTGACACATCTTGGTTGTGCATCCGATGCACTGCAAAGCGGACGATATTCCAGTCGGATCAAGCAGCACTCACGTCCCTGCATCTGGCGGGCGGTATAGGTCTCCGCAGAGCAGGCAGAGGGCAAAGCAGCTGTGACAGTGCGTCGCTCATCATCGGCTACCCGTGTTGCGCAGAAGGAGATCCCAGTGCGTCGGACGGGCATCGCGCGGAATCGTACGGTATAGTATACCAAGCGACGCAGACTGTGCACATTGGGAGACACGGCTGCAGTCGTGGGGAAGCGTGAAGACAACCAAGGGGATGGACCGACGGATGGCCGAGAAACAAAGAGAGAGTCAAAGCGCGGGTGCACCTCAGCTTCTCAGGCGCGATGTCACCGTCAAGTGAATCTGCATATGGCACGTTTTTTCAAGGGTTCATACAGGAGATGACCACAGATCGTCCTTGCTTTCCAGAGGGCGGAAGCCCAGTCCGGTTACAAGAGAAGAAGCTGCCAGTGCGGCCGATCCTCAGATGATAGCAGTGAAGCAGGCATACTAGTAGACGGCGGAAGCGACAGGATCGCACGTCCAGACGGGACCTGAACAAAGCATCCCGCACTGCGGTTTATGCTGAGCTGCACTTCGGCATCGAAATGGCTGGCCCAGGCAGGGTAGGACGCTCCGTGCCTGCAGTCGTCTATGAGTCATGCGCCGGGGTGCTATACGGCAAATACGGCATCAACGTAGCATAGCATCATCGGGAGCACTGCGCCGGCGCAGATCCGCCTATACGAGATGATACCGTGCCACGGCGCACAAAACGCGCGAGGCTCCATATAAAGCCCCTCGACAGAGCCAGAGGGTCGAGCAGCACTGACGCCGCGCTCATCATCTGCTATGCCAGTCGACAGCTCATCGTACGCCCGCTGCACTGCCCGGGGGGTTCCGCTGTCAGGATGAGAATCGCGCAACAAGTTGACGAGCCCCGAAGGAGACACGCGGACCGCGGACCGCAGTGAGAGACTGCCCAGAAATGCACTGTGCGAAGGACCGGCGAATAAATTCTGCGAATGCGGGATGTTACGCACCAAGGAGGGTAGAAGTCCTTCCGAATGCCCACAAATCGGAAAATACACGTGGCATTGACGGGGGAGACGTGAGGACATACGAATGAAGCATAGTCAATAGATTGCTCCAAAATGGAACAGCGAATACACATCTCGCTGCTAGAGACTGGATCAAGTGCGTATCGTGCGTGAAGAGAACAGAGCAGTGTACCAGAGCTGCGCCAGTGCCTTCCCGCCGCAATTGTAAAAGAATGAAAGGTGGAGCCAGTAGCGCTCGGTGCAGCATAAAGCACGCTTTATCTAAATTCCCAGCGTTCGGGTTCGCAAGTATGCCGCGCGGGCAGCGGCCTCGAGTGCCTGGGTCGACGCAGGCAAATGACAAGGCTGAAAAATGACAAGCGCAGCGCTGAAGCAGCGGCGCGCACGGGACGGCAACACGATGAGCAGACGGAGGGTGCGAGCGGGCGGATTGGAACTGGTCATAGGCTCATCTGGCCCGGAAGAGCGGACGAAGAGCCGAGCGGAGTTTGCGGATGCTGTGCCAGACGATGTCTCGCGAAGCCAAGCACGCACAAACAGAACGCGTGTTCGTTCCGACCTGGGCAACGCTTCCGATATGTCGGACACGGACACCCGCGCGGGCGATATGGGTCGCTCAGAAGGGCGGACGGTGTGCGTAAGACTTCCATCTTGCGCTCAAATTGCGTCTCACAGCTGCCAGACCTGTCCTAACTACGACGAACGCAGCCACAGCCTCGGCGGGCCGCATGATTCCCAGAAAACAGGACTCGTGCACGGAATGGCTCCCTCCCGAACTGCTTGGACTCGCTTTTGAGCATTTGCCCCTGCACGACGCCATTGCAGCTTCGCATGTCTCGCGTTACTGGCGTGCCACCGCGCTCGCCACCCCGCGGCTCTGGGCAACCATCCGAAAGACCTGCCGGACCGAGAACGATTTCGAGTTCGTCAAGACCCTGATATCTCGCTCTGGTAGCATTGCAGACGTCTCCGTCATGTGCTACCATCCCCAAGTGGGCGGCCTGCTGAGCCTGGAGAGCCACGACAACGACGACAACAACTTCGGTGTCTTGATCCGGCCTTATTTACACAAAATACGCGTCCTGAACTGGTACTCGCGGTCTCCGCCGCTTTCTCTCCGCAACGCAGCGCCGTCTTTGCAGCGTTTATGGGTAACGGGACTGCTGGATATCCCACAGGACCTTCTAGCAGGCGGGTCGGGCACTCTCCGCGCCTTCCGCTGTGGAATCGCCCGTTTGCCCGCCGCATGCCCCGCCCTGTCCTCCGTGACCGAGCTGCGCCTCGACGATCTGCAAATAGACTCAGCGGCGGCGGCTCCTCCCCGGCTGTTTGACCTCTGCCCGCGCCTGGAAATACTCTACGTTGCAGGCTTACGCAACACAGATGCGCATTTCCTCCTCTCCGGACCGGCGCCAGCATCCCTCTGCGATGTCACGCTCTGCTCGGACGACCCGGAATGCGACCTGATGCAGCACTTCGTGGCTCTACGCACTGCGAAGGTGCGCACGTTCGCGCTCAAGTTCGAGAATTCGGGTCGAATGGGTCTCGGCTCGCTTCCGGAAGCGTTCCTGCGCGGCGCGACGGCGCTCAGCATCCGCGAGCCGTTCGGGCCCAGAGGGAGCTGGTTCGTCGCCACGCTCCCCGACGCGCGCGAGCACTCGATGGCGCTGCCCGAGCTGTGCGTGCCCGAACTCGCACACCGCATCGTCGCGCGCAGCCTGCAGGCCATCCGCACGCTCGACATCACGATCGACGTGCTCGAGCACTTCGTCGCGGTCATAGCCGCCGTCCCCGCGCTTGAGCGCGTCACCATCCGCCTGGAGACATTCGAGGGCTCGCTCGGCGGTGGGCCCCGCCATCCCAGCACAGAGCTCGTCGGCTGGGACGCGCTCGAGTACGTCCAGCCAGTGCTCGACGCCGCGCCAAAGCTTCGGGAGCTGGTGCTCGATACGCTCGTCTCGTGGAACGCCACTGGCGCCGCGATCAACGCGCGCGATGCCGAGTTCATCCTCTCGTATCTGGAGTTCCTGGACGGCCGTCTCGAGCCAGTGCCGGAGATAACTATCCTTGGGTTCGATGCGCAGACTCTTCGCGACGTGGATCTGGGCGGACTGCCCGTCCGTTTTGACACACAGGCGGGGACGGACGAGACGCCGTACTGGCCGTTCCACGTTTCGTACAAAAGCAGCTGAAGCTGCGCCGATTTGTCTGTCCTACCTCCGTCGCCTTCTCCCATACGACAGCGCCGGTGTTCCAGCAATGGTAGAGTGCATGGCTCTCCGCCTAGTATGCACTTGCAGTCATCCCCAATGCTCTTAGCAGGACCCCAGACCACCGAGCACGCCATTTACTTCGTCTTGAGGACCCTTACAACACCCTGCGCGTTCTGTCTTTCATCGTGCGTATGAAGATACAGGGTCGCTACCGCGCCGCACGTTTAGGAGGCCAGGACGCGCGTCCTGATTCAATGGTCGTGCTGCGCGCCGAACAGAAGCCGAGCACGTAGAAAGTCCTAGGGAGCGGCGAGTGTGAATTTGCCGCCCGTCGGAGGCGCTACAGTGCATCAACAATCTCAGTGGAGCGCAGGAGCATAACGTCGGACAGCACACACGCCGTGTACAAGGCCTAGTTTGGTGTATACGGCAAACACGCACGGGGCTGTGAATTGCGCTTAGACAGAGGGGCCGCGGGCGCGCCGACGCTGAAACGAGAGATAGGAACGGGCGGCTTGAGAGCCTTCACCGGACTGGCTGCGATGTCCGTACACGACAAAACGGGGAGATCAAACGGTCTCCGAGTCGCAATCAACAGGGGTACCTTACTAATCTGCGTCGATTGCAAGCGTTAAATGAGAACGAGAAAGGGGCGCATTGACGCGTTCGTCGCCAGGGCTCACTGGCAGGACCCTAGCACGCTCAATGAGTGTCCACCATGCCTTCGTCTGTTTGTACTCGCAGTCCTCGACGACACATCACTGCTTGAATATGCGCCTGAGTTCTTCGACGCCGCGCCCGGCTATTGTAGAATCAGCGGAAATGCTCGCAGAGCGCGTTCCACGTTGCGTAGATCCTTGAACGCTGTCACGCGACATACACATCCTTACAGTCTAACATTTCGCCTTTATATTCATTCATATGTCCGCTAGAGACTCGAAAGACCGTAAATTGAGCTTACATTCGCAGTCTCAGCCACGACACATCGGATACTGGAGGCAGTTTCCGATCATGTCTCGCACGGCCAAGCACGCACAAACACAACACGCGTTCGCTCGAACCTATACCAACGTCTACGATATGTCGGGCGCGGAGGCTCGCGCGGGCGAGCTCTATCTCTCAGACGGTTACACGGTGTACGTGATTGTTCCGTCTGCTGCGCGAGCTGCGTCTGACGGCTGCCAGACCTGTCGCGACCGCGCTGGATGCTGCGAGGCATATGCATTCCGGAAAAAACGCGTTTTCTACGGAGCCTCTGCCTCCCGAACTGCTTGGAGATGCCTTCGCGTATCTGCCCCTGCGCGATGCTATTATAGCTTCACACGTTTCGCGTTACTGGCGTACCGCGGCGCTCGCCACTCCCCAGCTCTGGGCTACCATCCGGAGGACCTGCAACAGCGCGAGCGATATGGAGTTTGTGACGACCCTGTTATCTCGCGCGGGCAGTATTGCAGAGGTTTCTGCCGTCTGCCATTATCATCCCGAGGAATACTTCAATGATGTGCTGAGCCCAGAATTCGAGTACGACAGCGGTTTCGACACCCTCATCCGCCCTTATCTCCACAAGATCCGCTCTCTGAAGTGGTACAGCACGGTTCCCGCGGATTCACTCTGCGACGCTGCGCCGTTTATGGAACTCCTTAGAGTCAGCGGCCCGCTCGTCATACAACCGCGTCTTCTTGCCGGCGGGTCGGGCGCACTCCGGACCTTGCGCTTTGATACCGCCCAATTACCCGCCGCATGCCCCGCTCTGTCTTCCGTCGTCGATTTGCGCATCGAGGAGCTGCAAACAAGCCCATCAGACGCTACTCTGCGGCTGTTTGATCTGTGCCCACAACTGGAGAAGCTCTATCTTGGGGGCCTGCGCAGGGAGGACTCGCATATCATCCTCTCAGGACCTCCGCCCCTCCCTCTCCGGTCGGTGACCCTCATATCCGTGGACCCGGAATGCGACTTGCTGCAGCACTTTGCAGCTCTACGCACGCCGAAGGTCCGCATGTTCGCGCTCAAATTTGCGAAATCGGGCCGTTCGGACCTGGGGTCTCTCCCAGAAGCGTTCTTGCGGGGCGCCACAGCACTCAGCATCCGGGAGAGGTACAGCCCGACAGGGAGCTCGTTTATAGCCACGCTGCCAGACGAGCGCGAGCACTCGATGGCGCTGCCGGAGCTCTGTGTGCCGGAACTCGCGCACCGCATTGTGATGTCCGGCGCTGCCCGCCTGCAGTCGGTCCGCGCGCTCGACATCACGATCGACGTCCTTGAGCACTTTGTCGCTGTGGTGGCCGCGGTCCCATTCCTCGAGCGCGTCACCATCCGCCTGGAGACATTTGATGCCTCGCTCGGTATTCCGCCACGCCATCCTGACACAGAAATCGTCGGGTGGGACGCGCTCGAGTACGTCCAGCTGGTGCTCGACGCTGCGCCGCAGCTACAGGTGCTGGTGATCGATACGATCCTCTCGTGGGACTGCAACGCCGCCTCGGTTAACGCCACCGATGCCAAGTTCATTCTCTCCCATCTGGAGTTTCTGGATGGCCGTCCAGCGCCCGTGCCAGACATAACTGTCCGAGGGTTCGCTGCCGAGACCGTGCGAGACGTGGATCTGGCCGGGCTTCCTGTCCGTTTTGACACAGAGGCAGTTATGGACGAGGCATCGTATTGGCCGTACCAAGTTGCGTACAGGGATTACTGAACTGCTCCCCCAAATTTATATATCCTGTTGCTCGTGCCCGCAACCGATCAATTCCTGTTTCTTCCCTCCTGTGACAGCACCATGGTGCCGGTAATGGTAGCGGGTTTGGCGCTTGATATCGCATACGGAAAGAGAGACTCTGTGGCATCAGTTGGCAGATTTCGATTGACCAGAGTCAGCTCGGCCCGCTCATACGGGGAACACGTTTTCCTAATGATGGAGAGTAGCGCGCGAGACCGTATGATTGTCCGGGATCGAGACTTGGGGCGGCGCAGGGTGAAACGAGATTGCTTGCGCCTGGTCAGACATGTGCGCCCTGCGGCGGCGGAGAACGGCTGCACGGATGCGGGAAGGCATTGCTTGCGCGCCTCGGTATACCACTGAGAGCCTCGACACGAGACTATGCGTTGTTGATGCTCGAAAACTGTACACATCTGCACCCTCGTCCAGCGTTGAATCCTCCCGAGGTCAAGCGGCGCGTCGACGTTTGTCGCCGGGGCAGAGGAGTGACGCAAGCCGGCTCAGAAAATGCCCCGTGTGCCTGCAGTTCTTCGTTCGCGCGCTGCTGGAAAGAGCGAATGCCCCGCTGCTGGCATACTCGGTCAGGCTGCTGGCGCACTTCTTCGACGCCACGCTCCGGCTCATCGTCGCGCTGCCGGACGTCGACCTTCCCGCGCTCCGCATTCGTCTATTACATAGTCAGCAAAGATGCCCGCATAGACGAACGTGCCACAAGGTCCCGAGGGTCAGCGACACGTCCGATGCGCTTTCCAACCTGCTCGCCACGCTGTGCCTCGTGATCGAAGCGGGGCTCAAGAACCGACCGAACCCGTTGAACCGGCACGCCGCGAGAGCCCTTCGTCCGTCCGTCCATCCGTTCATCCGAGCTGGTTGAGTCAGGTAGTAATATAGAGCAGGTTTCTTCTCATCCACAACAGCATTTTGTGCTATTGCTGTCTCAGCGATCCAGAGGCGCACCCAGTACTTCGCTGTTCCAACTGACTTCAGACTCATTTGTAGTGGTAAGAACGGGAAATACGGACAGAGTCGGTAGTATAAGTTAACCAATATTGCAAGCAAGTATGATTCAGAGCCGCACGCGTACTTCCAGGAAAATATTACAAGGAAGAAGCTCAGCTGCGTTCGCAGTAGTCCCACAGGCCCGAGTCCCAATCCTCCGGCGAGTACGTTCCAGGGAATTCTTCTGACTCAACGAGAGAGAATACCTCGGAGAGTAGGGACTCGGAGACGGGGGTCAACATTGTCACACCGACGAGGCGCAACTGCGGCGGGCGGGAGCTCTCCCATGCGAGGCCGCGGCCGAGGAGCGCAGCCTGGCTTGAGTCGACGGTCAGCGGTGTGTACGGCGCGAAGAGCGTAATCTGCGCGAGTCGCGGGCAGGATATGAAGCGTCCTGGAGGTGTGTCGCCGAATGACACGAACTTTGGGTTGAAGGCTTCCGCGGCTTCGGCTTCCCACGGCCAAAGGCCGCCGAGTGGCGAGAAGCGATATGGGGTAAGATCGACCTTGATATGTTCCGCTGCTTCGAGAACGATGTAGCGGCGGAACAGCGCGGTGATGACGTTGTTGTCGACGCGGAGGTACGTCACCCGGCCAAGCAGCGCAAAGCCGAGCAACGGAGACGTCGGTGACTCGTCCTTGCCGTAGACCAGTGACGCGCGCCGCCAGGTCAGGTCGGATGGGGACAGCATAATCATGGCCAGATCGTGGCCGCGATTAATGATTCGCAGAGCCAGCCTGGAGCTTGTCGCGGGCAAGGTACGTTCAATGGCGGCCCATGCGGGCGTACGCAAGGAATACACGTGGACTTCGTGTACGCCCTGCAGGGAGACAGAGTGACTTATGCAGCGCAGAAGGGTGTCCGCGGGAGTGTAATCAAGCACGGACAGGACGCGCAAGGATAGACCAGTCAGCGTCAGGCTAGGCATCCGCGCACTTGTCCCATTTCCATAGTCTTCAAGCTGGATATCCATTGCATTGGGAAAGTGCTCTGCCATATTGATGTCAGGGAAGTCGCCGGGGGACGATAGGCAGACACGTCGGACACCAGAAAACACCGGGTGAGCTACTTGCCCGATGTCAATCAACGCCAGGCGTACATGTCGCAAATTTGGCGCATGATTCCCAAGGAACCCAGCGGGGAACATCGGTAGAATGGCGGTGCCGGGCTCGTGGAGCTGTCTGCAATCGAGGCCCAGAGATCTGAGCCTCGGAGCCTCGCAGCACAATGCGTCGAGCACCAGCGGCATGTGAGAGAGCGGGATCCCGATATCCAAGTCGACTATCCACGGGAGGACGAGGGGAAGGATGGGTGCGAGGGCGTCGACGACCGCCTGCACCAGTAATAAGCCAGCGGGCAGGTCATCGTTGTTGACGAGGTCAAAGTAACAGATGCTGAGGCGGACAAGGCACTCGTAGCGTACAGCGTGTCGGGCTACCTCCGAAAAGGCATATGCGCGAGAGATGAAGTTATGCGACGGGAAATGGATCCGCCAGCGAATGTGCAATCCTGCCGCATACGCTGCGGTGTGGAAAGCACGTGAGACGGCGGCAATGCGCCTTTGCTCGACCGGGTTGAGGTGCGAGAGAATGGTAGCTAGGATTTCGGGCGGGAGGACCGGGATCGTCTGGCGGTCACAGGGAAATAGGAGAGCACAGCCGCTGGAAACGGCGTCGTGGGCAAGTGTCAACAACTGAGAAACAAAGGCGAGCATATCCACGGGTCTCAAAAATGCGAGAGGAGTCCACCCCGCGCGATTATAATGCCAGAACGGTTCTTTGTGCCACAGTGGCGCGCGGCATGACATCAAGGAAATAATGCAATGCGGGCACAATCAGAGGACAATGCAAACCTCGGAACGCCGGGAAGCTGCTGAAAAAGCTTACGGTATCCGGAGTCAAGCCCGCGCGGTCATGTGCTACACGACGACGACAACAACAAGTACGGAATCGGCGCGAGTATTTGCCACAGCCAGGGCACCGGGTGCAAAATATCATTGATATGCGCAATTGTCTGCAGAAGGCTGTGCGAGAGGTCAGCGCGTAAGCCCGCTAGCACGACGCGAGTACGACAGAGACGTCGACTGGGCGCTCTGGCTCGCTGCAGTGATTGGGTCGTCAAGCGCCTGCACGCGACGCAGCCGCACTGTATCCCGTGGAAGCCCGCGCGGCGCACGTACGAGGTCTGCAGAGAGAGATGCCACGGGACCATATGACTAGCGAGTTCGAGAACACATTTCTGTCTAGCGGGTGGGCAGTGGGGAGACGGAACACAGAACAGACTGGTACACAGCACGTCATAGCAGGAAAAACCACAAATGGGGTGCCCAGAGCGACGTATCCTATCCAATGGAGTGGGAGTTGACACGCGCCTGTCGCGAGTGCTCGATATCATGTGCTTAGATATCCAGCGACGACGAGCGAACCAATACAGCGGCACTGGAAGAAGCTTCGAGCACGCACAGAGATGTCAGAATACACAACCCGCCTGCGGGAAGAGCGTGTGCACATGATATCGGTCAAAGGTGAATAAGCAGCGCACGGTGTGCATGATGATGGATCCGGAAAGAGGAGCGGAGCGGAGTTTGCGGATGCATCGCGGCTTTCTCTCCTCCACGTCACTCGTCGGTCTGCGGCATCCACATAGTCAGCATTCCTACACAATTGCTACAGCCGCTGAAGCTTTGCACTTTTACAGCAGCTTTTCTTGCGCTCTGCACCTCGCGCATTGTCTCACTGGTCCCAGGGCAGACCGAGGCGCATGTCGGACAGTGTTCCTCTGGCAACCCAAGATTCCCTCTCAGCCTCGATCTTTGTTGATGACGGACCGCGCGTGCTCACGGTCATCCTGCTCAGCCATTGCCTCGACTAGTCGCTACGCTTTCTGATGTCCTGCAAGCCGTTCGCGATCCCGAGCGATCCGTCCAGGCGCACCTTGCACAGTCTGGAGTCTTTCGCGGCAGCGTCTCTCGAATTTCCCCTCGCATTATCTCTGCTTGTCACTTCCTATAAGACGAGTGGCCCGTGCTCCCCGCACTCCAGAAGGTTCATCACGGTCTCTGGAACCTCTGCATGCGCCATCTCGTCGCGCCCCATCGGTGCGACGAAGAGGCCGAGTTTCGCGTGCAGCGTCGATGGGAAATTGATAAATACTCGAAATCTCGCACGGAGCACGAAGCGGCGCTCTATCCTTGGGAAAAGGACTACATCACCGACGCCTTGCTTCTGTTCAGAGGATTTCTATGCCTCGCGTTGATCTACTATACGGCGTCGATCCCGCGTATTGAGGAACCAAATGAACTGTTATCTCGCGCGCAAACGGCCCGCACAAGCGCTTCGGTTCTTTGACGGCTGCTGGCTGACAGATCCCAGACAACTGTTTCCATCTGGGCCGGCGCAAACCAGCGCTAAGCTCGCAAGGGGATGCAATACCTGGCAAGACGACGGCCCATCATGATAGTTGATCCTGAACGCAGTCATCCAGCTCGTCCACCCACGCGTCTCTGATCTGCTCTTCGACGTTGGCACTGTGGCGTCGCGTCTGGGCAGCCCGATCTTTCATATTGAACACGCTTTGCGCTCAAAACGAGCCTGGACGGTCAGTCATTGGAGACGCCCTAGTCCACCTAGCAAACACAGAAGCTGGACGACGCACCGTCGCTGCGCTACCTTATGCATTGCGCTGCGCCCCGTACGCGCACGCTGACGATATGTACCGCTTCCTGGGGCCGCATATGCCTCTGTACCGCTTCGCGTTCGCCGCAGCCATGAAATTGCACCTGCAGACCCGCGTCGAGCACTCGCAGACACTCATGATTTACAATCATTTACTTCCACTCGGACTCCGAGAGCGTACAAGACCCGCGCTTCCAAGTCTCCGACGGGGAGGTTCTCCTAGAAATCGACGAGGAACCGCGCGGGTGGGCTGTGCTCGCTGTCCTGCGGCTCGCTATCCAGGCTCTGCCCGCTGATAAGCATTGATCTCGGCCGGGGTGCGCGCTCACGACACTCGACGAGGAGAAGGGCGGCCGGGCGCCGCTCCCGACGTGCACAGAGTGGAAGCTCGCGCGGTACTGTGGCAGAGCCTGCAGCCGCGGCCTAGACGCGCGGAGGGCACAAGGAGCTCTGCCGCGTCTTCTGCGCGGGCGCCTCGGCGAGCGGGCGCGAGTAGGTTCTCATAATACAACAGACCACCATCTCGGACGCGGAGATCGTGCTTGCGAGGCGCTGAGCCGCGATTACGTGGACATCGTCATGCGCTGCACGTTCTCGTTCGAGGACGATAATGCAGCTGACGTGTTGCGCAGTTTCCCGACATTCACAATACGCTCAAGCCGCGCGGTGGGCAGGTGCTGGGTGCTGAGGAAGATCCCGGGTGGTCAACGCATGTTGCAAAGATGTATCGAATTGAGGACTCCGAACACTCGTGAGTTCGATTGCTGGCCCAGCACTGCATTCACTTCAAAGCACCTTATTGAACCTGCGTGGCATGCGGCAACGATGGTCATGATACGTTCTCAATGATGTCGTTCATGCTGCACGGCCGCGAGCATTGGCATCAATAGTTCCTCTGCGAGATGGTAGATTCGAACGACTGGTTTACATTGAGGATCTGGAAACGGGAATGGCGCGGGCGATACAAGAGCTTCAGTGTTGATCATGGCGTGTCTCGCCGGGCGCGCTAGGTCAACGATTCCGGCTGGACCGGCACAGACCATGTGTCACTCTGCACCCAGTGGCTGCAGATATACCATTCCGGACCTCGCCCGCAATGGCCACGTCTCCGGCGCAGGTTGTCAAGTGCGAACTGCAAGCGCGCGAGCGCGCGCGGCATGCTGCAGTCGCTCGGGAGCAGGATGCTGCAGATACAGATGTGAACCTGTGGCTGGTCCGAGAGCAGGTAGCCGTCCGCGAGAAAGCAGACGACGCGCTCCAGGAACTTGACATCGTAGCTTCCCGGGTCCAGCGTGACGAACTTGAGCGGCGGTACGAGGATAGGGGGCCAATAGCATTCGCCTGAGAGATAGTCGCGGGCGATTGCGGGATCAAAGGACGCGTGGAGCGGGGCGTCCGAGGGAGGACACAGTGCGAATGTGCGCGCGAACCAGTGCGCCGAATCTGGGTCGATGATGCAGGACTGCGACTTCAGATGCCGGTCGCGGTGCGCCCAGATCTGCTGCCAGATGTTGATTGCATGCGCCTCCCAGGCGGGGTGCGCGAGTCTCAGGGCGTAGGTTCGATACTCGCTCTCCTCGGAGGTTTGGACATGGAACCTGATATAGCCACCCCATGGCCCGCTGCCAGTCTCCCACAAAGGGGCGCTCGTCTCTAGATATGCGCCCCCAGCTATGAGGTGCCGGACGATTGGATGCAGATCGTGCGGCGCTGCGCGAAAATTACTCTTGTCGATGATATCGAGATCGCGAAGCAATCCGGGCGGGATGAGGTTCAAGATAGCCATCGTGTGGGCAAAGGGAACACTAAGGGCGAGGCGCTCAAGCGACAACGGTGGGGAGCAGGTGAGTTTGATAGAGCTCGCATCCGAATCCTTAGTTGGTTCCGAAGCTGGAAGCTTGAGCGTGACAAGGAAGTGGCAACAGCGAAATATTTCATTGATGTGCGTTCTGCCAAGTTGCTCGATTGTTGAATTAATCGAGAGAAAGGTGGTGGTATTAGAGGCGGAGAGTTCATGAAGGGCGGGCACGAGCGCACAAGAGAGCAGGAGAGACCGTAAACGAGGGGCCCGCATGACGATCACTGACGAGCGATCGAGGCAGTGGTAACTGAAGTCGACGAGCTCGTCGAAAGTGATGCTCCCGTCAACAAAAGAGGATATCGCCAGGGTAGAAGCCAGATTTATGGATAAAATACGTATCCGGGAAAGCTGCGGCTGGAGAAGTGTTGCCAGAGAACGACTGATCTGCTGCCAGTCCGTCCGTGGTTTCGGGTGCAGCGTCACATCCAGTAGCGCGGAGCCACTCCTATCCAAAAGGAAAGGCGTTTGGGCCAGATCTACCGAGTTCCGCACGTCGATAGTCGCCCAGAAAGATCCCAATGACAGTGCAACATGACGCAGCCGTCTGGAAACAGCAGAGATTGCCACCATATCCGAGGGCATATATCGGGTTGAGAGAAGGATCTGACTAATGATATCATGTGGCAGTTGGTCAAACGCGTGTGGCCTTGGTACAGAGACAGGTACCACTGGGCCTGTGATGGATGTGGAAGATGGCACCGCCGTTCGATCTGGAAGGAGCACTAGGCGAGAGCACAAGTAGTGGCGCGGGACATGGAGTGTCGCCAGTGTGCCATTGAGCAGAAAAACAAGCCACGCCAGGATGAGATTCAAGCTCTCGCTTCCTATCAGTGAGATCGACTCAACTGGCCATTTTGCGCTATCAGAACAGGCCATAGGATTTTAGGATATGCGCACCAGTTGAATGAAGGCCAGGCATTGGGTTGGAATGATTTTGGGATGAGCGGCTGCGGAAATCGGACCTGCGGCGATACAGGCTTGGGGAAAGCTGCACCGGTCGGAGTTTGACTTGACCGGCCCGCCGGAGATAATCTCCTGAAGGTACCAGGAGTGTATCCCGAAAATGCCCTTCACTCGTCCGGAGAAAGATGGATCGAACTTAGGGGAGGTATACGACTATTCCTGGTCTTCCTTGGGTCTTCCCCGTCGTACATCGGCTTTGTTTTCCGCCGTACGGCCGGCAAGCCGCAAGCAGAATCCAAACCAGGCGCGAAGCAAGGAACTGCTTGACTGACCCATTGGAAAGCTCTCGCCCCAGGGTAAAAGGGTCTTTACACAATGGATTTCCAGAGGATGCCAGTACTGAGTGTACGCGAAAGAGATAACTAGCTCAGACTGAACGGGCTGGGTACGCCGCGCGAGCCAGACGGTGATGAGGCGACATACGAGGGTGGCTTCTTCTCGATGCGGAGCAGGACCAGTGAGTTGAGACGAGCCTCTGCGCCTCCAGCACGTGTGCCGCGGTAATGGTCATATATCTGCACAGAGGAATACGCACGGTGAAAGACATGCCTGGCTGTCGGGATGCGGGTTTAGACCGTTGGGGATAACTGAAATGGAATACTATGCGGTGAGAAGTGGAGTGAGCCGGATTTTTTATCCGGTACCGGGCAGAAACCCCAGTACCATTGCTGGACCTAGGCGACGAAACTAGGACAGACAAATGCGAGGAGCATTTCAAGAGCCCTTGTACGAAACATGAAACGGCCAGTACGGCGTTTCGTCCATCCCCGCCTGTGTGTCAAAGCGGACGGGCAGCCCGCCCATATCCACTTCTTGTACGGTCTCGGCATCGAACCCGAGGATAGTGATCTCAGGCACCGGCTCGAGACGGCCGTCCAGGAACTCGAGGTAGGAGAGGATGAACTCGGCGTCTTGCGCGTTGATTTCTGCGCCGGCGGCGTTCCACGAGACGAGCGCGTCGAGCACCAGTGTCTGCAGCTTTGGCGCGGCGTCGAGTACAGGCTGGACGTACTCGAGCGCGTCCCAGCCGACGAGCTCCGTGTCGGGATGCCGTGGCGGGCCGCCGCGCGAGCCCTCGAATGTCTCCAGGAGGACGGTGACGCGCTCAAGCGCGGGGACGGCGGCTATGACCGCGACGAAGTGCTCGAGCACGTCGATCGTGATGTCGAGCGTGCGGATGGACTGTAGGCGCGCGGCGCCGCACCCCATGACGCGGTGCGCGAGTTCTGGCACGCAGAGCTCGGGCAGCGCCATCGAGTGCTCGCGCGCGTCGGGAAGCGAGGCGATGAACCAGCTCCCTCTGGGCCCGAACGCCGGCTCGCGGATGCTGAGCGCCGTCGCGCTGCGAAGGAACGCTTCTGGGAGAGATCCGAGGCCCAGGCGACCGGATTCCGCGAACTTGAGCGCGAAGGTGCGGACCTTCGGAGTGCGGAGAGCCACGAAGTGCTGGATCAAGTTGCATTCCGGGTCCGCCGTGCCGAGCGTCACGGCGCGGAGAGAGACGGGCGGGGGGCCGGAGAGGAGCAGATGTGCGTCCTGCTGGCGTAGGCCCCCGACGTAGAGCGTTTCCAGACTCGGGAACAGATCGAACAGCCGGGGAGTGACGCCCTCTGGGCTTGTTTGCAGCTCGTCAATGCGGAGCTCGACGACGGAAGACAACGCGGGGCATGCGGCGGGTAATTGGGCGGTATCACACCGCAAGCTCCGGAGTGCGCCCGACCCGCCGGCTAGGAGACCCTGTGGGATGACCAGCACCCCTCTGACCCTCAGGTGCGCCAGAAACGGTGCAGCGTCGCAGAGAGAATCCGCGGGTGCCTTGTCGTGCCACTTCAGAGAGCGTATCTTGTGGAGATGCGGGCGGATAAGCGAGTCGAAGCCGCTGTCGTAGTCGAAGTCCAGGCTTAGCAGGTCATCAGAGGAGTCCCCCGGGAGATAATGGCAGACAACAGAAACATCTGCAAGGGTGCCCGCACGAGACAGCAGGGTTGTCACAAAGCCGATATCGATCGCGTTGTCGCAGGTCTTCTGGATTGTAGCCCAGAGCTGCGGGGTGGCGAGAGCCGCTGCACGCCAGGAACGCGAGACGTGCGAAGCTGCGATGGCATCACTCAGGGGCAAATAGGCAAGGGCCAGCCCAAGAAGTTCGGGAGGCAGCAGTTCCGCGGAAGAGTCCTGTTTGCCGGGTTCCACGTGGCTCGCAGAGTCTGTTGCTGCGTCCGTCGCGGTCAGGACAGATCTGGCAGCAGTCAGACGCAGCTTGGGCTGCGAGACGGAAATATCACGCACGCCGTGCATCCTTCGGAGCAATCAAGGTCCCCTGCGCGGGTGCCCGTGTCCGACATATCGGAAACGTTGCACTGGTTTAAGGAAGGAACACGTGTTCTGTTTGCGCGTGCTTGGCTTTCCGAGACATCGTCGGGCACAGCCTACAGTATCCGATGTGTCGTCATTCGGATAGGGAAGCTCAACTTGCTAGTGCGTGACACTCGGGTGGAGACGAGGGTGTACGCTTATATGAGAGATGCGATCAAGTTACTTCGCGGGAAGGGATTTGGCATGAAACTGCGACATGTCTCCCGTCTCTACGCATTCCGAACGCTGAACATGAGTTTCCTGGCCTGAGCCTGACCTATCGCAATCAGAAAGGCTCAATATGGGGAGATACACGGATAGGTAAGCGAAGAAAAAGCCTCAGGGGATAGTTAACTGCAATCTCGATGTGCTATGCGAGCTCCAGTGCGCAGAACTTTAGCAGCGCCAACGAATGTTCGCGCGAGCCAGGAAACATGTCCACAAACGAGCTGCCCCTGAGTAGCAAGCAACGGCTCCCTTATGTAGAGACCCATGGCGCCGCGCAGGGACGTCTCGAATATAGCGCCGAGGGAGGTACGACGCGACGTTGAACAGTCAAGGGAGAACGTGAGCACGCCCGGCGTGCCGCGGGTGGTACTACCCGCCGTAAACAATCGGGGGAAAATATGCGCACCTTCGGTGTATGCAGGCACGCTGAGCGGCTCGTCTGCTCCCATTGTGTCCCACGATCTGAGCGTCACCGAGCGGAGAGCCGTAGTCGGCGGACCAGGGCCCGAAGAGAAGTATATGCGAGGTTTTGTCGCGTTGGCCTCGTATATGGACCATTTACAATCGCTATCAGAGATTGAAGAACAGGTCAACGGTCTTTCAATCAGCAGTCGACGAAAGAAGACAGCACCGGACACGTGGCCTTCTGGCTCGGAAATAGAGCACCTTATAGCCAGCACCGTATGAGGCGCATGAATCAGAGATCGATCAATTGAGCAAACATCGCTAGAGCGGGGCCGGTACGCGGAAGGAAAAGAAACACGTTGCATCCGTAAACTCCGCCCGGCCCTTCGTCCGCTGGTCCGACCGCTCTTCCGGGCCAGGAGAACCTGTGGCCAGTTCCGATCCGCCCTCCCGCACGTCCAGTCTGCCAGTGTCCCTGTCCCGTGAGCGCCGCTGAACCAGCGCTACCTTCCGGTCTTTCGAGCCTGCACGTCACCCCAGGGCCGAGGTTTATTTTCGAACGACTATCTTCGCCCCATAAAGTCTGCAAAGGAGACTAGGGCCGAGGCACTTGGATCCGTTGTGCGCGCGGCAGACTTGCGCACCCGGACAGTGTAACTTTGGCGCCACGCACACTTGATACTGTACCGCACGCCACTGGCTCTAACGTTTTGTGCTTCGACAATTGCGGCAGGAAGGCTCTGGCGCAACTCTCGTACACTGCTCCGTTCATTTCATCCACGATACGCACTTGGCTCAGTTTCCAGCACCGGGAGATGCGTACTCTCTGGCCTTTTGTGCTATTCTCTATTCACATGTCCTCCTGTTCCCTTGTCCAATGCCTCGTGAACTTTCTTATTGCAAGATCGGACAATGCACGCCCGACTTCCATTCCGAAACGCCAACTTTGCGTTCCGAGGCGCAGCATGGACTTGGGCGGCGGAAACGTCCTCACTTCCATTCTGAAACGTTTTTTGTCCAGGCCGAAACGCCCAACTTCCATTCCGAAACACCCGACTTCCATTCCGAAACGCAGCATTTTACCCTTCCGAAACACACTTGTTACCCTTCTGAAACACAGTCACTACCCTTCTGAAACACATGTACTACCCTTCTGAAACACCCTTATTACCCTTCCAAAACACCCTTAGTACCCTTCTGAAACTTCCTTATAACCCTTCTGAAACGTCCTTAGTTCCATTCTGAAACGCTCCCAGTTCCATTCCGAAACGCTGTTAGGCCAGGTCTTGAAAAGTCACCAAAGGAGGCATCAGAAAACTCTAAAACCCTCATGACAAATACCGATAATTCAAATGAAAAATATAGGGGTAGGTGCCAAGGTGCCAAGACCGTCCCCTGATTTGATATTGCATTTCCTTTTATTTTTCTGAGACGCCTGCCAGCAAACAGATTGTGCACCTGATAGAGCACATTAATAAATCATGTTTGGTATCTAAAAATATCCAAGAATCGGGAGAAAAATCATGAGCCACTTTGCGAATTGCCATATTGGGTCAGAAACCTGATGTAGGTCCGTTCTGAAGCTCTTAGTGGGAGAAACAAATGGTGCAGGGATTGGAAGAAGTTCAAACTGTGCAAGTAGTGTCTCAAAGTACTTGAAAATAATGGGGTGAAAAAAGATTGATTGGGTACATGATAGTGCTGAGTAAGAATCTGTTACCAGATAATCAACATCAGGTTTGATTGATTGGATAAGTATAGACAAATGCTAAAATGTGAACTATACCTGGAAAGACTGCCTTATAAGTTCTGTATTAAAATAAGGTTTGATAGCCAAACCAAGGCTTGATTCACCGAACAAGGTATTGCTACATGACATAACACCAGCACCCAGGCAGAACATGTTGTGCATAGAGGATCATTGTTCCGCACAAGAGGTAGGAAGGGTGAGTTCGAGGCAGGCAACACCCACTCCTGATGGAGGTCCATTGAACTGCATGGAACTTGTAAGGAACCAGCAAAGACCACTCTATGAATCAGGAGAAATGAAGATGATCAGAAAGAGGGAACCATCCTCAGAAGAAGAAGGCTGCAAAGACTTCAGCTACTACTACTACTACGCAAGAGTAACTGATGTGGTCACAAATGCGGTACACAGAATGCGGTAGAAAAAAAGTAAAGAGGTAGAGAGATGGTCACCACATAACGACAAGTAAAGTCGATACAAAGCTCAGCGAGCGTCCGAGTCTCCCAGGGCTCGGAGCTCTGACAGCACGTTGCCGGCCGGCTTCCACGTGGCTGGCCAGGACATGCGCCCAGTACATGGCTGCGGCGAGTCTGAGGTGAGGGCTTAACTTAAACACAACTCTAAGTTGTTGAAATTTCAAGGACTTTAATACCGGCCCCCATGCGAACTCTACCAGGACGTCACCAGACTTGAGTTGTACCGAACCTCAACCAGACCACCGGACTGCTCTCACTGGGCTCAACCCAGGCTACACGTTGGTCAGGAGATTGCATGATGATTGGGGGTGTTGCCTATTGGTCTTATATACATGGGGGAATCGACTCATGAGATGAGAAGGGAAATCCTGCCTATCGGTATGCGGTCCGCGACTGCAGAGCCAATGAGAATGCGAGTCTCGAGTCAGAACGCGGGGCTGAGAGGCCAGATTGAGTCTGCCTATCGTCAGCTGTCCGTGCTGCTGAACTTCTTGGAGTAGATAACCAGTCAGTTGTGTATTCCCTGTACCCTCCTGCTGGGTGATACCTATGTTTGTATTGCCACACCTTCCTCTGAGGGCATTCCCAGTGCTTTATAAAACCCACTGCACTCCCAGCGTCAAGGCAACAGGGACTCCTTCTAGGGCTCCTCGCTACTATGTCACTATACTGACACTAGATTTGAGCTGCTTTGCACACCATCAATACATCTCACTCTGTTTCCCAATACCTTGCCTGAGTGTTGAGTTCAGCAAGTATCCCCAGTTATCGTAACAGCTATTGTGTCTCTGGAGAATGAAGTAACATTCAGTATATATTACAACTCCCCCAGGCATAATCATTGGTACAAGTGTGGAGCAGGCCAAGACTGGCCTGTGTGGGCCTACAGTTTGCTTGTGTGGACCTACAGTTTGCAAGCTATGCATGCACTGAAACAAGATTGTGTTGGCCTATATGGATTGGACACTATGTTGAAAAGGATAGGAGTGGCCAACTTGTGGGTCTATCACATGACATGCTGATTCAGCACCGGCATCCCTAAAGAGCGTGCAGGACAGCATTTCCCCAAGTTCTTTTTGCGCAGAAAGTTGCATTTACAAAATATCAACATTGCTGCGCGAAAAAAATTTCGAGAGGTGCTGTCCTTTGACCTCTTTAAGGATCCCGGTGTAACCGGATGACTTGTCGGAATGCTAGAACTACGTGGATGGGTCAGGGACCTACCACGCTGGCTATAGATGTCACGGCAGAGCACACCACACTCGCCAGGACTGGCGCTGAGGAGGGGAACTATGCGAGCAAGAACATGGGTGGTGCATTGACCAGACCAAATCTGGGGATCAGCCCAGAGGGCCATCCGCCCTATATACACATCATGAGAACGCCGGAACGAGACTATCCCGGATCACCGTACTGCCTCGAGAGAGGTCGCCGATCTGAGCCGAAGCCCGCGATGTCCTCGAAGCCCGAAGTGGCTCGACGAATAACCCATAACCGAACCCGTCCCCGCGAACCCGCGATCGAGCAGGCGTTGGACATACCGGGATATGCATCGAAGACTCCTCGAAGGGCAACAGCCTCTCGCAGACCATCGTAGAGCCCCGAGCGCGTGAGGGGGCGAAGATGCGGCGCGAGCTGGTGCCGCTGCAGACGTACATCGCGATGTGGCGGCTCGTCGAAGTCTCTGGGATGTAGAGCGAGCGTGCGAAGGACGTCGGAGAGGTGTCTCGAAGGTATCCCGGATGGCACGAGGTCGGGGGAGCGTCTCTGTCGAGAGAGCAGTGTCGAGGGGTATGGCGGGGAAGAGCGCGGACAGCGCTGCAAGCCAACGGCACGAGATACCGGCGCATACACGACACCCTAGAGGTGAGAGAGGGTGGGCGAAGATATCCCGGGTGCAAGAGACACGAGGGGATGTCGAACGAGTGGTTCGAGATCGGGCCGCGGGACCAGAGGCCGGATATGGGCGAACCGGCCGAACGCGAGCCGCCGAGGCGCGACGGCGAGGGTCTCACCCTCTAGACGAGATGAGATCCGTTCCACGAGCAGATTCCGGGTCTGAGGTCGCCGAGGCAAGTCGTCGTCGTCGAGATAGGTCGAGTTGTCCCATAAAGGCAGCCGCGCTTGATGGGGTGCGGGTGTGGCGCGAGTCTCACCCGCCAGATCGATCCGGCTCGCGATTCCGCATCCCTAGAGCCTGGGGACTAAGCGGGATAACGAGATTTGGGAATGGCGAACTGAATGGGGAGGTGGGGGAGACTGCGAAGAGGCGAGACTTCGAGCGATGAGAGGTTGGAGCCTGCGAAGACCTCGAAAATCGCAACAATAGAACCATGTGGAAGGCTCAGGAACCTACCACGCTGGTTAAGGAATGTTCCACAGGACTCCAGATTGTACCGCATGTATCTAGATATTCAAACTGTTGAGTATATAAGAAGAGCGGGCGAGGACTTCGAGCGGTGTGATTGAACACATGCTCGAGTGCTCAAGAATCACACTAATTACACACGCACTATAGCACTAGTCACAGGTAGTGAGAGATGCCCGGTCTTTTATTACTGAATATCTATTTTCGAGAAGTAGATACGTGTGTCCCGCAGTTGTTGCCTGATTAAGTGCATCAGAGAGTCTGACCACGGACCCAAATCAATTCCCACCGCAGCAAGTCTCACACCCGGTGCCCAACCGGCTTATCCCGTGATAGATCCACAAGTTGTTGAGCTCGAGGAGCTTTTTCCCATCCGCGATGCCTCTCTATCAGCTCCTTGCGCTCTGTAGAGGTTATCGCCACTCTCAGCCCTCATCCCCAGCGCCCGTCGACCATCGCCCTCCTCGCGGGCCCCCAGCCTGCCCTGCTGGGATCTCCGTCATGCAAGCCCCACCATCGCGACGCGCCCATCACGACCCGAGACGACACGGCACCCGGCTCACGAGCTGTCTGAACTCGAAGGAGATCGCGGCCCAAAGACAAACCTCGAATCTTCCCGTTCGCGTACCGCGAGCCGCCTCGTGTCCCTTGAAGGCCTTGACAGGTCGCCGACCTATTCTGTGACGCTCGAGACCTCGTCGACCTCTGTGCCCAGTCCCGTTCAGGAATGGAGAGCAGGTGAGTAGGGGACTTAGCCTTGTCGCGCGGGCTCTCGAACGACGGGTCTCCTTCGATGTCTGTGGTCCCCCACGCGCACCTCGACACGCGTGCACACCCCCAGGGTGTTGAGCTCGAGGAGCTTTTTCCCATCGACAACGCCTCTCTATCAGCTCCTCGCGCTCTGTGGAGCTTATCGCCGCTCTCGGCCTCGACTTAGCATCCCCCCTTCTCGATCCCTCAGGCCCCACCGCCAGCACCCGCCTGCCACCGCCCTCCTCGCGGGACCCCAGCATGCCCCTATCCACTATGTAGCTGATACAATACCTGATCACCAAGTAACTGTGTTGATTCAAATACTATGTTGTGATTTGTGGCTGAAATTTATAGTTAGTGATAATAGATATGGTATTGAAGTTCTACAAAGTGCACAAATTGTTGGCGCTCTAACTCTTAGACTTGTACATAAACAGAAAAAGACTGATGCATCAAATTAAGCACATATCACAGTTGTTTGATCACTGTAACAATGTTTCCAAGCGCTTTTTGACTTTGAGACACTACTTGCACAGTTTGAACTTCTTCCAATCCCTGCACCATTTGTTTCTCCCACTAAGAGCTTCAGAACGGACCTACATCAGGTTTCTGACCCAATATGGCAATTCGCAAAGTGGCTCATGATTTTTCTCCCGATTCTTGGATATTTTTAGATACCAAACATGATTTATTAATGTGCTCTATCAGGTGCACAATCTGTTTGCTGGCAGGCGTCTCAGAAAAATAAAAGGAAATGCAATATCAAATCAGGGGACGGTCTTGGCACCTTGGCACCTACCCCTATATTTTTCATTTGAATTATCGGTATTTGTCATGAGGGTTTTAGAGTTTTCTGATGCCTCCTTTGGTGACTTTTCAAGACCTGGCCTAACAGCGTTTCGGAATGGAACTGGGAGCGTTTCAGAATGGAACTAAGGACGTTTCAGAAGGGTTATAAGGAAGTTTCAGAAGGGTACTAAGGGTGTTTTGGAAGGGTAATAAGGGTGTTTCAGAAGGGTAGTACATGTGTTTCAGAAGGGTAGTGACTGTGTTTCAGAAGGGTAACAAGTGTGTTTCGGAAGGGTAAAATGCTGCGTTTCGGAATGGAAGTCGGGTGTTTCGGAATGGAAGTTGGGCGTTTCGGCCTGGACAAAAAACGTTTCAGAATGGAACACTAGCGCGTTTCCGGCGGACAACTATACTGCGTTTCGGAATGGAAGTCGGGTGTGCATTATCCATTTTTGCTTTCTTATTTTGTCGGGACGCCATCCTGCTACCCGACGTCCCAGCTCTTTTCGCCGGTCAATCACTTCGCATTCTTTCAGCGATGTCCTCGTCTCTCCCGCCGGGCTCGTCAGTTCGATCTCGAGTGGTTCGCTTTCGGGGCACAGAGCCGGCGCACTCGGCAGGGCCGCTCTCATGACCACTCCGCGCGCGCGCGCCATATCTCCGGTGATGCAATTCATAGCGAAGATCTGATCCTGTTTTCTGGCATAGCAGATGATGAGCGCGGCGTTGCTGCTGCGCGACCCTCTGGCTCTGTAAAGGGGCTTTATATGCACTGCCGCGAGGCTTGTGTACCGCGGCGCCGTATCATCTCGTGTAGGCGGATATTCGCCGGCGCAGTGCTCCCGGTTCTGCTGCTCTGCGCTGGCGCAGCATCGTACGGCTTCAAAGTACAGGGCCGACAGACTACACGCGGGATGCCTCGTCCATAACGTGCGTCGTTCCTTCCAGGAGCCCGATCCCGTCGAGCGAGGTCTCGCGCGGTCGGACGATCTGTTCCCCGGCTTCAGCGTTAGCAACTCCAGTGGTTGAAATTGCCCAGAGACCGTGCGCAGGCGGTCCCCTGTGCGCTATCGGAGGGTGGTGTAAGTGTAAAGCCCCGGCTAATCGTCCCAGTGGCGAGGCGAGGGACCCGCGTAGGACGTGTTTGTTAGACACGGTGTGCAGTGCATAGCAGATGACAAAAGCGGCGTGCGATGCCTGTCGCCCATCTCTAGCTACGCACTTTATAGGGTTGGGAATGGGCTCACCAGCATGGGCGCGCATGCAGATGGCGCGGCACAAGGCCCTGTTCTCTAGGCTACTCCAATGCCGAACGGGGCACGCGTTCACGGGCGAGTACCTCCGGGCTATCAACAAACCCGAGCGCAGCTTTGCATGCGCGTGCGGGGCGCCTCTGCAGACGCGCGACCACTTGCTGGTCGGGTGCCCGGGGCTGGAGAGATATTGCGCGCCCCTCTACGCCGCTTCTCCCCAGCTGATCGTGGCGGACCTGCTGGGGATAAGGGAGGGGCTGCTCGCGACGGCTAAGTTCCTTCGATCCAACGGCGCTTTCATGCGCCCCGCGGACGAGGACGCTGCGCCAGCGGATGCCCGCGCCTCCCCCCGTGCCACACCGCTCACCCACCATACCCTCGCAGCGGCGGCGCTAGACGCCGCCCCCTCACCCCCACCACATACATTACACCCCACACGATAGCTCGCGCACGCTGTATCATTCTCGGACGCGACGACATGTTTTCCAACCCCCCCCCATGGGCCCTAGCGTTCCTTCGGCCCCTAGACCGTGTTCCCTGTTTCCGGATACCCTCATATTGTCTCAGTCTGTTCCCGTTCCGTACCCCGTCCCCGATCCCGTCCCCATACTTGCTCCGTAGCCTAGTGACTGCGCGGCCCTGCGTCTTGGTTCAACTATGTGTAACCTGTTGCAGATGTATACATTGATTCAACAATTAGCAGATGGCGCGGCATCATCAGCAATGCACTCGAGCGGTCCGTTTGTCGAGTATGCGGCTACGTTGGACGAACAGCGAGTTCTCCACGACTGGTGGACCGGGGCGGCACATGCACGACTCTTGACCCCTCAACCGCGGAAGTACTGAGTCGTGGGTGCTTCATGACATCGGCAGTCTTGCGGCTGGGAAGAGTCGCACCGGATGCCGGGCCGGAGGCCGACGTCACGCTCGCAAACTCCGCCGCGCGCTGCCTTTCTCTCTCGTCCTCGCCGTCACCAGAGCAGACGCGTATTCTCAGGCGCGGACATACGACCTACTTCCCTTCAGCCGATGGCCGCGCGCGCGCACTGGGTTCGGCCGCTGTTGCTCACGAGTCTCCGCCTACCTGCAGCAAGTGCTCTGAGGCCCCCGGATAATCCCGATATAGCTCCGATCCTCCGGCCCCCAAATTGGACCCCCCCAGAGGACCCATCCTTGATCCCCCCGCCCCCATATGCCCTCAGAGTGGCGCGCAGGTCTGATCTTCCCGCCCCCACGCCGGCGCTGACGCGCCGGCCGCCCAACGGGTCTGCCATTGGCCACTGAGCCTTCCCTGAGCCAGACAGCCGCACCACCTTTTTGAACATGTTTTGAGAGTGTTTCGCGCCGTTAGAGAGCTGATAGTTGTTCATTAACTCACTTTAACCACTTTATAAGACTACAGGATTCATAAACTGTGTTTTTGGACCGTTTTTGGAGCGTGGGAACCACCGGAGATTCCCGATGTTGGATCCTCCGCCCCCCAAATTGGGCTTTGAGGCCGCTCTTCCGCCCCCCAAATGGCCCCCTCCCAAAGATCGGAGCTCAAATGGGATTATCCGGGGGCCTGTGCTCTGCTGCTACTCTGTCTATCCCATCGGCGCTATCGACAAGTATCCATCGAGTGGGGCGCATTTAGATCCGTTCTAAGGCCCAAGCGCGCTCTCCGCGGTGCACCGTTATGGCGTTCTCCAAATCTGTCTATTTGCGAGTCGCGCGTTGTTCCAGCCGGCCAGAAAGGGAGCTCCACTTTCACGGCGTCGACTGTCTAAAGCGCGGCATTCGACGGTCAAGCACTCCACTGCCTCGTGTCCGGTGCGAGGTCCGCGTCGATTTGTACGGCATAGCAGATGACGAGTGCGGGTGGCTCTGTTTGCCGACATACGCTTGAACGGCATTATATACAGGGCCACTGGCGACGAGCGGCTGGGATACTTCTCCCGCCATTCCCATCCGCGATCCTAGGCGGCCCATTTTTGTTGAGCCTGAGTCTAAACAACGCTTGCAATGCGCGGCTTGGCAGCGTCCTTCTCGTCCTCGGTACCGTACAGTGCTCCATTCCGCATGCAAGAACGAGTCGACGTTGTTGTACCGTCCGCGCACACCATAATCGTTGATCAATTCATCCTGTCCAGCGCGAAATGGGCATCGCGTTCTGGGGTGTAGCAGATGACGAGTGCGAACGAGGGGATTACCGTAGTGTCTACAACTGGCTCAGTTGCGCGGCTTTATGAACCCGAATCGCACCCGGGATCCGGTCCGCGCTGCGCTCGCATGGGCTGCAGGACGGTCTTCCCGGCTGACTGTGTACTCTTCTCCGCGTTCGCGCGACCGTACAAGTCCAATCTACCCGGTTTTTGCGTCTGGATGACGCAGCCAGTCCAGTCATTGGTCTCTCTCACGCCGCCCGTCCTGGTCTCTCCCTCGCAGCTGAGCTAGAATTCTCTGCCGCGCACGCGTCTAGGGCTTGTACACGAGTCCCGTGGCTCTCGGCACCCCGCAATCAGCGTCCGAGCCTCCGTCTTCTACACTGCGCCAAATGGACGAATAGACGCACGCTTGACACTCAATGCGCGCGCGCAGAAAGAGCTGCGACTGCCGCATGAGACCTCAAGCAGATCCTCTGGCTTGCTGCGTATTCCATACCCGGACGTGATGCAGTATGCCTGCCCCCGGCAAACGAGTCGCTTGATGGCCAAGTAAGAGGGTGTCCAGGACATCCGGCCGCGTCCCATCTCTGGGAGCCAGGTGAGGTTCACTGTATCGCATCGCGAGCCCAAGCTCTGAGAGCGTGTAGCAGATAATGAGGGCGGGTTGGTTCCCGACTGAGCTCTGCGTTGCCTCGTCTTTATAGGTAATGGCATCCGGACGGATGCGGAAGGCTGACGTCACGACGTGCAAACTCCGCTTCACTCTCCTTCGTTCCCGTCTCTGCCCGCGCGCAAGCGGCCTCGTTGGGGACAACGCGCCGACTGCCTACTGCCCCGGCCGCGCACGCGCAACTCGACGCCGTTTTGGCTGCGCGCAGGTAGCGCCGTAGCGGCCGCCGCTGTCCCCTTGGTGCTCGGGAGTCCGACTCGGCCCGGGAGCCGAACGCGCGCCGACTGGATAGAGGCTCGGCTCGTGCGCACGACTCGGTGCGCGCAGGCAGAGTGGCGCCGCTGTGATGTGACTCTGGTGCTCGCGAGTCCGGGCGTCCGCCGTCCAGTTTCTCTGCTTTATTCTGAGCCTACGCGTTACGACCTGGAACTGTCCTCCCCTCCTAACTGTTTCCGACGCCTGGCTCTTAGTACGTCTCTGGAAAGATTTGCGCCTCTTTTTTCCATCTGGCGCACAGCGCTTGGGTCGCGGTTCCCGCATGCGTGCTAGGTCTGGTACGCCCAGGCCGCATGTCACTCATTGCTTTGTGTAACGGCCCTGTCGGTAGGGCTCGTTAAGGGTACGTAGGAAAGTCTAGACGCCAGCTAGTAGCCGACGGAGGTGTAAGAGTGATTGAATATTATAGGAGCGCCGGGATACGTCCAGGCGCGAGTAGGGTATTCGAGAGCTACGAGAGGGCCTCGCGGTTCGCAGTTCGCGGTTCGAGCAAAGGGCGCGAACGCGAGAGGTGCGAGTACGAGAGCAAAAAGAGAGTGTCATTCTATCGGCGCTAGCCGGTCCTACTGATGCTTCCGGAACCTAAGACAAGACTCGATGTATGCGTACTTCCCCCGTTACAGAGCCCCCCCATCGAGGCTCGACTGAGGTCCGTACCAGTTTGACAGCTCGTTGCGGAGTGCTTTGCGCCAGTCGTTGCCGTTCCGCGTGCCCACCGCCGGCCGGCCCGTCCTTCCCTGGTAGCCCGTGCGGAGCTCGTACATCCTCGCCTGGAACCAGTCTGCGATGCCCCTCGTGACCACGCCAGCGAAAGAGTCGTTGAACGCGCCGAGCGTTGGCAACAGGCTGCGGTGCGACTCGGCGTGCGGGTATCCGAGGATGAGCTTGATCTCCGCGGTGGTCAGGTAGTCGTCGTAGATGGTGATGCGGCGATACGTGGCTGGGAACGGGTGACGTGGTCGAGTATCGGGCGCGTGGGTTGTAGCGGGAAGCGCACGTCTGCCACGGCGCGTACCGCCAGGGACAGGACTCCTCCGTAAGCTTGCGCTGCGCGCGCGATATGGGGCTTCGCTAGGACGCCGCCCAGCTGCAGGGTCCACTGTTCGAACTGTGTGGGCAGAGGGGCGTTCTCGTCGAACCAAGGGCCGTCCGGCATGTCGTGCCACGGGGCCGTCAGTACCGCTTCCGGATTGGTAACCTGGATCCCGGACTTGAACTGAATACCGTTGTCGATGAGGAAGTCGACAAGCTCGGTGCGGTCGGACACGAGCCCATGCTGCAAAGCGTACTCGAGCGCGCGCGTAACTAGCCCGCCCTCGTAGATGATCAGGTAAACGTTCTCGGCGAGCGCGGGCGGCGGAGCAGGATTCATTCGCCTCAGCAGGTCGGGTAGCACCACTGTCGCCGCGTTGGTTGTTGCGCGACGACGCGGGCGGCCTACGCTAGCTAGGAACTCCGCCTCCGACGTAACCAGCCGCGAGAGGTACGAGTCGGCCTGGCGACACGGTACGATGGCCATGTCCCTCGTATCCTGGCGTTGAAGTTGCGTGCTCGGCACCAGAAAGAAGTCGCGACCCGCCATGGGAAACGGTCGATAAGGCGGCGGGGGCGGTTCCAGCTGCGGTGGCAGACGAGCTGCGGCCTCTAACTCATCTAGCCGCTGCTCCGTCTGGTGCCAGACGTCGTCAGGGATTCCTCCGAAAGGCTCCGACTCGTCTACTGGCATGGAGTTGTCGTCCTCGGGCTGACTGGTCGCAGCGGGTTGACTAGGGCCGGCGGCTGGCGCCGTTGCCGTTGTGTTGTGCGGCGCAGCGGCTGCGCTCGGGGCAGGGGACGCTAGCGGCGACATGGGCATGGGCAGCAGATGGTCGTATAACGGCCGCATCACGTCGCGAAGTTCTGGAGACGGTGCGAGCTCAGGTGCGCGCCGCCCGAGCTCGTCCGACCATGGGTAGAACACCGGTAGTCCTTTGCGGAAATAGTCGAGTAGGACGTCAAGGCGCGCTAGGGGCTCCTTGAACCAAGCTCCGATGCAGCCTGATTTCAGGAAGCTCTCGCTCTGGAGTTCGCACCACGCGTCGTCGTCGGCCGTCTTGATCGTCTTCCAGAGCCCTTGCGCAACGACTGCTTCCATGATGGTAGAACGCCTGCGCTGCACGGCTACCGCGTACGCGCTCCAGCGGCGGCGAAGATACTCTGGGGTAGCGCCCGCGAGAGGCACGGCGACCTCTAGCTCGGGGACGGCGAGGCGAGAGGCGTGGGCGATGGACAAGTCCGTCGTCTCGGTTATCGTGACGTGGTTGTTGAACTCTTCCGTGAACGTCCAGTCGCCTTCGCTGGTAGGCTCCACCCACGCCGGGTCCCATTGTGAAAGGAATCCCGGGTCGTCACGCGCAGCACACGGCCCAGACCCCGCGAACAAGTCGGGCGCGAACGCGCGAGCGGGCGCGTTGTCCGAGTGCACGTCGGGGCAGAACCAGGAGCCTCCTCCTGATTCTGAAACGAAACGCGGCGCGGCGCGCACGTGCAGTGGTGCTCCGCAGGCACAGAGAACAGGCCCGTTGCGGTCGGGAGGCGGCGGCATCGAACGGGCGTGCGAATTCTTGGCGATCCACACGTAGCTGTACGCGTCGACGTGCGCGACCTCGAAGACTGGACGCGGCACGAACGGCTCGTGTGCCGGATTCCACGCCACTTGTACGAATGCCATTTGCCCTTCCGGCGCGAGTTGGTGACGGTCGCGCGCAGACTCGAACGGGTACTGAGCCGAAGAAAGCCCGTTGAACGCGAAGCCGTTCGCGGCGGTGACCTGTGTAGCGTGCAAAGCGACGAGGGGCAGCGTGGCGAGTTTTATGAAAGCGTAGAGAGGGCGAAACGAAGAACCCATCGTGCTCGGGCGTCGGTGGGCGGTGAGAGCAAAGAGCGGGATTTACCGAGAGGTTCCATCGTCGGTTACATGCCCGTCCGACGGCTGGTAAGGAGCGAGAAGGTGTAATATAAGTTAAGTTTGAGCCGCGGTGCGTACCACCGTGGCCGGCTAGAGGTTATGCGCCCGTCTGTAGTCCAACAGACGGGCAGGAGCATTCCGGAGCTCGCGGGCGGTCAGCCATTCGTCGTGTTCGGGCCCGAACCCTTCCCACCGAACGAGATACTCGATCTGCCCTCGTCGTCTGTTGCGGCGGTGGGAAATGAGACGGTCTACTTGATATTCCGCTACGGCGTCTTGCGTCCACCGAGGCAGCGGCAATATCGTGCGCGGTCCGAAACGAGCGGGGGACTCTTCGTACTTGCGTAAGTGGCTGATATGCACGACGTTGGACATTGGGTAGTCGCGGGGCAGCTCGAGTCGGTACGTCGCGTCGTTCACACGTTCTTGAACGGCGAAAGGCCCGAAAGCGCGCTGTACCAACTTCGTACCTTCGCCCTGCGCTTCCACCAGCTGTAACGACTTCGGCCGGATGAGAACTAGCTGGCCGGGCTCAAGGACGAGCTCGCGCCTTCCAGCGTTGTACGCGTGTGCTTGCCGATGCTGCGCGAGCGCGATGGCGTCTCGCGCGGCGGTCCGTTTGGCTTCGAATTGTTCCAGAAACGAGTCGGCGCCGGCGTGCGCGGTGACTCCGCGTACCACTTGGTCCCCTTCTGCTCTGGGCACAAGCAGGTCGACTGGGCTACGCGGCCGGAAACCGTACAAGAGCTCGTATGGCGCGATCCCAGTCGACGCGTGAGTAGCCGTGTTGTAGGCGAACTCCAGGGCCGGCAGCCATTCAGACCAGGATGCTTTGTCCTCCGAAGCGTACGCCCGGAGCATCGTCTCCAGGGTACGGTTCGTCCTTTCGGTCTGACCGTCGTGTTGTGGGTGGTGAGCTGAGGAGAGCATCATGTGTACTCCTAGCTGACGGGCTACCGCGTCGAAGAATAGTGAGACCCAGCGGCCGTCTCTGTCCGCTATGACCTCCTGCGGTACGCCGAAACGGCTGACCACCTGTCGCACGAAGAGTTCCGCGAACCGCACGGTGTCCATTCCGGAGTCGGTAGGAATGAACTGCGCGTTCTTCGTGAGCAAGTCGACGATCACGAGAATCGCGTTGAAACCGCCGGAGAGCGGGAGACCGGTGACCAAGTCCAGTGAAATGCGCTCGTAAGGGAATTGAGGGATCTGGTGCGGCTGCATCCTGCCGAACTTGCTAAAGTTTGGATCCTTGGACTTCTGACATACGTCGCACGAGCGCACGAACGCGTCGACGTCGATCTTCATGCGTGGCCAGTAGTAGTGAGTCGACAGCTTCAACAAGGTCTTGGCTGGACCTGCGTGCGCGGCTTCCCAGCTTGATTCGTGCACCTTCTTCAACAGCGCGGACTGCTGCGACTTTGGTACGCAGAGGCGCGGCATCAAGTCTGCGTCCCGAAAGAACAACAAGCCATCGTCGTCCCGGTAGAATCGGTTCCCCGCGTACCACGAGCGTTCGTCCGAATCGGTGCCCTTGTTGGCGAACGCTGGATCCGACGCGTAGCCCTCGACGAAGGCCTCGCGCAGCTCCGTGTCCATCGAGACTAGCAGAGTGGGCAGCGGGTTCTTCTGCTGCCACTCCAGCCTGTCTTCGTAGCGTAGACCCTTGGCCCCATCGTCCGCGCGCGCGCGCCGGGGAAGAGCATCCTCCTCCGCGGCGGCGCCACTTGGCGTAGCTGCCGGTGTCTGACGCTGACGCCCCGCCTTGTTCTTGCTCTTAATCGAGGCGAGGCGCTGATTCGGCTGCTGGTCGCCGCGGGCTTGTGCGCGCGTAACCGCGTGAGCTTCGCGTCGTTCGAACGGCTCCGCGTCCGCGTCCGACGTGGAGCTCTCCGCCTCGCACAGGTCTTCCAGACTGAAAGCAAGGTCTGCGAACGCCATACGCGGGGCAGGTTGATTCAGCGCGGCGCGCTCCCTTAGTTCCGCCAAGTCATAGTCGGTGTGAATGCACGGAGTGAGGTCTTTGGCAGGGGAGACGTGCTCTGGGGGTCCTCTAGCCATCTGCGTCCGCGAGTCGCGCGGCAGGCGAGACAAGGGATCGACGTTGGAGTGGAGCCGTCCCGCACGGTGCACGATCTCGAGGTCCTTGAAAGCCGAAAACACCAGTCCCCACGCCGCGAGGCGACGATTCGCGTTCTCGAACGTGCGAGCCCATTGCAAGGAAGAGTGATCTGTGATGAGGATGATGCGTTCGCCCTCGACGAAAGGCTGGAACTTTATCAGAGCGTCTTTCGCTGCGAGGGCCTCCCTTTCGGTCGCGGAGTAGTTGCGCTCCGCGCTCTTGAAGGTGCGGCTCCAGTAGGAAATTACTCGCTCCGTCTGCACGACCGTGTCGTCCAGCGTAGGACCCCATTCCCCGGGCGCGCGTACGTCGTCCGTTTTAGAAGATACGCGCGTGCAGAGCAGCGGAATTGGGGCGCGAGCGTCGTACGCGATCTTCAGACGCTCGTAAGCCGCGGTGCCTGCGAGATCCCCGACGCGAATATCCTGCACTTGCTGAAGGCAAGCTCCCATGGCCTCGTCTGAAGCGTCCGTATACAGACGGTAAGGCCGCCCGCGTTCCGGGTGGCCCAGTACGGGAGCTGCTTGCAGCGCGATCTTGACCTGTTGAAACGCATGCTCTTGCTCCTCTCCCCACTCCCAATGGACGCCCTTCTTCAGTAGCCGGAATAAGGGCGCCACCAGGAATGAGTAATACGGAATGAAAGCTTGGAAATATACCACCATGCCCAAGAATACTTGTAACGTCTGGACCTTCGTAGGCCGTTCGAGTTCCATGATGGCGCTGACCTTCTCTTCGTGCGTCGAGAGGCCTAAGCGCGACACTTTGTGGCCCAGGAGGAGGATTGACGAATACAGGAAATGACATTTCGTCGGCGAGAGCGTCAGCCCAGAGCGAGTGATCGCGCCTAGGATCTGATCCAGGTGTTTCAGATGGTCGTCGTATGACTTCGAGTAGACCACGATATCGTCGATGTAGACGAGCGTGAACAGCCACAAGAATGGCGAAAGAATGTTCTGCATAATCCGCTGAAATATCGCTGGTCCGTTCCGCAGGCCGAACGGCATACGTCGGAACTGGAACAAGCCCTTGTGTGTGCGGAAAGCCGTCTTCTCGACGTCGTCTGGGTCCACGCCGATCTGCGTGAACCCTGCCAGTGCGTCCAGCGTGGAGAGGACCTGCGAACCCGACAAGGCAGAAAGGACATCGGCTTGACGAGGGATGGGGTATTCGTCGGAAACGGTGACCGAGTTCAGCTTCCTGTAGTCCACGCAGAACCGCGCCTTCCCGTTGCGGTAGACAATGACTACGGGCGCCCCCCAGGGACTCGCGGACGGCTCGATGACTCCCTGTTCGAACCACTTTGCCAGCTGGTCTTCGATGACTCTGCGTTTCTCGGGGGACGCGCCGTGCATCGGCAGGGAAATGGGTTCCGTCCCTTCCTTCGTACGAATCTTCGCGTTGCTGCTCAATTTTCCGAGACGCCCGTCGAGACCGAACGCAAGCTGGTGCTTCCTGAAAAGCTCTTGAGCCCGCTTGCGGTATTCATACGGAACGTCGGGCGAAATGTCGAGAACGTCTTCTAGAGACGACGCAGGAATCACCTCCGGGTCTGGCGCTTCCGCCGCAGCCGGAGGTTCCAACTCGCCGTGCGTCCCAGGGTCTTGCGCAAGGTTGGTCGACTCGGGCCCTTCGAGCGGTGAACCGTCCTTACGATGCGCGGCTGAAAGGGGATGCGCTGCGCGAGAACCAGTCGCTTGCACAGCGACGAGAGGTGGCCCTGGACCTTGCTCTTGTACCTGGTCCTGTGCGGGCTGCAGGCCGACTTCCGCGCCAGTTTGTACGTCCGACCGGGCCAGCTGTTCGTCACCCAACTCTTGCACGAGCGCAGCAAGAGCCAGCGCGGAGACGCTCATGTCGTGCAGACGATCTTCAGTCTTCGGCGCATCAAACAGCGCTTGCGGGTCCTTAGCGTACCCCAGGAGCGTTCCTGCCCGGAGTAGCCTCGGCACCTTCGACGGATTCGAAACGGGGATCGTGCTGACGCGCGCGATGGAGCCAGGCTCCTTTCGTCCCGCGGACGCAGTGTGCACGGATAACAACGTGTTGGGCACAGTGAGGAAAGTCTCGTCGGGCTGCGGGATGAGATGCGGCTCGACGATCCATTCGCGGTCCTTCTGGAAGTCGCCCGCGATTGGTATGCGTTTCGTGGATTCTGCGGGTATGAGGACGTCTTTCCAAGCTCGTACTGCGCCAGCGGCGTGCGCTTTCTTTCGACGGTAGCGGTTGGCGCGATCGCGCTTGTGCTGTTTCCGCGCGATGAAGCTCGGCACGTTACTGGCGACCACCTTGTAGGCACGGGCGACGTGTGCTACAGCCGCGGCGTCTGCTTCGTCCAGCTGGTCCGCGCGTGCCTCGAAACAGAGGCTCGAGTCGCCGACCCGAATCTTAGTGCCGAGCTCAACGTTACGCAACACGTTGAGCTCGTACTTCTGTTGGAAATCCTCGCCGAGCAGCACAGGCACCGTCATGCCAGGTACGATATAGAGCTCGGCACCTAACTACCGGACACCGGAAGTGTAATGCGGCAATTGTTCAGTATCAAACAATTCCCGCGTTACACCCCCTCGGACGCGGGCGAGGGTACCCCCTTGGGGGTTTTTTCGCGCCCGCGTCCGCGTCCGATGGGTTAAGGGGGTGCCCCCTGCGGTTTTTTTGCGCCTGCGGCCGCGTCCGATGGGTTAGGGGGTACCCCCCCTGGGTTTTTTTCGCGCCCGCGCCCTCGTCCGATGGGTTAGTGGGGGGTGCCGCTGGTTTTTTTTGCGCCTGCGGCCGCAGCCGCGCCTGTGCATGGGGGGGTACCCCCTGGGTTTTTTTGCGCCCGCGCCCGCGTCCGATGGGTTAGGGGGTACCCCCCCTGGGTTTTTTTCGCGCCCGCACCCGTGTCCGATGCCATAGGGGGGGTACCCCCTGGGTTTTTCTGGTGCCCGCGCCTGCGTCCGCGTCCGCCGCTGTGCCCGGCACATCCCGGAACGCTCCAGAACGTCGGGCAGCGGTCGGAAATCGCCGATCGCCATTCCAGACCGTCCCTGGGATGCTCCGGGATGCTCCGGAACCTTTCGTCACCGGCGCTTATTTTTCAAAAAAAAAAAAAACAAAAAATACTGTTTGTTTGTCCACACTTTCTGCACACATTGGCATCAATATCATCATGTTTATGTATTCATATTATCTGGGTGCTGGTGCGAGCAGGCTGCAGGCACGGGCACGGGCAGGGGTACAGGCAGTATCAAATTGCCCGCTAGGGCTGCTGAAACAGGTCACAGCATGGCTGGCAGCCCATGGATAGGCTCATGCAATGCTAGGGGACCATTTCATGCAGTAATTTACAGGGATATTGCTGGCTGGAGCATTGGGCGCAGGCGCGGGCACAGGCGCAGACACAGGCACAGCAGCGCAAAAATAAAATTGGGTTGCATGCTTGGTTTACAGTATATAGATATTTTTATGAATTTTTTTGGTGAGGGTAGGGGCATAGCGGATCATGATAAAACTGTATTCACCACCTAGCATCTTGATATGCATATGTGCAGGCGCGGACACGGGCGCGGCCCCAGACACGGGCACTGACATTGGCAGGCACTCAAGCGACCAGAAATGTACCCAGCCTCATGACATTTGGTATTTAGCCTAGGGTAGGTCTTGATAAGGATGGGAGATTGGTTTTGTTGCTTACGTTTGCATCATTCAATTGGAATAAATAGAAAGAGCATTATTGTTCTGGCAGATTGCTGCCGAGCCTTGAGCCGGCCGGACATAAAAATTCAATCAACAAGAGGCATTTCTTTGTAAGTGCTGGCAGTGCTAGGAATAAGATACTAGACAATAGAACTCATTATTGACGGAGTATCATGAGTCCCGGAGGCTTGGTTGTTGATCTATGGCATCATCCATTTGAACTATGGCCATGCCCGCGCCTGTGCCTGCGCCCGTGCCCTCGTCCGTGACTGCCTTGGACACACAATCTAACCACAATGGAATCAATCCAATATCATGATCAGAGGATCCATTGGTGGGCTGGGGTTACTTTCGAGTCAATCAACAAAAATAGCAAGTCTAACTTGGGCTTCTATGAATGGGTGCAGTGCTTTGGGCCAATAGAGACTTCTGGACAAAAAATGCCTCGCTTGCTCGAGCATCCATATTGAGGTAAATTGATTGGACACCATAGTGAAAAATGCTCGGCCCGATGTATGCAATGCTTTGCAAATGGTTGGCGCTGTAGGTCTGTTGTGGATTGATGGTCCTGGGTCTGCCCTTCAAAGAATCAGTGAAAGTTTCGCTCAGCACAAGCGGTTTAATTATATTTCGCCCTGCTTGAGGGGTATGTTCTGTACATCTAGGAGAATCATTAGAGCGAATATTATGCTCTAATAATTGTTATATTAGATAATATAGTCATGACCATTCAGGGAAGGACAAGCATCTCCCCAGCAAGAACCATTCAATTATATGGCTTACCACTCAGGGGGTATGTTCTAGACGTATTTGAGTGTCTCCAAAGAAGTTTCCAGCCTCTTAGAATACTGCCATTAGAAGATACAGTACTGGATATGAGGGCAAAAGTCGAGCACAATGGTGAACTAAACTGAACTCTATTCCTTTGGTTGCCATAGTATTAATTGATCGAATAGATGTTTCCAACACACCTCTGGAGTTTTTCAAAAAGGATATTGGGCGAATATGGCCAAGTTGGATGTCCTCCTCTAGTCACCTGGGGGCATTTGCACCCAGCAACAACCGCTCGACAGAAAACATTTCTGCTCACGCAGTGTGTTGGATACATTGGATATAAGCATTTGGGATGTTGTGCCTGGATGCTGGTGCTGTGGTTGATATTCAGAACATGTGGACATATAGGAAAATGTCGAACACTCCAGCACACCATCCCCTGCCCCAATTGCAATGCTTCAATAGGATAATATTATCGATTCAATTGCCTGAACATGAATCTGAACGCGGATTGACATTTGGACAAGTATTGAGCAAGATAGAAAATGCTCGTTTTTTGATGGGAAAAGAAGCTTGCACCCTGAAAGATCCAATCAACCAATCTAAATTCTGCTCACGCTGCGTAGGCGCCCTATTGGTCCCACCCAGAATCTGCCCTGTTCCTGGAATATCATTAAGAAATAGTGGAGTACTAGGTCGATTACTCGATTTTTGACCACCCACCCCCCTGGCATTGACCTAGGCATTCAGTTGTTTATCTGAGGATTCTACCCTGGTCTAATGAGCTATATAATGACCTCCAGCAAGATTCATGTGGTTTGGTTCAGGAATGGTTGAGATATAGCATGCGTACAGTTGGGATGTGAGTTGCAGCAGAACAGACCATGAATCACTGCTGCAACCTACCCCACCTTCCAGGACTTACGGGTGCTCGACATGCCATGTTGTATTCTGGTCCAGGGAAATGGAACAAAGACTTTATTGGGCCAGGGATGTGTTTCCTAGTGAATAGGAGGCTAACCTATGCCCCAGATGGGCTGAGATGAGCATAGGTTAGGCTCCCATTCATCAGAGAACACATCTCTAGCCCAATGGAGCTTTTGGTCCAGTCATCTGGACCGGTATACAACATGTGGTGTCGAGCACCATTTAGTTCTGGAAGGTGGGGTAGGTTGCAGCAGTGATTCACGGTCTGTTCTGCTGCAACTCACATCCCAACTGTACGCATGCTATATCTCAACCATTCCTGAACCAAACCACATGAATCTTGCTGGAGGTCATTATATAGCTCATTAGACCAGGGTAGAATCCTCAGATAAACAACTGAATGCCTAGGTCAATGCCAGGGGGGTGGGTGGTCAAAAATCGAGTAATCGACCTAGTACTCCACTATTTCTTAATGATATTCCAGGAACAGGGCAGATTCTGGGTGGGACCAATAGGGCGCCTACGCAGCGTGAGCAGAATTTAGCTTGGTTGATTGGATCTTTCAGGGTGCAAGCTTCTTTTCCCATCAAAAAACGAGCATTTTCTATCTTGCTCAATACTTGTCCAAATGTCAATCCGCGTTCAGATTCATGTTCAGGCAATTGAATCGACAATATCTCTATATTGAAACATTGCGATTGAGGCAGGGGATGGTGTGCTGGAGTGTTTGACATTTACCTATATGTCGACATGTTCTGAATATCAACCACAGCACCAGCATCCAGGCACAACATCCCAAATGCTTATATACAATGTATCCAACATGCTCCATGAGCAGAAACGTTTTCTGTCGAGCGGTTGTTGCTGGGTGCAAATGCCCCCAGTTGACCAGAGGAGGACATCCAGGTTGGCTGTATTCACTGGATAGCTTTTTCATACAATACTGGGGGTGTGTTGGAAACATTAATCTGACCAATTGATAGTATGTGAACCAAAGGAATAGAGTTCAATTTAGGTCAGCATTGTGCTCGACTTTTGCCTTCATAACCAGTACTCTATCTGTCAATGTAACTATTATACCAACATGAAAATTTTTCTGTAGACCCCCAAATACGTCTGGATCATACCCCCCGAGTTTCAAGAAATATAATTGAACGGTTCTTGCTGGGGAGATGCTTGTCCTTTCCTGAATGGTCATCACTATATCATCTAATAGAAGTATTATAGGAGCACAAGAATTGCTGTGGTTATTCTTACATGGGTCTAGAACATACCCCTTGAGTGGGAAGAGATATAATTAAACAGCTGTTGCTGAGTGAACTTTTTGCTAGTTCTTAGAAGGGCAGACCCAGGACCATCAATCCACAGCAGACCTACAGCACCAACCATTTGCAGGATGTCGTGCATGCAGGGTCGATCATTTTTTACTATGGTGCCCAATCAATTTATCTGCATTTGGATCCTTGAGCAAGAGATACATTTTTTGACCAGAAGTCTCTATTGGCCCCAAGCACTGTACCCATTCATAAAAGCGCAAATTGGACTTGCTATTTTTGTTGATTGACTCGAAAGTAACCCCAGCCCACCAATGGATCCTCTGATCATGATATTGGATTGATTCCATTGTGGTTAGATTGTGTGTCCAAGGCAGTCACGGACGAGGGCACGGGCGCAGGCACAGGCGCGGGCATGGCCATAGTTCAAATGGATGATGCCATAGATCAACAACCAAGCCTCCGGGACTCATGATACTCCGTCAATAATGAGTTCTATTGTCTAGTATCTTATTCCTAGCACTGCCAGCACTTACAAAGAAATGCCTCTTGTTGATTGAATTTTTATGTCCGGCCGGCTCAAGGCTCGGCAGCAATCTGCCAGAACAATAATGCTCTTTCTATTTATTCCAATTGAATGATGCAAACGTAAGCAACAAAACCAATCTCCCATCCTTATCAAGACCTACCCTAGGCTAAATACCAAATGTCATGAGGCTGGGTACATTTCTGGTCGCTTGAGTGCCTGCCAATGTCAGTGCCCGTGTCTGGGGCCGCGCCCGTGTCCGCGCCTGCACATATGCATATCAAGATGCTAGGTGGTGAATACAGTTTTATCATGATCCGCTATGCCCCTACCCTCACCAAAAAAATTCATAAAAATATCTATATACTGTAAACCAAGCATGCAACCCAATTTTATTTTTGCGCTGCTGTGCCTGTGTCTGCGCCTGTGCCCGCGCCTGCGCCCAATGCTCCAGCCAGCAATATCCCTGTAAATTACTGCATGAAATGGTCCCCTAGCATTGCATGAGCCTATCCATGGGCTGCCAGCCATGCTGTGACCTGTTTCAGCAGCCCTAGCGGGCAATTTGATACTGCCTGTACCCCTGCCCGTGCCCGTGCCTGCAGCCTGCTCGCACCAGCACCCAGATAATATGAATACATAAACATGATGATATTGATGCCAATGTGTGCAGAAAGTGTGGACAAACAAACAATATTTTTTGATTTTTTTTTTTGAAAAATAAGCGCCGGTGACGAAAGGTTCCGGAGCATCCCGGAGCATCCCAGGGACGGTCTGGAATGGCGATCGGCGATTTCCGACCGCTGCCCGACGTTCTGGAGCGTTCCGGGATGTGCCGGGCACAGCGGCGGACGCGGACGCAGGCGCGGGCACCAGAAAAACCCAGGGGGTACCCCCCCTATGGCATCGGACACGGGTGCGGGCGCGAAAAAAACCCAGGGGGGGTACCCCCTAACCCATCGGACGCGGGCGCGGGCGCAAAAAAACCCAGGGGGTACCCCCCCATGCACAGGCGCGGCTGCGGCCGCAGGCGCAAAAAAGACCAGCGGCACCCCCCACTAACCCATCGGACGAGGGCGCGGGCGCGAAAAAAACCCAGGGGGGGTACCCCCTAACCCATCGGACGCGGCCGCAGGCGCAAAAAAACCGCAGGGGGCACCCCCTTAACCCATCGGACGCGGACGCGGGCGCGAAAAAACCCCCAAGGGGGTACCCTCGCCCGCGTCCGAGGGGGTGTAACGCGGGAATTGTTTGATACTGAACAATTGCCGCATTACACTTCCGGTGTCCGGTAGTTAGGTGTCTTCTTCGTCGTCGGCTTCTGCCAGATGCGCTCGGGCTGGAGGCAGTTGACGATAGCCGGTACCGCGCTCGGGGTCGCGAATGAGGAATCGGCGCACGAACTGCCGACCTTCCGGCGTGCTGAAGATGCGCTCGACCTCCTTGCGCACGCGAGTGTCGAACGACGTGTCCGAAATGGCCGCTTGGATGAGCTGTTCCCGGAGCTCGGTGGCGCGCGTCATCAAATCCTCCACCGTGCGCACTTCGTTCGACCCCAGGATGCTGAGCCACTGGAGCGGGGTCTGTGTCAGGATGAAGGCGACCTTGTCCTCCTCGTCGAAGTTGAAGAGGGCATTGACAACGAGCGCGCGCCGGCGAATATAAGCCGCAGGAGTCTCCCGGCCGTGTCCAGGCTGGCGGAACTCCATGGTAATGCATTGCTGCGTAAGGTCGCGCACCCAGGTATCGGTGAGCAACCCGGCGCGAATGCCATCGACGAGGGCGACCACGTCTTGGCGGTAGATGTTCCGCGCCCGCAGGGATATGGTGTTCCACCATTCAAGCGCGTCACCCTTGAAGCGCAGCGGGGCGTAACGGCCGATGTCTTCAGGCAAGGAGCCCCCCAGTTCCGCCCATTGCCGCAACTCGGCGAAGTAAGTGAGCGCAGAACCGGGATCACTATCCCAGGTTGGAAGGACGTCTACCCGGAACTTCGAATCGATTCGAGGTTCTAGTTGTCTGGCGGCGCCGGGGCCTCCCCCGCCGCCGCCTCCGCCGGGTGGACCGCCTGGGGCACCACCTCCAGGAGCGCCGCCTCCTGGAGCACCGCCTCCCGGGGCGCCACCGCCCGGTGAGCCGCCGCCGCCACCTGGGGCGCCGCCTGCGCCGTGGTTCCGACCGTTACCGCTGCTCGGAGCGGCGCCTCCGCCGCTTGGAGCGTCCCCGCCGCCTCTCTTTCCGTCGTGCGGGGCATTGTACGCCTCGGCCACCCGGTCGGAAAATCTGGGTCTAGCGCGGGCGTCGTGACTCGGTTCAGGAGGTGGAGCCGCGACTCCTAGACCGCGCCTTTCCCGCATATCGTCCGTCGCGTCCGCTAGCTGTTTCCAGAAGCCATCTAGCTCCTCGCGCTTCGTAGAGCGACGCGGGGCGGCGGCCTCGGACGCGAGCGGGATTTGCTTCGACGCCTCGCTCTTGGAGGTGAGGTCGCCCAGCGCTAGATGCGGCGGTCCTTCGCGATTCTTGCGGAAGACCGGCGGGCGAGTTGCGGCGTCGGAGACTACGGCTTGCAGGGCGCGCATGCTGGAGGTCTCGTCTGCCCTGCTGACGTGGGTCGGTCGTCGGTGTCGCTGGAAAAGAGGTGTCCCTAGGCCAGATAACAGGTCCAGCTTGTCGCACACGCGATGGTACGCGCGTTCCGCCGGAGTGACGACCTCCACTCGGTTGACGACAGGAGTCGAAAGAGTGACGCGCTTCGGGGACAGTACGTTGCGAGAGGTCGTGCGCGTGTAGAAGTCGTTTTTCGGCTCGGGCGGTTCAGAATGCCAGCGGTGCCATTCTTCATGGTCCTTGAGCGTCCAGTGTTTCTCTGGGTCATCCTTGGGAGACGCGCCGTAACTGCGTTCGATCTCGTCGCTGTCCGACGAGCCTCGCACGGGCGTGCCTCCGGCGGCGTACAGGTCGACACCCTTGTTATACGCGCGGGGATACTCGGGCAGAGCGTCCCGTACCCGTTGACGCAAGTACACCGCGACGATGCCGGCGACGTACAGGACCCAGCTTTTCGCGATAGCAAAGACTCGCGCGAGTTGCCCGCCCGAAGAGAACGCGTCCGCCAGCGGGGCAATGGCGTCCATATACCAGTCCTCGTCGGGGCGCCTGATCCAGCCGGACCACGGGAGCTCCTCGAGACACGCTTGCAGCAGAATAGTGAGCCCGTTCGCCACGTTCTCGAAGAGCGCGTATAGCCCATCCTTGAGCGCTGGGCGGACGCGGCGGACTTCGTCGCGGTACGCGACCAGCCTCGAACTGAACGTCAGGTCGCGTATCATGGCCACACGATCCTCGAGACTGACGCGGCGCTCCGCGACCATGTCTGGGGTAGAGCCGTCCTCGCGGGGCAGGGCGATCTCGCCGTTGGAGTTGAAAGCAATGGCTTCCCGTTTGCGCGAGTACGCCTCCTTCAGAGCGTCTAGAGCGGCCACAGCGTCTGGAAACGCCATGAGCATGTTCGAGACGTCGTCGTCCGTGTAGTGCGTGGGGTCGACGTCCTGCTCGTACTCGTACTCCGAGCTCGACCGTCTTTGCCGTTCTTGGCGCGCGGCGAGCGCGGCGTCCGTTGGGCTCTGGTGGGCGGATTCGTCACTGGCAGGGCGCGCAGCGTAGCCGTCGGCGCCCACAGCGACGCCCGAAGGAGTCGGTATGATCGTCCGCGAGCTCTTGCCGCTTTCGGGGCTCTCGCCGGGCTGGTAGCCAGCGGACGGATCCGCAGAGCTGCTGACGCTGGTCGAACCGGGGGCGAGCGGTGACGGAGCTCTCCTTCCGTCGGGCGGTCGCCCCCCAGGTTCCAAGCCGGGAGGTAATCCGCTAGTGCTGGCGCCCATCGAGGCGCGAGAAGCGGACATCGGAACGGGTGAAGATGGAAGCGTGCACTTGACGACGAGGGAAACAAGTCGTTACTTGTCGGATTAGCGCTGGCGTCGACTTCCCCAAATTGTCCACCTCTGTAACGGCCCGGTCGGTAGGGCTCGTTAAGGGTACGTAGGAAAGTCTAGACGCCAGCTAGTAGCCGACGGAGGTGTAAGAGTGATTGAATATTATAGGAGCGCCGGGATACGTCCAGGCGCGAGTAGGGTATTCGAGAGCTACGAGAGGGCCTCGCGGTTCGCAGTTCGCGGTTCGAGCAAAGGGCGCGAACGCGAGAGGTGCGAGTACGAGAGCAAAAAGAGAGTGTCATTCTATCGGCGCTAGCCGGTCCTACTGATGCTTCCGGAACCTAAGACAAGACTCGATGTATGCGTACTTCCCCCGTTACACTTTGTCTACCCGTGTCTCCGCGCGCATTCCGCTGGCTGGCCTGACACAGTGCCCGTCCACTAGACATGCCGTTCTTTCCCCCAGTACCCTCGGCCACGGCAACCCGTGTGCGGGCGATGACGAGTGCGGGCGGTATATGCTGGGGCCCTGCACAGCTGCTCTTTGCGTTGCAAAAGTGGCGCTGAGGCTCATATCATCCCGCATCGCTTCCTGTAAGTCGAAGCGCGCAACGTGTTTCATATGAGAGTCGTGCTAAGGGCCCGCTCGTACAGTGCTAGACGCGTTCCAGAGTACAACCCGAGTATCGTCGCTGCTTGTGTAGCTCGGGGAGCTGTCTTGCGGACAGCGGTCCGGCTTGCGAAGTTCGACAGCTCGCAGTCATGTCGCAAATGCCAGCAATGATTATGTCAAGGGCCGGGCCCAGCTGTAAGACTCAGCCTTTTGGATGTTTCAGCAGGAGGAGAGCAAGTATGGCTGCGCTCCGGGTCGCTTTCTACACCGGACGCGGAGACGGATTCCATTTCCGGGCGGCTGCACTGCGTAAAGCCGGTTTCATTCCAGCGGTGACAGCCGGTCGACATGCTGTTACTTTCCCCTGCATATCGTCTGCATATCCTCTTACATATTGCCGCGGATATACGAGTGGAAATATGCCGCTATCGCTTGCATATCCTTGGAATATACTCACGTCACTGCTGTGACGTCGCATCACGCGCTGCGATAACGGGCGCGTTCCCGTTCAACTCCGCCTGCCGCTCCTGCCCTCCTACTTTTCACTTCCAAGGCGGCGCCCCGCCAGCCGCGCGACGCGTCGGACGCTGCCCACGCGCCGAGCCCGCTCCAGGTGCCCGTTGCCCTGGCCGCTGACTTGCCAGCTGACGACGACCCGCAGCTCTCGCGACGCCCGCTGCCGGAGCTTCGTGACGCATTCGACGCTGCCCAAGCCGTGCGCTGCCACAAGGCTGCTCATGGCCGGCCGCGCGGCCGCCGTTGGTTAGGTAGCTGCTGCGACACGCGAGCAGAGCGCTCGCATTTGCCGGTGTGCCCGAGTTGACGCTGGTGCGTTGATATCGTAGGCGTGCCCTGGCACTCATTTTCATATGGAATCGCAGTTATCTGCCCTGCCACGGTCTGTGCATCGCGTACGTGTTCATGTCTCGAGCCAGATTGCGATTGATACTGCCCGGCGTAGACAAGTCTGTACGCTACAAAGGCTGGGTGCTTCAGCTTCGCTTTGGCTACATATGCTAGATGCTAATCACGACCGCCAGCCGATTCCTTTGCCAGCCAATGCAATAGCTAACGGCAACTCACGGTGTGTCTCGCGTGCATCACTCTTGAGCAGCCTACTTGCTCACAGAATGGTGGGGGTTCAATAATCCATGGTCTTAGTGGTGGTCCGCGTCGATTTCAATGTGCGTACCTCCAGTGGCGAGCCCTCTTGTCCTTGACAGACACTTTCAGAAGCGGTTTTGCTCTCTTGCCAGACATGGCCGACCCCTGCGAGCCGGTAAGCATGCATCAAAGCGTTTGGACGTACACTGGCCAAATTTTGTGACGAGGATTAGGCCTAGCCACCGGCCGACGTGTGGCGCTCATACGAGGCCTATTTCCCTGTTCGTACCACTTCCCTCGCGCGTATTACACTCACTGACCTCATATGGGCCGGCTTGAGGATGATGGTGGACAGCGACATCTGGGCGCGTCGGTCATGTGTGCGTCGTGACCATTCCTGTGTATGCGCGCCCTAACGCTCGTTTATGACCCAGAACGTAGCCTTGGACCACCACGAGGATGTGCGTATTTTTGATATCTGGGCCTGCCGTCTCTGAGGCTTTGTTGGTCCACAGGTCGTCCCAACAAACGCTTGCGGGTGCGTGCATGATGCATATCATTTGTCCCATGTCTCTAATGTTCCGCAGCACAGGCAATTCTACTCTCAGAGCCGCGAGGTGGCTGGCTTTACATTCTCTTCAGGTGCGTACACGGACGGCCGCGATTCGGCGCGCACACGGGCCCGCTGCTTGTATTGCGTACCTTTCGCGTTGGTTTACCGTCTGCGGAAGTTGTCGGGCTGGCTAGCTCTCGCCGCGTTTCGTAGTTGCGAATGAAATACATATCCTCTTCTGCCGCATTGGAATTTCCTGTGGAATCGCGATGGAACGGTCATTCGAGGCGTGAACGGCCCAGAAACTGAGAAAGAATCCGACCGGAACGGGAGCTTGCTTCCGCGCTTGCTTCCGGGCATGAGATATGTGGCCGGTATGTGAGCGGTATGGTTCGACACTCCAGGCAAATTCCGGCATGCGATATGCGAGTGACATGTAGCCGATATGCGGCAGGAAGTTGAAGACATACCGCCGGCATGAACCACACGATATGCAACCGGCTTTACGCGGTGCTGACGTCATGGCGTGCAAACTCCGTCCGGCGCGCTCTTTCCTCCCCGCCATTGCCTGTGCGTACGCTTTCGACGTGGCGCACGCTCACGGCCCCCTCTCTGTGTGCTGTTTCAACTGTCTAGTTGTGTGCAACTGTCCGCGGTCAGCCTGCGGCAGCATGACTGGGCTTATTGCTCGCGAACCGAACGCGCGTCCCTTCTGAGTTCTCCGCGTACTCTCCGCTTCGTTGTGTTTTTTGAACCGGCTCCTCGCGCTCAGATGTCTCCCAATAAAGCGCGCCTGCGACCTTCGCCGCTCCTGACTTGTGCTCTTTCTTTTGGTCCTGGCCTCTTCTTGGTTCGAGAATACCAAGACATTTACCGATACTGGCCGTGTCTGGTGTGCACTACCCAGGCATATCGGCTCAACCTGTTTGCATTCCCAAGTGTCGTGCGACATGCTTCCTCCAGACACTCGCGCGCAGTTCAGGAGCGTGTGCGAGGATGTAGCAGATGACGAGGGCGGACGCTGCATGCGGATATGCAGCGTCGCCGCACCGTTTTATACACAGCTCTGCCAATGACCATGGGGAGCTCGCGCCGGAGAGGAATCTCCCGTCGATCCGGCTACGTAGGCTGTCTGACTGCCCGCCGGTAAGGCTCCGAGCACTGCATATGGTAATCCGCGCAAGACTGCATTCCTTCTGCGCAGCTGCGGTATCGGCTCGACCCATACAGTGCCTTCAGGTCCTAGCCAAAGCGATGTCCTGGAAGCACTCTTGTTGCTGCATAGGAATGCTCCGCCTTGTCCCCCCTGCCTTACGCCGACATCCGACTCTCCGCCGTGTGCGTTCATTCAATGCTGCTGTCGCAATCGAGGCCATTTCCCATGTCTCTGCCGGCGTCCCGCGCGCTTGAAGTCATTGCAGGCCCATCTCCTCTTTTCGGCGTCTTCCAAAGCGTCCACTGTGCATGCCCACTTGTGCTCGCCGGACACCGTAGTCCGACGCTTCGAACGCCGCGGTTGGTCTTCTGTGCCTGTGGCGGGCAGCTTGACATCGTGTGCGTGTGTGCGACGTTGAAGCTGGCAGATGATGAGGGCGGGGTGGCGTGTGCTTTGCTACGACTCAGAGTGGGGGCTATTATCCTCTAGCCAGACCGTGTTGCAGTTTTCATGCCCTGCGACGCGCGCTGGTCTCTGCTCCGCCCGATGCACGCGTAGCCCGACATGCAGCCCGCCATGGGACAAGGTAGCTGCAACGTATGCTGTCCCACCCGAGCTGGCGGGCAACGCGCGCCTATCCGAACTCCGTGCGGCTGAGATGACATCGACTCACTTCTCCCGGTCGCACGGGAAAGGGCTTCCAGGTACGGTCCAGGACAACGAGACTGAGGTCTCACGCACGCGCCCACGGGAAGATGCTTTTTGGAGCGACGACTCTGGGATCTCCCTCAGCAAACTGCAGTTCATGACGGTCTTCTGCTTCACCGGCAACAGTGCGCGCGAAGGCAGCAGCGGACAACCGCAGCCCGCTGGGAGCCTGCTGCTCGGCTCTTGCAACATATTCTTCAGCGCGTCCGGTGCCTGAGTGTTCGACGAGGCTGCGGTACGGTTCCTCTCAATGGTACGATTCGATCCGGTCCGTGAGCAGCCAGTCCCTCACTCATGATGAGCGCACTCCGCGTGCCTCAGTGTCGGGCTAGAAGCGTCTAGCTGTCTGGAACGACTAGTACGCGCTCAATTGAGCGGTATGGAAGTTCTGGGATCGCAAAACGGACGGCGGAGCCCGGCCGATGTGTATAAATGACTCAATGGTGTTGCTGCATATGCAAGCAGATGACGAGGGCGGGCCACAGCTTGTATTACTACGTGAGAAGGGATGCTTTATAGCCATCCGCACCGTGGAGTCTGTCCGGGCCATGCGCGGGAGCGGGTCCGGAATCGGATCCGTCCCGAGAGGCCGATGACGTGCCAACTGCGATTCGCCTGCTCTTCTCCGCCCCGTCGCGCAGCCCATGGCACTGGTCAGCGCCGCGCGCCGAAGCCTTCTTCTGCGGCACCCCTTGGCTCCCGGACTACAGCGCAGCTGCGCGTCGCTTCATCCATTGGCAATGTTACCGTGCTTGCAGAGGCAAGCAAGCACTCTGGCTCGAGAAAACGCATCTTGTGGCGTCGTTCACGTCCCCTGGCTCCATAGACACGCTACAGGCTCATTTAAGTGCGTTTGGATGTGCTCCTGCTTGTCTGCTATGAGTCATCATCGTTGTTGCCCCACTTCTCGCTGTCGTACTTAGCAGATGACGAGCCCGGCGAGGTTTCTGGCCCTGTTCTATCGCTCTCGGTCTCATATGCGATGGCACTTCCCACAGCCCTTGCTCTTCTAATGCGCCAATAGCATGGCGCAACTGGAACCCTCCGCACATTTGCCGGTCGCATGCCACCGTCTAGCATTGACCATGCTTGAGCGCTGGTATCTTCACCTGACTGCTATGGCCTAAGGGCGTTGCGTTTCCTCGCTGGTATCGTTGGGAATCTGCGGCCTATCTGTCTGGCAGTGGCAGAGTTCATGAGGATGGCGAGTGCGCTATACTCGCCGTCTCCTCGTGCGGACAGAGAGGGCGCGTGCGAGTGATGATGATTACGGGGCTGGCAAGCTCTCCGTCTGAGATCACCTTGCATTGCGTGAGCGGGTCCTCGGTAGAGTTGTCAGCTCTGACCCACAGACTTCTCGTCGGAGACGCGTCTCCCGTCACTCAGGTCCTGAGGCGAATCGGCGCTGCATCAGGATGATGCTGCCCCCTCCCGGTATTCCGAGCGTGCGCGGGAGCACCCGCCTGGTGCGCTTTCCGCAGAGCGGTTCTGCCATAAAACGGCCTTTGACGGGACCGTGCGCGGAGGTTGTGTTCGATGACGAGCCCTGCGGGCAGAAGACGGTTGAGACGCCGCCGTGCGGGCTCCTCTGCGCTTGCCGCGTTCAGGACGCCGTACAAACTGCACCGCGTCATGCATCCTCGCCACCGCCGCTGGCAGATAGGACGCTTTTGGACTGCTCTTACGACCCAGCATCTCCCGCGTTTGACTGGGGAGCATTCTCTGTGCATTCTTCGGACTCCCACCCGTGCTAGCAGGTCTGTCCCACCCGGAGCGCGTCGGAACATGCACCGAATTACCGTCCTGTTCACCGTGGCCGCTCGCGCGTTTGAATGTGTACACCCGTGCTGCGTCGCATCATACTGGGTCCTGGAACAACCGTCCCAAGAGCGCATTGTCCCTGAGACTAGCTGCGTACATTTGCGTTCCGCGAGTGCGGCACATGCTCCCAGTGGATTCGCGTTCTTCTGGAGAGTTGACGTTCTAGTCACGCGAGACTCGTGGCAGAAGATGCGCTTCCTGCCCGCCTGTCATCACTCACCATCCGTCTCTCCTTGATACATTTCCTTACCGATTCTCCGAGAGTTGTGCAGTGACCTTGCGCGAGTATAGTACAATGTATAGTCACTAGGGACGACAATCTGATTACGGTCCCATAGCCGTCATACATATATCATACATGGAGTATATTTACGACACATCCCGAAGATGCACGCTCTACAAATGAGGCGCACAGCACTAACCACAGGAGCCCGCATTTCATTGCTTGGTAATGTGGTATACGACAAGTTCTGGTACCATGTCCGTCGGGCTCCTCCCGGGAGTACCTTCGCGGACCAGTAGGATCAGGTCCAGCGCCCCTACCCACCGGCTAGCTCGATATCCTAGGGGTCAAAGGGTATCTAAATAACGCATAAGAATAGTAAGGGGTTTCAGAAAGCCCAGACGCCGAGGTTGACCCTGGCACTGAGGCTTCTGGCGCTTTGTGTGTTTTCGTTTTTTTTTTTTGTGTTTGTTCTTCTTTGCTTTGTCAAAAGGAGAGGGTGAAAGAAATAGATGCCTTGGGAGGAGGGGAAGCTGACCAGGGCACGCGGATGCGATCGGAGTGGGAAGTCTTACTTCAGCCTTCCGGGGTCACGCTGGCTTCCCCAAAGGTGAGAAAAACTATACATGACATGGAGCTGCTCCATAAAACTGGTAAGCGACGTATACGCTTGTACGGAGACGCACATTGTGAGTGCCACCGAGTGATTCCCGGCCGGCAAAGGAGTATGTGTTGTCAGTTCATGATGCGCTCTAAGGAGCTCGATGTTGATCCTCATGATCTGAGTGTCCCGTGCGACGCGGCGGGTCTGGGTGGTGTCAGCCATCTGCATGGCTATTATAACATGCGAAATATACCTGTATCTCGGACGGGGCGTCTTTCAGGATCTGGACAAGTCCCTCAACTTCCTCAATATCATCTGAGGCATGAAGATATTTGCGGAAAGCCGAGGTGAGTCCATCCCTCTGGCGCTCGCGCTCCAAGAGTGCAAGAGCGGCAGTCATCGGACTACCGGAAGTCGGTCAACATCCGCGGGTGTGCAGAGCCCACGAAGGTGCCTACGTACGGGACGAGCACGTCTTCATATATGACTGCATCCTCGGTTGAATGAACTTCGCCGACAAGGAGCTTGTAGGCATCGTCCAGCTGAGACGATAACTGCAGTAATGCGGCTTTCCTCCTCCGGACCCGTTTTTTGACCTACGCGCTAGGTTCAATAATTATGCAAAGGATTGGGGGACAATTTACACAGACTTTGAGGATCCGGCCAGCGCCATCAAGCGCGAGCGACACCAGTCCTACAGGATCAACCATGCTTGAGCTGCAGGTGAGGAAGGCGATGGATGTCATCCAACGCCTTACATATAGCCGACTCATTGCGGTGTCAGAATCCCGCTTTCCCCAGTGAAGGCTGTCTTGACCATTGAATTTCCGACGCAAATACAGTAGTCATGAAATCCCGCGCGAGGCAACTTTTCCGGGGCATATCGGCGCGGATGCTCTGCCTCTGATCTTCCGCCGGAAACGACCACTCTGGCGGTGGATTAGCACCGTCTTTGGCCCCCTGATACGCGGATATGCGGCGCAGAGATTCCCTATGCGCTGGTCAACCAGTAACAGAGACTGCTTACTGGGACAAACACGCTGTGCATCCGCTTGCTCCCCGAAGGTACAACTCAAGCTCCAAGACCTGGCTCATGGTGTCCGTATTCCTATGATATGGCCCTTCGAAGTGCGATGTGAGCACACTGATTTACAAATCCTGAGCTCTGCGCGATGGAACAGGGCCCGCGTCCCAGTTGCTCAGGCGTGTAAAGCGGTAGACAGAATCCACACACCGTGAGACACCCTCCTTTTCCGCGGGAATTGTATCGCAGATTACCTCTGACATGCTGCGCGTAGTACACATTCCCGCGGGCGTAAAGCCAGCTGCGATCGTCCGATCCACTCGGATTAATTATAGCATCCGGAGATTTGAACACGTGGACGTTCCAGTTTCCCGGTTGCACTATTTGAAACAGCAACAACTGCCGTTTGTATGTAGCGCGCAGACGAGTGCCGCGATTGATACCGCGGACCCGAGTAGGCGTGCCGAAGACGTGCAGACTGCGCCGCTTTATACATAATTCCTGACACCCAATGACTGTCGGTCTGCTCCCTGTGCCCAACTCTCGCGAAGCTCTGCGCATTGGGTGATGCGTTTTGTGTGAATCAAGGCGCGTACAAGCTACATGCCCTTCGGTCTCGAGTGCTCCTACATCCGCCGTGCGCAGGCGTTCTCTAGTAGAATTTTTACATTTCATTCTCCCTGGGCGGCATTCGTGTGTCTGCCTGTGTCTATCTCGGTACAGACGTCCGCTCGGGCCTCTCAGGATGCCGCGCTGTGCATCGTACCTCGCGCAGGCACCGAAACCTCCTCCCATTCAAAGGAAAAGGATGACTGTTCTTGTTGGCTACGTCGCCGTGCCCGTAAATTCATTGTCCCGGCGCAGGCCCTTGTTCCAGTCGCGTTCTCAGGCATCATCGTTTGCACAGTGTAGGACCTGAGCAGGCGCACAGTGCGGGCTGACGCCTCGGCCGACCGTCCGCGCGTTGAGACTCACGGTGCCCATCATCTGGTGAATTGTTCGGGTGCGGCACATGTGGAGGTCATGGCATGCAGTTGCGAAGGGACTTGCCACACTCAAGGCCGCAAGCCGGGTACGGCCAGATTGCCACGGATGCGTCCGCCGCGGGCAATCCCATCCCATGAACCTTCCTGGATGCACAGGAACTTCTCTCTGTGGTCTTTGAAGACCCATTATGTGCTGCGGGATGGGTGAATGCAGTGAGCACCCATTCGCCGAACCTGTGAAGAGGCATGCTAGCTCTGTATTCTGTCTTCCCGTCACGTGTGTGTTGTGGAGTGAAAGGGAATGAGTAAACCTTGAGCAGATGATGAGAGCGGCATGTTGTTCTTGCCTTCGCGTTCGCAGGGTGCCGCTTTATGGCCGAACGGAGCGCGTGCCGAGGTGCCGGCTGCCAGGCGGGCAAACTCCGCTTGAGTGCCTTTCGTCTCGCCATCGCCGCTGGAGCGGATGTGGGGCTCGGCGCGATACCTTGGACCGGCGCTTCTCGCTACATGTCTTGGAATACCACCGGCTGGCTTGCGCGCTCCTTCGGACCGCTTTGGATTATCTGCACAAAGCGTCCGTGTGCTGGCAGTCGCGCGTGAACGACACGTCCATCGTGAAGCGCGCAGAGTGCTCATATCAGGCGCACGGCGTCGCTTTGCATCTGCAGCTTTGTCCGATTCATGGCTCCACGTTCATGCAGTTGCTGGGCTGATCAGCGGCCTGAGCTCGCCGTCCACTCGCCTTGTTCGGCCCAGGCACTCCGTTGCTCAGGAGCGGTTGCTTTATCCAGTGCGCACAGTCTGCCGAACGTATGCTCGTTTCGCGTGCATGAAGTCCTGGAGCGCCGTCTGTACATCTCGCAGCAATGCGCCTCAGGAACCGGACCTCTGAGCGCAGCGCAGGTGATTTTCGTCTCGTCCTGGTGTGCACCTCGTAGCGGATGATGAAAGCAGCGCGACGCTGGCCCATGCGCTTGGGAACGCTTCTTTATAGTCCTGGCACACGGGTGAATGCTCTCGTCCAGTCATGCCATCACGTTCGCTCCCTGCCAAATCTCGTAGGCCCCCTATTGTCTGACACGCATAATCCATCCAGCACTTCGACTATCATCTGGTGCACGCAGAGGATGATGTACTCATCATTGCCGTGACACGCACCTGCCCGTCACTCACCCAATGCGATTTCGCCAGTGATGCATCCGGTTGCCGTGCGCGAGCTCGTAGCAGACGATGAGTGTAGGTGGCAGAATGCAACGGTGCTCCGCGTTATGCTCCACAGGATTCTCTAGATCAACACGTTGCTGCACGTGTCGCCTCGACCCAGTGCATTATCCGCGTGAGTTGACTCACATCTCCCGCGCTGCTATTTTCAGCCTTGACGTTTCGTCCGCGTTCGCCAGTCCTACGTGTAATGGAACAACTCTCCATCGGTCAGGCGGCTTCCGGAGAATCGTCCAGAGTGATTGCCCGGCCGGATTAGCATCTACTCATCTCCCTGTGAGCTGCTCGGGACTTTGACTACCCGCGGACTTGATTTTTGGCTTCGTGGTTCCTTTTGCAATGTGTGTTCTTGGTCCACTTGAAGTATCATGTGCCAGGCGGTAGCAGATGATGAGGGCGAAGTTGAAGTTCGGTGTGTTCGCAACCTGCAATGAAGCTCATGGCTTTATAGTACTGAGGGGAAGGTCGGGCCGTGCGTCGCGCTTTCCTCAGGCTTCGGTTTGAGAGTAGCGCACACACCATCTCGCGTGCAATCCGTTCGCGAGCCCCGAAAAGGAAAAACGACGCGAATACGTCGGGTGTCCCGCGTGTGCCGCTCAAACATCGTATCCATCGAGAGAAGACGGGGAGACCTGAGTATCGTCCATCTGACGTTGAAACATCGCTCCGTTGCACAGCGTCTGGTTTGCATGCGACCGTGCTGGTCAATCCACGGCTTATTTACAAATATCTGGACCCCCGCTGGGCGAAAGAGAGGCGGAAATGCCGTATTCGGTATGTATGTGGTCGACGAAGTGTGAGGCCGACTATAGCAGATGATGAGTGCGCGCGGGGCACTTTGCTGCTCTGCATTGCGCTATATGTAGTTAACTGCGTGTATTGCCCGTCTCTGTGCTCTCAGCGTCCGGGAACCTGCGTCAGACTCTGTGCCCGCCGACATCTGCGGCACCGGTACCCCAGCCTGCCCCAGCATTCTGACTCCGGGCACCTCATCCAGACGCAGTGTAAGCGCAGAGAGACCCCCTGTCCTGCATCATATCAGGCTCCTGGGCCTGTGAAGGGGGATGTTCTCCTGGGCCGCCCGGGATCAAATGCGGTCCGAGGCGCCGGGCGACACGTGCCAACTCCGCTCCGCGTCCTTTCTTCCTTGTCGTCGCCGGCGCGGAAGCGGATAGCTTCGCGCTGGCCCGGCGCCGCTTGTTACTAGTCAGGACTGCAAATGGACGGCTTGCGCGATGCCCCACGCCGACGCGCAGGGCCTGCGCGGCCCCAGCTCGCGCAATTTTTGTCACGGGCGCGTCGCTGCTATCTGCGGGCATGCTGCAGCGGGTTTCCGTAGTTGTGTTTCTTTCTTTGGTGTTTGGTTTTGGCTCTGATTCTGGTCCGCGATGACTTCTCCGAGGCGCCTCCATTAGACCCGCGTTTGCAAATCCAAAGCCTTGGCCCTCTCGTCCAACATGCGGTATATTTCCAGCACATGCGCGGCCGCTCTCTCCTCTCCGAGCGTTAAAGCTGCTTCTACAGTACAACGCGGATGTGGTCTACGCGCGCTATTCTTCCGGCGTTGCTTGCGCACGCCATCTCTCGCAACACCTGTCCCGTGCTCTTGCCTGCTCGAACGCCCACAGAGCGTGGGCACTCCCGCCGCGCCAGGCCATAGCCCATTCACGGAAGTTTCTCGTACTGTCCCGCACGGTGCATGCTCTGCAGATCGCGTCTTAGCAGATGATGAGAGCGTGGTGTGCTGAGCTATCGTCTGGGTCACAAGGCTTTATACTCGCAGCGTAGACATGTCTACATACTCGGATACCCTCCCCGAGCGCGGCGCGGGTGACGGCGCGAGCACCCGGCGCTGATCCGTCACGTTGTCAGAATGCGCAGTCTCCCGGACACGGCACAGGTATGGGTTACACGCAGCTTGACCTGAACTGCGGCCGATCCATCCGTGCTGCACCGCCTCACCGTCCTTCTAGTCGCGCGCATGTTCTTCCTGGAGAGCCATCCCCGCCCGCAGCCGCTGCGCGTCGCAGAGTCCGCGCGCAGGGCACGGCCTCAGTGTCCCTGCGGCAAGGATTTCGATTTGGCCATGGCGTTTTGCGCGTACCGTGTCTAGCCCGTCCGCATCGGCACTGGTAGCGGGCGGAAGGAGCAGGTATATCGGTCCCGGATCTGTTGGCTGTATCGGAGATCGTAGCAGGTGATGAGAACGGCGGAGCTCGGACACTGAGGGCCCATGGCATTGCTCGTTTTATACTCGTGAGACCTTCAATCATCGTGGAACATGGGTCTCCGATGGACGCCACTCCCCTCTGCGCTTCCGACCGTTCTGGCGTCGGTCCCTTGGTCCGATGGTGCAGGAGCTCGATCCTGCCCGTTCGGAAGAACGACGCAGCGCTCTAGCATATGAGTGCTCAGCGCTGCTGGTCCGCGTCCTGCACTGCGCTGCACGAGCCGGCTGTTACTGCACCCACCCGCTCGTTTTCTCCCGAGCATTGATATTGCAATATGCCCCGCTTCGCTGCCGGTCAGAGCGTTTCAGATACAGGCTCCATTGTCCGTCCTACCAGTCCCCGCAGTTTGGCGATCCCCGTGTAGCAACTGGGCGGTTGACCGCATTTATATTGGATTATATCTAAACGCGTGGGCAGTTGTGCGGACGGTGATCAGTTCGGCGTGCTGCGGGCTCATGCTTGCCGTTCGGTAGACGCACCGTCTGCGGACGGCTCGACGGGTGGAGGTGCTGTACCTGTGTACGCAAGATGCCTGGCTGACCACATACAGCTATCGAGAGCTATTTTTGTGCAGCCGTCCTGCGAAGCCGAGGCCGCCCGGGAACACTCGCAATGCATAGCTGGCCGCCCAGATGGGAAATCGTCCGTCGCGCGTGCAAAGGCGGCTGCTTTCTGCTCTTAGGCTCTATCTCTATCTCCTTATCCACGGCTCGCCCGCTTGCGCCATCCAGGTGCTCATGTCCGCACCGCGCTGCGCACTGGCGCTTTGTTCAAGTACCGGCCATCCCCCGCCATCGCGGACAGGGTGCGTCCGTCCAGTGCTAGCGCGCGCGCGCAGTGGTCTCATCTTCCTCCCCATAGCAGCCAGTCACTGCGCGAGTGTGTCTCTCCGCGCGCTGCGCGTCTTGCGGGTGTGCTCACGTTGCGCTAGAATTGACAACACGCAACGGCCGTGGCGATCCTGGCACACCGGACTCCGCGCTTAAATACCCCCGTATGTGCATTTGCCAGTACACAGCGTTCGTTCACTCATACACATGTCTGACAGAAAATATGGCAGTGTACATTGATACAGGGATTATCGCTCCAAGTGTTCATCATGTTCATGAACTCCCAATTATCACACTTTTAGATGTGCTTTTCTCGTTCGCATCGTTTGTGAAACCCTCCCCGGCTGTCAAGGCTGATGTGCCCATCCCAAGGGGGATCGTGAGTAAACAGAGATAGGCTCGTTCTCGCGCCCAGCCGTACAACTACGGAATGTGTATTCTCACAGATTGCCCGAAATTCCGCGCGAGATACACATGCGTTACACCCAGTGCTCTCCGACAGCCATCCCAGCCTCGGCGCGCCGCGATGCTGACATTGAAGAAGGTCACGCCCGCGCCCTCTCCCTCTAAGCACCACCTAACTACCGGACGCCGGAAGTGACGCGCGGGAATTACTCAGTATCAAACAATTCCCGCGCGTCACCCCCTCGGACGCGGGCGAGGGTACCCCGTTGGGGGTTTTTTCGCGCCCGCGTCCGCGTCCGATGGGTTAAGGGGGTACCCCCCTGGGGTTTTTCTGCGCCTGCGGCCGCGTCCGATGGGTTAAGGGGGGTACCCCCTGGGGTTTTTTCGCGCCTGCGGCCGTGTCCGATGGGTTAGTGGGGTGCCCACGGGTTTTTTTGCGCCCGCAGCCGCGGCCGCGGATAGGGGGGTACGCCTGGGATTTTTCGCGCCTGCGGCCGCGGCCGATGGGTTAGGGGGGTACCCCTGGGATTTTTTCGCGCCCGCGGCCGCGGCCGATGGGTTAGGGGGGTACCCCTGGGATTTTTTCGCGCCCGCGGCCGCGGCCGCGCATAGGGGGTACCCCCCTGGATTTTCTCGCGCCCGCGCCCGCGCCTGCATATCGCGCCGCCGGAAAGCGCCGATCGTCGTCCGCCCGCCGCCGGAAAGCGCCGATCGTCGTCCGCCCGCCGCCGGAAAGCGCCGGTCGTCGTCCCCCCGCCGCCGGAAAGCGCCGGTCGTCGTCCCCCCGCCGCCGGAAAGCGCCGGTCGTCGTTCCCCCGCCGCCGGAAAGTGCCGGTCGTCGCCGCCTCGCCATCGGCAAGCGCCGAGCGTCAGCCGCGGGCGCCGGCGCGGGCGCAGGCACAGACATCAACTGTCCGCTCAGTATAATGTCTGCTTAATAGATCTGCATAGGACTCATGTCTGGGTAATAGATCTGAATAGGACTAATGTCTTCGTAATAGATCTCGATGCGTGCAGGTTCATGATCTCTGTGTAGTAGATCTCAATATTTGCTGCTCCGCAAGACACAGATCATCACTCTCGATGTGGCTACTATGATGTCCGCGTAGTAGATCTCACTGTTTGCTTGTGTATTAGATGTCAATATTTCTGGTGTAGTAGATCTCAGTATTTGCTGAATTTTACTTCGTTCTGACATTCACATACACACTCGTGCGGGCGCGGGCGCAGGCTCGGCCGAGGTGGACATGGGCACGGGCTCGGTATAGATTTTTGAGCCACTCGTCAATGCAATCACAGATATTGGATTCCCACGTTGGTGCTATGATGTCTTTGTAGTAGATCTTAATATTTGCTGAGTTTTACTTCGACAATGATATGGGAACGGGCACGGGCACGGGCGCGGACACGGACTCAGCCGAGACGGTCGCGGGCACCGCCTGAGCCGCACTTTCACGGCACTTAGTACAGTCGAGGTCGCGGTCGGTGCCGCAGTCCCTGCTCACCGGCCTGCCATTTCCCGATGTTTATCTGTCACGTGAGGTCTCTTCCTGTCCATCTCTTTAAACCTCTGAGGCTGGGCTGTAGGACTTGGTGCGCGATCGTTGCAGCGCGTGAGGGGAATGCGCGCACGGACCACCTGTGTCGCATCCGACGGCTGTTGGGACGGCCCGAGCCGGGCGGAATACTCCGGATGATCCGGAAGAAAAGTTTTCATCCTGCCCTCCGATGCGTCCCCAGCCCACTATTTCCGTCAACATTGCCCATGTCACCGCCGGCATGCGTCGCGAGGCGCGGCGGAGGAACGCAAAGTCGGCACCTATTCGTGGTGGCCTCGATAATCCGGCTGCCCACCTCATGAACAAACTCAAGAAGCGGTTTACAACACCGAAGTCGCATCGGCAGTACCCCGCTCGCTTCAGCGCGTCAGCGCCTCCTGTCAGGCAGGAGGACAGCCTTCAACAGGCGGCGCAAACAGTGCAGCTGTCAACGCGGGCGCCATCACCGGAACCCGCCGACGACGGCGGACTCAATGATGTTCTTGGCCCAAGCTACGAGTTTACCTATCATCCCATTACCCGCCCCAAAAGAACGCGTTCCAACGCTGATGAGCCTTCCGTTTCAAAGGTCAAGGAGTACTTGCGGTGGAACGAGCTTGTCCCAAAGCTGGTGGATCCATTCCTGCGCTTCGCGGTCGAGGGCGCGGGCGCGGACACGGCCGCGGACCCGACCACGGGCATCATCAAGGTGCACGTACTAAGGCCGTCATTTGCATTTACCACACGAGTGAGCTCCTGTGCAAACTGCAAGGTGTTTGATTCTCATTTTTCAAACAGGCTTCAAGATCCGCAAATACAAGATTTGTGCTCACACTTCTCTTCCCCTCATTCTTGCGGCCGAGGGACTGTTTCCCTCCGGACCCTGCATGCCAGGATATGGCTTCTCAATCAATGTGCTGAATCTCTTTTTAGACTTGATCCGCCATGGGGGCAACTCTGTCAAGTCCCTTGCGGCGTCATTGCACGAGCAGCATCGTGCCAACGGATACGTTTTGCGCAACTGCAAGGTTTGCAGTTTTCGTGAGGATTGGCACAGCACTCAGCAGCATTCAGGGCCAGCCAATACAAGAACCGTACTACAAGATTCTCCTACACATCATGCAATTCTACGACGCGGTGCAAGCACACATCAAGACGCGAACACTGCGATGCCTCGATCGCACCCGCTTGGAGGCCGCCGACGAGCTCATGGAGTTGGCTGAGGCGGCCGCCCTTGCCAAGGCCGGCGCTCGTGTCAGTGACCGCGGCCCCGCCCGTGCCCGCATCCCCGTTCACGCCCACGCCGATGCCGCTGTCACGGCAGAGCACACCACACTCGCCAGGACTGGCGCTGAGGAGGGGAACTATGCGAGCAAGAACATGGGTGGTGCATTGACCAGACCAAATCTGGGGATCAGCCCAGAAGGCCATCCGCCCTATATACACATCATGAGAACGCCGGAACGAGACTATCCCGGATCACCGTACTGCCTCGAGAGAGGTCGCCGATCTGAGCCGAAGCCCGCGATGTCCTCGAAGCCCGAAGTGGCTCGACGAATAACCCATAACCGAACTCGTCCCCGCGAACCAGCGATCGAGCAGGCGTTGGACATACCGGGATATGCATCGAAGACTCCTCGAAGGACACCAGCCTCTCACAGACCATCGTAGAACCCCGAGCGCGCGAGGGGGCGGAGATGAGGCGCGAGCTGGTGCCGCTGCAGACGTACATCGCGATGTTGCGGCTCGTCGAAGTCTCCAGGGTGTAGAGCGAGCGTGCGAAGAACATCGGAGAGGTGTCTCGAAGGTATTCCGGATGGCACGAGGTTGAGGGAGCGTCTCTGTCGAGAGAGCGGTGTTGAGGGGTAGGGCTGGGAAGAGCGCGAACAGCGCTGCGAGCCGACGGCACGAGATACCGGCGTATACACGACACCCGAGAGGTGAGAGAGGGTGGGCGAAGATATCCCGGGTGCAAGGGACGCGAGGGGATGTCGAGCGAGTGGTTCGAGATCGGGCCGCGGGACCAGAGGCCGGATATGGGCGAACCGGCCGAGCGCGAGCCGCCGAGGCGCGACGGCGAGAGTCTCACCCTCTAGACGAGATGAGATCCGTTCCACGAGCAGATTCCGGGTCTGAGGTCGCCGAGGCAAGTCGTCGTCGTCGAGATAGGTCGCGTCGTCCCATAAAGGCAGCAGCGTATGATGGGGTGCGGGTGGGGCGCGAGTCTCACCCGCCAGATCGATTCGGCTCGCGATTCCGCATCCCTAGAGCCTAGGGACTGAGCGGGATAACGAGATTTGAGAATGGCGAACTGAATGGGCAGGTGGGGGAGACTGCGAAGAGGCGAGACTTCGAGCGATGAGAGGTTGGAGCGTGCGAAGACCTCGAAAATCGCAACATAGCCCCCCTTACAAGCCTCGAGCAGTCTCCAGGAGCGAGGGAGAGCCTCGGCGAGCTGCTGGGGACCAGCGTGAAGGAGATCGAGGGCGTATTGAGTCCCGGGTGAGCACGGCATCGGCGGGTGACTCGTTGTTTGGGATCTCGAAGCTTGTTCGTCGACCATATAAGCTCGACGGGCTTCGACGTCTCTTGTTCTCGATCCCCCACCATGGGCCGCAAGGACAGCCGCCGCAAGAAGGACGCGCCGCCGCCCGCGCGCTCACGCACACGCTCGCCGCCGCCGTCGTCGTCTGCGGGGCCCTCGAACGCGGGCCCGTCGACGCAGGCGGGATCGGCGAGGCCGCCGCCAGCGCCGTCGTCGTTCCCGCCGCCCACCTCGTTCTTCCCGCCGCCTGCGCCGCCGTCGGCGCAACCGCCTCAGCAGCCCGCGACGCCGTGGGCGCTGTGGAACGCAGCGGCGCCGGGGCAGTTCGCGATGCCGGCCCTCCAGCCCGACTTCACGGCGCCGTCGTACGCGCGCTTCGCGGGCGCGATGCCGCCGCCGTCCTCTCCCCGTACTCGTGCTCGTGCTCGTGCCGCCGCTGCTGCTCCCAGTGCTACGGGAGCGTCTGCTCCGCCGCCGTCGACATCGGCGACCTCGCAGCCGTCTGCGGCGCCCTCGACCTCTGCGGCGCCGTCGACGCCTGCTGCACCTGCACCGGCTACGAACTCGACGACGGCGACGCACCCTGCGCCGGCGCCACCGCCCACTGTGCCTGTGATGCCGGGGCCGTCCTCGACGCTGGGAGCGCCTGCTCCCGGGTCGGAGGACGATATCGACGACTTCCTGGGGCCCGCGCGGTCGCCCACCGCGACTCCATTCGCGCCTCCGCCGTCGGCGCGTCCGTCGCCACCGCCTGCTCGTGGGAGGGCGCCGCCGCCGGGGCGACGTCTTGTGTTCAACCTCCCGCCCGTGCCCAAGAACTGGACGACTTCGGCCCCGCGATCGGCTCCGGCGCCGCAGGCGACGTCGGCGACCTCGCCGCCGTTGCCTTCGGACGACGATGAGCCCTTCGTGCGGCGCCGCCGTCGCCCCTTTGCTCGCATGACGGCATCGCGACCGGTGTCTGCTGTCGCCCCGGAGCAGGCGCGTACCAGGGCGGAGCGCGGCGCGGGGCAGGCGCGGGCGAGGGCGGAGCGCGGCCGGCCGGCCGAGAAGACTGCCCCACCGCGTCGAGTGCCGAAACGCGCAGCTCGTCGCGGTGCGAAGATCCCACCCGGCGAGAGCAAGAAGGCCGACCTCGAGGCCTCCCGTCGCGCCCGCAAGCAGCTGGGGCCCGACGACGTCCCCCTTCGGGTCAGTGGATCGCGGTTTCGTTTTGCGGATGGTCGGCGAGGTTGCTAACGACGTCTGGCTCAGCCCTGCGAGCGGTGCGTCAAGCACGGGTTCGCGGACTGGTGCCGCGACAAGCCAGGCGCGTTGCCGTGCGCTGTCTGCAGCCACAAGCGCCTCGCGTGCTCGTGGACGCAGCTGCGCATGGACGCGGGCGTGGTTCGCGGGCATCGAGGCGTGCGACGTCCGCTGACGCCGCCCACCGATCCGGGCTCAGCGCCTTCGACGCCGCACGGCTCGTCGTCGTCGAGGCGTTCGCGCCCGTCGTCCTCGCGTTCGCGTACGCGCTCGCGGCGCCGTAGGTCGTCGTCGTCGTCGCCGGGGCCCGCGGGGACGCCTGAGATCGAGGAGGCGCGCGAGCGGCTGCGCGAGCTGCAGCGCCGTCGCACCGACCACCGCAACGCGACGCGGATGGTGCTCTTCGAGCGCCAGCGCCAGGCCGACGACCCGGAGTCGGAGGAGGAGGATGATGAGGACGAAGTCGACGTGTGAGCCGCCCGGGGCGGTGTTCTCGGATATTTCTTGATGTATGTAGTTTCTTGTCGCAACGGGCGAAGTAGGATAGAAAATAAGGATTGAGGTTTTTCTTGGAACGAGTGTGAGGCCCGAGACTGAGTCCGGGGTGAAAGCGAAACGAGAACTGCGAAGCGTGAGGACTTCGCGAGCGTACTGACGGTCGAGAGGGCCCGTCTCGAGCGCGAGGCTGCATTCGCTGAGGTCGGCGAGGTCGCCCGGGGAGGGCGACCCAGGGGAGGCCCAGGGAACGCGTTCGGAAGCGGTCGACGGTCTGTGTCGAGCGCTGCGAGTCGCGCGATGTTCATCGCGAAGCCGGGCGTGCGCGAAGCCTGAGTTCGAGAGCGGTATCTCGGTCGAGGTGTCGAAGAGATCCCCAGCGCGATGTGGGGAATGGAGAGAGGGAGGAGCGAGACCCGCGCCCAAGCGTTAGGGGTCATGTAGTGATCGTGGGGGCCGCGCTAGCGTGCGGGCTAGGGATAGCGTCGATCGCGGAGCGTTAGGAGTGCTCGGCGAGGTTCGTTCGGCTCTGCCGTATGTTCGTTTCGAGTCGTGGGACGTCGTGTCGTTCGTTCGAGTTCATGAGCGAGGCGTCGTGCGTCGCTCGAGTCGTTCGCGCCTCGTCTCGTGAGGTCGGCGGTGCTCAGGCACTGCGAACGCATGCATCCTTCGTCGGATCACGGCCAGGCCCCCATCTTTCGATGGTCAAGAGCGGGGAGAGTGACTGCGCGTTCTTCCATTCTCGCTAACAGTCAGAGGTGGTCGGGTTTGGTAGCGCACCGCTCGTCGAAGGTCGACGAGGGTCGAGGGTATAGAGGGAGGAGAGACACCCCAGGAGGATGGGATGCGGTGCGATCCTGGTGCCGAAGATCCGAGAGACTTGGCGGATCGCGAGGGAGCACGCGTGCACATCGCGAGTCGAGCCCCCGGGGCGAGGGGGGGAGAGACATAGGTTGCCCGTCTGGGGTCGGCGAGGTCGGTACACGGGCTAGCGTCGCTGACGCTATGAAACCGAGAGGAGGGGAGCGGGTTGTCCGTCGAGAGGATCCCATCGGCGCCCAGGCTGCGAGCCTTATCGGCCATTCCGACTTGCTAGAGGATCGTCGTCGGTGAAGAGGGGGAGCGCGGCCGATGATTCGTCGAACTGCGCGACACATCGCACCGCGGGGGAGCCGGAGAGCGGAGAGAAGAGGGCGAGGAGGGAGGAAGGGACGCCAGTCCGAGGAGAGGTTAGATTTGGTCTTATGTCACGGCAGAGCACACCACACTCGCCAGGACTGGCGCTGAGGAGGGGAACTATGCGAGCAAGAACATGGGTGGTGCATTGACCAGACCAAATCTGGGGATCAGCCCAGAAGGCCATCCGCCCTATATACACATCATGAGAACGCCGGAACGAGACTATCCCGGATCACCGTACTGCCTCGAGAGAGGTCGCCGATCTGAGCCGAAGCCCGCGATGTCCTCGAAGCCCGAAGTGGCTCGACGAATAACCCATAACCGAACTCGTCCCCGCGAACCAGCGATCGAGCAGGCGTTGGACATACCGGGATATGCATCGAAGACTCCTCGAAGGACACCAGCCTCTCACAGACCATCGTAGAACCCCGAGCGCGCGAGGGGGCGGAGATGAGGCGCGAGCTGGTGCCGCTGCAGACGTACATCGCGATGTTGCGGCTCGTCGAAGTCTCCAGGGTGTAGAGCGAGCGTGCGAAGAACATCGGAGAGGTGTCTCGAAGGTATTCCGGATGGCACGAGGTTGAGGGAGCGTCTCTGTCGAGAGAGCGGTGTTGAGGGGTAGGGCTGGGAAGAGCGCGAACAGCGCTGCGAGCCGACGGCACGAGATACCGGCGTATACACGACACCCGAGAGGTGAGAGAGGGTGGGCGAAGATATCCCGGGTGCAAGGGACGCGAGGGGATGTCGAGCGAGTGGTTCGAGATCGGGCCGCGGGACCAGAGGCCGGATATGGGCGAACCGGCCGAGCGCGAGCCGCCGAGGCGCGACGGCGAGAGTCTCACCCTCTAGACGAGATGAGATCCGTTCCACGAGCAGATTCCGGGTCTGAGGTCGCCGAGGCAAGTCGTCGTCGTCGAGATAGGTCGCGTCGTCCCATAAAGGCAGCAGCGTATGATGGGGTGCGGGTGGGGCGCGAGTCTCACCCGCCAGATCGATTCGGCTCGCGATTCCGCATCCCTAGAGCCTAGGGACTGAGCGGGATAACGAGATTTGAGAATGGCGAACTGAATGGGCAGGTGGGGGAGACTGCGAAGAGGCGAGACTTCGAGCGATGAGAGGTTGGAGCGTGCGAAGACCTCGAAAATCGCAACAGCCGCCATTCTGACTCCACCGGCGACGCCCCATCACACTCCGGACCCTCCGCGTGCCAGAGTTCCCTTCCCCACCGTTGAGGACGTGCCTGACGAGGGAGATATTCGGGATAGACAACTGTTCCACTCTGAGTCAGGCGCTGACGATGATGATATGGAAGTCGTAATAGAGGAGCGTGTGAAGCCAGAGAGGCCCGCATGGTATCCTAGAAAGGCGGAGGATGTGGGTGCGCGGGCTCCAGAGGAAGAGGAAGTGCAGCCGGTCGTTGAGGAGACTGCGACAAGGCCTCCGGCACGGGCGCGGGCGCGGGCGCGGGCACAAGGCCAATCGGGCAACAGCGCGTCTGGAGCCTGGCTGCGATGGATCAAGGTCGCCGCTCGCTATGGGCTCTTTGTTGCCGGACGCAAGGACATCGCTCAGTACCTCGTCCGCGCTTGCCCGAAGTGCCATGCCATGGCAAAAAGTGGGATACCCCTGTTCGAGTGTGTATTGTTTGCTCTCAGAGCTCATTCTGTTGCTAATCTCATTTTTCAGAGGTGGCGACTCGCAAACCAGTATCGACGCGACTTTCGGTCAGAAGCGCGACATCCTGGCTGGCGTAGACCCTGCCACTGCCCACGAGTTTGTGGCCTTTGTGCCCAAGGAGTTCATCGACGCGGTTGGAGAAGATCTCGACGAACTGTGCGGGAAGGGCGCCCGGCCACACACGATGGAGATTCCTGAGGCAGCCCTCAAGCAGTGTGAAAGCTCGCACACGGCTGCGGATGGCTCCCGTACGAAGGCCGGGGGCAACAAGCACGACGATAAAGGGCTCGCCGCGATTGTCTGCCGCCATGACGTCCCGCTCTTCTTCTGCAACATCGATACGCCCGGCGAGCAGCAGAAGTACGCTGTGGGACTCCTCCTGTGGCTCATGCTGCACCTCCCCGACACGCACAACATGATGACGCTATACGACATCGGGTGTGTGGCCGACAAGACGATGAAGTCGGTGAGTGTCGGTGTCAGCGTCCTCGCCCGCGCCCGCGCCCGCGCCCATGCCCGTGACCGTTCTAATGTCCTACATCGCAGTTTGCAATCATGCCCGAGTCTGTCGAGAAGCGGATCATGTTCGCCACGAGCGCAATGCATGCCTATGCCCACGAGTGGGAGTGCCAGCTTGTGTACAGCCCCCGCCTGAAGCCTGGGCTCGGGCTTACCGATGGTGAAGGAGTGGAGCGTCTTTGGTCGAAACTTCGCAAACTCATTGGCATTTTGCGCCACGCCTCGGTGAGTTTGTGCTTGACAACACCCTCTTTATCTGACTCACCTGGCATCAGAAAAATCATCGCCTTATCGTACTCGATCGGCAGATCCAATGGATTGCAGAGAACATGCTGCAGGATCAAGGGTCATGGCTATACAAGAAGTGGGTCCTGCTCGTCAAACGCAAGGAGGCTGCCAAGGCAACCGTGCGGGAGTCTGGCCGTACTGCCGAATTCTTGCGATCTCAATGGGCAATTCAACGCGAAACACAGCTCGAGGTTCGCCGTCGTAAGTCTGCATCCGCGCCCGTGCCCGTGCCCGTGCCCGTGCCCGTGCCCGTGACCGCGCTGATCCTTGTGCCAGGTACCGCACCGCGTCTCAAAAAGGAGCTTGAGGCCGTCATGACCCTTCAGGACCAGATCGACGCTGTTGAAGACTCGATTGCTGCTGCGGAAGCTGCCGTCAAGAAAGCTGAAGCGGATGCCCAGGCCCGAGCTGACGCACGGCGCCATCTTCACGACCTTCGCGAGAGCCACACCGCGCTTTCCAGCCAGGCCGAGGCCCTCTATGTTACCCTCGATGTTGGCGACGACTTCCCCGCCATTCGCGAGTTCGGATACAACTTTGTCCGCACGCTTGTCATGGCCTATGACGCGAAATGCATAGCAAGAAAGAAGCTCATTGGTCGGTTCTTCGAGTGGGATCGTTTGGACCAAGCCGCAGGTGGAATGGGGGAGGCCTTGGGTACGTCTAAAACATTTCCCACATGGCTTTTGATGGCTCTGACGGATAGCAGGCACAAAGCAGCATCAGCGCACGCTTCGCTCCATTCAGAAGCGCTCCCCAGCCATTCGCAAGGCGATCCTTCGCTATAATGCCCTTTGCGCAAAGGCTCGCGAGCTGCTACCGGCGGACAAGGACTATCCTCTGCCGGAGGAGCTTTCCACGGACCTCACGGACCTCAAGAACGACCCCAGCCTGCTGGACGATGTCTGGGTGTCCAGCATTCCCGGCGACGACGCGCTCTGGCTCAAAGATCCTCGGGTCCGCAATGCAATCCGATCGCAGCTCGCACTCAATCGATGCACTGAAGAGCGCAAGCGTCTGACGCGCGAGGAATCGCAGCTGTATGACTGGCTGGCGCTGGAAAGCTGCGCAATTGCAAGGGCCATGTACGACCCTGAAAGTACGAGTTTAGTCCTGCATTTGCCTACACCCGATCTGACATGCCTACAGACCATCTATTAATGCCATCCCTTCGCCGGGAGATGGCCCGCCTGGAGGACATTGCAGCAGCATGCAGCGGCTTGCAAACGCCTTCTCACCGATGGATTTCAGTCGTGAGGGACGCATTGGCCGAGGCGCAGGCGCGGGCGGCGACGCGGACGCAGGCGCAGGCACAGAGCGCTCCCTCAGTTTCAGCGCCCCCTCCTGCTCTTCCGGTGGAGGAACGTGCGCCGCCATCTGCTGGAGATGCGCCAGAGCTGGATGAGGGTGATGCAGATGCGTCCTCGGCGGAGGATGCGGGACACATCACTGAGGAGGTCGGACTGCAAACACCACCGTCTACGCCTCACAGTAATCGCCATTACACGCTCGGAGCGCACGCGCCAGTCGCAAATATCGAGAGCGAGGACGAGGACGAGGACGCCGACATCACCGACGTTTTTGCGCTTGTGATGCCTGCCGACTATAACCAGTTCCTCAGGACGTCGCGGCTGACGGGCGACGCATTCTACGCGGTGCTGGCGGCCGTCAGCCTCGAGTTTCCTGACAACGCCGACCACATCGCCATTTTCGATCCCACATGCCATGCAACATGGGTGGAGGGTCAGGTCGCGTCGCGGCTGTTTGCCTCAGTGAGCGGTACACAGTTCTGGGATCGCGACGTTGTCCTGGTGCCCGTGCGAGACGGAGAAACCTGGGGCCTTGCTGCAGTTTGGGTAAAGCGTCTCAGGATCGACCTCTATGGCGTCCCAAATGACGTGGACCAGGGGTGGACCTTGGGAAAGGTACGCACATTTTTCCGCCCCCCTTTACGCGCTTCTGATGTGTTCATCAAGTCCGTCATGAACCTCATACTGGCATTGTTGAGGGAGGCCGAGTATCAGGGCGCCCGGGGCATCAGGCTATCGCTCAAGGACGTCTGGAGCGTACGCCACATTGCCCCCGCGTCTGGAGACGTTCTCCCAGCGCATGAGCCAGGCCTTTGGGCGCTTGCCGCCTCGGTGGCCATTATGAATGGATTTGTGTCTGTACATCTTTCTAAGCACGGACTCTTGTCTCTACCTCGTTACTTTCATTCTCTTCTTTGTAAACATGTATTCCACGATACACAAATGGATCTTGATACGCTGTAACGTGTCTCAATGTGTGTGTCAAAGTCTGAAGTCACCAACCACCACCAGGCCGAGAAGTACACCCTAGACAACATACCGAGCACTGGAATCGTGTATTAAACATATTTAAAGTACCCCCAAGCCCAGAAAACCACTTGGAAGCGATGGGAGGTCGAGAATACGAAGTTTGAAGCTGGTCCTGTTCACCCCTCCACCAGTATATGCTATATTTCACGGGATACAGGCACTCAGACGATCTGATTCAGTCTTACGGTGGGTTTGTATCCCATCCCACACAGTCTAGCGCAGAAAGTAGGGCGGTCCATGGTTGAAGTGGTCGGAAGGAGTGCAGGAGGCCGATTATTGCAACAAGTACACCGGAACTGCCTCGCTTGACCAGCAACGAGGACCATACCGAGCATCCTACAAACGGTTTGGGGACGTTTTAACAGATCCTCTCCACGATGTGCACACGTTTAAGGCTCGGAAAACGCGTTATTGGGTCGCGTTTCGTGGGAAATACATGTTTTTGCCTCACAAATCATGTTCCCCACAACGCACACGCAGTCCTATCGGGCATCAGAGGTGTTCCAGAGTTGCGCGCGGGCGGGCCGCACATTATACCACTATCAAGCAAGACATGAGACGCCGTCCCTGGCGTGCTACGCGGCCAGGAGTGCATGTTGACAAAGTCCCAAGGCTGAGACTCGCGCCCCAATGAATTAAATCGCAAATAAATTACTTTGGGCGAGCATTTATGACACAAGACGCGAACCTGTGCATTTTGGGGCACAGGACCGGGCTCTATTGCCGTCCTGTGCCATGTTCGGCGGGTGGGTTCGCGGCCGGATGCGGAGTTCAAACTCCGCGATCCGTCCTTGCCCGTGTCCGTCATCGAACCACACCCGCACCCCGCATCCACCCAGCCGCGCCCCGCCCATCAACCGTGCGTCCGCGCCTCTGAGCGCGTCTAGGGCCGCGCTGACGCGCCGCAGATGCCCTCCAGGTCGACCTCCGCCGCATCCACGAAAAAAAATGCGAGCCGGCCCCAGGTACGTGGCACACGCGCGCCACGCCCTGTGACTCACCCGCCTGCAGGGGCGCAACTTCGCCAGCTCAGAGCCAGCTGTGGAGGCCCAGGAAGAGCGCCAGTCGGCCTCGCCTGAGCCTGCGCCTGCGGCTGCCGACGACAGGAAGAAAAAACGCGGCCGCGCCAAGCGTCAATCGCGCGAGGCGGTCCCGGCGCCCGCGTCCCCCGAATCGGAGGAACGCAACGCCGACGAGCAGCTGGAGGACCAGAACGAGGAACAGGCACCGCCACCCGCGACCTCGCCTGTGGCCGTGCCCGCCGTCCTTGAGCCCGAGACTGGGTCTGAGGACGTCCGCGCGGTGCAGAGCACCCTCGACGTCGGCGTCGACGACGACGACGATGACGACGAGGAGCAAGAGCAGCAGCAGCCACGGAAGGTCACGTTCGCGGACCCTGCGGGCCCACCGGTGCGTTTTTTTTAAATTATTCTTATTTCGGATCACTCACTACATATCAAGTACACGCAGTTCCCCAGCATGGGGTTCACCGACGACGAGGCGCAGCCCGAGATGCAGCCCGGCACCCAGGACGCGTCCGACAGCGAGTACGTCGACCGCGGGCCCTCTGAAGTGGAGGAGACCAGCCCGACGAAGGTGCTGCGCAGGGAGAGCACCCAGGAGGTGTCCGACAGCGAGCCCAAGCGCGAGGTATGTCTCTGTGGTTGGTAATTTACACGTGGCGCTTATTGCACAACAGGCCCTGCGCGCGGCAGAGAAAAAGGAGGAGCAGAAAAAGGCGCAGAAAAAGCGCAAGACGTCCTCGATGCCCGCGCCGTCCTCGGACGAGGAGGAGGCTCCCCCCTTGCCGCCGCTCAAGAAGGGCAAGAAAAAAAAGGTAATTGAGCCAATACCATCCATTGCCCATGCTCACTGTTTCCCCAGGTTGTCCCTGAATCGGACGGGGAAGACAGGCCCGCGCCCACACCGCAGTCCCCGCCCGCGCCTGCGCGCACGTCCCGCCCGCGCCTCGAGGGACTTGGCGCCCCACCCGCGCCCGCTCCGCCCGCGACGTCTCGACAGCGCCCGGCCTCGGCGCGTGCGGTCGCGCCCGCGCCCGTCACTCAGGCTCGGGCGCGCGCGACGTCCGACAACACCGTGCGCCCATCTGGGGCGCTCTCGCCGGAGGCGTCCGACGAGTCGGACACGGGCGCAGACCCGTTCGCAAAGAACGAGATGCGCCCCAAGAGGCCCGCGCCCGCGCTCAAGCCCGCCGCCTCTGCGACCAAGGCCGCCGCGTCGGTGCCCAAGGCCGCCGCGCCCACACTCAAGACCGCGGGCTCCGTGCCCAAGGCCTCTGCGTCCGCGCCCGCGCCCGCGCCCGCACCCAAGTCGCTGCCGGCGGACAAGGCGGACAAGCGCAAGACCGCCGTGCCTGTGCCATCACCGTTTCCGGCGCCGCAGCCGCTGTCCGAAAAGGCTGCCGGAAAGCTGCGCGCACCGGCGCCAAGCCACACACCGCCGCCGCAGGCAGAGCTGGAACAGCTCGACGACGAGGAGCAGGGCGAGCTGGACGACGAGGAGCAGGGCGATCAGGAGCCGTCGGACGATGACGGCGAGATCGAGGACCGCTGGGAGGCCGACACCAGCCTCGAGAACTATCCCTACCTCGCGCTCGCCGACATCAAGACCAACTTCAAGCAGCTGGTCATCGCGATCAACGCGCTCGAGGCCAGGCGCGACCCTCAGAAGACTGGGCCCGCCCAGCGAGCAGGAGCTCGAGGTGTTGGGTCGCCTTCAGGTGCACCTGCGCTCCCTCACCAATTATGTGGCGGGCGCGACGGGCGTGTCACCAGAGCGCGTCTCCAAAGCGACAACGGATATGGTGAGCAGCGCCAGCACGGCCAACAAGTCGTCCAGGATGGCCATCTTCCGGCGCTGGCTCGAAAACAAGGAGCCGGGTATGTTTTCTTTTTTCTTTTGTTCTTTTCCCGCCTTCTGACCTTTCCGATTTAGGCTACACCTTGCGCCGCGAGTTCGACGAGCTTTTCGGCAACAAGGGCAACACGTACACGCTCGGGGAGGTCAACGACTGCTGGAACAGGATCCACAAGGTGCAGGGCGGCATCTACATGGACTCGATCCTCGCCCAGCACTCGGCGAGCCATCCCTTCAAGGAGGGGAGCGTCACCGAGGCCCAGCGCTGCAAGGAGTTCGCGAAAGCGTTCGAGACAGAGGCCTACCACGTACGTCTGCGCCCCCGCCCGTGTCCCCGCCCGCGCCCGGGCCCGCGCCTCTTTCACGCAACTGACTTGTGCTTGCAGGCAAATTGGAATGCCGGCGTCAACGACCACGACACGCTGCTGCTCACCTGCGGCTCGCGCCCGGACATGGATGCAAGGGCCGAGGGCATGTCCCGCGTCCACTGGACGCACGGGGCTCGCAGGTTCGTCGAGCACAAGCTGCACATGACGCCGGAGGAGTTCACGAGGTTGTTCCACATCCATTGCCTGTACGTCGCTCGCACTCCCCGCCCCGTTGTTCATTACTCACCGCGCCCCAGGAACCAGCGGCTGGAGGAGGCTGGAGATCTCGCACGCGAGGCTGCCGGCGGCAAGCTCTTGAATCGCGTGTCGGTGCCCACCACGGCGGCCATGGTCGAGGAGCGCAACCTGGAGCTCGCCAACAATTCGCTGAAGAAGCGGCATCGCGGCAAACCCGCAGAGCAGGCAGCGACCGCCGGGCCCAGCAACACTGGCCGCAAGAACACCGGCCGCAAGGATGCGCCCAAGGAGGTCGTCGAGATCTCGGACTCGGACGACGAGGACGCCGGCGCTGGCGCCGAGGATATACCCGAGGGTCACCTCGTCTTCATCACACTTGGAGGCGAGGACAAGAACACCGAGTTTCGCAGCGTCCTCGACATCACCGGCCTCGAGCTCGACATCCCCGACTTCCCGCGCATCAAGAGCGTCTTCGACTACAGCGAGGTGGATATCGAGGCCGCCCGGGCCAAGATGGAGAAGGTCTTTGCGGGTGAGTTTTGCGCTCGCGCTCGCGCCCGCGGCCGCGCCCGTGCCCGTGCCCACACCCAATCTCACGCGCCCGCCAGACTCCAACATGCCGCTCGGCCACAACAACAGCTGGGTGCTGGTCAAGGCCCACAACACGCTCAAGACCAACAGCGTGACGTGGGTTAACTGGCACCCGTCGGTATACATGCTGGGCGAGAAGTCCAAGACGCAGTTTAGCTGCTTGATCCCCGCGCAGAAGGCGCTCCTGGCTGGCCTATGGCACGAGGACGTGTACGCATTCGTCCCGCGCATCAAGCTCCCGCCCGCTTTCGTCAAGTCCTTGCCGCCGTCAGAGCACGCGCCGCCCAAGTACATCTTGACGCTCACAGCGCCCTTCCGTCCGCTTCCCGGCGCCTCGGACGAGGTCCAGGCATACACGGGCACGCGCCGCGCCTTGCTCGACAACGGCCAGGTCATCGGCCTCCCTGCTCAGATCGCGGTCGAGAACTTGCCCAAGACGGTCAGGACCATGCCGTCGTGGGCGACGTACAAGCCGCGCGTGGTGCACGACGTCGACGCCGACGATGAGGCCGAGAACGACGCCGCCAGTGCCGCGGCAAAGGGCAGTGCAGCGGGCAAGCGCAAGACCTCGGGCGCGGGCGCGGGCACGGGCGCGGACGCCAGTGCCGCCAAGGCCTCCAAGTCCAAGGACAAGACTTCGGGCGCTTCTGGCAGCAAGTCTGGCAAGACCGGCAGCAACATCGTCAACTCGGACGACGAGAGCCGCATGGCAGGCGTCAAGGAGGTCGCGCCCTCGCCCAAGAAGTCCCCCGCAAAGCCGGCGAAGAAGGCTGCTCAGCGCAAACGCGCGCTTGAGGAGAACGAGGAGGATGAGGAGCAGGCCGAGCCCGAGGTGTGTACGCTCTCTGCGCTCATGAGTCATGTGCTAACAGCATGCAGCCGCCCAAGCGCCGCAGGCTTTCCCGTCGAGGGCAGTACGACGACACCGCCGGGGTATGCTATCACGTATTTTCACTTTCTTTATTGCTCACTGTTCCATTCAACAGAACAGTGACGAGGAGCAGGAGGCCCAGGCTGAGCCCGAGGCTGAGCCCGAGGCCGAGCCCGAGCCCACGCCCGCGCCCAAGTCCCCGACGAAGCCCAAGACCGCGAAGGAAAAGCGAGCGGAGAAGGCCGCAGAGAGGAAGGCCGCCGCGGAAAAGGCCGCCGCGGACAAGGCTGCCGCGGACAAGGCTGCCGCGGAAAAGGCCGCCGCAGACCAGGCCGCCGCAGAAAGGGCCGCCGCCAAGAAGGTCGCCGCGGACAAGGTCAAAGCGGACAGGGCGGCCAAGAAGGCCGCCGCAACCAAGCCCGCCGACAAGCCCGCCGCCGCAGCGCCCGCAGCAGCACCGCAACCCGGGCTCATCGACATCAACAACCTGGACCCGGTGTTCCTGCAGGAGCTGTTGAGGATGGCGCAGGCTGCAGCCGCCCCAGCGGCGGAAACATCTGCGCAAGGCGCTTCGGGCTCGCCAAAGAAGCGCAAGCGGGCTGCTGGGACAGAGACCGAGGCGGAGGAGCGGCCGGCGCCCAAGAAGCTTCGCGGCGCCGCCAAGGACAAGACGCCCGTCACGCCGGTCAAGGGCAAGGGCAAGGGCAAGGCCAACGCCAAGGCCCCAGCACCCGCATCCGATGATGAGGGGGAGGGCGATGACGAGGGCGAGGGCGAGGGCGAGGGCGAGGGCGCGGGCGCGGGCGAGCCGTCAAGAAGCTTGCGCCCGCGAGCCAACAAGATCAACTACGGCGACACCCCGAGGAAGAACAAGGCCAAGGTGAGCACCAGCGCCATTCGTTCCTCCGCTTCTGCACGCCCTACCCATCGTACTGGCGCTGGTGCTCATCGCTCTGGTACGGGCGCGAGCGCGAGCCCGGGCACGGACACGGTTACCGCTGCGCCGCGGGTACCGTCGTTGCTCAAGACGACGTACCCTGACCTCGAGGGTCCACGGGTGCGGCTTGTGGGTGCCATGGCCAAGATTCACAGCGTCCCAGAGCAGAGGCAGCTCCACCTGCCGGCCGGCCTTCTCAATCAGCACATCATTGCTGCGATTGTGACCGCCAGTGCCCCAAATGCAGACCTCACGCGCTTGAGCTCTAGCCAGCTCCAGCTTGTTGCGTATGCGGACAGTGTCTGGCCAGCAGGCTTACTTTTTCCCAGGGGCCCTAGGATGGCCGCGCTTTTTGAAGATGTCGGGATGGAGCTGCAGCGCCGCCGGGAAACAGGGGCTGGATCCCCATGAGTCGTTTGTCTTGCCGTTTCTTGTTTTTTTTGATCGCATTTGTTACACTCCGCGGACCCCATTTTGAATGCAAGTACCAGTGTCTCTGCCTGCGCCACTGCCCGCGCCCTCGCCCGAGCCCGTGCGCCTGTCCCCTCCCTCTGGCTGTGCTGATGTCTGTCTTCCCCAAATATGAAGTGTTAGTTGATTGAAATGTTAAGGACCCTACAACAGTTGCCGTGGCAATGCCAACATTGAGATCTATACCATTGAGAACCATTACACAAACAGGTTTGTGATTGATGTGCCCGCGCCCGAGCCCGCGCCCGCGCCCGAGCCCCTGCCCTGCCTGTGTCCGACGTCGTCGAACCATTGGGATTTACTATTTCAATGTACTACGCAGACATCATAAGGTCGAGATTCTCTCTTTGAATCTACTACGCAGACATCATACGGTCAAGATTTACTTTTTGAATCTATTACACAGACATCATACAGTTCAGAGCCTAATGCGGCGGATTGTGGTGCCGTCAACGGAGGGATTTACAATGAATCTACTACACAGACATCATAGACCTGCTAACAGAAGGTATTCCTATGCTGATCTATTACGCAGACATTATTATCTGTCCGCGCCCGCGCCCGCGCCCGCGGGTGACGCTCGGCGCTTGCCGATGGCGAGGCGCCGATGACCGGCGTTTTCCGGCGGCGGGGGGACGACGACCGGCGCTTTCCGGCAGCGGGCGGACGACGATCGGCGCTTTCCGGCGGCGCGATATGCAGGCGCGGGCGCGGGCGCGAGAAAATCCAGGGGGGTACCCCCTATGCGCGGCCGCGGCCGCGGGCGCGAAAAAATCCCAGGGGTACCCCCCTAACCCATCGGCCGCGGCCGCAGGCGCGAAAAAACCCCAGGGGTACCCCCCTAACCCATCGGCCGCGGCCGCGGGCGCGAAAAAACCCTAGGGGTACCCCCCTATGCGCGGCCGCGGACGCGGGCGCGAAAAAACCCGCGGGCACCCCACTAACCCATCGGCCGCGGCTGCAGGCGCGAAAAAAACCCAGGGGGTACCCCCCTTAACCCATCGGACGCGGCCGCAGGCGCAGAAAAACCCCAGGGGGGTACCCCTTTAACCCATCGGACGCGGACGCGGGCGCGAAAAAACCCCCAACGGGGTACCCTCGCCCGCGTCCGAGGGGGTGACGCGCGGGAATTGTTTGATACTGAGTAATTCCCGGGCGTCACTTCCGGCGTCCGGTAGTTAGGTGCTAAGCACACATGCACGAAGATGGACCGCACGACCTCTGAGGGCGCGACGATGGTTTCATCGTTCCGTTGCTATCTAGTGGGCGCGAGGAGGCGCACGACGCGCAGTTGAGCACTCCACGCGTCACCATGATGTCCGCGTCGAAGAGCGAGTCCCACAGCTTGACCGGGCTGTCAATTCTACGACACCGCGTCCTGCAGCGCAGGGATAACTCGCGGAAATCAGGGAGAACACTGCGTGGTAGTGATAGGGGACCGTTTTGGTGCACGGAGAGCGCATGTGAGAGTTGAGCCCGATCAGCCGCGCTGTTTGCCCAGCAGGAACCAGATATTCCCGCGGAACGGCGTCATCCATGTGTGCACTGCTGCGGCGCGAGAAGCACGCGTTGACGTCGTCGTCATAATCGATCGTGAGGGAGTGCAGCTGCCAGCAGCCACTCCAGGTCCTCGCAGGCAGAGATGACCAGCGCGGCCGAGTAGCTGTGCAGGCGCAGCAGCCCAATGAGATTGAGCCAGAGTAGTTTGAGATGCGCCCGGGGGAGGGTGTCAAATGCGAAATATTCTCAAAAGTCATGAAATACGTCGAGACAGCAGAGCGTCGGCTCGGTACGCCGAGTACGGTGCAGAAGGGCGAAGAATAATCGGACCAGGGCCTGGAAATCCGCGGAGAGGGCGCAGAGGCGTCCCGAGGAGCGAGTCTTGTAAAGCGCATGTTGTTGCCAGCGTCGTCGTTCAATGGGCCGGATCCGCGTCCAGAACGACGCAACGGATTAGATAGAACGCGCATCCAACTCTGGCCCATGTTGATAAGCCTCAAACGCGGTTCACGGTGGCATAGCGCAAGTGACCACGAGCGCGCGCGCGGTGCGGAGAAGATGGTACTGGAAAAGATGGGCGTGCGGAAGGCCGGGCCGAACGGTGAGCGAGCCAACTCCGCTCTGTGTGCTCTCTCTTTCTCTTTCACCATCGCCGGTATCCGCATGTCGTGTTCGTCGAAGCGCGCTCTTGCTACTTCAAGCGGACACGTCCTGCTTGCGCGCCACCGCAGGCGCAGGTCCATATACTAACGATTGGGTCCGGCCCCCGACGCTCGCGTGACGCTCTGGCTTGCTCCTATCCTCGTTCCCGTACTCGAGCTCGAGCCCGCGACTTGACGCCGCTCAGTCATGTGCACGCGTGCGCCCTCCCGTCGGCCTGCCTCCCCCGGTACCTTCGGCATCTTCGCTTGACTGTTCTGTCGCGCACGCCCAGCTTCTCGCTCGCATCGTTTCCGCTGGGCGTGGTCTGCGCTTTTTGATTGCACGCGTTCTTCTGTTTGTTATGCAACAGTCCGCGCTCTCGGCTCACCTAAGTACCTGCGGCGTGCAATGCCAGCTGTGCGGCGGTTTTGTGTTGCACATATCTTCTGCGCATCGCCCGCTGCGCTGGTGCTCAAGCTCGGTGATTTATTCATCAGACAGCTAGGGCGTTCCTGCCGCGCGGGTTTTGCGAACGTACAGCGTATCCTGCCAGTACCAGGGAATGAAACACTCTGCCGTCCTAATCTTCGCACCATCTGCCCTCAGGTCACGGAGTCTTTCTGACTCGCACCGGGGTGGCCTTTTTTGCTTGCTCTCGCGCGCGTTCTTCCCGGTGAACAACCAATCGACGGACCCACAGCGCGTTCGCGTGGATCTTGTATGGACCGGTCCCTGCTTCCGTCACTGCCGAATCTCTGCGCTGGAGCTCTGTGTCGAGTTTGACGGAGAAGCATGCGCTGCAGGTGATCTCTCAGCAGATGACGATGGCTCGACCGTCCTCCCCATCACGGCGCATAGACTTGCACCCCGACGTCGTCGTCCCCGGGAACACAGGGGGCGGATCTGCCGCGTCCTGCAGACGCGCTTGTTCAGATGGCCGCAGAGCGCAGGATCCAATCTACGGCCGCACCGCTTCACAGAGCCTTCCCGTCCGGCGCGTGCCGTTGTATGGTCCCTGCCGCTCGAAGAGCCATACCCTTCTCCAAGCGCTGGGGAGGGCATGCTCTTTGCTCTTGCATGCTCGTTTTCCCGGCACGTGTGAGTTGGAGAGAGAGATCCGGTGTCGAACCATTGAGCAGATGATGAGGGCGGCATGGTGTGCTTGCGCTCGCCTGCGCTTGGCGGCCCTTTATGGGCTTTCGTGTATTGAACGGAACGCGTGCCGAGGTGCCCGGCGGACGAGCAAACTCCTACTTCCGCAGGCCGCCATCCGCTGCGCGCTGGACTTGTGCCGCTGCCCACCGGCTCGTGCGCTTTGTCCAGCCGGGGTGCATCGGGGTGCAGGATCTCGTTATCACTGCCCTGGCCCCTGGAAACCGATGCCTGTCCTCCCCGAAAGCTCCTCTGTCCGGGGATCTTTATCTGGTGCTAGGGCGCCGCTTCATACTGTTGCGTCGTGCCCCCAGTCACATGCCGGAAACATGGCACGCCCTCTCTCGCGGACGCCGAAATCTTCGCATGCTGGACAAGCTCGACACCCTCGCGCGCGGTAGCCGGAATCTCGACGCGGAGAAATCTTGCGTCCAGGATGCATCAATGTGTTGGTTTCCTCACGCAAGTTGAAACGGAGCGTGGTGGCGTCATCGTTTGGACTGATATGAACGTGGCTGTGGATATGTGTGAGGAATTCTGTGGGAGGGTTTAGCAGATGATGAGTGCGGGGAGGGCGAGATACTTCATCTGCGGCGCTGTATCTCGCGATATATATCACTGTCGTCCCTCTCTGCGCTTCTGATGGCTGGTAAGCATTGTTACGCTTCGGGCCCTGTCTCCAACGCCGCAGTCGTACGCTACCTCGGTTGTTATCTCGGCAGTGAGTCCGAGATGTCATACACACGCAGCAGAGAAAAACGTCATTCGTGTATCAGATTGGGAAAGGATTGCATCCTTGCGAAGAAGCTGGTGAAGCTGTTCTGTCCAGAGCTGTTCAGGCTGCGGAGCGCTTCCTCGTACGAACGAGCGCCGGGCAGGCAGCGGTATGTCGCAGATCTATCCAGCGCAACTCGCGGGCTGTTCTGCACGGCCAGTTGGTGCAGCGGCGCGGGGCGCACGTCATGCATTTTGAGTCTGGACCTACCGCCGTGACGATCCCTGGCTTGAGCGGGCACAGCACGCCGCAGAGTTGAGGCTTATAGCCTGTCAGGACGACGTCGGTGTACTCGCCTTCCTGGGGCGTCCCAGATGTGACGTTGTTTGAGCAATTGTTTCAGGCGTTGTAGCAGATGACGAGTGCGGGGTGCTGTACTAGTATGTCCGGCAGACCGCTCGCCCAGCGTTCGCCGTTTCGTCTCATGGCGTGGAGGGTTCTCTCCCATGCCGGGTTGCGATCGAAATATTTGAGTACCACATCGCTTCATCTTGTCTCTCTGACCACACGCACGGACAAATGGCGTCGGAGGGACTCGATCTCTCTGCTCAGTACAGTTGCCCCCAGAACCCTCGCATGACACTACAGTACTAATGCATGCCGCTGTCGTCGGAATATGGAAACATGTGGCCCCTACAGAGTGGCGGCGCGATCCTGAGGATCCGGCCTTCAGGAAAGCGGCTGCCCTTCCAGCAAGCTCGCCAGACCGTGCCCGTAGGCACGCATGTTCATCCGCCGCTCTTTTGAATGATTGAACTCTTGGCCGCCGCCTGTGCGCATGGCAATGTGCATCATTTACCCCAGGGGCTCATAAGCATAAAAGCTCTCATCCCCAGGCTGTCAGGGACCAGAACGAGAGTGTAGCCCGTGTCGACCAAGCGGCCCAGCAGCACGAGCTGTCCGTCGCGCAAAGGTTCCGCGCAGGCGCGGTTGGCTCCAATGCAGCAGATGATGAGGGCGACATGGTGATACGGACGGTCCCACTTATCTGATGCGATGCTTTATAAGCTTTGCGCGTGCTGGTATACATACGTCACAGTTTCGTCGGAATCCGCGCCGATGGGCCGGAGGACGTGCAAACTCCGCTCCGCCGGTTGTCTTCGCATCCGTCAGCGCAGACCCGCAGATCAAGGCGCATGCGCGCCTGCCCCTCGCGAAGGTTCAGAGCACCGCCGCCTGGGCCGCGCGTCACCAGGACCGCTCTGGAACGCCAGTTTACGGCTCGAGTGTCATTACTGCCGGCTGCTCTCGCTCGGGTGTTCGTCCTGGTCTGGCTTAGCGCTCTCCGTCGTGCGCCCATTGTGATACAGCACCAATCCTGGCATCATTCTGCTTTCCAACCCGCGCGCGCACGTCCGTCCCGGCCAGGCGCGGTCGCGCATCGCGCTGCGCTCCCATGTTTTCGGGACACAATCGGTCTCACGTGACTCTGCGTCTAGCCGCCAGGATAGACTCTTCCGACAATGATCACCGAGGCTTGCAGCATCCGACCCAGCCGCTTCCCCTTGGATCCCTTGATCTGTGCGTGCCGACCTCGCGCTCTCTACCACTTGTGGTCCTTCTCGTAACCGGCAAGGTTTGTCCTCTGCGCCTCCACGACCCAAAATCCCTTTATCTTTGGCCTGTGGACGCGGTGATGAGCAGAATACCTTCCAGAGCAGTGGCTTTCCCCGCGGCGTGCGGTAGACCTACCGCTGAAAGTACTGCTCCCACTGTCCGGGATGGTGGATCTGTCGCTCTGTGCGTAGACCCCGGGATTCATCTACTTTTGCGCTTTGCCTACTCGCATTTCTCCCCATGCGCCAGCCACTATCTTGCCACTGCGGCCCCCTGTACGCCCAGCCGGCGTCAACGCGTCCACCCGTTGTCTCCGACCGCGACCATTCCCGCTCAAAGAAACTGCCCGCATTGCGCATACCGGTCTTGAGGCAGCTAGCTGATGATGAGCGCGCGCTCCGCGTCGCATAGTTCCGTCGGTCATTTTCATCCCACTACTCCCAGTCAGACCGCAGAATCGCGAAGCTTTTCCGACCCCCTGCGGCGTACATGCTCGAAGTCTCGTCTGTGAATCAACATCGTCTCGACTCCGGGAGCGACAGGCTATAGAGGTTGTGCGCAAGCGGTCTTGCTGTTTGATATCGAATCGGTAGCAGAGCGGTGGCTTGCAGCAGATGATGAGGGCGGTGTGCGATACCGGGTCCCGCTTCGCAGCGTAGCGTCTTATACTACCTGGTCTCAATGTCCGGCATCGAATACGGTCCGTGCCCCGGCGTGGCAGCGGTGATCTATGTCTCGGTATTCTGTGCGCCTGGCGCAGGATCTCCGGCGGTGCGCGCACAATCCATCTACCGCTAGTCAACATTAGACCCTCGCGATCTCCAAGCTAGGTGACAACGGCGCGCCTTTGTGTCGTGTGCCTTGGCCGAGCAGCGGAGAGTCGTGGGTCCCCCACATCGTCGCGGCACCCGCGGCTGCTGTCGCGCGCCCCGCCAGTTGGAGGTGGAACGTGAGCCCTGTGCAGGTCGTGCTGTAGCAGATGATGGGAGCGCGGTGTGCTGGGCTCCGATCTGGTTCACTGTCGCGATTGCAGCGGACACGTTTCGTCGGATGGCGCATCCGCGACGGCCAGGCCGCGCGGCGTACCACAGATGCGCTCTGATTGGACGTAGACAGGGGGAGTCGGTCCAGTCGTGTAAATTGAACTGTCTCAACGATCGTCTGCGGGGCTCCCGTGTTGTTGTATGGTCCCCGCAACGCGCAGAGCCGTTCCCGTCCTCCATTGTTGCGCGCGCGTAGTTTCTTTGCTCCACGGAAGGATTCTAGATCCTTGATAACGTCTGCCGGGCTGCATCGTGCGCTATTTGTTGGGATACACCGGCGTTGTGTGCCGGCGGTCGTAGCAGATGATGGAAGCGGAATGTTGCGGGGGTGAGAACGCTCTGAGACGCAGCATTTATGCCTCCCGAGGATCCATTGTCGGAGATGCTAGATCCTCTCCAGGTTCATTCAATAGCCCATGTTCTGCGACCGGAGCATAGTTGCACTGTGCGCCGCCTGCACTGCGAGCGGTCCGTGTGCCGGCTCTAGTCATGCCGTGGAACACCCGACGTCATCCGTCGTGCAAACGAGCGACGAACGCGGGGCCGCGCTCTTTCGGAACTAGACCTCGTTCGACAACACCGTGCTCTCAAGGCCACCGACTCGCATTGACCAGATGTGCGCGCGTATGGCCTTCGAAGGCCGTGTCGTGCAGCAGGTCGCGAGGCAGTCAAAGAGCCGACATTTGACTGTGAGTGTCGTGAGCCAACTCCGCCCCGTCTCTTGTCTTTCCCGCCGTCGCCCACGCGACGCTTGACTCCTATGCGCGCAGCGCGCGTACCATGAGCTGCTTTGCGCGCCGAGATTTATCGCGCGCGCCTTCTGGCGGGTGTCGGGATTTGCGCGCTGCTGCGAGGCTTGACAGTTCTGCTTTCGCTACTCTGTTTTGCGCTGTCCGGGGCACGTTTGACTTCGCACCTGGCTAGTCTGCTCCGCTCTTTGCGACGTGCGTCGTGTCCTCCCTCGGTCGAGCTGCGTCATGCCGCGCGCGGCTTGCTATCCTTTCAACGCGCTGCCCACCTCGTGCATTGGTTACTTGGCCTCGCGCACGCATTTTGCGCATTCCCAGGCGACCTGACGCGCCGTTGAGGCTGCTGCACACTCAGTTACCCATTCCAGTCGATGTGTCGATATCAATAGGATAGGTCGGTGACATCCTACCAGATGATCGGCCCCTATTTTGGTCCCCTCCCGGAGCCGCGGTGCTCCATCCCGCACATATGTGCGAGGACGCGTCCTATTTGCGTTATACGGTGGCACCGGGGACCAGCCTGTCCTGGGACCTAATGACATTGCAGCGCCGCGCGCAACTCGGCGCCGATATGCAACGCTCGTTCCTTCTCGAGGCAGCTATCCAATCCTCTCCGCGTCACTGTTATTGTTGTCCGTCATTGGCGTATTTGTGCGAGCGATTAGCAGATGATGATGGCGATTTGACCGGCCGTACTGATGGATCCAGAGGCCTTTTATCTTGAGCCTCGGACTCTTTTCCTTTGTCTGCGCGGACCTGCCGGCCTGCGACGATTGCACCGGCCTATCTCGCGCTAGCTGAAACACTCGACTTGGGCCGCTGGACGCGCCCGCCCTACACGGCGGGAAACGAACGCGCTCCTCGCCTGGGTCCCCTGCGTCTCCGCCAAGGAGATTGAAGCTGCATGTCCGGACGAACAGAACGTTTCAGCCGTGCCTTCCCGTCATGCGGAGTGCTGCACGGCCGCGTCCTCAATGCGCCGGCAATGTATCTGAGAAATAACCTATGCTCAATCTCGCTCCGAGCGGCCGAGCGGGAGGGCCATCGTGGGCTGCAAAGAGTCTCGTGAGCGTGGTAGAAACGCGGGAGAGTGCCGCGAGGGGGTAGCAGATGATGGGGGCGGGAGATGTTGCCACTTATCCTGAGCCTAGCAGAGCGGCGGTTTATACCCCTGCGCGACTCGTCCCGGGTGGAGCGTATGCGGAGATGACACGCATGTCCGTCTCCCGAAAGCTTTCGTACCATGTTATATACACCTCGTATAGCAAATACCGTTCGTTCCAGCCTTGTGACCCAGGGCAGAAACTAGACGCATTGGAGTTTCGAGGATATCGGCTCTCCAGGAACGCTGCGTCCCTGCAGCGCAAGAACCTTAACTCCACTATCATTGAGTCCACTCGTCTGTAGACAATGTGGTTCTCTCCTGAGCATCTCTGTATACAGACGGCTCCGGAGGAAGAGTTATGCCCGGTAAGATGGTGGAGGATCACGGCGCGGGAGCATGCAGCAGATAATGAGAGCGGTATGCCATGCTGCGTTAGTCTCCCAGCCTGTGAGCTTCTATACTTACTCTCCTGCTCGCCGCGGAACAGGAGTCTAAGGCCCGGAATCAGATGCGGGCCGAAGTGCCGGCCGACGTGCAAACTCCGCTCCTTCGGTTCTCTCTCTCTCCTCGTACGGGCGCGCGGGCATGGCGCTGTCCGGCGCACGGGCGTCTCGAATGCCGCACGCCGAGCTATTCTTGCTGCGCGTTCCCGGGCGCAGAGTGCGAAAGTCTGGCCGGTCTTCGGGCCGGTGTGCGGCGGTTGCACGGACCTTTCGCTCCTCAAAGCATGCGCCGGGACACGTCGAGATTTGAGTACAGTCTCCGAACCCTTCTGTCTCTTTTTTATCCATCCGTCTGCGCGCGCACTGTATCGCTTGATTCCTGAGGCGGCACCTTGCACTTCGAACGAGTACACTCCGTACCCGCTGTACGGCCGAGATTATCAACGCGGCAGATATGAATCTGTGCTCATGTCCGTCATGATTTCTCGTTGTCCCTCGCGCGGCTGCTCACGACCTATCTTGGCGGGGAAACCATGGGCTTGGTTGTTGCGGCTGGGCTTTTGTTCTTCCGTGCCCAGAGCGCATGCGTTCTTTCTCCAGATCCTTTTGTCTTCGGCCGCCGCGGCGCCGCCCCAGGTTACGGCTCGTTCCACCTGTCCGCCTGTCGCCTTGGAGTGGGTTGCATTGCTTTGAGTGTGGGCTCCGATACCTCCACGGTATAACGAAATCCTCGTGTTCGTGTGCGGCAACAGAGCCAGGCTGACTGGGCCGAGCTGTAGCAGATGGTGGGTTCGGACGGGTTTGTACTGAACGTGGAGCGCTCGGGACTAGCTTTTTATACCCTTTGCTCTCGAGCGGATGCTCGTGCCTTGCCACGTCATCTAAACGACGTGGACCCTGGTCGAAATGCTTCCAAGATAATGATCGCTCTGGGATCGGACCGGATGCACTCCCTTGTTTTCGAAATGGCCCAGCCACACGGCCCGGATCTCGTGTCCAACATACGCTATCGAGGTCATTGCGGCCGCGTGCACCATTCAATTGGCCTGCGCATGACCCAGAATGGGCAGCGCGCCATTTCAATCCGACAAATTCGCCCAGCGTCCCCGCCATAATTCGTATGCCCTCCCCTTTTCAGACCCTGTCTTGCAGCCGCACAAATCTGCCGCACTCCACGGGGCCTTCACTTGCTGCAGTATCCCCGCACTGTTTCTGCAGCACAGGCATATCACAGGACGGTGGCCACGGGACACGGCGTCGCAGCTGTCGGGCGCTGATTCATCGGCCACCCGCCACTCCCGGTTCCCTCGGCTGCGCTGCGCATTCCCCCGATTGTGCCTGTGCCTGCTCAGGCGTTACGCGTCCGAACATACACAACCGGGGTCGCGTTGTGTATTTGAAGCTGTGTATGGGGCTGTAGCAGATGACGAGAGTGGGTTGGCGCGGGCTCTCGGTTCGTTCGCTATGCAGAGGCATCTTATACCTCTCCCGGGGATTTCGATACGTTCCCAGGGCGGAGGTCCGGCACGCGGACAAGCTGGCCTGGCTGGGTGCACGTATGGGAGAGAGCGATCCGCACTGTTACGCTCGAGTCGGACAGCTGCGTGCCGTCCTCTCCGCGTGAGCGCGAAGTTGTACATTGTCGTAGATTCGCGGCTTCGAGTACAATGTCGTTCCAGCGTACGCATCGCCGTACATTACTGGGTGTGGTGCGGCGACTGGTCTCCCAGAGGTGGACCGTGTGACGAGTTACCTATTGACCATTCCGAGTTACGCCGGACGACTCCGCTTCGCCGCTTGTCTTCCACCCGTAGTCGCAGATTGCCGCACAGGCACGCGAGCACTTCTTGACGAGGATCGGGGGCGACGTCTGGGACGCACGCATACACACACAGCGGGGCCGCTCTGAAACACCGGCGCACGTGCCGCCCAGCTCTGGGATTCGGATGCTCTGCCGCGCGTTGACGCCGGCCCGCGCAGGTCACTGCTGTCCTCTGTTCCAAGTCGGCTCAGACATGCGCGCCCATGTCCAGGGCCACGGGCTGTTCTGCTCTGCGATGCTCGCTCCGCTCCTCGCGCACAAGTCGGATCGTGATGCGGACATGCGGTTTCAGCTGGTTATCATAGCTCTATTGTTTGTACGCTTCTTTGGCCTCCGGATTTCCGGGCTACAGTTAGTTATCGACGCTCTGTCTATTCCTGAGCCCTACGAGTGGCCTTCTTGTCTCGTCGCACGACGACCGGTGTAATCATTGCTCGCAGTCCAATCGGCCGCGTGGATGATCGTGCCAGCGGAGCCCTCGCTCCGAAGGCATATGTTTGCTGGTTTTTCGTATGAAACTACCTTCACGCCGGGCAATTCTCGGATTCTTCGGAGACCTGTCTCCAAGCTCCCTGCGAGCGGCAAAGCGGATGGGCGGAGGCGCTATAGGCATCGCAGGTGCTGAAAGTGAAGTGGTAAGCGGTAGCAGATGATGAGGGCGGAGTGTTGCAGTGTCTCTACCGTTCGTCAGCGCGGTGTTTTATATGCTCGCGCCGGCGGCTCATCGGCAGAGCTGTTCCGCGATGCAGGGTCTCTCAGCGCCTTGCGCGGGTTTGTACCAACATTTGGCGTGGAACAGGAATCGGACGCGAGCCGCAGCGCCGTCGTACTGGCCGCCGTGCGGATTCCCCAGTAGGACCGCGCGATTCTCTTGCTGCGCGTGCGACAGCTGTTCGCTCTTTGCTCTCCCCCGTCTGGAACTGAACACCCCCCTGCGAAGTCCGTATGCCGTGGTCCTCACCGTTTCTGCAGAGGTTGGCTTCTATGCTGGATTAGAGTCTCTGCTGCCCCCACAAGCGGTGTAGAGCCCATACCACCACTCAAGTACCAGCATCCGCCGTGTCTCCCGCGCGCATCGAAGTCTGCGAGGTCATAGCAAATGACGGGGGTGTTCGATACCCCTGCGTCCTCTCCCTCCTATGCGCTTCTTTACGGGCGAGTCGAAGGCATGAGTTTGAGTCGGGTCGGGCGGGACGATGCCCGGGCATGCAGATGCCGTTAATCACGGGGGACCTATGACATTCTCCCGATCGGGCACCGAATGGCTGCCCGCCGCGGAACACGACGCTCTGCAAGATATCTAGGGCAGAACCGCATGCGGCTCTTCGAACGCAACACTATACGGCGCTCTCTGTAGAACACACGAGAGCGCGACGGAATGTGTGGGTGTATCAGATGTGAATTATATCCCTCAGTCTTCCGACATGGCGGGCTGAACTAGCTGTCTGAGAGAGACGCGGTCTTATAATTACGCGCGTTGGCTGCTGTGCGTGGCGTGAGTGGGGATACTAGTAGCTATATGGAGAGATTGATATTCATACAAGGACACACTGCGAGTAGTGAGATGCGTGCCTGTCCCCGCAATGATTCAAACGATGAAGCTCTTGGAGTTTACTTTGCTACGAGGCGACAAATTATGCCATTTCCATTCACATTCGATGTTCATAAGCCAGTGTTGAGGGCTAAGGTTCGGAGACTTAAGACGTCGGCGGATCGGCAGACTCCGCATCTTGTACTCGTTCCATCACCTTCATCTGGCCGTGAATTATTCAACATCTGGGTGCGTCCCGTAATCTCCATTTAGACTTGTTGTATGACCTGACCAAGTGCGATTACAGTAGTGCTTGGCTTAGCGTGCGTAGCGGAACCATCGAAGGAAGGTCTGCTTGGATGTGCACTTCTTTCTGACGCCATTCATAGGATTTCTACCTGCGCTCTGAAGTGTCACGTGCCACTTTGCACTGTACCGCGGACGTCACAAAGCTACTCCGTGCTATTGGCACTCCCTCTTGACAGCAGCCATCTTCGCCTCGGTCTCGAGTCTCTGACTACTCGCGCGCCGCAGCGTTCGTGCTTTGATGGGCCCAGTTGTTCCTCCCCCTATTCCAGTTCTCCCGCCTGAGGTTCTCGTGCTCATTCTCTCGAATCTCAACCTACGCGATCAGAGGATTGCGGCCATGGCCTCGCGCGCATTCTACGCCGCCGTCTGAGGCCGGACTCTACATCCAGCGGCGAATCCACTTCCCAGAGGACGAGTTCCGCTCAAGCTGTTTCACGTTTGCAGAAGTAGCGGTGCATGCCGCGCGATATCGGCGCCTGGTCGCTCTGACTGTGACATTCTTCGTGGGCATCAATCGGATAGACGACGCAACGAGGGCCGCTGCGGGCAAGCAGCTTGTCGACGTTCTCTCTGCGTCTTTCCTGCTGGCACTCGAGTGGATCGTTGACCTGGATATCACTATTCCTATGGATTTTGTCTCACCTGTGCTCGACGCTCTGTGCCGCGAGGCCCCGAGGCTGAGATTTCTGCGCATCGACTGCGTGGAAGACCCCACGGGAACCAGACCTCCCCCGATAGCCAAGCTTCCAGACTCTTTCCTTCGCGCCCGCGCGCCTAATTTGCGCCGCATATTCTTCGCCGGCATCGACATCGGCCCGCGGCCGTTCCCAGCATTCTCGGGCGTGAAACGAGTCTTTCTTTCGTACCTCGGAGAGTTTCCCGATCTCCATATTGGTGAACACTTCCCCGCTGCGACGCATGTGGAGCTCGAGTCATTCGGATGGATCGATGAACCAGTGCGTCCCCGTGTGTCGCTTGCCGGTCTGTCTCTGGAAGTGCTGTCGGTATTCGATACGACAAGCACGAGGGAAGCCCTGCTGCCGACGATCACCCTCGACCGCCCGCTGCGCACGGTTCCAGAGGTCCACGTCTGCTCCATGGAGCAGCCCGACTGGGACACGCTGCAACTGGCACTGCCAGAAAAACCCGGCGCACTGGCGCTTCGCATCCTTGGCTGTCGCGCGCGACAGGTCGCACACATCATGGTCTCTCCGCACGACGCGCGCTGGCGCCGCGCGGCGCTGGTCCACGACTGGGAGAGCGAGCCGATGTCGCCGCTGCACGGCTTCGCGTTCCTCGGGAACATCACGTACCTCCGCTTCGACGTCAACGCGCTGCACACGCTGTTCAGTCACTACGTGCTGCTTAAAGCGCTCGAGCACATCAAACTCGACGTTTACCCGGGCGGTCCGGACCCTGCGCACCTGCTCTGGTCGTGGGACCGCGACATCACGGTCAAGAACGAGTCGTTCTGCGGCCGCCGCCCGGAGCGCGTCCTCGGCTGCCCGCGCCTGAAGGAGCTCACGCTCTTTACTGTGTGCGCACCACTGGGCGTCTATTCGCACCAGGCGGCTATGCTTGGACGTGCGCTCGGATGGGAGTGCGCCGGGCTCCCGATGCTGAGGCTTGTCGGCGTCAAGATGAAAGAGCCCAGCGCGCTCCTGTCTCAGGCCTACTCGTCCGTGGAATTGCAAGAGTCTGCGGGCAGCGACTCGCAGGAGGATCAGGACTCGGGGCTCTGGGATTACCGGTATGAGTGAGCTCATGTATCCGGATGCTCCTGCGATCCCGGTACTTCGACTATATTGACATAGAATTTGAACGTACGAATTGAGCTTGTGGCCGGTGCGATATTCGCGTCTGAAGATAGGATGCCAGCCTGGCCATTCTGGGGATCCGCCTGGCATCGCGCGGCAGTCTTTGCCACACCACAATGCGCGTTGCTACCTGTACAGGTCCAGGAACCGCGCCTTCGAATCCGCGTCAAGCGCGATTGGTGCGAGTCCCCCTCGCTGCCGAGTTGTATTCATCAGCATAGGGTACTGCGGAAGTTGAGCTCGTCAGCGCGTTGCGTCTTTTCAGAAGACAGCAACGTACGACCATGTCCGTGCGGATGATGTCGCGGTAATGCTGGCTGCCGGATACCGCCCATTGGCCGACCAGCGCGAGGTCCTCGTCCGCGATGCTGGATTTCTGGATCTTCATCCCGTACTCGCGCTGACTCGTCACCGCCGGCGCGACGCGCTCCAGCGCGGCGAAGATACGACACAGGCGCTTGTGGCCTTGGGTCCAATCGGCGCGCTGGCACTTGCGCGAGCAGTATCGTGCGAGCTTGCAGCGCGCGCAGGTCGGACGGGAGGGGCGATCGTTCTCCTCGTCGAGCATGGTCCGCGTGCAGGCCGGGCCGGAGCAGTGCTTCGCGGAATAGAGCGCGGCGAGCGCGAGCTGGATGACCATCACGATCGCGAAGCGGCGCGGGTCGCGCGCCATGCTGGCCAGCACGGCGTCGTCGGGGACAAGGCGGCGCGCATCCAGCACGTGCGCAGAGGCGGGCGTGAGGCAGAGCAGGATCGTGCCCCCAGTCGCTGTCGGCGCCGGCGCTGGGTCCCTCATGCATCACGAGCCCGTGCGCATCGCGGAACAGCTTCATGCAGGGCTGTAGGAAGTCGTGCATGTCTTCCGGGCACGCGTACGGACCCTCGCGGACGGTCTGGAGGAAGCCGGCGACAATCGTGCGCCCGCGCCCGGTGCGCAGCCAGGGCCGGTCGCGATACCCGGTCTTGGTTGCGAGGACGTTGCCATCCCGTTTAATGCGCATCCCGACTTGCAGGTCGGTCCCATGCGAGATGACTAGGATGCAAGCAAAGCAGAGTTGTATATGAAGAGCGTCGTCTGCAATTAAAACGGGCCAAACGCGCGGACGCGCGAGCTGCATGACGGCATTCAAGACCGCCCAGCAGCCGATGTCGTCGTCCGCTAGGCAGCCGTCGACGAGCGCGGAAAGCGTCTGAGGAGGCCCGTAGGGAAAGAGCTGGCCTGGATCTGTTGGCCACGACCCGGTCGAAGAGCGGAAGCGTTTGCGAGGATCGCGCGCGCGTGACAAAACGGTGGATTCCAGGTTGTCAGTCGACGGATCCAGCCCATAAAGGCAGCTCGACAGGCAGAGGCACAGCAAAGCCTTGAAGAGACTGAGTGGTTCCAGTATATGCTCTAGCGACCAGCGCGCCAGCAACTCATCGTGATCGAGCCGGCTGTATTCGCATGCGTCAATCTGCTCCTGCAGTCGTATTCGAAGTTCGGCTTCCTGGTCGCGGGTGCGCGGCGCGGTAAGACAGCGCATGCATGCGTCCCACAGCCCATGGCACTCCGATTGCAGTGCGACTAGAGCCGGAGACTCGTCTGGAAGCATCGTTGGAACATCCAGAGCACAGACCAGGCAAAAACTTGGTTCAAGCCGTTCGGCTGCACGCAGCCCTTGCTCAAAGTCGCGCAATAGCATGAACTGAGCGGCGGGTTGCTGGTGCGGCATCGGCGGGCCGCGCGCCGGTCGGACGACACCGATGGGTTGTCAGGAAGATGGCGAGAGCCTGGAACGGGAAACAAGCGCTCAAGTTTCGAGCTCCGCGCACAACCGCTTGACCTCATCCTCGACCGCGAGCGTCGAACTGTCAGCCCGAGTGACACCCTTTCGAGGATTACCGGGTCGCTTGTGCGCTCTCAAAGTCCGCGCGTGCTCCACTACATCCCGATTTCCGCTGCATCTGACCGTCGCCCCTATCCGCTCGCGCCGTCGGGCTCCGTTTATCTTGATTCCCAGTATGCGCCCCACTTCCATCATCTTGCGTATACCTTACGGCCATTGCTGCGCTGCTCTAAGCGATGTTATTGCCGATCTCAACTCTGGCCGGGACTGCGAAAGGCATGCTGCAATCGATTGCAGCGCGCATGTTTGCCTCCACGGATGCTCTCTCGTCCCATACGCTCGTGTGCTGAAGTTAATGTACCCAAATCCCCATATGCACCAACTCCATCTGCACAGGCTCCAGGTAGAGTCGGATGGACCACCAAGCACGCTGGCTATGGTACCGTGGTTCTCGTTGCTCGAATCGCTCACAATAATACCTCAGTTCGTTCATGTTTCCGACAGCGCGGTCATCACTGCGCCTCTGTTATCCCTTCTGGCACGCATGCCGCGCCTTCGGAGACTCACCGTCCATAATCCCAACAAACTGGCTGTCAGCGACCCCAGCACGGACGATTTTCAGCACGCTGACCTTCCGTGCAAACTCGAGGTCATAGTTCTGTACGGAAAGGTCCCAATTCCCACCTGGACGCAAATAATTTTGCTGTCCAGGAGTACGCTCAGGGAGCTCAGGATCAACACTTTCGGTGCCGACGAGGCGCCTCTCGTTTGCACGGTTGCGCAAGCCGCGCCACGTTTGCGTCTCTTGGACCTGCGCTTGCGCGGAAACAATCTTGTGTCGTCGGCCATCACGCCGGTCTTCGCTGTGGTCTTGGAGAGTCTGCATCTCGAGATTTCGCGTAACGTACAATTACAAGACGCGCTCGAGCTGCTCGGGGATTTACCCATCCGTGCGCTCATCCTCCGGTGCTCCTACGGTGCGGAATATCCGTTCGAGAGAGCTCACATCGACGTCCACCGGCTGCGGATGCGATGCCTCAGGCGCATCGTCTTTCATGGGTTCGATTTCGACAACCAGACCTCCTGCAATATCCTTGCATACTGGCACGCCCGGCGGATACGATGTCTGATCGTCTGATTGGGGCGAGCGCATGTTTTCGGTCGTCTCCCTCGGACATTCACATACATCCTGATTTCTCCTCCTGACCTATGTCGGCGTTATTCCCGAGGACTGCGACCCCAGCCAGAGGGATACTCAGTACCGCGCGGGATATTTCGCATACACCCCTGGTGGCGCGTGCGTTGTGTCTGGACCGTATGACTAGCCACTCGTGATATGACGTCTCACCATTGCAGTGGCCTCTGGGAGCTGACGAGCACACACAGAATCGTTTATACCCCTCAGTAAGAAGGTACCCTGCAACAGATATAGTTTATACACAGTATCAAGACGAGATCACACGTACTCTGTAGTGCTGTGTCCTTGACAGGCTACTAGTTAGATACCAACGGGTTCTCAATCACCCTGCTTGGATAGAGAGAAACTTTGAAATATATCCCGCTCATAACTGTGCTCATATCTTGACGTGGCCCTTGTTTCTAATTGTGAATCCTGCTTTTGTTGACGGGACGCTTGTTTGAAACCCCGCTCGTCCTCCTTCCATCAAACCGTGGTGTTACCTGACCCACGCGAGGCCCGCCCATGCCGCTCCACGAGGACGCCACTCTGCTCACGCAGTTGCGCGACTTTGAGCATGGGCTTCGACATACCGAACGTCTGGAGCCCACCTTTTGCACTGTGTGCGCTCTGGCCGTTCCAGCAATGCTCCCAGACGAGTCTCCCACTCTAGTCGCGCTCCAGTCGGACAGCCATGGGCTTTGGGACGCATGCATGCGCAGTCTTACTGCGCCGCGCACCAGAGATCAAAAGGCCGAACTTCGAAGACGACTGCAAGAGAAAATCGACACCTGCGAACACGGCGATCACAATGCGCAGCTGGCGCGCTGGGAATTCGAGCATATTGTGGATCCTCTCAATCTTTTGCGGGCTCTGCTGTGCCTCTGCCTGACCAGTTGCCTTTATGGCCTGGATCCGTCGTCCGGCAAGTTCGAGTCTACGGTCGTGTCCCGTGCGAGAGATCCTCGTAAACGCTTCCGCTCCCCGACGGGTGCCTGGCCTACGGTTCCAAATCAGCTCCTCCCCCACGGACCTACCCAGACGCTTGGCTCGCTCGTGGATGGCTGTTTATCGGACGACGACAACGGCTGCTGGTGGATTCTGACTGCCGTCCTGCTACTGGCGCGGCCCCTAGTCTGGCCCGTTTTAATTGCAGATAGAAGCATCCACGTAAAGCTCTGCTTTGCCTGCATGCAGGTCATCTCGCACGGAACCACCATGAGGGGCAAGATAGTCGCAGGCGCGGGACACGTAGCGGCACACCGTGACCGCACCTGGCTCAGCTCCGGACGCGGCCGCACGATTGTCGCCGCTTTCCTTCACACGGTACGCGAAGGCCCGTATGCGCGGCCGGACGACATGTATCACTTCGTCGCGCCCTGCATCGACTGGTTCCGCCAGGCCCATGCGCTGGCCATGTGGCAGGCAGCCAGAGCGGGCAGCGACAGCGCCTGGGAAACGATCATGCTGTGCCTCACGCCTGCCTCGGCACACGTGCACAAGGCGCGCCTCCTGGTTTCCGACGACGCATTGATGGCCCGTGTTCAACGCGATCCCCGCGGCTCCACAGTCATCAATGTCGTCCAGCTCGCCCTGATCGCGCTGTATTCCGAAAAAAGCTGCTCGGGCCCGGCGTGCACGCGCACGACGATCGACGAGGATATCGAGATGCCCTCGCTTCCCACCTGCGCGCGGTGCAAGCTCGCGCGCTACTGCTCGCGCGGCTGTCAACGCGGCGACTGGGCGGGCGGGCACAAGCGCACCTGCCGCACGCTCGCGGCGCTGGAGGGCGTAACACCGGCGATGACGAATCAGCGCGAATATGCCATCAAGATCCAGCATAGCGCTATTCCGAACGATCAGCTTGCGTTGGTTGCCCAATGGGCTCTGTCTAGCAGCCAGCATTATCGCGATATCATCCGGACGGACATGGCCGTAAGTCGTTTGCTTGTCATGGCGAGCCGCATTAGGATGATGACGCTTTTGAATTGGCGCAGTAACCCGATGCTTTGAATGAAACTGGGCAGATTGGAGCACACAGTCCTGTCCATGTTGACGCCGATACAGAGGAACGGTTTTGAAATCGTACACATAGAGCCCGGCTGCGTCTAGATACTTAGCTACAATCAACATAACGCAGTTCACAGCCTGTCGTGCACGCTCTCCGCCACATCGGCGAGCGCATCCCCGTGCCGGTCGTGAAGCCGCGCCCGCCGACCATCGAACCGCAGCTCGGGCAGCTCGAGTCCGTCCAGGAGTTGGACGAACCAGGCGAGCGCCGGAGGTAAAGGAAGCAAGAAGCATATCCAGGGTGCAGTTACGTAGCACGAGTACTAACACGCGCGTCAGGTCGAGACGCGTAAGGGAACTGAGGTGGCTATACAGATATTCTGAGTCCTTCAGTCCGCGCCAAGGCTAAGATGCCGAAGACGGTGAAGGTGTGGCGCGAGAGACGTCCAGGATCCATCTTCGCCGACCGCAGCTGGATTGTGAAGCCAGAGGAACACATCCTGAGGGGTCTCGCCTCTACGCGGAAGGAGAGCCTTTGAAATACCAGGAGCACGGTCTCCCGCGTAGGCGAAGTCGAGACGACTCCAGCAGACGTGTGGTGACGGAGGACATCTAGAAGACAGAGCCAGCCCATAAATTCAACAAGCCCATCGTCTAGGAGGACAGCTACCAGCGGGACTGATACAGCAAACGCTCCGTCCGGATGCACGTGCTGGGCCAAAATGCGACTGCCAGATGGTACATAAACAGCATCAAATTCAGAGCATGAAAGCTCACCTATCAAGCTTTGCCATAGTTTGCCCAGAGAGATGCACTTGATACTTGCCCGGCCAAACGCACGGTAAAGTAAGAGACCAAGGTGTAATTTGCTTCCGAATCCCCGCCGGCGCTCTTTGTTCGGTTTCCAGGTCCGCTGATGAGCCTTTCTCTGCTTGGTCGCTCTGCTTGGTCCGCGCATGCGCTTCCCGTGCCCGAACTCCCCCAGGACTCGAACTTGCATCCCCGCGGGCTTGTTTCTGATTTATTGCGAGCGAAATGGATCCCATGGTCAGATCATCTGCCACTTGACACTTCTGCGTAGCCGTCCATGATCCAGGCGCAACGGGCTGCTCTATTTATCTCTGCGACCTGTGGACCATTTGCTGCTTTCCATTGGAGCGGCGAGCCTGTTACCGGCCTGCCATATCCAGTATCTCTTGGTTGGGCCAGATCAGTCTCTGGCTATTCGACTCACCTTCACCATGCGACTAGTTCAGTACGAGACCCTTTGCGCCATTGTGCTCGACCCAGGCTGTGACTTCCTTGGAATCGAAGCCTGTACACTCCACTCTCCAATTTGAACGTCGCTAACGGTCGTCGGAATCGCACTCAAGTCATCTCGCTTTGCCCGGCAGGCCCTTGTTTGATGTCAGACGTTGTCTCGCACTGCGCCCTCAATGTTTACTACTTCTCGCGGGAACAATATACTCAAGGTCTATTGGTTCTTTACTATGGGATCAAGTGCGACAGATGGAGATACTCTACTTTGGCTACTCTGCATTCCCTGGTCTGACACAAGTTGGATCGACTCTACTCATTGAGATGGCGGTAGTACGGCAACACTGTGCTGGCCTTGGCGGCTGCGATCAGCAGGATGCTATCGTCCCACGACAACCTCATGCACGCGCGGAGGAACACCGGCGTCCCGACGCGCATCTTCCTGCGCTTGCCGCGGAGAGCGCAGAGAATGCGGCACACGTCTTTGTGACCCGTCTCTCCATGCTTCCAGTGCGCGCTCTGACACGCGAGGCTGCAGTACCGGACGGCCTTGCATCTCCCACAGCGCGGGAAACGCATGGGCGTCTCGCCCAGCGCGCCGAGCTCGTGCTCTCCGCACTCCGGGTTCGCGCACCAAACGCTCTCCATGCTCCGCATGATGTAGTTCTGCACCATTGCGAGCGGCGAGGGGGAATAGTGCGTGCAGAGCGCCATGTCACGACGGCTCAGCATGCAGAGGTAGTAGCCGAAGATGTTGGCGTGCTTCTGGTGACGAATCCAGTCGTTGCGCGGCATGTTCTGCAGAGCCTGAGCAAACTCGTGCTCGAACCCGGCGAGGAAGCGTGCTGGGTCGTCGACGCGGGCGTACGGCGACGCGCGGAGCATCCCGAGGAAGCTCAGCGCGATGCCGACCATCTTCGACTGGCCGTGCAGGCTGTAGCTCATCGCGAGCCCGGGCGGTGCGGCGAATGGCGCGGCGCGGTCGGCGGGCCAAGGGACGGCCAGACGCGGCGTCAGCGCCTGCAGCAGAGACCACGCAAGCCGCTCGCGGCGCGGCGTCTCCAGGAGTGCGTCGATGACCACCGGGCGCATGATGATGAGGTAAAGAATGAGAACTGCACATGGCAGCTCCGAGAACGGCACGCAGCACCAAAAGATGAGCGCGTCGAGTGTGCCCTCGATGTCGGCCGGGAAGAGATCCTCCTTAGAGACGGGCCAGTATCCCTTCCGATCGAGGAAGTGCTTCGGGGCAGGGCGGTGCTTCGGGGTCATGAGCGGATAACGCCCCTCCGTCAGTACGTTGTAGATAGCCGTGAAGAGGCCGTCGAGGAGAATATCAACGGGATCGCTGAGGGTGCTTGGATACGCGGTTCTGTGGCGAGTTTCGCGCTTTGTGCACTTCCGCTGGCACTCGCGCAGTCGATTCCGAAGGTCGGGAATGTTGGCGTTGGCCAGCAGCACGATATAGCACAGGCATGCGTCCCAGAAGCCGGTCCAGAATTTCTGCGCAACGCGCAGCCGGCTCGGTCTGCCGAATATTTCGCGCACCATCAGACGGAAGCACGTTGGGCAGTCGTCGAAGACTGCTCCATTGTCAACTCCGGCGACGAAGGCCTCGACGCGATTCTCGATCTCTGGCGTCGTGAATGCTGCGACAATGCGTCAGTATGTCTGGTCAGAGGCTTACACAGTCTTAGGCTTACCTGTCACAGTTGCCGCTTGGTTGGAGGCGGTGGCAGTAGGTTGAGACATCATGAACACGCAGATGGGTGAGGGAGGATACGCCAGGCCTCATTGGCCTTTTATACCGCGGAGATTCATACTATACCACGGCATACCACCAACCACGGTATAGGCGCATCACGAGAGTGCGCCGCTCGCTATGCCGTTGCCGTCATGCCCCAGCGTCAGATGCTTTCCTATTGCAACTGCAGAAGCACCTGATAAAGCAGACCGTTTGCGTTGCGTGCATTTCATAAAGTCTTACCACGGTGTGTGAGGACGCTCGGGAACTGAAACATGTCTGCGTTTCTTGCCAAAACTTGTACTGGTCACGCTCCGCGGGCTTCGGACGTTTACTCCCACTGGCCGCGGAATAGCCATCACGCGCACTCTCACCCAATTTCGGGCGATATTCTCGCGCGTTATACATGGCCAGCTGTCCTGGACAATAATTTCCGTCTCCTCGAACACGCTGAATACAGGTGACCGGGCTACGGAAGCAAATCGCGTTGTTGTGTCGCCCCGGAGCATTGACCCTGCGCCCCGTGCGAAACAGATACCACGGCCTAATGTTTATGACCACTTACACATATCTGCGTGGCTGCGCTTGGTGGTCATACCGGAAGTGCAACACCGCCGGATGTAGCTGAGACATCAACGTCCAAGAACGGACGATGTGGTCTGCCATGGTCCGAGCGACGGCCTGTGGAGCACCGTGGTTGCGGCTATCTCTGAGTATATAAAGCCCACCACCATCCGCCGCTCGGTTCACGCATCCCCGCGACTAAACATTATGGCACCACGCGCTGCTCGTAAGCCGGCGAGCTCGAGCAAAAATCCTACTGGACACTGGTATCAGAGTATGTACTGCCGTTGAGATGCGTAATAATACTGTACTAACCAACGTCTTTGCCAGCTCTAACTGAGACCGAGGTCCAGCGACGCATCGATGCATTCATCGCCGGCGCAGAGAACGTTAATAATCTCGACGAATGCCCTGCCTGCTTGCGCCTTTTCGTGCAAGCACTGCTCGAGAGCGAAAGGCTGCTCAATCACGTCTTCCAGTGGCGACCAGCCTTCTTCGACACCGCACTTCGGTTCATCATACTGTTGAAGGACGTCAACGTTCCCGCGTTCCGCAGGCAGCTGGTGGGAAATCAGCTCCGATGCAGACACAGGATGACGACGCACAAAGGCCAGACGGCCAGCCGCACCACGGACGCGGTCAGCACGCTCCTTGACGCGCTGTTCGCCCTCATCTCCGGCGCGCTCAAGGGCGGCCCACGTCCGCTGTATCGGACGGACACGGTCAACAAGAAGCACTTCTGTGGGCGCAAAGGCATGTGGCCGCACGCGCTGGGGGACCTCTTCCCCGCAGGCATCGAGCGCACGCTGGATGCATTCGTATTCTGGATGTGTGTTCCGTTCGGCGGTGCACCGTTCGAGCTCCTCCAGAACTACCTCGTCGTCGCGCGCCCTGTCATGGCGGATGCGCTGCTAGAGGGCACGCGCCGCGAGCGCCTCGCATGGGCAATACTGCAGGCCCTCACGTCGGATCCCGTCGTCCCATGGCCAGCAGACATCGCGCCCCCCTTCGCGCCGCCCGCAGGACTGAGCGTCGCCAAGGATCTGTGCGGGAACGGCGTAATTGCCGATGAGGCCCTGATAACACTCGCTATTCTCGAGGGCGGCCGCGATGCACGCCGCGATGACATGCGACGCTTCTTTGCGGGATTCGAGGCGCAGTTCCTCGGCGCGCTGCAAGGCTTTCGGGACAGCGTGCGGCACGGAGACAAGATCGCGGAATACTGCTGCATGCTGGAGGACCACGAGCTTGCCAGCTGCCCTCGGGGCGATCTGAACAAAGCGCACGTTGTGCATATGTATTTCATACATTGTGCGACGTCGGAGCGCTGCTCGGGGCCGGATTGCTCGATGCATGAGCTTGGAGGCCTGGATGGAAGCGAGTCAAGCTCCACGAGGTTCCAATGCTGCGCAGGATGTCGGATCATGCGTTACTGCAACCAGACGTGCCAGCGTGCGCACTGGGAGAAGACCGCGCCACCCCATCGCGACGTATGCAAGGCATTACAGCGCCTAGATAAGCGCGGCGTGGACCTGTTCGGCTGCGATGCCACTGCATTCATCCACGCTTACAACGAGCTGAAGGATGATGACGGCGAACTTCTATTCCGAGCGGCAGCGTCATCCCCGTTCATGCCCTATAATCGACACATATCCTTAGCCTTGTAATTACGCAGCGATTCCAGTCCCCGGTCCTAGAGATTGTGGAAGCCCCTATGCGTGAGAGCCATGTACGTTTCTGAAACACCAAATACGAGTATGAGCAGTCACCGTCGAGTAAATCCCTCGCTCTTCGCCAAGGCAGGTGAAAGTGGAGAACTAACCAAAGTGGAGCGTCCTGAAAATAAAACAACCACTATAAACACCGAGCATGGAAACGCAGGCATAGACGGACACGATAGCAAAACCGGGAGTACGCGCTCAGGATCATTGAAGCAGCAGAAACCACGTGAGATGTCCATGGCACCCGCTCAAGAAGCGCCTAGTTCGAGTCAGTCAGTACTAAAGCGGGAAGATGGATACTCTGAGCTGGGTAGCGTCAAACGTGGCATACTGCACAGCGAAGCGCGAGAAGAGACACGCCTAATGCTGCAGAGCCCATAGTCCTGATTCCAGAGTGGCGCGCAATTGCGCAAAGTCCCCCGGTATACGCCTTCAAGCCGGTTCCAAATGCTGTCGGCCGCGACAGCAGCACATAGCTCAGCAGCCGCCAGCAAGCCGCCAGTCAGAAGCACGCCGACGCGGAAGTAGGGCTCCGCACCGTCCGTACCGTCACCGTAACCGTAAAATCTGCGGCGCGATACGGATACGGACCGTACCGTATGGCCACCGTCACCGTAAGAATTCGAGGTCTATACGGAGACGGTACGGTCCGTAATACGGTAGCCCTGCAGCTGCAAAGTAGCGCACTGCACCTGTCCTCGAACCATAATAGCCCCGTATCCAGTCATTTGGAGCACTGAGACGTCTTTGGGAGTGCCTCTATGGTGCGTCAGGGTCGAAAATCTGCAAAAAGGTCGATCCCTGCCAGCTTACGGTCCGTAAAAGTTGCACAAAAGGCCTCATACGGATACGGACCGTAAACTGGCCACCGTCTTACGGAAGGCACCGTAACCGTCATACGGACGGACCGTAAACCGTAAATACGGTTACGGTGCGGAGCCCTACGCGGAAGGTCCACCTGCCTGCATAGCAAGGGCCATATACTACATAGGAACGTCTGTTCCTGCCGCGTAAAGAGATGCGCGATGATGGACATAACCAGAGACTGATGGTAGACGAGTAAAGGCAAGGCCGAAGCGGAGTTTCAACCGGAACAATGTCCGTTTTGCTAGGCTTGAACAGACGGAAATGGTCGCCTCTCAATCAACTCGGGCGTGTGAGTTCCAGAAATAGATATCTTACCTTGCCATGGCGCAATATTCAAGTCGTAAATACGCTCTTCTAGACCACGTCCATGTTATCCCCAGACCGGCACAATCTCCGCACCGTCTGCAAGGAAACTACATCAGCAGAAGCGTCGGGAGAGCTTTTACAGAGCATCTGAGAATTATCAAACATAATCGTCGCAGTGACCCCCCAGAGGAGTCTGTGATTGATATCTGCCTGCAGGAGAATATCCCACATTCGAGCGCGATGGATACTGAGCAGCGCGCAAATGAGGAATAGTGGACCACGACTCGGAAAGAAATGGTAGGTGTCGCTGACGAGTTTGATAGTACACTCTGGGCCGTACGGGACAAGCGGCCTTAGGCTCCTCGGCCCGGCGCCGTTCGACGCGCGAAATCGCTTGCACGGGATGGAAACTATTCATCGCAGGACATTACATAATGCGATGACCCAGTGCTCGCATCAGGGACATGTCTATTACAAAATCTGAGCATTGCCGTCGGTTATCCCAGTTGACCCAGCAGGAGCTGTGGCTAACGCGTAGTGAGTCATTTTTAAGAGACGAGCATAGGAATTGCTCACGCGTGCTTGGATGGATCCTTTCATCGGGTAAATCGGCGGAGGTTGACGGGATGATACTACTCTCGTCGCGCGAAGGCTGGTTATTCGGGTCGGGGGAGTGTGCTGCTTCTGCTTGCACTTCGATTGCATCCCTCGGATGATGGACTGTGATGACTTCCGGATCGCCAGCCGGCTGCTGCATCGGCCGAGCAAGTGGTAGACGCACGGTTTCACGGATTGTGCTGGCGCCGCCGGTCCCGAGGGTGCATTCGTCATCATGGGGGATAGATCCTCCGTATAGTTTGGCTTCGGAGCCCTGAAACTCCCGCGGGTCGCCCATCCTTTGCCCAGGTACGTAGCCGGTTGAGTCCCGATTAGTTCTGGATGACTCTGGATCGACTATCATCCGGTCGAGCGGGAGGTGCGTATGGTCGGCCTCGGAACGCTTGGCAGCCTTATATGAATGACGCGGGAAAGAGAAACGGACTCTGCGCGCGCCGAGATATGGCTTGGTAGCCTTAGGCTTCGGCGTCAGACGTTCCATGCGAGACTGGATGCGATGCCCGAGCTCGCGCACGGTGAGCCGGCGCCTCGAGGACCGACGCGGCGTGGCTAGAGTGGCCGGCTCCCCCGCGCCATTCACAGCGATGGACATGAGCTCCGTGTATATCAGCTTGTGGCTGCGCAATGTCGCGTGCAAGCGACGTGGGAACAGCCTCCATTCCAGCGCTCGTGGATGCCCGCTGATTGGGTAGCAATACGTTGCCGTCGTCTGCCTGAGCACCTCTGCCAGCTCCTGAACGTGAGGCACGGAGTGAAGCCATTCCACACCGTCAGGATCAAATAATGCATCGTCCCGAAGCCTGCCGATGATGAGAGCCGCCATGGGAGAGATGATAGTCTCGTCGGCGGAAGGAACATCGTCAACGGAAGGTGTTCCACACGCGCGGAGCCATCTTGCATAGGCAATGCACAGCAACGCAACGTGCGCCTCCACAGACTCGGAAGTGTCCGCCGAAAGGCATGCAGTGACCTTGTAAAGGAAATGCCCCATAGATAAGGATGCCTTGTCCGCGCTGGACTCGAAAAATGATATGGCCGATCTGGCCAGTGACCCCGAGAGACCTAGTAAAATCTCAGCTACACGGTATAGAGGAACTGCTGAGTAACGAACCTTTCAAAGACAATGTTGCAAGGGAAGTCTCAGGGAGAATAGCGTGCATGATCTGGTATGCCGTGTGTGCAGGCATGTCCGGCCAAATCGCAAGCCCGCGAATGAAGATTTCTAGGCGCGTTACATCTTCAAAAGACGTCGCGATAGGGTACAGAAGCGTTGCGGTCCACCAGCCGTCGAACGCGTTGCCAGTCCGGCGGGGAGTGGCGTCCACGATCCACGCAGTGAATGAAGCGCGAGGGTCAGACCTCAGGATGTACCTGGGACCAGGCGTACCCAGCGCACCACGGCCTCGTTCCTCAGGGTCGCAATGACGCAGTGTGTTTGCCCATAGGCAGTGCCACACAGATCTGCGAAGATCAAGGTCGCTACTCGTCTCCAGAAGCCAGCCAAGGCCACGCCAGTGCGACTTGGCCTGACCATGAGCGACAGCAGCGTTGCAAGCGGTGTCATATTGTCGATCCAGCAGGCTCCACGAGTCGAACGGATGTGAGTCCGCAGCCTGCGAGATAACGCTCTCCTCATCGTTTGAACCGGACCGCTCGTCTCGGCGCAGAAGAGCTGTGATCAGGCGCAGCGCAAGTAATGCCTGGGGTGATTTATAGGGGCACTGCAGTTGGACGACGGCGCATTTTCTGAGCCGAGACGTCGATAGCAGGAGATATTGGATCGCTGGCATGAACGTTGTCGCAAGGTAGAAGAATAACGTCACACCTGTGGCCGCAGTGACAACAACCGCAACCGCGATATGAAGACGCCACAGCAGCTCGAGGACCCCGAGCACGAAGATGCCGAGCGCGAGCTGCAGTAGGATTGGAAGGAATGCCACGATCTCGCGGACCTTCCAGGCCTGGAGCCCCTCGTACTTGGTCTGCCGCACGCCGACGAGCTCCGGGCCGGATGTCCGAGGTCGCCGGCCGAACTCGCGCACCCATTGCTTGCAGAGGATGCCCACGAGTGCGAAGGACAAACTGAGAATAAGCGAGAGAAACCAGTACGCGTTGATTCTGACCACTGCCGACGGTGGGAGGCTGCGTCCAGTCTGGGACGGTGGCAACGGGCTGTTAGCGCTCGGCGAGAGCAGCTGAACGACCTGGGAAAGAAGCTCGGCAGACGTGTCAGACGATGTGACGAGGAGCCATTGGTAAGACTCGATGCTGAAGGCCGTGACTATGGCCGGTAACAAACCAGCCTGTGAGAATGAGCGTCAGGCGCCAGCGTTCACGGCCAGACACGTGCACGTACAAACACGAGCAGGGTATCGATTTCTTCACGAAGCGCCTTGCAAACGTCATCATCGTGGGATTCCACATGTCCTGCACATTCACGCCAGGCGACCTCCTCGTTGCCAGGAGGAGGGTACCGGAAATTGCGCGCTTTGCATGGTTTGGACGCGTCAGCTGGCTTGATTTCGCAACGCAGTTCCTGTATCCGCTGCTCAGTCCATATCCCATGAGGAAACGTACGACTGTACATACCTTAAGCAATGACTTGCAGCGCGCATCTTCACGGCTGGTTGGGGCTTCGTCGTCGGTGAGATTAAGACTCTGGAAAGCGCGATGATCAGGTCCTCGTTTCGAACAGAAGCAGATGCGAAAACGGACGTACTGACTGACTGGCCAGCGCACACTGTCGCGAGGATCCTTCAGCGCGTTCTGGGACGGAGGGAATACGTGGCATGGTGATTGATGGTGACGAGAGAGTGCAGAGAGGATCAGGCCTGGTCCTTGCGGCCTAAAGCACATCAAAGGGCAGGCTCAGGGTATTGCTACCGCAAGCGCTAGGTTACTATTGAATGAGCCCGTTCGGGATGCACGATACGCAATAGCTGGCGGCGCTTACAGGCTGAAAACAGAGGAAACTGAGCGGTCTGGCGGCGCTTAGTCGGCCCCCGCTACAACCAGTGTTCGATCGTGTCCACCGCGTCATGCAGCGCAGCCTGTCCAACTGCATCATCGCCGAATTGTAGAAATATGCTGATCTTGAGCATCGGGAGGCGCCCGCAATCCAGCTGTACGTGGTGGCAAAGGAAAAGGGCGAGCGCGGCGGGCGAGATGACGCTGCCATCGGCGGAGTGGTGCCGGGTGCGCGACAGAAGGCGCATGACGCGCAGCTGCGGCGCCTCGAGCAGCCCGCAGATTGCCATGATGTTCTCGTCAAGCAGGGAACCCCACCGTTCGACCTTCCCGTCCGCCTTCAAGCCTTCCGTCCCGCATATGAGAGAGAACTCGCGCAGCGCCGGGAGGCGGCCGCGCGGCAACACCAGCGACGTGCGCTTCTGCTCGACAGAGAGCTCCATCGAGAGCGTGAGGCTCTCGAGCGCGCGGAGCCAGTCGGTTTCGCACATCAAGCGTAGCATGCCCCACGTCTTCCCGCGGTACGGCGCGAGGTCGGTCATCCGGCACTGCGAGTGCGAGTCGCGCCGCGAGAAGGACGCGTCTACGAAGTCGTCGTAGTCGATCTTGACTGACGTCAGCTGCCAGTTCTGGTCCTGGCAGGCATGGATCACGACCGTCGACGCGTATTGGCAGAGACGAAGGAGCGCGACGCGCCCGAAGCCGAGAGACTGCACGTGCGCCCAGGAGATAGGGTACGGCGAATACTCGATGTGCTGCACACCGAGAGTCAATGTCGTAAGCGGGTGCTCGCGCGGCAGAGGTTCCACCTCCCGAGAGGCGTTGAACATATCGAGATGCAGAGTTCGGGCACACGGGAAGAGGGAGAATACCTGATCGATGGGGATAGACGGGACGTCGATACGAACGTGGGACAGTTCGGATAGCCTACTGGGCGCCTCGGGAAGTGTATGACTTCCCCAGTTGACAAAGGACAACTCTGGCGCGAGGGCGAGGACGGTTTTCGGAGGACTCGGCGGCTGCCCAAATACGACATCTTCCCGATTATCGTGAGACACATCGAGATGGCGTAGAAGAGGGGCGTCATGATCGAGGATATTGAAGAGCGGGATGTAGTTGGACCTATGGCGGGATCGCACCGTAAGTGCGCGTAGACGATGCAGGTGCGGCTCGAGTTGTGAGCAGAGTATTTCAATACTATGACTGTAGCCATCGTCCTCGTTGAACCAGACTCGTAACGTCAATGGAGTGTTCCCGGAGAGAGACAGTAGTTGAGGGAGAACGCGCAACGATTGGTGCCCAATGTCGTACAGATCAAGACGTGCCCAGAGGGAAGTGCAGTTGATGATAGCGTAGCGCCAGTGACAGCAGACGCGCGCAGTACGCAGAAGATCAAGCCAGTCCAACGATCCAGCCATGTAGATGATCAGGTCCTCGGGAAAGTGCGTCGGTAAACCTATCCAAGCAGTCATTTGCCGATCGGCTTCGAGAACCTGATGGGCATCGATTTGAGCTGTAGCAAACTGCCCAGTGAGGTCGGCTGCTGTCTCGACCGGGCGCGCCATTGCAGCGGCTGTTCCTTCGGATGTGCGCGATGCGGACTAGCGCTCAGTTAGTTTCGTCGGACGAGCAAACTAACACGTTAGTAACACATGATGTTACTAACACGGTGTTAGTAACATTGTTGTTAACAGTAAGTAAGTAAATGTAAATTTAAAATGTTACACTTATTCCCAGAAGTCCACTGCATCCCCCAGCCTATACACAGTGAGGTTTACTGGTAGGGATGGCACAGGAGAGCATCCTGCCCGGGATTCGACCCAAAAAAGACCCGATGGCCTTGTTAGTGTCAGGCAAGTGAGTCTCACGTGTCCGAAATCTATCGAATTGCACCGGGAATGGAAGTAATTGCCCTTGGCCATATGGGAGATTCGTTTGAAGCACAGAGACACGGAGGGGGCGGCACCCTAGCTCGCATGTGCAGGTCACTCAATTGTTAGTAACCCCAGCTCGCCTCGAGGACCGTGTTAGTAACCAGTTACTAACGTGTGAGTTACTAACATTGTTATTAACAAATAGTAACTAACTGAGCGCTAATGCGGACGGAGACAAGCTTGGCGGCGGGGTTTGAAGCGGTACAATACGATCTTCACATGACTGCCCCAAATGAGGGAACTTGACACCACATGACATTGTGCGATCTCAAGATGTACCCTAATAGCTGGGAGGACACTTATATCCGACTCAAATAGTCTTTCCCATTCAGGACGGCGTCGGAGGTGCTGGCGCTTTCACGGATGTAATTAGTATGCGGCATTTGGAAGACGAACCTCCACGTGTATGATTCGTATGTGCTACACATAAATAATGTACTTCCCGGTCAGATGATGCGCACGTCACCGACCTGAGAAACAAGCACGTCCCCTCCCACTGACCTGACGAGACGGATACCAGGCGGATTGCATCACTTGAAAGGTATACTTAGTGAGCCGTACAGGGAAGCAGGGAAGGGGAGCGGATGCGGCGCGCCGAGGCCGCCCGGGGACACTCGTCAGGTCCAGCTGGCCACCCGAATGGGGAAACCGTGCGTCGCGCGTGCAAAGTCGGCTGCTTTTTGCTCTCTATCTCTCTCTCATCGAGGGCAGGCAATCTCCCCGCCCGCTCGCACTCTCCAGATGCTCGTACTTGTCCGCTCCGCGCTGTACACCGGCAGCCTGCCGCCGCTTTGTTCAAGTACCGGCCATCCCCCCGCCATCGCGGACAGGGTGCGTCCGTCCCGTGCCAGCCCAAGCGCAGTGCTTACATTTCCCTCCTCCCTAGTAGCCAGCCACTCGTAGCGCGAGTGTGTCTCTCTGCGCGCTGCACTTCTTATGAGCCTGCTCATGTCCCGCTAGAATAGACAACACACAAGAGCTATGAAAGTGGACGGCACCAGCTGCGTAAGTGGGACGCCGGATTGCGCGCTTAAACACCCAGGTATGTTCATTTGAGAGTGCGCAGTATTCATTCACTCATGCATGCATGCATGACAGCAAAATTGGCTCTGCAGATTGACACTGGAATTATTGCTCCAGGTGTTCATTATATTCATGTACTTTCCAATTCATCCGCATCGTTCGGGAAACCCCATCATGCTCTCAAAGCTGATGTGCCCTACCAGACCCAACAGCATCGTGACTAACCAGAGCCAAGGTCGTTCTCGTCGGGCTGCCGCCCCACCGTGCGGCCGCGGAGTGCGTGTCCCGACAGAATCTTTGACATTCTGCGCGAGATAAGCAAGCGCTACACCCAATGCTCGATCGTGTCCACCGCCGCGCGCAGCGCAGCCATCCCGGCCTCGTCTTCGGCAAAGTGCAGCGCCATGCCGACCTTGAGGAGGGACACGCGCGCATTGTTACACTTGACGCGCACGTGCCCAGAGATAAACCGCGCAACCTCTGCGGGCGCGACGATGGTATCATCGTTCGGTGGCCAACCAGGGCGCGCGAGGAGCCGCACGACGCGCAGCTGTGGCGCTTTGAGAATCCCGCACTCCGCGTCGAGCAGCGAGCCCCAGAGCTTCGCCGGGCCGTCGCTCCGCAGGCGCCGCATCCCGCAGAGCAGAGACAGCTCGCGCAGTGCAGGGAGAACGCCTCGTGGGAGCAGGAGCGGGCGCTGCTGTTGTACAGAGAGCGCAACCGAGAGCGTGAGGCTTTCGAGCGCGCGCAGCCATGATGTTTCGCCCAGCACGCGCTGCATGCTCCACGTTTTCCCGCGCGACGGTGTCATTGCGGTCATATGGCACTCCGAATTGGAGTCGCCGCTGCGCGCGAAGGACGCGTCGACGAAGTCGTCGTAATCGATCGTGAGGGACTGCAGCTGCCACTCGGGATCCTCGCACGCTGAAACGACCAGCGCGGCCGAGTAGCTGTGAAGACGCAGGAGCCCGAGGCGATTGAGCCCGAGCGTTTGGAAATGCGACCAAGGGAGGCTGTACGGCGTCTGCTCGATAGGCTGCACACGGAGCTCCAGAGAGAGTAGAGGATGATCGGCCGGTAGACTTTCCATACGGCGCGTGGTGGGTAGGCTGTCGAGACACAGCGTCGTGGCGCGAGGAAATAGAGAGAAGACCTTCGCGACCACACTCGACGTCGCGGCGATGCGAACGTGCGAAATTTCGGACAACCTGCTCGGTGCGTCAGGGAGGAGATGGCTCCCCCAGTTGACGGAGCACAGATTCGGCGCGAGGGCGAAGATGTCGCTCGGTGGGGTCGGCGCCGTTTCGAACGCGACGGATTCCCGAAAGTCGCGAGATATGTCGAGATAGCAGAGCATCGGAGCGGCATTGCGCAGAAGTGCGAACAACGGAGTGTAGTTGGACCGTCGCCTGGAACGCACTGTGAGAGCGCGGAGACGGTACAGATATGGCTGAAGGAGCGAGCAAAGGGCAGTCATGTTGTTGCCAGTATCGTCGTCGATGAACCAGATCAGCAATGTAAGAGGCGCGTCCCCAGAAAGACGCAACAAGTGGGGCAGAACGCGCAGCGAATGGTGGCCCATCGTATACAGATCGAGCATGGCCCACACCGGAGCGCATCGGATAATGGCATAGCGCCAGAGACGACAGACCCGCGCGATGCGGAGACGATCACGCCAGTGGAGAATTCGAGCTATGCATATGACCAGGTCCTCCGGTAGGTGCGCAGGTGAGCCTATTGGCTGCTCGTTTGGTGTATGAAGGAGCCCTTCAGAGCCCTGGGCGGCGGGAATGAGCATTGGATTGGATGCGCCAGGGTGAGCTCGCGCTACGTCGGCAACATCCGGCATGCCAGCGATTCTGCGACAGGGTAAGAAGACAAGCTTGGCGGCGGCGTTTGAAACGGAACAATCCAAGGCTAGATATGACAACGAAAGGCTCCGGAACACAAGTGAATGACAAGCTCCATTACTACTAAGCAGCATGTGCCTAGACAGGCTCTCGCAGCATCTTAAGCACACTTTCGTACTCAGGGAACCAGTGCTTGGTACACCGCTCTGCATACGCGCGCACGCGTTCCCGGCGCATCCACATCGCATTGAACTCCGGATTGACCTCCTGACCCGCACAGTTCATGAGCAGGCTCCCGATCATAACGTCCGCGCTGCTGGGCGAGTCGCCGCCGTGGAACCACAACCGGCCGTCCGCGAGGCGCGCGTCGAGGCCGTCGACCCACTCTTCGAGCAGCGCGTCAATCTCCGCGTCAGAATGCAGCCCTACTCCGGACGCGCGTAGGCGCCCGCCGATGCGGCGCCGGAGCACCCAGGCTAGCACCTGCCGCACCGGCGCGGGCATGGGAAGCAGCTCGACGGTGCGCGCGTAGTTCGCTGGGCGCAGCCAGCGCGAGGAGACGATCGCGGCGTAGACGAGCTCCTCGGTCCACGCCTGCCACGCGCGCGCGTCGGCGCGCTGAGCGTCAGTCAGGCCGAGCGCCGCGTCGACGTCCGGGATGATGCCGTCGTGTGTGAGCGCGCGGATGATGAAGTGCGAGTCCTCGAGGAAGACGTCGGGCTGGCCCGGGCGCGAGAGCGTGATGCATGGCAACTTGCCCTTCGGCTGGCGGAACGGGAGCGCGTCGACGAGGGTGTAGTCGGACGCGGGGAAGGACGCGAAGCGCAGGTGCGTCTCGAGCTACGCGCTGGGCACGTTCGGCGCGGGCTTGGAGAAGCCGTGCAGCTTGATGGTGGGCGTGGACGTGGACGAGGTCATGACTGTGATGCGGCTCCTACGCGATCGAGAGCGCTCTTCTTTTAAGCTGGGCGAGTGATGGCTTCTGTAATCGGAAGACAGGGTCCGCGACGCGCGTACCGTATTGTGGTCCAAGTGGTACAGCTCAGGCGCGGCCCACAGCGGCATAGCGCCAGTGACAACGACGGCGCGCGCGCGCGAAGAAGATGTCCGGGCCGGATGCCCGGATGAGCGAGCCAACTCCGCTCCGTGTGCTCTCTCTTTCCCGCCGCCGCCGGTATGCGCGTCCTGTCAAAGCGCGCCGTCCCTTCTGAAAGTGGACACGCGTACGCGGGTGCCGGCCCATATATTGGCGATTGGATGCAGCCCGACGTTCGCGTGCACCGTCTGGCGCTCTGGCTCGCTGGCGTCCTCCTTTACGTGCCCGAGCTCGAGCGCTTTCGTCTTTTGCGCTGCCGCTCTTGGAACATTCAGCATCTTCACCTGACTGGTCTATCGACAGAGATCCTTCACGTCCGGCGCGCGATATTGTATGGTCCCTGCCGCTCGAAAAGCCATACCCTTCTCCAAGCGCTGCGTAGGCCTGGCCGTGCCGAGGTTCCGGATGGCGTGCCAACTCCGCTTCGCCGCTTGTCTTCCTTCTGTCGCCAGCGCGGACTCGTACGTCGAGGCGCGGCAGCTCGAGCGCCCCTTGACCGCTTAAGGCACCCGTTTTCCGAACGCGCGCAACCCAAAGGCCCCCTGAACCGCATGTGTACCGGCTCCAGAGACCTCCGGCCGGACTTGCGCAGGTCTTGACGGCCGTCTGCTCTCGCTTCAGGCCCTGCGCGGCCGCTCGCTCTGGCCGTGCAGCGCACCGTTAGCGCGCCTTCTAGCGCTCCATTCCTCGTGCACGCGCCAGTTCCGGCGCACCGTCTGGCCGCTGCGCTTTCTGCTGAGTCAACTCGCGCGCTGTCTTCCCCGTGCGCGTGCCGCATGCTCTGTGACGCATCGCGCTGCACGTGCCTGGGGACCTGCTCCCCTCCGCGGCGCGGTGCTAACTCTCTCCGCCGGCTCATTGTATACGAGACCCGAATGCCCTGCCTCTGGGATCTCTGGCGCCGTGCGTCCGAATTCTGATCGAGAGGTTCGTGCATTTGCGGACCAATGCACATGCTCACCGGGCTGTGATCCCACCGCTCTGCGCGCCCGTGCCGGCCGGATCTGCAGCACAGTCGCGGTGGGGACGAGACCACCCCGATGTTCACCAGCGCGCAGCGACCCGGGAGTGCAGTCGAGGCTGTGATGTTGGAGATCCGGCTGTGGCTCGCGTCGGCGACTCGCTCGAAAAGCTCTGGACGTTTTCCCAGCATTTTGTCATGCTTGTCAGGGAGCTCCTGATGCTGCAATGAAGCGGGTGTGTGGCAGGTGTCGTAGCAGATGATGAGGGCGCGGTGCTGCACGTCTGGGCCCTCTCGCTCGTTTGATACTCATGGTGGCTCCCCCAGACAAGGGATCTGATATATATGTAAAAGCAGGAGCGCGCTGCGGGCCGGCCTCTCTGCCTCGCAGCACCGGTAATTCCTCCTACGAGCAGTTCGACGTCATACGCCTGCGTCTGGTTAGCCCGGTCGCATTTTGCCCGCTGAGCGGAAGTGGTCGCGGTACATTGCGTCTCAATCTCTGGCGCTGCACGCACAGCAGTCATCGGGGCATCCATTCCAAACTATTTGCACCACAGTGTCCGGGATTGCGTCATAACTGTAGCGCTGTCTCCGGGAAAATGGAGAATCGTGACCAATACCATCCTTTCTGACAGGCGTCCGTCCTCTCGGACAGTTCCCACGGCGTGCATCCTCGTCGGTCGCTCTGTCATGTCTTATGGGATCGCCTGGCCGCCGCTCGTGTGCAGAATACTGGGCGTCATGTACACCAGGAACTCATCCGATTGACTTGGCAACTCCAAGGGTGTGTCAATACAATACTCTCGCTGTAGGCCATGGCAACCTGGCGGCTCAGCACGACGCGCTGTCCATCGCGCAAAAGTTCCGCGCAGGCGCGGTTGGCTCCAATGCAGCAGATGATGAGAGTGGCATGGTTTGATGACTTGTTTCTCTTCTCAGACGCGATGCTTTATACGCTTTTTGTGTGCTGGGATACGTCACAGTTGCGTCGGAAACCGTGCCGATGGGCCGGACGACGGGCGTGCAAACTCCGCTCCGTCGCTTGTCTTCCTCCCGTCCGCAGCCAGCGAACGCAGGCACGCAGATCGACACGCGTGCGCGCCAGTACCTTTTGAGCGCTCAGAGGACCGGCTCCCGGGCCGCGCGTCACCAGGACGGCTCTGGAACTCCCTCCAGTGTGTCATTACTGCCGTCTGCTCTCGCTCGGGTGTTCGTTCTCTTCTGGCCCTGCACTCTCCGCCGCGCGCCCATGCATCATCCAGCGCCAACCCGGCATCAAGCTGCTTTCCTTCTCCGCGCGCGCACGCCTATTCTGGCCCGTCGCGGCCGCTGCTTGTGACCTGGGGCTTTGCTCCATTCAGCTGTGCCACGTTTGTCGGTACAACGGCTGCTCGGACGCGCCACGGCCTGCGCCAGCCAAGGGCACGAGCGTCACTCGCAGGCTGTTCCTGTCCGTCCTAGCCAGTTGTCGCGCGCTCGTGCGCACCCATGGCTGCTTGCGCACGCAGGGGCCCTTGATTCGCACGATCAGCTTGTCTGTGGCTGCCAGGTTGACAGTGCGCTATCGTCCAACTCGCCGTTAACTGCAAGAACGGACGAGATCGGAGGCCCCTGTGCACGGTCGTAGCAGTTGACGAGGGCGGGGTGCGCAGGAATATGGGACGCTGTGGGGCGCATCGTTTGTACTTCTGCGAGCGCTCCGCCAATGGCCCCTGGCTGCGCGCACCGAAGATCGATCTCCCGGAGATGCGACATTACGGATGGTGCAGCGTAATGCCTGATCGCCCGACCGACTCACTGTCACTCTCCCCAGTCCGGTGGATTGTGGGTGCACGGGATCTCCTGCAAGCATTCCCGGTCGGCGCGGTCTGCTGTCACATCGCGGTCGTTTGCCCGTCCCTCATACGGTGTAGCTGCGGAACTTCATCTCCACATGGCGGTGTACGTATTGACCTGGTGTACGCGGCCTCCTCTGGGTGCGATAGAGGCTGTCGCCCTTATCAGGGCGGCGCCGCCGATTGGATGACGTGTGTGCAAGGCCGTCGGACGGCGCATGGCGCGGGAGCTGTAGCAGATGATGAGAGCCGCCATGTTGCTGCTGGGACTGCGCGCCGTTTGATGAGAGTCCCGGAACGGCCGTCCGATACGGCACATCTTGCCCCTCACACGACGCGAGGGAGGACGTGCATGCAGCCAATGTCAGGCGGTGCCAGACCGCCGAGTCTGCTGCGTTTCTTCAACTTCGGACGCGCGGAACCTTCAGCAGTACACCAACTGTCAGGGCTGCGCGGCGTTCCTGCGGGTCGTCGTGCACACGTACTCATTATTCCTCGTTCTCCTGAAGGCGCTCTCTCCGTCGCGCGCAGCGCTATACACCACAGCAGGGTATGCATGCGCGAGACCCTGTTTTTGGAGCCCTGAATCCGGTACCCACAGTCTGTTTTTGGTCCCCCTCCGCCAACCTGCGTCTTTGTTCAACGGCTAATGAGAAGAGCAGTCTGCACGGAGACGAGTGCAGTGTAATGGGAGCTTGCTGCACAGCTCGCTCCCCATATCCCTCAGCGCTTCTCTTAGAGGGGCTGTGGCGCGCGCTGCTCTCAATGATACGACTCGATCCGGTCCTCCGAGTCGAGCAGCCGGTCCCTCACTCATGGATCGCCACAGGGCCGTCGGGCTAGACGCGCCTAGGAATGCAGCAGCACTAGTATGCGTTCAATCAAACGTTCGGGGACTTCTTGGACCACTGTAACCCGTACTTAGTCGAACTGTGCAGCGCGAAGACCGCGGCTGGTATGTCGTAACCAGCGTGGTGTTGCTGCATGTAAGCAGATGATGAGGGCGTGAGCTAATGATCCAGCGTGAGGAGCGGTACTTTATAACTATTCACACCGTGCTCAATACGCCCGGGATGATCTTGACCGGCGGGGACGGGTCCGGAATAAGATGCGGGCCGAGGAGCCGGTGACGTGTACACTCCGCTCTGCGCTCTCTTCCGCGCTGTCAGTGTCACCCACCAGCACATGGCGCGCGCGCTTTACGCGCCGTTGGAGGCAATGCCTGCTTTTTGAGGGCAGGCTGCTGCGCCAGAATCCAGCGGCAAATCTATCGTTCTTGCCATCGCGCTGGCTCAGACACATGTATCTCGCCGTCCTCGTTTACGTCGTCTGGCTGTCCGTGCGCGATACATGTTTTATCTGTCCTCTTCCAGCTACGCGCATGCTCTTCCGCGTGTATCTGCACGCGCTACGGACTTCTTCGTGGCCGTCGTAGCATATGACAAGCGCGGCGTGGCACTCGTAGTGCGCCCTGCGCTGCGCTAGAACGCGCGGAACTTTCTTATCCCGACAATCGAGGAAGGCATCGCGCATAAGGTCGGGAGAATTGGCTGAAGGACTGCGCTCGACCAAGGGCTGCTGGATACATGGCCCAGTTGCTCTGCCGCCCGAACGCGTATTCTACTTCTTTCTTCTCCATTTCGTTCGTCTGGCGCCGCTCGCTGGCTCTCGTCTTCCGGCGTGCACTACAGACACCGAGGTTTGGGAAGCTCCACGGGCGCTCAGCCTCCCAGCATGATCTTGGAGCCCTCCTGGTCTGCGACCCGCCGATATCTCCCCCACTCCAGTGCGCTGTGCTCTCTTCATTTTGGCCCAAGCGCTTCCGCTCGAAATCTTTGGCTCTCCGCGCAGGGGATACTGGCGTCACTTCACTCTCCTGTGCTATAGCAGATGACACGAACGGGTGGTCCAACTTCCAGGTCCCTAGGCATCTGCGTTGCGCCGCTTTATACAGAGGTTAAGACACTGGATGCTTGTCGGTCCGCCCTCTGTGCCCAATTCTCGCGCGAGAGCAAACGTTCGGGCCTGTCCCATGCAATGTCCGTGACTTGAGGACGCACACATGTTGCACCGACGTGCGTAAACGCAGATCAGATGCTCGTCACTCGCAAAGCCTTATGCTCAAACCGTTGGACGCCGTCGCCTCCATTTATTGCAATCTGGGCATCCTGCGTCTTCCCTACGACGTCATATCATCTTCCCGGGGGGATTGTGCATTGCCCGCAGTTCACACTGCGGTCGCGGTCGTCTATCTACTCTCGTCTGAGTACCTCGCGCATGCACCAAAACCTGTTCGCATTCGACAGCAAAGGTTGGCTGCTCGTTTGGTGTGCCCTGCCTGGCGCAGGCTATTGTTCCTGCTCAACGATTTGTGCTGACGGGCTCAGATTACTGCAGGGTCAGGCTCTGCGGTGCGCTGCTTGATAGTCTCCCTGCCTCCGTGCCAGTGTGAATATCTCGAATTCTTTCCAGTACCACCGTAATGTGTTCACAGGTGTGCAGCCAGGTTCGTCTGAGCAGAAGACCGGCCTTCCGGGTGCTCTCCGGTCGTGCAACGCGGCGCGCATGTTCGCTATGAATTTCCCGGACTTCGCGTTGCCGCCGCGGTAATGTGTGGCGATCACACGCAGTTGCTAAGGGCCTGCAAGTGCTCCAGCAGCAGAACTAGTGCGGCCAGATGGCTGCGTCCACCGCAAGCAATCGCATCCAATGGACCTTCCCGGATGCACAGGGACATCTTTTCCGTTTCTGTTGAAAGCGGCGTTCGTGCCGAGGGACGGGTGCATGCAGTGAACACGCATTCTCCAGGCCTATGAAGAGACACGATGCCAGCCCTGTAGGATGAGTTCGCGGCACGTGTGCGTTGGGGAGTGAAAGAGACTTTGTGCAAGCCTTGAGCAGATGATGAGGGCGACATGTTGTTCTTGATTTCGCGTTCACAAAGTGTCGTTTTATGGCCGAACGCAGCGCGTGCCGAGGTGCCGGCTGCCAGGCAAACTCCGCTCGAGTACCTTTCGTCTTGCCATCGCCGCTGCAACGGACCCGCGTCACGCGCTCGACTGGCGCCGCTCCCCACCTGTCCGAATAGACTACGGCCGTCCCGTGCGCCTTCTCTGACTGCTGTGGATCGTCTGCACAAAGCGTCCGTGTGCTGGCAGTCGCGCGCGAACGACGCGTCCATCGTGGAGCGCGCAGAGTGCTCATATCAGACGCACGGCGTCGCTTTGCATCTGCACCTTTGTCCGATTCATGGCTCCACGTTTTGCTGGGCTGATCAGCGGCCCGAGCTCACCGTCCATCCGCCTTGCTTGGCCCGGACACTCCATTACGCGCCAGCCGTTGCTTCACCTCAGGCGCACAGGCTGCCGAACGCATCGTCGTCTCGCGCGCCTGACTTTCTGCAGTGACGTCTGTACGTCTCGAAGCACCATGCGCCCCAGGAACCGGAGGTATGAGCGCAGTACAGCTGGATGCGCCGCGGTCAATTTCGTCGCGTCCTGGTGTGCATCTCGTAGCAGATTATGAGGGCGGCGCGGCACTGGCCAAGGCGCTGGGGAACGCTTCTTTATAGTCCTAGCCGTACGAATGCATGATCCTCGCGTCGATGGTCTATTCATTCCGTGGATTTCACTCTCTGCCAACCTCGCTCACCCTGATTGCATATCGGAGCGTTTCGGCCTGCTTCCGCTGGACGCAGATGAAGATGGCCTCATCCGAGTCATCGACGTCGTTTAGCGCACCCGCCCTGAGATCATTCAGTGCAATTCTTTGTATCAAACTTTCCCGAGTACCCGTGGAGCATCTGGCCGCAGTGCGGGAGCTTGTAGCAGATGATAAGCGCGGGCCGCAAGATGCAGGTGTCGGCGCGCGGTGCGCCGCCTTATGCTCTTCTAAAAGCTCCACCTGATCATCGAGTTTCTGGATATCCAATGGCCAGCTTTAGGCTAGCTCATTGTCTCCACAGTTATGTGCGCTCACGACTGTGTGCCTACTAGCCGATGCTACGACTCGCTTTTCCTGCACTGCTATCTCGGACTTGACGCCTCGTTCTCTGTTCGCAGTCCTACAAGCGTTCGGAACTCTCTATTGGTCGGGCGGCTTCGAGAGAAACGTGCAGAGCCGCTGCCCGGCTGTATGCGTAGCCACTCGTCTCCCTGTGCTCTACTCCGTATTTCAACTCCCCGAGTAAGCGAGCATGGATCCGCGGCTGTGCGGCTCTTCAGATGCGTGCGTGCTGTCCACTCGATGGATTGAGTGTGGTGCAGTAGCAGATGATAAGGGCGAAGGTGGAGTTCGACCAATAGGGCTGGCTCGCACCTTGCGATCACTCACGGCTTTATAGTCTCGCCTAGAAGATCCGAGGGCCGTGCATCGTCAGGCTTCTATTTGAGATCAGCGCGTACTCCCTCTCGCGTGTGATCCATTCGTGGCCCCCGCCCGGCGTCGCGGCGGAGACGTCGGACATACATCGTGCAATTCATCGAGAAGAGAGACTATAACCGTGCCTCTGACGCGGATCAGGCAAAATTTTGCTCATGCAGCCGTGCTAGCTGCTCCCGGGCTTATCTAAGGATCTGTGGACCCTGCCGCTGGGAGGAAGAGACGCGGCGGTGCCATGGTGATGGTTTTGAGGAACTGTGCGAGCGTGCGTAGCAGATAATGAGTGCGGCGGAGGCATTTGCTGCTATACATCGTGCTATATGTATTTAAGTGCGTGCATTGTCCTCTCTGTGCTCCCGGCGTCCAGGAACATGCGTCATACTCTCTGCCCGCCGGGATCTGCAACACCCATGCGCCGAACCCATTCTGACCATGCATTCTGCCTCATGGCACCTCATGAAAACGCAGTGGGACTGCTTAAAGACAGCGAATCTAGTTCCATACCAGCCTGCGCGACCGGTGAAGGAGGATGCTTCTCCTTGACGGCCCGGGGTCAAATCCGTGCCGAGGCGCCGGGCGACACGTGTAAACTCCGCTGAGCGTTCTTTCTTCCGTGTCGTCGTCAGCGCGGATGCGCATAGCTTTGCGCTGGCCCAGCGCCGCTTGCTACTCGTCAGGACAACAACTGGATGGCTTGCGCGGTGCCCCGCACCGCCGCGCAGTGTCTGTGAGGCCCAAGCTCGCGCAATTCGTCCACGCTCGTTCGCGTCGCTGCTATCGGCGGGCATTGCAGCGGGTCTCGGTCGTTTTGGTCTCTGTGTTTCTTCTGGTTTTGGTCCTGGATGGCTACTTCTTCGAGGCGCCGCGATTCATTCTTTAGACCCGCGTTTGCCATGCCAAAGCGAGTCGCCGACGAGCATCTCCATCCGAGCGGTCTAGAGTATTGCGAGCACATGCGCGCCTTGAAGTTGACGTACGACCCGGCTGTGCTCCATGCGCGCGAGTCTGCCGGTGGTGCGCGCGCACGCCGTTTATCTCTCGAAACACCTGTCCCGTGCCGTCTTGAATGCGGAGGTCTCACGGACCCTGGACGGCGCGCGCAGCCGCAGTGGGATCGAGCGCCGTCTTTTGACACAAGTTCACTTGTCTTCCCAATTCCCGACGAATCGTGCGCGCTGATTCCGCGCCAGACAATAGGCGATCTCCGACGCTCTGTCGCATCTCAAAGCAGAGGACGCTCTGCAGGACGTGGTTTAGCAGATGATGAGAGCGCAATGTGCTGTGCTATCCTCTGCACGACCGCACTCTTATACTCGCAGCGTAGACATGTCTACATACTCGGATGCCCTCCCGGAGCGCGGCGCGGGTAACCGCGAGCACCCGCCGCAGATCCGTCAGGTTGTAAAAATGCGCAGTGTCCCGGACACGGCGCAGGTCTGGGTCACACGCATCTTGACCGGACCCGCGGCCGATCTAGCTTCGCTGTTCTGTCCCACTGTCCTCACGCTCTTCATGGCCTGGAAAGCCATTCCGGCCCCAAACCACTGCGCACGCCAGAGTCCGCGCGCAGGGCACGGCCTCAGTGTTCCAGCGGCACGGATTTCGAATTCTCCATCGCTTTTCCCGGGTTGTATTTCATAGATGGCCTGAGCAGCCCGTCCGCAGCCGTGGAGCTCCGGGAGTCTTGTCATAGATACAAGAACGTAACCGAGCTCCGATCACTCCACGAACACGGAGGCTCCGGGAGCCTCCACAGCGCCGACGCGTTTTCCCGATGCAGCGATTGGGAACTATGTTTGGGGAGCCGCCCTGGGAAGGTGTGCGGCACGCCGATGCCGCGCGGGAACACTGGCAATGTATAGCTGGCTGCCCAAATGGGACACCGTCCCGCGCGAGCGGGAAGTCGGCCGCTGTGGCTGCCAAAAATGGCTTTATCTCTCTCTCTACCACCCCTGATCTTAGCCCAGCCCTCTCCTTAACCCTTCGCGCTATCCAGATGCTCATGTCGCGCGTGCAAGCGACCACTGCTTTGTTCAAGTACCGGCCATCCCCCGCCATCGCGGACAGGGTGCGTCCGTCCTGTGGCAGCGCACGCGCAGTGTTTTCTTACCATCCTGCCCCTAGTAGCCAGCCACAGCGCGAGTGCGTCTCTCCGCGCGCTGCGCGTGTTCTGGGCTTGCTCACGCTGCGCTAGAATCGACAACACGCAACGGCTGTGCCAGTCGTGGTGCACCGGACTCCGCACTTAAATACCCCTGTATGTGCATTTGCGAGTGCACAATGATCATTCACTCATACACTTGTACGACAGCAAATATGGCAATGCGCATCGGTACTGGAGTTATCGCTCCAATCATGTTCATATACTGTACTTCCAAGTCCTCAAAGTATCACACTTCCCCTGGGATTTCCTCGTCTGCATCGTTCGGGAAACCCTCCCCAGTTTTCACAGCTACTGTGCTCGTTATTCAAACGCGCCAGACTCCCGAAAGTCGTGAGATACATCGTGACCGACGAGCATCGGAGCAGCACAGCAACGGCCAAACGGTGGGGCGTGATTAGACCGGTGCCTGGAGACGGTGCAAAAGCGGCTCAAGGAGCGAGCAAAGCACGATCATGTCGTTCCCAGCGTCGTCGTTGTCAATGAACCAGATCCGCAGACCATGAGGCCGTGTTCAGAACGATGCAACCGGTTAGGTAGAACGCGCATCAAATTGTAGCTCATGTTGGTACAATCCACAAGCATGCGCGGTGCGGCACAGGCAAGAGAGGGGCGTGCGGAACGCCGGGCCGGATGGTGAGCAAGTCAACTCCGCGCCGTGCTCTCTCTTTCCCGCCGTCGCTGGTATGCGCGCGTCGTGTCCGTCGCGCGCCGCATCTATGGCGGTCCGATGTGGACAAAAGCCAACTCCGATTTAACGACTCGCACTTCATGCATGCTTCATCCATGAACTCATGCATGATTCACTCAAATCACACGCAATCATGCATGAAATCCCGCATAAAGAACCATTTCCCCTGCTCATGCATGAGTTCATCCATGACTCATGCATGAGTTCATGCATGAGCCGGCCCTTCATGCGTGAATCTATGCGTGCATCAATCCTGATCACTCCCGCATCCTTCCCGCATGATCTGCATCCCATCACATCACAGTTCATGCATGAACCGCGGTTTGCGATCAATCCGCGCGTCGTCGCTCCCGCATGCCACTCCCGCATGCGTTCATGCATGCATTCCTCATCTCTTCCCTGCGCCCCTACCTGCATACGTCCATCAGCTGCCCAGCCATCTAGCCCATCATCCCAAACGATTTACGTGCGCTTTCCAATCAGTCATCTCGCTGCGGCCCTTTCACCCGCGCGGTCGCTCTCGCGCGCGCACAGGTCCCCTCATTCATACTTATGCGCAACTACTCGACCCACCTCTCAATTGCTACCACAACCGCGCCATGGCCACCCCAACGCTACCTGTCCCGCCTCGCCGTGCATTCCATTCACTAACCAACAAATGTCTCTGCCGCTGCCAGAAGTTTTACGTCGCCCTGCCGGACGACGCAAGCGCCTCGTCTGCTGCGCAGAACGTTAGTCCCCCCGTTCCCCGCCGTTCATCGTCTTCCCAAACGTTCTCACCCATACCGCACAGCCTGCCGATCTCATTAACGCCGACACACTCTGTCTGTCCTGTCGGCACAACTACACCATTCACTCCTCCGAGCCTGTCTATGCCTGTGTCGAGTGCGCCTGCCCGAGATTCACCCTCGTACGCTACCCTCTAGTTTCCAAAATATCCTACTTCTCACACCCCCTCTCGCCGCAGAAAACTGTCGATGACTTTATCTTCAACTGCGTCTGTTCCTGCGGCCACACCTACGCTTTCCATCAATCGTGCGCGCGTCCACTTCTATAAGTCTATTTCCACCCCTCTAATCTCCGTTCTGTTCTCCTGTATCCCAGCTCCCGAGACCTAGCGGCTGCCCCTCCCGTCCCCTCTACCTCCATCTCCGCGTCATCCTCTGCGTCTGCCAGCACCTCAGCCGCTGCCCTGCCGCCTCCCGTTCAGCTAGGACCATTCTCGTCCTCATCCGCCTCTAGCATTACCCCGTTCCCCGCAACGCTTCCGTCCCTGGACACCCGCGGTCGCTCCGCCAATCAGCAGCGCGTCGACAGTTACGAGCGCCACGGTTCATCTCGCAACCGCGGCGCGACTGGCGGCGTCATCCCCCGCGGCACTATTGGTTCTCGCGTCCCCCCTCCACCCGCCGCATCTCGCGCTCCTCAACCCTCAACCTCCTTTCCTGTCCCACCCGTCTCGTCATCTACGCCGCCGCAAGACACCGCTCCGAAACGCTCGCACCCGCCGTCTACCAATCAGCCCAAGCCCAAGAAAGCCAAAACCAAGCAGTTCGTGTCTAGGATTATACTTTGGCCCTTCGATGTCAGTCCCTTCGCGAACTTCGTCTTCGTCTCTTTTAATCAATCCCATCACTCACTGCAGATTGTCGAACGGCATCCATCTACGCCCCCATATCCTTCTCCCGCTGCTCTGGGCCTCGATCCCGCATTTTCTCTCCTTCGCGTCGACCCTACAACGTTTCCTCATCTCGTCGATCTCATGACGGCTTGTGGTCTTGTTGTCCCTCTTCGCCTGTCCGGTCAAGACCTCGAACCCCCCAACTTCTTCCACGCCGTTCACAGGATCGTCAAGGATCACCTCGCTGCTCATGATCTTGAGATGCACGGCGTCGGCGACGAGCACCCGAACCTCCCCGCCTGGCGCGTCGTTTGCGCTCGCAAGCAGGGCAACCTTCGCGTATTCGTTTACCTCGACCTCGACCCGAATTCATTCCAGCCCTCTCAGTTCACTCCATCAAATCGCAGCGTTTGCAACAGTCCTGATATTTACCTTGGTGCGTCTCCTTTCTCAGTCCTCACATACAGCTTCTAAAATTCCCTTTCTCTAGTGCCCAGGAAAGCCGCCTGGCGACTCAAAGGCGCCATCCCTCGCGCTCTCTATTCTCCATTGGAGATCGCCGTCGCAGTTTCCAGTATCCTACATCACTGTTTCGCCCTACGCGCGTTCGAGTATTTTACGTCCCAGCTCGCTTCTCCACTTCCCAGTTCTGGCCGATGCGCCGCAATCTGCGGCGCCATGGCCCAACACTCGGTGCGTGCGCGCCGCGCCACGCCAGTCAATCGTTCCTCACGATTCCATATCCGCACAGCAGGACCACTCAGCAGCCCCGTTACCCCCGGCCGCCTCGGCGCCTCCGACCACACCCGCGCCGGTTTCGCCATCCCGCCCCTTGCCCCCGTCTCGCCCGTCCGTCGTGCCATTTCCTCATCAGGCCTCCCCAGCACTGCCCCTTCAGCCCACAGCGGCTGCCACGCTCCTTGAACAACTTTCAGGACTCGTCAGGGTGCGCCGATTTTCATTCCCTGACACCCAAATCTGTCCTCGGCCTAACTCCCCCCTTCCATCATGCTCTCTAGATTCCTGGTTCTTCCGCTCTCGACCTTCAACGCGATGTTCAGGCGACCCCCCCGCGCGCTTCTGCTCCAGCCCCGGCCCTTACTCCAATCGCCGGCTCTTCTTCGCGGCCGTTCATCGTCTCGTCCCGCGAGTCTACGCCCGCGCCGGCCGCCGATCTGCCCCCGCTTTCACCGCCCACCGCCCCGCCCCCTGCTGTGACACCTGCCGATCTTGTATTGTCGCAGCCTATTATCGACTGGGAGCCCAGCTCGACACACTTCATCGCGGAACTCAGGCGTCGCGTCGCCGGCCAGCGCAGCACACCGTCCAACCGTCTCTTCCTCCAGTACTTCCCAACCACCAGCGACACCCCGCATTCCCTCGGCGCCGTCATGAGCTTCATCTTTCATCTCCTGCTCGACTCCTCAAATACTCCGCGCGTCATCGAGACTAAAATCCAGAGTCGTTTCGGCGACGACATCGTGCGCTGCGAGCACGTCACTCTCAAGAATCTCATTCGGTCCGACTCCAACGTCTTCAAGCTGTAAGTCATCTCTCTCTTCTCCTCCTCCTCTCTACCTTCCAGTCTGATACGCACTGTTCCCAGCGGGAAAGGTCTCGGCCCGGGTCCCGAGCGCACCACCATAGCCGATGCCCTCAAAGCTCTCACGCACACGGACGACTGGCTGACCCAAGGTCCCTATCGTATTCCCCGACTCCCTCCCTGGAGCTCCGCCGATTCTTCCCAGCTCGATTCCTTTCGTGCTTGCGGTCTTGCTGTTGCCTGGGCTCTTGTGCGCCTCGGTTACATACCCCTCATCCAGCCCCTGTTTCTCTTTTTACTCATATGCGCTAAATTCCTCAACTTGCCCATCAATCATCCTACCGTTGTATCACTCCTCTGCGACCTTCATCTTGTAGCCGCACTTGCTCCAGATAGTCATCGCTTGCTCTCCCTATTTCCCACGTCACCCTCGGCGCCCTTCCCGGCGGAGCACTCCAGTGCCGATGCAGCAGCGCTCTGGGAGCGTCTGCGTAACCTGGACTTCGATCCTGTGCGTCAGCTTCCCGACTTCTTCGTCATCTTGCTTTGCTGATCTCTTATCTCTTTCCTCTCCCTCCAGTCTACCGTCCGGTCTCCCGCCGTCCATGAACAGCTCCGTCTCTCTCTCTTCTCATTAGTCCTCCTTGGCGTTCCCGTCACCCCCTCCCGTGTTCCTCAGGAATGGGTCGCCTTTTTCGCTGGGTTTGACTTTGACATTACTTTTGGCCGCGGGCGTTCCCTTGCCTCGGTACGTTCTCACCCTCTCTCCCGCACCTACCTACCACTTATACCCCTTCTTTCCTACCTCTAACAGATTTTTATATCTGCTGCTACCTGGTCGGCCGCCGTCTCCGGCCACGAACCTCGCTTCGTCATTCAGCATCTCAAGCACATCATTCGCGGTCTTTCCAGCCCGTCCCCCACGGTCTCTGACGTTCTCTCCCGCATATCGGTCGACCTTCCCGACGACGCTTCCATACCCGACAGTGTACTCGCGTTCGACGTCCTCGATCTTCTCGGCCGATATCTCCGCGGCGACGGCCACCCTCCCGCCGTCGTTTCACTGTTCAACCTCGACCCGACTCATCGTGGGCCCAGCCTCCGCCCCTCGCTCTTCACCTGCTGCGTCACTGGATCGCCCTATCTCGGCCCCGCACCCCAACACGCCGACGAGCTTCATGACAGCCGTTTTGAGGTACACTTTCTGCATCCTATGTCATTTTCCCTGTGCTCACGTTCTTTCTCCATAAGCTTTCCTTCCATTTCGACCCCGTCGACGCTGCTGCCGATATCCATGACTTGCGCCCCATGCGATTTACTACGTGCTTTCGCTCTGTCGTCGTTCATGTCAACCAAGCATTCCGCGCCATGGTTCTGCGATCCAAACAACAAATTCCTGCCCCCTCTTCCAACACCGCGACTCCCTCCATTGACACGGACTTTGACGTTTATCTGCATTCTCAGCTAGTCTCTGTCGCATCGTCTTCTGCTTTCGATATCTTATAATAACACACTCGCACCTTGCCGCAACCAGACCCTTTCTTCTGTCAACGCTAGCGTGCATTGCTTCAGTCCCTGCTGTTCCCAGGCCAGCCAGGCACACTACAACCAAGCCAAAGACAGTACAAGCAATAATCACCCGCCGGCCGTATCCCTACATTGTCAATCTTTTCCGCATCTCGCTCACCAATCTTTCCCGCACTTCCTTCCCGATAGGGTCTCCATCCTTCACCCTGCAGCGTACGATCGGCCTTCCAGACGGAATCCTTTCCCCTGCCAGCTCCATCATGCATCGCGCCCGCGCCATAACCTCTTTCGGTTCCCTTCCCCCGGTGCCTAACCTCCCCTGCAGCTCCCGTTCGACTGAGTCCTTGACTGCAATCAACCGCTCGTCCAGCTCCTTTGTCCTACTAACGTAGTCGTAGACGTCCCCGCCGATTTCCATACGCTCGCGTGCAAATCCGCACCGCGCCAGGTGCTGCCAAACCGACTCCACGCTGCCGTCGCCCATATAATGTCGCGGGGCCGAGAACTCCTTTCTCATCCTCTCCTCGGCCAGCCTTTCGCGTCCTCCGTCTGCGCCCCATAACACAGCATTTCTGACGAGTACCGTCCACTGTGCGACCACGCTCTTTTCCCCGCCCGCCGTCCCCTCCCTGCGCATTCTCTCCTTCTTCTCCTTCTTCTCCTTTTTTGTCTCACCCTCTGGTCCGCACGAACGCATGACCACGTAGATTCCGAGGTCAGCCGCGTCCCATTCGCGGTACAACTTGTCCGATCGTGCGCAATAGCTGTACTGCCGCCGCACCGCCAGTGGAACGTATAGCGCGTTGTGCACGCACAGGTGCCACACGTCCAACTCCGCCACTTCCCCGTCGCATGGCAGTACCTTGCGTGTCCAGCCTGGCGGTTGGACGCGGTGAGCTTCGCTCACCACGATCCTCTGTGCGTCGCTCCTGTACTCGAACGGCAGTCGAATTGCGTCCCGCGCCAATCTGATCCAGAGCTCATCGCCCTTGGCCACTTGTGCTTCGTCGCCAACCGCGTGCCACAGTCTCCTCGGGTTGAAGTTCTCCCAAGCTGAGCTGCTGAAGAACGGCTGGCCGAACCTCCCGAGCGGAATCGGCAGACCCAGCGATTCGACCGTCCAAATGTAGTGCTTTGGCATCTCGAAGTCCGGTGCCGGCAGCTGCTCAGACAACGCCATACGCGCCAATCCTCGTTCAATGAACGCCGCCTGGTCGTACGTTGGCTGCTCGGGCTCGTGGAATGCCAAGTCGTTGTCGCTCTCCACTTCCTCCGCAATCTTGCACCGCGATCCCGCCTCTCCTCCAGAGACAGCCTCCCCAGCCTGCCTCACGTCGCGCGTCCGCCCTGCGGGCCCTTCGTGAGCTTCATGTTGCATCCTTCCTCCTCCATAAGCCTCTCTGAGCGCTGCTCGCATCCTCGTCGTGAATGCATCTCGCCATTCCTCTTCTGACCTCTACACCACCCAAATCGAATCTCGCCCGTCAGCCTCGAATCCCCATCACCACAAACCACTGTTCCACGTACGTATCGCGCTTGAGCCTCAGTTATCCCACTCCTCCGCTCCTCCCGCCACCCTGTGTCGACCAGCGCAGTTATCATATCCTCGACAGTCCTTCCCCCTGCCGGGCCGTTCTGCTCGTTACGCGCCGACCCTTCCACCCCACATTGCGATATCGGCGGCGTGCCAAAATCACCAGTCGATGCTGCTCTGCCGCCACCACGGTCGTCTCTGCTCTCGCAGTCGCCCGTTTCCGCAATCCTAGTGTTGCGGCCAGCCGGCAACCGCGCAGGGCGAGAGCCTACGAGTGGAACACCACCCGCAGCCCACCCTCACACGGACCGCATCTCTCTCCCTAGGAGACTCCCCAACCCGACCCTTGACTCTCGCCCGCAACGGTGGAAGCGCAGAGCAGGCGTACGGAGGGAGAGAGACCCACGAGAGGGTCCCGACGGGAGTTCCGCTCGGGCCTCTGGAGGGGACCCAAGGCTGATGAGGAGTACTCGCCTCTACTCCCACGCACCCAAGGTCTACGACGTGTGGGACCCGAGGCCTCGGACCAGAGGTGGGACGCCGCCGCGGCCCAAAGGCGCGGCGGTGCTGGAGGAACGCTCCCAGGCCGAGTGCACGCACAAAGACTCTGAGAGACCAAGAATCCAAAGACTAGGGTACATCACGGATCTCGCGCTTGCTTATATACCCTCCCCACGGGCCTCCGTGAGAGTTCCGTCTGGGTCGTCAGCGGGTCGTCCTTGCCTTCGGGAGTCCCGGCGGAACATAACCCCCCCCAAGGACGAGCCGCGACGTGCCGTGTGTGTCATGGAACCTACCCTCGACGGTCCCCTTGTAGACCGGGTCGAGGAGTTCGCGATCCTCGCCGACAGCGAACGGTTGTTTGGTGTCATCGCGTTGTACTTCCCTCGCCTCGTCGGCACCCAGTTATTGTCCCTCACCGAGCAGTGGATGCGCCTCCGCGTCGGATTCGATCGCCCCGGGGTTCGCTCGGAGATGCACGCGCGAGAGATGTTGGTGCGCGGTTGCGTCTCCTTGGTTGAGTCGCGTGGTTCGCTCGGGCTGCCGGACGCGACTGCCACGCTCGAGCTTCTCCGCGTCCTCGTGGGTGCCGCTCGCCATTACGCCTTGCGCATCCGACAGTACTTCCCCGGCGCCCCGGGCGCTGCTCGTTTCGCCGCCCTTGAGGAGGGCGAAATGTGGGAGACGATCCCCGCGTGCGACGCGTCGCTTGTCGAGTGTGCGAGGGAGGAGCACCTGTACCAGCTCGGGTTCTCCGCCCGAGTCGGGGGTGTGCGATTCCCGCAGTTCCTGACGCGCCACCAGAGCGTGTACTCTTCGATAAGCCAGGTGCGTACCTCCGTGTCATCCCCGTCCCCTCGGTCGGCTGATGTGCGTAGTGCGCCCGCTGCGCGTTCACCGGGGAGATGTGTTTTTCTTGGGTAACGGAGGAGTCGTGCGCTCGCTGCCTTGCGTGCGGGTGTTCGTGCGTCGGGTACCGACCGGACCTTCGCGCGGGGCTGGAGTACTACCGCCTCCCGGACGCGTGGTTGTCTCCCGAAGTGGGCATGTCGTTCGTGCCCAAGAGCGCCAAGGAGGATGAGAAGGGCGAGGAGGACGAGGAGGACGAGGAGGACCCGTGCGAGAGTTCCGACGGGGGTCCGCGTGCCATCGGGGGCCCAGACAGGGGGGACGCGGGACTCTGGCGCCTCCGTCCGTAGTTCCGTCGCATGTGGTTACCGGCGTATATGTACTGGCCAGTCGCGACGTGCGAGGTCTCCTCCTCCCTCGTCACCTGTTACTGCTGTTCGCCCAGTTGTCGTGTCGTCCCCATGAAGATCATGCCCCGCTTCGCGCCCGACATGTCGGCGGTCGCGCGGCTGTCCCTCGACGAGGTCCGCGTGGCGTTCACCGAAGCACGCACCCGGGAGTTCCTCTTCGGTCGTCTGGACGACCTGTACAGTCCGAACGGGACGGGGGAGCTGATCTTGCGCTCCGAGCTCGAGCGGTGGATCCTCTTCGACCAGTTCGTGGAGACGCCCAGCGCTCGCGAGATCGAGGTGAGGTTGCGTGCCTCCGTCGTAGCTGCCCTAGACAAGTTCGACGTCGCGTGTGCGCGTGCCGGGGATGTCCGGGCTGCCGACCGCGAGGAGCTCGACCTCGCCGTCACCACGGCCGTCTTCCGCTGGCAGGAGACGATCATGGAGCGCGCCACGTTCACTCCCAACGAGCAAGAGTGGTATCGGACGCCGATCGACGAGGCGGCCGGCGCGACGTGGGACGTGGGCTACCACGGCCCCGACTTGCGCAACGAGCGGGTCGCCTTCAGCGCTTACGTGGGCGAGCTGCGCGACCACCTCGAGGCGCTCGAGAATGCACCTCCGCCGACTCCGAGGGTGGGAAGGGCGGTAACGCCGCTTGTAGGTGCGGGAGTCCCGACGGGACTTCCGTCCCCGTCGCTATGGGTGCGGTCGCTCCTGTCCGGGCCGCTGCCCGAGGACGCTTCGCCGTCCGACGACGATTTCGTTCCCAGTGACTCGGGCGATGACGAGGAGGGGGAGTCGAGCTTCGAGTTCGTCGAGGACGTTCGCTCTCGTCCTTCCCGATGGGCGGACGGAGACCCCGCCCTCGTCGCGGTGCGTCGTTTGCTCTCGCACCGGGGTTCGTCGTGCGGTACTGACACGAGCGTCGCCTTCTAGTGCGAAAACTGCGCCGGTGCGGGATTGGTCTGTACCGTTCGGCTCAACCTTACGACTCGGGTGCCCGGGGTGTGTCAGTGGTGCGCGGTCCGTCGGATCCGCTGCCAGGGTGCCGTCTGGGAGGGTATGACTGCGCCGCCGCCGCCCTCGCCGTCGGGACTGGGAGGGGGTGGGGACGACTTGTCGCGCCTCGAGCAGTCGGTTTCGGCATTGAACCAGGCCAACGCGGACCTCCGCGCGGAGGTGTCCGGGCTGCGTTCGAGCCTGGAGGAGACGGGAGCGCGTTTCTCCGCCCTGCTGGAATTTGTCTCGTTGTCGTTCGGCTTCAGCTCCGTGCCGGCCGACGAGTCTTCTTAGTGTAGTCTTCCTCTTCGTCTACCGCGTGCTAGTTTTCTCGAATATAAAATGTGGGGGGTGCGAACGTCGGGGCGAGCGCTGCCGCGGCGGGGCTCAGCCAGTCTGTAATCGCAGGCAACGAAGATGAAGTGACTCAGCGGGAGGTCTGCGGCGGGGGCGTGGACCCTCCCTAAACATGGTGGCTGGGCGTGCGGCCCCGTGCGTATGGGGCCGTCACTCTGCGGGATCGGTTCGCCATCTCCGTCCTTGTCGTACGCGCGCGCGCGGAGGTGTTCTGCGCTCGCCTTGGTGGCAACTCGTGCGCTCGCTGGCGTCGGGACCCGTTCGTCGGTCACAGCGCCCTTCGTGCGGGTCGCAAGCGAGAGCCGTTTTCGTAACAGTCGGCGCCTTCGTCCTGGGTCGTTCGGAGAGGTATCGTTGTCCTTCGCCGGGACCGTGCGGTGCGAAGGGAGAGGTCGGGTTGAGAAGAGTGAGAGTTGGTATATGGAGAGAGTTGTTTGGCCTCGGGTCTCGTGAGGGTGAGGGAGCAGCGAGGCGGCACGGGCATCGTTACACCGCGCCGCGATGGTGTGTTAGTCTTTGGATTATGTTGCGGCCAGCCGGCAACCGCGCAGGGCGAGAGCCTACGAGTGGAACACCACCCGCAGCCCACCCTCACACGGACCGCATCTCTCTCCCTAGGAGACTCCCCAACCCGACCCTTGACTCTCGCCCGCAACGGTGGAAGCGCAGAGCAGGCGTACGGAGGGAGAGAGACCCACCAGAGGGTCCCGACGGGAGTTCCGCTCGGGCCTCTGGAGGGGACCCAAGGCTGATGAGGAGTACTCGCCTCTACTCCCACGCACCCAAGGTCTACGACGTGTGGGACCCGAGGCCTCGGACCAGAGGTGGGACGCCGCCGCGGCCCAAAGGCGCGGCGGTGCTGGAGGAACGCTCCCAGGCCGAGTGCACGCACAAAGACTCTGAGAGACCAAGAATCCAAAGACTAGGGTACATCACGGATCTCGCGCTTGCTTATATACCCTCCCCACGGGCCTCCGTGAGAGTTCCGTCTGGGTCGTCAGCGGGTCGTCCTTGCCTTCGGGAGTCCCGGCGGAACACCTAGCTAGCAGCCTCTCGTTCTCCTCGTAGACTTCGCCGTATGCCTGGCGAGCACCTGCCAGGTCTTCCTCCAGCTCCGCAATCCTTGACCGGCAGTCCTCAAGCGCGTCCTCCAGTTTCGATCTCTTCTCCTCCGCCTTTCGCAGGCTGTCTGAGACTTCGCGCCACAGCGAATCCTCATGGTCCTCGCCGGGTGTTCCATTCCCTCTCTGCCTCTCCAGTTCGGCGTTGAAGACCGTCCATGCGTACAAGCGCCCGCGGCTGAACCACCGCTGTCGCTGCGTGAACAAGAAGTGCTCCCAGTTTGATAGCATCGAGAGTGTCGGCTCGTCGTTGAACATGCCCAACTCGTTCGCTGGGTGCACCGGTCGCTCATTTCCCACAGGCTCTTCATCCCTTTGGAGAAAGTCTCGCTCTTCGCAGGTGAGATCCATCTCCACCACGCCGCGCTGGGCACGATATCATCCATGTCAGCGCCACGTGCATCTTTCGCATCATTGCCGACCCCGACGCTCGCGCGGCTCACCCCAAAATCTCCTGTCGTCTTCTTCTCTTCAATCCTTGCTTTCTTGCTATTTCTGTCCGTCGCGGCCCCACACAACCCGGACGCTCGACCCGCACGATGTAAGAACTCTTCCTCTGCTGCCTTTCCTTTCCCGTCAGATGTCGTCCTCGACCTACCCAGACTCTTCTGGTCCACGCACCTCCCGACCTCGTTTAGATCCCACTATTCTGGGCATGGAATCCCCTCCCTCACTTCCCAGTCTTTCGCCCCGCTCGCCGCTACCACTTGCAGCGTTCTGTTGCGTTCTGGCTCGACTCGAGTCCGCCGTCTGCACAACAGTGCCTGATTCTCTCTCTCCTCCCGTTCCTGCTGCCTGCCGCGACTGCCCCATCTCGCCCATGCGCCGCACATCTACGACATCTTCTGACCCCTCGCCACCGACTCCTCCCTCCCCAAGCGCCAGACGCCCGCCGCCGTAATCCTCGCGCCGCGACTGTTCGCCCATCCTGCTGCCAACGTCTCTGCAGAATATCATCAGCGTCATCCCTCATCCCTTCACTGCTTATCCCGTCACTGACATACCCTAGTTTCTTTGTAGCTGTCACCCAGCACGATGGCGTTCACTTGTAAACTTGCAAGCGTGGACGGCCGTCAGCAAACACCAAACCTGACGTCCGGCGCTTGTTGCCGGCACTAAATTCTTCCGCCGGCCGCACCGCCGAACCCATCTTACCCTTCCCTTCCAGCGCTCCTCCTGTCCCTTCGTCTTCGCAGTCTTTCCGCTCTCCGACGCCACGCATTGCATCCTTATCCGCCCTTCCTTTTCTTCTGTCCGTTCAACGTTCAACCCTCGCAGCACAGCATCCCGCTTGCGTCATCCTTCCTAATCCGTCTAAACTCCGCTCCAGTGCTGTGCCCCACCGCTTCCCGCCCGCTCGCGTCGCCCAGTTGACCAGCCCTCTCCTCCCCGCTCTATCTGTCTTCGTTGCGCCCCCAGTGCTCACTCGTTTACCGCCCCGCCTGGACCTGTCTTGTGTAGCTATGCTCACTGCTTATGATCCACTTGTCTGCGTACTTGCTCCCTTCCTTTCGCGCCGCTACGCACGCCACTCCAGTCCATCCAACCTACCGACACCTTAGCCCACCTAACATACGAGATTCCACGCTCGCATATTATTCGTGCCTATAACTAGTATATCGACCTTGGCCCAATTTATCTTATCGGCATTTTACCCCGGCCACGGCTTGGACCACTTGCGCGCCCGTCCTCTAAATAAAATATCTTACACCCACACCGCTCACTGCTCCTTTTACGCCCGCACGCACAACCTGAGCAGCAAATTACCCTGGAGTCTGCTACGCAGGGCAGGCAGGCAGAGATCATGATCATAGGTCGGTCCGCTTGCTCCGCCTGGTCTGATTTCTTTTCTCTTCTTTCCTGTCCACACATCACACCCGCCACACGTCCATCCACGCCCACCGTACTACCTGCCTTCCACCCTGCCGCGCATGCGTCGCGCCCCCACCACGGCGTCTCGCCTCGCCAGACAGCGAAACCGGCTACCAGGCAGCGACGACGAAGTCATCCTCATCTCATCCGACGCAGACGACCCGCCGCCTCCCTCCACGGCCGCTACGCACCCCCCTCCTCCCCCACCGCCTCCCCCACCGCCGTTGAATGCCGACAAATCACTCCCTACGTCTCATGTTCGTCTTCCTGGACCTCAAGTCCATCCCCATCGCGCTTATCTCAAATTCACGCGCCCTGTTTCAGACCACTGCCAAGCGTCCCCGCTCGCCCGCGACCGACACCCACGAGGCTGCTATCAGTGCCGCCCAACGCTCGCAGGCTGCTTCCAACCGCATCCGCGACTTAGACCCCTCGCCATCCACCGGCGAGCGTGCTGTTTCAGCCCTCGCGGCCAGGCCCGTCGCGTCAACTGCTGCCCAACAGCGAGAAGAAGTCTACCGTCGCAACGCCGCAATCGAGAACGCCATACTTCAGCGTGTTCGTCACGTCACTCATTGCCCCATGTGCTCTCACTCACGTTCCCTTTTTTCCCCAGAAACTCGACGAGGCAGAGCAGCGCATGAAAGTCGTCAGTCTTCCCCTCTTTTCTGCCCTCCTGCCCCGTTTGTCTTTCTTCCCCCGCTTACGACGTCTTATCTGCTAGCATCTTCGCCGCCTCGATCGGCTTAAGGAACACACCGAGTGTCACATCTGCACCAACGTGTGCTACGTACCCTGGCTGTGCGTCGCCCCCCTCCTCCTCCGCTTGCTAACTTAGCCTCTTACTTATGCTCATCATCGTTCCCTCCCACCCATCGCCGGTCGCCCCGTCCCTTCTTCAGCCTCGTGGACTGCGGGCACTCGTTCTGTGAAGGCTGCATCATCGCTTTCTTTAAAGATAAGAAGAACTACAGCCGCTGCCCGACATGCACCCTCGCCATCGTATCGCCGCCCATCCAGTCGTTCGATTTCAAGGATCTTGTCAACGCCCTCCACAGTCCGACCGGCAACTCGTCACAGGCACCTGAGCCTCAGCCGGCGCTTGTTGAGGCCTGTTTTAACCGTTGGAAGCACCGTCTTGCGGCGCACAACGCTCGCGCTGCCCAGCACCAGCAGCCGGCTGCCGCCCGATGATCTCCTCTCATCCCAGACCCTTTGCGTTCGTTTCCCCTCTCGTCTTCCACCGCGACGTCACTCATCTCGTTCCCTGTCCGTCATTCTTTTCTATGTTTGCTAGTATCCTTAGTTCCCTTCGTCCTCCGCTTCTCTATCCCTGCTTATTTATTTTACTCATTCCCCCCTCTCTCACTCCTCTTCCTTACCATCCCTTCACCACCCGGCCCACCTTCCTTCGTTGACTCCACTCTACCCGGCGTCATTCAGAGCTACACACAAATTACGCAAATGATATTGCATTGCTACCTATTCTACTTTAAACCGCGTGCGCCGACTCTGCGCAAGATTTCCTTTTCTCTCAGCTCCTCGCAGAGCTTTCCCACCGACCCAACGTGCACGCCCTCTGCTCCGAGTTCCTTCGATAGGCACTCGCGCGAGCGGCTCCCGGGCGCCAATTGCGAGCACAAGCCGCATGTCGGAACATGCAAGAACTGCCCCACGCGCCCTTCATCGTCTCCCACCGCCCACAACGACAGCGCGTCTCCCACGTGTGTCCACAATTCCTTGAAGAGCTTCACATGCTCCTGCTGTGCCTCCACGGGAGTGCCGTACGTGGGCTCTTTCCCGCCGTCGCCGATGACCAGGACCTCCAGCCTCGACAAGCGGCACAGCAGGTACCGCAGACTGTCCACCATGCTCATTACGCCGGGGTAGACCATCACGCGCGCGCTGGGAGGCAGAGGACGCACACCGCTCCTCGCCAGTGCCGTCCGATCCGGCATGACCGTCCTGATTGCTTGACCCGACTTCGTCGCGAGCAACGTCTGCTCCTGGCTGACCGTCTCCACCACGCGCGGTATGAGGTCCAGGCGCCGAAGCTCGACGAGCTGTCCAAGCATCAGGAACGTCCCGTAGTTGAGAGCGACGGACAGCAAGCGCAGCGTCCTGAGGTATGTCCCCCAGCCCGGCAATGCTCCTGCCATCGACGAAGCGAGACTGCGCGCTGCGTGGTACCACGACCGCTGTTCCAGTTGGTCCCTTCGACGCCGATCTTCGACCTCCACGACCGACAGGTTCGTCGCGAGCAACCAAGTGCCTCTGTGGATGATGTCCAGCATCTCCACCGATAGGCGCACGCGTCGCAGCTGGTTCGGCAGCGCCACGTTTCCGTTCTCGGTGGGCATCGCCATCCCGCCTGAGATACGAATACTCAGCGAGTCGACCTGGCCCAACTGCCCGAGTACATCCAGCGCCCCGACGTCCAACGAATGGCCTCTCTCGTATCCGTGGTCCAGTGACAACCATATCCCGAAGTGCCTGAGCTTCGCGTGGTCTGCCAGCATTGCGAGGCGACCTGCCTGCACACCGAATTCCGCCCACTCGCGCGTCGAGCGTCGGTCGCACACTTGGAGACACAGCATCTGCAGCGTTGAGATGCTTGGCAGCGACCCAGCAGCCGCTCTGCAGAGATCGCCGAACGACGACACGTCCCCAGAGATGCAGACATGGCGCGTGTAGCGGAAGATGCTGGCTGTCGCCAGCGTCGCATGCTCGACGTAAAACTTCAGCGTGAACGTTTTGGTGCTGTCCAGCGACATGAACAGCAGCGACAGAGGTAATGCCACCCGTCTCAGCCGCCGCGATACGCGTGCAAGGCTGTACGCCAGACGCGCTTGCCCGCGAAGGTCGCCGTCTTCTGCACTCTCGATGATTGTGAGCCAGAGCTCGTTCGGCTGTGGAGTCTAATCAGCTATTGTACGCACGCGGACGCCATGAGACCCTTTCTCCCTGCCCCATTCACGGCAGGACCGTCCACTTCGTCCCCCCAATACCACGTACCATGGCCTTCACTGCCTGGCTCCGAAGCACCAGGATGGGCTTGCACATTCCGCCCGTGTCCGCCGCCGTGGGTCCTCCCTCGACCCCCTTCCCGTTTACGGCGTCCATCTAGCTGCGTTACTGTCCTGCCCGCACTGCACACTGAGTCGCAATCACAACCTGTAAGTATCGGACGTCAACCCCTCGAAGCTCGACGCGTCAGCGCCGGCCAAAAGATCCAACACAGCCGCACTGATATGTGATCCCCTCAATCATTCGTCTTACCCACAACCTACACCTGAGCTACACACTACCAGTCCCCAGCCTTTCTAACTAATGCTACTTGATATTACATTAAAGAAAGCACGCCGTTGTTCCACACGTTCCCCACAACTCTTTCGCACATGCCTCCAGCAAGCCGGGTGGTCTCCCGTCCACTCCCTCGAAGCACTCGCAATCCACCGCTACATGCGCGTGGCAGCCATGATACAGGCCATGCGGTCCGCAGTGCACGATTCGCAGTGAGGGGCAGATGATCGCCAGGCGCGAGTGCCACCCCCCGAAATCAACGAAGCAATCCCGATCCTCCATAACGCACTGCTCTCGCGAGCCCACGTGCATCACACGCAGTTTCTCCAATCTCGGGAGGCACATCTTGAGCAGCGCTAGCATCTCTCTCGCTATCGCCGCGTCGAGGTGTATAAACTCCCCGTAGTCCACGGTGTCACGGCGATCCGGGATCAGTACGATGTGGTGCCTCTCCTGACGTCCGAGAGCCACCTGCTGATCCCAGGCTTCCAAGCGATTGTTGGACTCCAGCACCATCTCGTCGTTGACCCCGTCTAACCCAGTCCCACCTTCTAGGACCGAAGGGTGGATATCCAGTCGCTGCAGAGACAACAATTCCCCCAGCGCCCTCGCGGCCCCGGTATCGAAACGTATGCCGTCGAGTCGTAAGAGTCGCAGCGTTTGTTGCCATGCAGGCGCCGCGCAGTTCAGCGCCCTGCCGAGTAAAGGTCTCCCTGCGTTATTGGCGCCCTGGCGCACGTTGTCGCGTAGTTTCACGCGCTCCAGGCCTGTCTGACCCTGCCATGTAACCGGATCCGTCGCACAGAAGTCGTTGGCGTCCATCACAAGCTCCTCCAGGCCACAAGGCCAAGGAAGAAAGCGTAGACTGCGAGCTGGCGCCCTCCACGTTTCGGTCTCGGACAGCCGCGGGAAAAAGAGCAGCTTTCTGAGCTTCGCACCAATCACCAACGGCTGCCAGTCTGTTCCGACCTCCATTGACGCCTCGTCCAGTGCGTCGAGACAGAGAGACCCCTCTGTAAACCAGATCCCCAGAGACACCAGGTTCAAGCCGGCGCACGACGTGAGAAATACATTGATCTGCAACAGAGCGCGGCTGCATGCCGCAGCCGCGTGCCCGCGTCCCGGTCGTTGGCCAACGGAGATGTGCAGGTACAGGTGCCTCAGCGACCGGAGAAAGAGCCCGGCTGCGCGCAGGTGTTCTTCCACTAGCCAGGCCGACGACACCTTCATCTCCAGCGCCGTCGTGTGCTGGAACGGTACGGACGGTATCAAGTCCATGCCACGCGGCGCTCGAGCGGCAAGAGTCGATGGCTCTTCCCTGTATAAGAAGGTTCCATTGCCCTGCCCCGCAGCGAGGGCGAAGATGGAGTGACGCCCGGTGAGGTTGACGTATGCGTACACCCGCCTGAGGCACACCGCCCGAATCGTTTTGCAGGTCTGTGCGAGATCTTCCAAGCTTTCCAGCTGGTAGCGACCAGGACGATGGCCCTGCTCGTCGTCGTAGCCGAACGGCGGCAGTCGTCCAATTCTCGCCCGGTAGAGCTCGTCCAGAACGGCGTCCCACTGCTCTTTGTTCTAGGTGCCTCCCGTCAGCACAACTGAAATACAGTACATGGCATATCATATGCCAACGCGCCGCTATTCCCAGCTCACCAGTTGGAGGATGCAACATTCGTCGTTGGGCTCCATTGTTGCGATTGCCGGCGTCGGTGCGCGCTGACTGTGGGCAAGGATCACCCCGGCGCCAACAACTCGCCGGCCAACTCCCCTCCCGGTCCCATTCACATTCACCTCTCTGCCAACCCTCGCTAGACTTACGCCCTGTACATCAGCATTAGAATCACTAAGAAACACTTCTCATTGCAGACATACACCAAAAAAAAACACGAACCCGACATACAAACGCCAACTCGAGATACAAATCGTCTCGTCATTCAGGTATGGAGCGTACCCCCGTAAGGTCTTGTCGTTGGGTAGTCGTCGCCGCGCCCACGCGCCTCGCGAAGTGACGCCTCGAACGAGCGGCATGACGCGGCGCGCTCACGGGCATTCCCACCACCGCCTCCTGCACACAGTGGACATGTGGGAACATGGACGTAAGAAGCCTGAGTCTCATGCTCCGCGGGTCCGAAGTGTGCGAAGGACATCGTCCTCGGGACGAATCCGCTCACGAGCTCCAGCAGCTCGAGAAACCAGTCTTGCCCGTCGTCCTCGATCTGTACGAGCGCCGGGTAGGTCTCCGAAAATCCGCCCACATGCAGTACGCGGAGATTGCGCAGCCGCGTGAACAGGTACATCAGCGTCTGCTTCAGGTCCATCAGCTCCCCATGGCGCAGAATGGCGACAACACGTGTCATGTCGTCCTCCCCTCCGCGCGTAAACGAGTTTGGGCTGACATACGCCATGTCTTGACGACCAGTCTCTGCCCTCTCGACGAGGAAAGTGCGGTCTACGGATAAGAGCTCCAGCGTCGCCGGATGCAAGTCGAGTTGAGTCAGCTGCCTCAGCTCGCCGAGGAGATAGATGCCCTCGAGGTCCAGATAGACCCCTAGCAGGCGCACAGTCAGCAGGGTGGCCGCTAGGCTGTCGCGCCCGGCAGATAGCCCGGCAGAAAGCTCGCGAGCGGCGTCCAGCAGATAGCGACGGCGCAGTTGCTCCTTCGCCCTTTCTTCTTCGATTTCCAGGCACTCGAGCGCGCCGGCGCTGGCCCAGGTCCCCGGTGAATACAGCGCGAGGACCTGTACCGATAGGCGCAGTCGCCTGATAGCGGGTGGGAGCATAGGCTTGCATGCTGACAGTACGATCCCGCCGGAGACGCGCACGACGAGGTGTTCGAGTTTTTTCGTTCGCTGGAGTCCGTTGAGGCCGGTGACGTCGACCGTGTTGTTGACGTAGTCATGTGCCACGAACAGGTAGATCCTGAGGGTACACAGCGTTTGCACGGCTTCAAGTACGCCGAGCTGTTTCAAAGCCCTCGCAAATTCCGCCCAGCTCTGCCTGCGCGCTGCCACAGGAGTGAAGCAGAAGTCCAGGGTCGTGAGCCGCGGAAAGGCCGACGCAGCCAGGGTGATCAAGGGTGCAGCATGCAGGTCGTCGTAATCCATGCAGACCGACGTCGTGTACTGGAAAGGACACGAGAGCGGCCACTGCAAGCCCGAGGACGCGTCTGCACCAAGGCTTTTGTGCACCAGAAGCGAAAATGCCTTGTGTCCCGAGAGGAAAATTCTCGGGAAGGCGTACTTCAAAGCGATGTTGCGACCGTGCCGGCACGAGCGCGCCAGTGTCCGCGCTACCTTCAGCCGACCGTATTGCGTCGGTTCTGCGTGCAGGACCATGAACCAGATGTCAAATGGCTGCGCCGTAGACGTCAGTGAATGCATGGTTGATACATAATGTGGCCACTGCCGCTTCGGACACAGCACGTACCACCCGACATACGAAGCACACTGGGCCGGCAGGATCGCAGAGCTCGGTCTCTGACCGCGACTGCCCGTGGGGACTGAGCTGTACACACTCTGCGGTCCGGCTTGCAAGAGCCTGCGAGCTCATCCAATTGCGTGGGGAGGCGACAGCCGATGGACAGGGCAAGGCGCGACGTTGCGCATTCGATGTCCGCTTCGAACAGCTCAGTCATTCACGTAATCCCTAATATCAGTCGAAAACTCTCTAGATCTACATTTCCCGTATTTCTTACGTGGCTATACTGTTAATAACATTTTGTTTTGCTAGGACAGCCTGTACAACATGCAGCGCGGACGTTGTTCTACCATAGCTGGCCGCCAGGCGCTCCGCAGCACGCCAGACGCACCTCCACCCCACACACTTCGTCGATTTTGGCGGAGCCATCCTCCTCGTATCTACATCCGCAGTTCCGCGCGATGTGAACGTGGTGCCGCTCCATTGTAAGTGCCTCATCGGGACGTCCGAGGAAGAGCAACCGCAGAGACGCGCTCAACCTGCTGATACTCACAATGAAGTTGTCCTCCTCGGCGGACTCGCAGACGTCGACGAGTACTTGCTCCGCGACCACGTCGCCCTCCCCGCGAGCGGACAGATGCAGTACCTCGAGCTTCACGAGGTCCGGCAGGAACACTGCGAGCAGCTCCAAAAGCCCACGTGCGAGTGGATCTGCCGGCGCTGGCGCGAGAGTCCGCACATTCGGGGTCTCAGCTATAAAAGGAGCTAGGAATAATGCTGAAGTCTGCAGCGCCTGCGGAGCCCGTCCACCGGCGATTGAAGTGACGTTCGAACAATTGAGCTCTTTGGCGTGGAGGTCGAGCCGCACAAGCGCGCTGAGTGTCGAGAGAGGGAGCGCGCAGTGAGCATCCAGGGGCACGCCGTCGAGACAGAGTACACTGAGCCCGGTTCGCCAAGCCGGCGCTGCCATTGAGAGGGCGCGACAGAAGGCCGACGGCGTGGCCTGTGGGTGGCTCGAAGCCGGATGACCCTGGCAGTCGACGTTTACGCGCCGGAGGGCGTGTTGTCCGCGCCACATTTCCGGGTTGATAAGTGTGAAGTCGGCGAGATTAGTCGTGAATTCCTGTACCGATGACGACGGCGGAAGTAGGCGTAACGGACAAACGTCAAGACCCTCGGCGTAGTCGCTGAGGAAGGTGTTCGTGTGGAAAGCGACAGACGTCGTGCAGTTGGACAAGGGAAGAGAATCCCAGGATACCATTTCCCATACGAGTCCAGCAGTCCCAGACCGGTACGCGCGCGGGGTGTCGTCAAACGTGACAGCGAGACGGCGAATGGCCTTGCCCGACTGGCTCAGGAACCAGTTCAGATGACGAACGGCAGCGCTGTAGTCAATGAGATCGACTGCCTCCCTCTCGCTCGCGTAAAGGCGTAAGTCGAGCTCCAATAGGCTGGGCATGTGGGACGAGATCAAGGCCAGTTGCTCGTCCAGAAAGCAGATCGGCGTCACCGACGCTGTCAGATAGCGGGTGAAGCGAAATGGACGCCCGAGCTCTAGCCCATTCGTTGAATAAATATGACAGTGTATCTCGGCTATGGTGCGTTGCCGAGACATTCTGAACTGCCAGAATAGATGCGGCAGTGCGATGAGACGCAGCGCTCTGCAGGAGAGCGAGAGTGATATCAGAGCAGGGTCGTTGGGATACGTTCTGGCTGGTTTGTAGCACTGTCTCTGAGCTCCATTTCCCGTGCAGCATGCACAGGAAAACAGCTTGCACTGCGGAGCTAGAGCCTTGCAAATCGCGCGCCAGGTGTTTGCGGGCTGTTTGTCGCAGCATTCGCAATGAGTTACATGGCGCTGCGTAGAACATCTCTCATTACTTACCAATCTTCCTATGAGCTCCTCTTGTCCCAACGTCATGGTAAACGTCCAAGTTCAGAGAGTGCGCAGGGGATGGTTAGATCTTGATCCCGCAATGCCGCCGATTATGGTCCGTCGCAAAGCGGCAAGTCCCGGCAACAGTGCCCACCTTGCTCCGGTCCCTCAGCCAGGCCGCAATAGGCACCCGTATCACATTCCCCTCTAGGACGCTGGTCGTGGAGGGTGAATAAAGTCATTTTTGATTAGCTCATGCTCCCTCTTCTCAGCCTGCGCAGGCGACCCCTGAGTTGCCTCGACGTGCACGCTGTTCCCTCTGCCTTGTAATACTGGTCTGTCGATCAGTGGATGTTGCTCCTCGTGGTCTGGCGACCGTGAAAATCGGATTCCGAGCCGCAACTAGTGCCCTGGACAGTCACCCCTGCCGCGATGCGCCGCGATAGGAAAGGTAGGCCAGGGCACGCCATGAAAGTATTCCGACACTCATTTTTCGAACAGAAACATTTTTTGCGTATTCTGCAGCACGAGACGGTACTTCTTAAGACACCACAGGACCAAGAAAACTCTTCGACAGACATGCAACGTCCTTCAGGAACAAGAGAGCAACGAGGAACGGCTTCTGATGGGCGACATCACTTCGCGCCGCGCGGCCACGCCAGTGCAGCGCATCCGATCAGCGCACCGCCCTGGATCAATAGGAAAAGGGTGCGAAGCAGCACTCCCACCCACTGCCTGGCTCGGGTGCGGCGCAGGTCTCGAACCAGCAGGCGGCAGAGGACGACGAGATGGCCAGCCGTGCTTCGGCGATAAGCTTCATCAGGGCAGTCGAGCGGTCGACTCGACCGACTGCTGCGTCCAACACTCGACCCTGCTGCGCGTGGAACGTCACCATAGTGTGTCGCGCCAGAATGTTCGACTCACCATGGTATGCCACGGCTGCGTCGTCGGCAGCCAGACGTGGTTGGGGTACGGTCGGTCGTGCGGATAGAAGTACTTCCACACTGACGTGTCGAAGCAACTATAGGCGCGCTCTGGATCCCACTCCCAACCGGGCACCTTGTAGCCCATACCAGGACAGGTTTCGCAGAACTCGCGAGTTGTTGGGTCAAGCGGGCCACTGGCGCACAGTTGCTCGGCGTAGGACCAGACAGCCTCGACACGGGCCAGCACGTGCACGCAGACCACATGCCGGCATAGCAGGACGGCCTTGGTGACGCACAGCGCGCCCTCGAAGGTGTAGGCCCACTTCGCCTGCATCGTGGCCCATTGCGCGCAAGGGATGTCGTCCACGAGCCCGAGGAGATACTGGGCGAAAATGTTGCCATCGGTCTCGTGAGCAGGTACGTCGTGGCGCTCGAGCATGAGCTTGCTGAGAAGCGGGGCGTAGGGCATGAGGAGGGCCGCGCAGCAGAAGCGGCGCATCGCGGCGTGTATGTTGCGATGCTCGTGACGAGCGATAAGCTTGGGAGACGGGCACGCAGTGAAGATGATCGCGCAGAGCCCAGTCATGCCGTTTCGCGAGTCCATGGCGTAGAAGAGCGTGCGGCAGAGGCCAAGGAGGTTGCGGATGGAGTCACTGTGCCGGTTCGCGCGGGACTCTGGGTCGTGGCTGACGGCGTAGCTGGCAGAAAGCCGGACGCTGGACGTCGCACAGAGAACCTGGATGTGTCGAATGATGGTCTGCAGAGCACGAGCATGGTGAGGTGAGCATCACATCGACAAGACGAGGAAGAGCACAGGCGCGAGCCAGCTAACATAACACTCACACGAAGAGACTCCTGGTCTGACAGCCGAAGAACGAACTCGGACGCCATTTGGATGAGGCTGTCCAGGGCGCTGACGGTGATGGACGGGCCGGTGCAACGGAGCAGGCATCGTAGCAGGTCGGGCAAGAACTGCTGCATATCGCCGTGACTGGGCGCGACCTCGAACGCGGACAGCCAGAGGCCAGTTGACTCAGGCGGGGGCAGGGCGCGCCTCCAGTACCTCACGACCTCCAGCGTCAGGCAATTGTCGGGGGCGCCCTTACGGTGCAGCATGCGAAGGGACTCTTGGAGGACTCGACGAGCGACCGCCATGTCTCGTGGCGTGAGCGCAAGCCCCAGCAAGGGACGCGGAGCAGGTGCCGACAGCAAGAGCGGGTCTAGATGTCATTGCGGTTGGTAAGTGGGGCCTTGCACACGCGCAAGGAAGGTGGACTCACGACCGCCAAGTGTGCAGTGTAGAATGTTGAAGGCCAAATGGTTGGCCTGAGCAATCGGCGAGTAAGGAACGCCGAAGAAAGCGAAGGTCGGGTCGCCCAAAGGTTCTGCCTGCTCCTGCTCGCCTATCTTGCCGTCGATCTCCAAAAGCAGGTCGGCCGCATGGTGCATAGCGTGGACGCTGGCCCCAGGACGCAGCGTAGCGAGCACAACGGCGCGCATGTATCCGACGAGATCGGGGTCGGGCACTCCGTGAGCGAGCGCGCGGCGACAGAGCCTCTGGGGTGGCAGCGCAATGAGCGTGAGCAGGTGGGCGTGCGTGTTGGCGCCAACGCCCTACTGACCTTGATGTACTCTTTGACTGCGTCGAACGGCCACAGGCGCGAGGTTTTGTAGATCTCTTTGCGCCACTGAGGACAGAGCGGCGCAAGGATCCAGGCCCAGACTTGGAGCTCGACAGCCTCCTCGAATATGAGCAGGCGCACGTCCTGGGGGAACTCCCTCGTGAAGGGCGCGGGCGTCGACGGCGTCGCGGGCGACGAGGGCGCGGGCTGGGTAATGCTTGTTGAAGACATAGCGGGGGGCACGTAGGGCGGCTGTCAGTCAAGACGAGAGCAGAGCAAAGAGTCGAGCGCAGTGGATGGGCGCGTGGGCAGAGGGGTGCGCGAGCAAGAAGCGCAGGATGGGAATGAGCGGACGTGACGGGCGGCAACGGGCCGTAACGTCACGGGTGCGATTGTCCGCAGCCAAGCGATCTCACGCTCTCACTCAGTTCAACGCAATTTCGGTGGATCAAACGGGTAAGCCGCTCCCATAGCAAGCAACGACGCTGAGTACGGTGTAGCAAAGATATTTTGTATTTTCTTTCGTTGGCGGGGCGGGAAGAGTGAGTATATTATTGACGCCACTTCGACAACACTGCTGATAGGATCCATCATGATAAATACGAACATGTATTACATCACATCTGCATCGTAGGCGACTGGGCAGCACGGGCACCCTTCGGGATCGATGCCAGGTCTACAGGTGTGAAAGAAGCAAGGTCGCGTAGCAGTGACAAGTTCGGCGCGAGTGCGGGATATTTCGTTGACCAAATGGTGCGCGCGCGGTATGCCATGGCAGGACACGTCAAAAGATCGACTTTGCTGGGTGCGTCGGTGCGTGCAGATGTCAGAGAGATGAACTGCAGGCGGTGGACAGACTCACAATCGTGCGCCAGGGTTCGGTGGAGGGCAACCAGAGATTTGCCGGGTGTGGGCCGACGTTCGGGTGGAAGTACTTCCAGACGCGATATGAGAACCCGCCCTGACGCGCGGGATCCCATAGCCAGCCGGGTGTCATGTAGCCCATGCCGGGGCGGAGCTCGCAGAAATCGCGGGCGACAGGATCGTCAACGCCGTCGGCGCAGCGATCCTCGGCATGGCGCCAGATGTCGGAAAGTGGGGCGCGCACGTGCTCGCACACCAGCGCGGGGGAGAGGGAAACAGCTTTGGTGAGGGCGAGTGAGGCCTCGAAGGTAAACGCCCAGCTGACGTCGTGTCGTAGTTCGTGGTTGACACACGGCGTCGTATGGAGAAGACCGAGGACGTACTGAGCGAAGATATTGCCGTCAGACGCCTCAGCGGGGACGTGAGGCAGAGCGAAGACGTAGTCGTTGAGGAGAGTGGCGTATGGGCTGACAAGGACTGCGCAACAGAATCGGCGCATGGCGGAGTGCAACTGGCGATAGCGGTGCTCAGCGAATACCTTCGGGCCCGGAGTGGCGCGGAAAATGAGGCCGCACAGCGACTGTAGGCCGTCAGAGGTTTGTGTAGCGTAGACGAAGGTGCGCGCGAAGCCAAGCAGGTTGCGTAGGGCCTCGATGGCGATAGGCTCGTGGCGTCGGCGGCTCAGTGGATCTGTCCAGACTGTGTCGGTCCTGGCGCGTGCGCAGACCGTCTGCACCTCGAGAAGGATGGTCTGAAGAATTCATCATCAGTGCGTGCAAGCGCGAAACAAGAGAAGTGCGCACGGCGAGAGAAGCCTCATCGGACAGGCGAATGACGAATTCGGATGTCATCTGCATGACTGTCTCCAACGATGCGAGCTGGACGTAGCGGCGAGAACCTTACCTTGCCCCTCTACTCCAGGTGGAGTCCAGGTGGAGTCCACCTGGAGTCCAGGTGGAGTTCCAGCAGCTGCAGTCACAGCCAACTCACTGGCCCAACCAACTCAGATGGCCTTAGCTCCAGGTGGATTGCAACTGGAAATTCCAGTGTATAAACCGGAATTCCAGTGGAAAATCTGCCAGGCTCCAGGGCCATTCCAGGTGGATGGGAAGGGAGTATCTTACTAGATAAGAGGAAGAGAAAAATAAAAGCAAAAGTGCCTCTGCAGAGATTTGAACTCGCAACCAAGTGAGCTTATTCAGCAGTCCGGCAGTTAATCAGCAATGTTAACCACTGCTCCAGTGAGCCAGATGGTGGGGCTGCTATGCGAGACGCTAAGTACCGTCTCTCGCTCCCGAACCGACAAAGCTGTACCGGACCAGCCGTCCGTGTTGCCAATTGGCACGCGTCCGGCTGGCCCGGTGCAAGCTGGCGATGCGTCGGCGGCGCGCTGGCGTTGAGTAATGCGATGGGCGGCGCGCTGACGGCGGGCATGGCGTTGACGCGGTGCGGCCGGCGCAATGGCGGCGAGCGGCGGGCATGCGCCGCACCGGCACATAGCGCATGCGCCCGGGAACCCTGCTCGCAGAGGTCGGCATGCGGATGCCCGCATCCCGCAGTGGCCAGCAGCGTCGCCGGCGACGGGCGGGCGGCGGGCATGCCAGAAGCGCCGTGCAGCGTGCGCATGCCTCGGGCGGCGGGCGGGTGGCATGCGCGTGCGGCGCGACGGGCAGGGGGCGGGCGGACGAGCGGCGGCGGGGGGAGCGGAGAGCAGGGCGGGCTGCAGGCTGCGGGTTGCGGGCGGGAGTCCGCGGCGCGCAGCCGAGCGTCTGGCGGCCGAGCTGCTGCCGCTTACGGCTCACGGCCGGCGGCGGGTTGCGGCTGCGCGGCCTGCGCTGGCGGCGGGCGGGCATGGGGGCGGACGAGGGTGGCGGCACGCGAGAGGTGCGGGGTCGGTCCGGGGCCGCACGGAGCGGAGCCAAAAAAGCTCCGCTCCGCTCCGTCCCGCTCCGCCCCGCCCTTTCCCTCTCCCCGCATCGCTCGCTGCCGCCGCCGTCGTCGCCGCCGCCCCGCGTCGCCGCCGCCCTCGTTCTGCACGCACTCGCCGACACAGGTGACCCCGAGGTGCGCCTATGCCCGCACCCCGGCTCCCGCTGATTTTCTTTTCAGCTTTCTCATCCCCGCATACCCGACACCGCATCCCCCCGCACGGCTGCCCCGCGCCACCGCCTCTGCCGACACCAATCGTCTGCCGACCCTCGCCAGCGACACAGGTGCGCGCCACCGTGCGCTTTGAGCTGCTGCTGATTTTTTTCCGCAGTACTCCACCCGCCGCCGCTCTCCTCGTCATTTGGGCCAGTAAAAAAGGTCTGCCATCCTCTTTTTTCTTCATTACGGTGGGCTGATTTGCTCCCTTGCAATCCGCAGACATCAATTTTAATTTAATCGTGCGTTTTTTATTTATTTTCTTGTACCTGGGCTGCGCTGACGAAACCGCCCGCTCGCCGTCTGTTTCCCGTGCCGCCCGTTGCCCGCCGCCCGCCGCCCGCTGCCCGCCGCCCACTGCCCGCTGCCCGCTGCCCGCTGCCCGCTGCCCGCTGCCCGCCCGCTGCCCGCTGTCCGCATGCGCATCCCCGGCCGCCGTCCGCCGCACACGCTCGGCCGGTGTGTCTGCCCGCCCGCTGTCTGCCCGCCGCCCGCTCTTCGTCCGCTGCCCGCTGCCCGCTCCTCGCTCGCTGGCCGCCGCCCGCGCCGCCGTCTGTTCGCCGGCTGTCGCCCGCCCGCCGTTTGCCCGTGCGCCGACCGCCGCACGCTCGCCGTGCCTGCTGCCCGCCCCCCGTGCACGGCCGCCCGTCCGCGCATGTGCTATCGCGCGCGCATGCTGCGTGCCTGCCCGCTGCACGGCCAACGCCTGCTCGCCGCCCGCCGCCGCCCGTCCTGCTGCCTCGTGCGTCGCCCGCACGTGCGCCCGCTGTCCCGCCCGCCGCCCGCCGCCCGCTGTTCCCCGCCGGCACCTGTGCTGCTGCATGCGCATGCCGTGCGCGTGCACGTGCACACCGGCTTCTGCTCGCCGGTATGCCCGCCGCCGTCGCACGCTGCTGCTGCACGCGCTGCCGACCATCGCGCGGTGCACCCGCCCCGTGGCCCGCCGTCCGCGCCTTCGCTCGGCCGGCCTCTGCCCTCTGCCGCTGCCCTTCCCCCTCGGCGGATGCGCATGGCCGCACGCCCGCCGCACGCCGCACGCCCGCCGCGGCCGTCGTCCGCTACTTGCCCGCCGCGGCCGACGTTCGACCCCATGCGGCTTCCCGCCGCCCCGGCACCTGCTCGCCGCGCGACGCTTGCTATCGGACGGCTGCGCAACCTCGTCGCCGCCGCCTTGTGGTCCATGTGCGCGATATACCGGCTCGCCGTATGGACACCGTTCGTCCGCCGCCCGCCCGCTCGTTTGTCCACTGGCCGCTCGTTTGCCCGCCTGCCGCATGCCCGCCCGCTGCCCGCCTGCTGCTGCCCGCCGTCTGCTGCCTCGACGCCCGCCGTTCCCGCCTGCCGTTCCCGCCCGCCTGCCGCATGTGCATACCCGTCGCATCCCGTGCCCGACTTCGCATGTGCTGCCGCTCGGGCATGTCGCTCGTCGGCTCGTGTGCCGTGCAACAGCATGCCGCCCCGCAAGCGAGCCCCTGCCGACCCGGCTGTGGCAGCACGCCGCAGTGGCCGTATTTCGTGAGTCTCTTGTACCCATTCCTCTTCGCTCTAACGTAGTTTCTTGCAGTGCTCAAGCACCGGGGACCAATCCCAACCCCGATCCCCAGCCCCAGGCCGACCACGAGCCCGAGCTGGAACCTGAACCCGAGCCTGAGGGCAAAGGCAAAGGCAAGAGCAAGGGCAAGCCCAAGCCCAAGTCCAAGGGCAAGAAGCAGGCTGCCGCTACTGCGGAGCCTGACCCCGAGCCTGAGCTGCCGCCTCCGGGCAAAAAGTAAGTGTTTGCTTTCTTGTATGGATCATCAACCTGACCCTTTCGTAGGAAGCAGTCCAAGAAGTCGCGCACCTCCGTGCAGCGGCTGCAGGAGGATATGGCAGCCGAGACCCCAGCATCTCTTACTCCGTGAGTTGTTGCTGCTGTACCGCTTGGCTTGTTTGTCTTACAAATATCAGGATCGAGCGTTTCCTTGAGGCGGATGGAGCAAGCGTCGCACCCCCAGCCCCAGCCCCGGCCCCTGCTGCTTCTGCCGAACCTGCGGCCGCACCTGCTGCCGCACCTGCACCCAGTGTAGTCGAGGCCCTCGGGCTGGAGTTCACTCCGGTGAAGAGGCCTGCTCAGCAGCCTGCGCGCGGGCGCTCTCTTGAGCGTTCGATGTCTCCGTCTCGCCGCGGCCGCAGCGCAAGTGCCTTCGTGCCCGGCCCTCAAGACCGCCGTTCTGGGTCTCCTGCGGTCTCAGCTGTCCGGTCCCGCTCATCAAGCATCGCCCCGACTCTTCAGCCCGATGGTGCTGCGCCTGCTGCTGCTGCGCCTGCTGCTGCGCCCGCGCCTGCTCCTGCTCCTGCTGCGCCTGCGCCTGCGCCTGCGCCTGCGCCTGCGCCTGCTGCTGCGCCCACGCCTGCTGCTGCTGCTGCTGGGCCTGCGCCCGCTGCACCTGCAGTCCCCGCCCTTCCTGCTCCTTCTGGCCGCCGTGTCCACCGCCGGGATGGACTGAACGGTGCATCGCGGATCTCAGGTGGCTCAGCACGAGGCCGACATCGTCCACCGGGCGTTCAACCGGCTTCCATGCCGGTGGTGCCGACAGTTACTGTCGACCACAGCCTAGGTGCGTATGTTCCGTTGTATCATATGTGTAGCCTGATTGGGTTGCAGTCATCAAAGCGGACGTCTTCCCTAGCACAGCTGCCACCACAGGTGACCTAGCAGAGTTGCGCACCGTGCCCAATCCGACACTGGGCGACATCGTCACAGCCCTTCAGCGGGTCCTGCCCGGACAAGGTATGTCACATGCGCTCAGTGCATTTCTGTGTATTGATGTGGTGCTAGCGCACACTGCTCTTCTCCATATCCGCCACCAGGGTCGTTGGATGGCCAAGGGGCACGTCAGCACTTTGGCAACCTCCCAGGAGGTCTTCTCTGCTTGGGAGGCCGAACCAACGGACAATGCTGCCACGATGCAGGTAGTCCTGGTGAGCCATCTTGCTTCGGGTGCATGGTGACATGTCTAACTTGCCTTGAGGCTGTGCCCGAGGTGCCTGCTGCTCCTGTTGCTTCTTCTGGACGCAGTGGGAAGCTGAAGCACGACTCTGCTCTGGCTAAGTCCATACGCGATCAGCTGGGTGTCGACCGCTCCATGTTCACTGCAAAGCCAGCCGACATCCGCGACGCTTACAAGCGCTTCAAGTTCATTGAGCAGCAGAAGGCACGCTTCTCCGAACTCCTTGCCGCTGGGACCTGGCCCATCCCTGGCATCAATCGCAGCGACATTCCGGGTGCGTTCTTGTCCATCTCCCAGTGGTCCAAAGCATACTTGGGTTTCCGCGAGGTTTGTTATGTGCTGTATGCGGCTGGGATTTGGGTCTCATCCATTATAGGTTCCACCCAACTCTGCTCTTGCCCGCTACCTCGAGCACCCTGAGGAGGCTCATGATGTCCGTGCCATCTTTGGCCTCACTAAGGATACGACCCTCGTTTACCTCCAGGAGCTGGGTCCTGCCCTGGCGCGGTGCGAGCTGCGCACTTCTCAGTCGCCTTTGCCAGCCCGCTCGCCGACGCCTCAGCGTGGTCGTTCACACTCGCCTGCTCATCGCCACTCTCGCTCTCGCACTCGCCGGTCTCGCTCTCGCACTCCACGTCGCTCACGCTCGCCCACTCGTCGTCGCTCGCGCTCGCCCACTCGCCGCTCTGCTTCACCCAGGCGTCGCCGCCGATCCTCTCGTTCTCCAAGCCATCATTCCTCAGCCCACCCTCGTTCTTCGGCCGTTCCTTCATCGCCTGCCTCAAGGGCCTCCGCTTCTCGCTCCGCCCATTCACGTCGCCCTTCACCTGACCCCACCTACACTCGTCCTTCCAAGCGTAGGAAGTAGGTAGTCTGCAGTAGCTTCTAGATTTTTAATAATTATATTTGCAGTGTCAGCGCTCTGGCAACTTTTCTCCTGGCGTGGATGCGGCTCGCTGCCCTAGGTCTTCTTCTATCGTGGTTGGTTCCTGGTGTTGCGGCTAGCGATGCTGGAGCGCCATTCCCCGACATCTCGTTTGCGCACTTCAGCGAGTTCGTCGGCGAGCACTTCCAGCATGACGTCTCCCTGGCCGTCGTGTTGTCCTTTCTGTTCTCTGCCCTGCGGAATCCTGATGTACTGTCTCAGCACTTTCGTCGGAAGGTGCGACACAGTAGTCTGGATTCCCCAAAGGCAGTCTCAAACTGGGGCACGTTTGTCGCATCGAGGATGGTGGCTGCTTGGGACCGGCGCTCTCTCAACGAGTCTGGGTCACGTCTCCTGCGCCGCGTTACATCGCAGGCGTCTGGCGAGGACAAGACTGGGGCGATGCTTGCTGCGATTGAGTCCTTTGTTGACTTGGCTGGCTTTGGTCCTCTTGTCAATGCGGGCCAGTCGCTCCCACGTGTGGACGAAGGCCAGCTGCAGCACCTGATGTTCCTGTGCACCACTCGCACGGAGTGTCGGAGCACCGCCTGCGACCATGTTGCACTCAAGCGTGGCAGCAAGGACGGCGATGTTCCATTGGTCACTGCAATTGAGGGCACTCGCATCCATCACGGTGCATTCCTTCTTGCTGCCCAGTGCCGCAACTGCAAGGCCTACTACTACCCCGACCATTCGACACATCCTCATGGCGACTCGAAGCTGCGCTACTACCATCCAGCCGCGCCGTTCATCAAGATTGGCCGTTCGCTCTGGGTCGATCGCACCTTCTCTGAGACCATCCTCAATGGTCTCAAGTCCTTCTCCTCGACAGCATCGTTGACAGAGTTCTGGTCGCAGTCCTTCTGGCCAGGCGGCTCTCTCTCGCGACGTCACGTTTGGCAGTGCTTTGTGCAGGCTTCTGTGCGCAAGGTGGCTGAGGCCCAGGGCAAGCATTTCCTCATTGCCGATGGCCTCCCCATTGCTGATGTGGTCAAAGCCGCCAATCTTGTTCTCAAGAATGGCGGTGTTGCCCATCCTGGCATCATTGGTGGCGAGGTTCCCACTGCTTCTGCGCATCACTGTTCAGAGTGCGTGCAGCCTTACCGCGCTCCAGCTGGTGTCGATCAGACTGTCGATGCTGCTGCCACTCAAGGCGTCGACTCTGTTGCTTCTGCTCCACCAGCACTTGCGGCCGATGCTGCACAGGACGCGCCTGATGGCTCGATTCAGCTCAGCATTCAGGGCCAGCAGACTGTCACTGCTCGTGTCATTGATGGCCTTGTCATGGGCCCTTTGGTACGTGTTGTCAACCTTGTGTTGTATCCAGTCTAACCACACCATGCAGCATTGCGCCATGGAGGGCTGTACTCAACCGCTGGTCGATGCTTCACGTGGTGTCTGGTGCGCTGAACATCTTGAGCTTCGCGGTGAGCTCTGCCACGTCAAGGGATGTGATGCTCCCCGGGTTTCCGACACCCGTGCTTGTGCTGCTCACCGCGCTGAGTGGAACAAGCATGTTTCACGCTTCGGTCGCCAGTCTCTCCTTGGAGTGCGCCGTCTCATTCGTCGCTCTGAGAACGAGGCTCTTCCCTGGAATCCTGCTCAGCACACTCGACCTGCCCCACCAGCCCACGACGACAACGACGATGCTCCTCCTCCACCACGATCCAACTACTTTACGCCTGGTCGGTACTACTGCGTCGAGCTCATGGTTGCTCCCTGCGGCGTTCCTACTGCTTGGGCGTTGTTCGACCGCTCTGAGTCGCCCAAGAAGATCATCGAGTTCATCGAGAAGCACCACCCGACTCCCCAGTCCAAGGCGCAGTACTACATTATCGACAAGGCGTGCGCTGTTCTTCGTCGACTTGTCACGCTGGGCAAGTGGGACGAATGGAAGAAGACCTCTCGCCTCGTCGTCGACTCCTACCACTACATTAACCACCGTGTCTCTGACTTCCTCTGTCGCAAGTGGTGCAACCCAGCGCCCATGGACGGCAGTGCCCCCAATCTTGTCATTCGGGAGCAGCGCAATGGTCAGACTGTGTATCGTCGGGCATTCAACTCGCAGGTGAGTCTGTTCTTTGTCTGGTGCTGGAGTTGTTCTGATATATTATGAGGCATGTGAGCAACTCAACGCATGGCTCACTGGCTTTCAGCCTATCCTCAACCGCATGAGCGTGGCCAACTTTGAGTGGTATCTTCATGTCTTGTTGTTCCTCCATGCGCTTTCCACTCAGGACCGCATCCGCCGCCGCGAGCAGGCCATGGACGTTGATGAGGACGAGGATGGTGCTGATCTTGAGGATGCTAACCAGCCAGCTATGGGCGAGATCTGATTGTGTTTTGTTGTCTTTAACTTCTTGTGATTCTTGACTTGTATATCTGTAGTTGCCACATAGCTGTCATTTTCAATTCCAATCAGCCTTTGGCACGCTCTAGCATTGTTGACAAAGCTATCCCAGACCATTGTACCACACGATGGGTTGCCAGGCTGGGCCAAAGCTCATTGTATCATTGAAGCTGGTGACGACGCGAAGCACACCGAGACCGAGCAGGCGTTGGACATAACAGAGACTCGACCCGAAGCTCGTCGTTCCATCGAAGCTGGTGACGACGCGAAGCGCACTGAGACCAAGCAGGCGTTGGACATAGTAGAGACTTGACCCGAAGCTCGTCGTTCCATCGAAGCTGGTGACAAGCAGGCGTTGGACATAACAGAGACTCGACCCGAAGCTCGTCGTACCATTGAAGCTGGTGACGACGCAAAGCGCACCGAGACCGAGCAGGCGTTGGACATAACAGAGACTCGACCCGAAGCTCGTCGTACCATCGAAGTACCCTCGAAGCTGGTGACAACTCGAAGTGCACCGACAAGCACTACAATGGCGTGCAAACGTACATTGCGCTCTTTGTTCTGCATATTGTGAAGCTTTGTTCCATCCAATTGCATTTGAGGAGTGGTCGTTGGTGTGTTCGTGGTTGCGGGCTTTGTTTGCCAAGCTTAGTTTGTGTGGAAGTTGTGCCGCGAACTGAAGCAAACTCACGCAATTTTTGGGTGGGTGGATTTCTGCCCAATCAGCACTTGGGATCAACGCTTGATTGCAGATCCCCCGGTGCTTGCCTAGGGGTGAGTGAGGCAATGTCATGCGCCTGTCCGCGGGTAAGCTCCGCGTTGGCGACTAGTGTCAGGGTCAATGAGCACAGATACACTGCTTATGTAAGCTGGAGCCCTGTGAGGTTGGTTCCGCGAGGACAGGTGTTAGGGTCATGCCAACCCTAACATATGCTGAGTTTGTTGTCTTAGTGCGGTGCTGGTAGAGACAATGTGTTGTGTGCAGTGCGATTGTCGTCAACCGTATCATTGTGGATGTAGGCGACAGTGGGCTGTATACTCTTACAGTGCTTAGTCAATCAGATTGTGCTATAAATGTCTTGGCTGTCTAGGGGCCAAAGTGCAGAGGGGGGAACTGGTATATCTGCTGATGTTGCCTCATTGCAGCGATACTCTGAGTTGCAAACCCTCTCTATGGACAAGTATCAAATTCACATGTCAACGTGTCTGGATATGCGCTAAGAGCGTTGCATTAATTTTACACCTTTTGACCCCCCAGACTATGTGCCAGTTCACACAGTCGATGAATCTGTTCCTGTTGAGCTACACAGTTCTCAGACATTTAGAGTCAAAGCCAAATAGCACCAAACACTTGTAATTGACTCACAAGCAATATCTCATCAATTGAGAAACACAAAATATGCCTGGGTAGCACTAGCAACTGCTGGCACTTTGCTTGGAGTGCAGCTGGACTCCACCTGGAGTCCACCTGGACTCCAGGTGGAGTCCACGTTAGGGGTAATATCATTTTTTTGTAGATGTGTATGTTTCAGACACTTTCCAGCACTTTTCATTTTTTCCACCTGGAGTCCACCTGGACCCAGGGGGCACAGTCACTTACAGGTAAGGTAGCAATCACGTATCACCAACTGACGTGTGTGACATGCCCTAAAAAGGGTAACATCAGCGGCCGGAGATACCTTTCTTTTTTTATTGAGCTCTCTACTCTAGCTATGCAAAAACTAATTTCAACAATTTTTCGGCATTCGTTCTATCCTTCCTGCTGTAAACAAGCTGGCGCGGGATATCCCGGACTGGGAGACAAGACCTCCGCAGACTGCCGCTCTCCTCGGATTCCACTTTCCGGTCATGATACTCGCATATGAGACCTCCAGTATGGCCAAAGATGCGTTTAATAACACAAATGATAGCCAATGAGACGGATAAAGTGAGTTTAGTGCCATGCCGGTGTAGTATTCCAGTGGTGGCAGATTGGACGAAGCCCATGGTACACTGAATAACCATGAGAAAGGCCTAAGAACAGGTTTCTATCTACTTAGGAGGCCTTGTTTGATGGAGGGAGTGTCTCCGTATCCCGGATGTGAGTATTCTGTTGCAGACAGACTGCTAGACATATTTTGAGGTCTTGTCAGTCAGTTCGTCCCCAATTCCGTTGATACTCGCGCCTCAGCTAGACCAGCTATAACTCAATAGATTGTTGAAGCTCAATTTTGCAGGAACCCTCAGGGAGAAAAGATCGACCATGAACTACATTGTTTGCAGCAGATGTTTGCCTAAAAAGGGAAAGTCACGTCACGCGTGACAGCGTTGGTAGATCATACATGATTGCTACCTTAGCGGCCACGCGGACCGCGGAGGGATTTCAGCGCTTGAAGAACGTCAGGCAGGAAGGCTTGGAGGTCGCCCTGCGTTGGCGCTACATCGAACGCTCCGACCCAGAGGAACGTCATGGTAGGAGCAGGCCGCGCGCGCCACCAGTACTTGACAACTCGCAGCGTGTCGCAGTCCCCGGGAGGGCCTGTGCGATACAGGATGCGCAGGCACTCCTCGAGCACTCGGCCCACAGCGAGATAGCTGAGGGCGCTCAGCTGGGGAGGAGGGGAAGCCAGCGTGGAGTCTGCGAGAAGTGAAGATATACAACAAGTGAGTGGGATTGTGCAAGGGCGCATACTGGACACATACCAGCACAGACAGTCTTTTGGAGGATGCTGGACGCCAGATAATTCGCCTGCGATAACGGCGAGTACGGAAGGCCATAGAACGGTAGGTCTGCGTCGCCGTGGGGAGTTGTGCCGCGCAATTCGCCGACGTCGCAGTCTGCGGTGAGGAGGAGCTCCGACACGTCGCGGAGCTGGTCGATTGAGACACCAGGACGCAGGGTCGCCAGTGTGAGAGCGCGCAGGTAGCCAATCAGCTCGCGCGGAGGTGGAGTGTGGGTGTACTGGCCCATGCGACGGCAGAGGGTCTGGTTGCATCGAGTGAGTCAGGGAGAGAGCTGCAACGTAGTTTCGGCGTGCTTGCTTACATCGACGAAGGCTTTGACGTTGTCGAAGTCCCAAAGCCGGGAAGTGGTGAATACTTCGTGGCGCCACTCTCGGCATATGGTGACAAGAACCCATGGGCCAACGCCGCGAGCGACGGCGACAGAGAGAAACATGAGGCGGATCTCCGGAGGAAACGGCCTGGTGAAGGGCTTTTCGACCGCGTGCAGGTGGGTGTCGGGTGCGTTTGCGTGCAGAGTGCGCGGTGCGGACGACATGCTGCGGCGGGGAGGAAAGAAATGGTTTACGGAGGCGGTAGAAGCAGACGTATAGGTGGACGTACGGGACAGGAGGGAGCGGGCAGAGACAGAGGAGGTGGCGGGGCGTCAGAAAGTGCCGCGGGAAGGCCGGCGGGTGAGAGGTTCTGTCAGGTACGTGCGGTGAGCGTGCTGCGTGACTGGAAGAGAATCAGATGTAATTAACGGAGCATCGACGCCGCGCCGCACGCCACGCCGGCCGGCGCAACGCGTGGGATCAGGAACAGGCGAGTGGGTCACATCGAGGCCTGTGCATATGATGGGCGGGCGGGCGGTGGCGGGCGGCCGAATAATAGGGCGCGCGCACGCATGTGACAGAAGCGGATTGCGGCGCGGATTGCGCAAAGTGCAAATTTGGAATTACGGTATGTACAGATTGCGGCCAGATTGCGGGCGGCAGGATCAAGAGGACGCCGCGGCGGGCGGGACCATGCAGCAGAGAGCGTCGAGGGTCCACTGCGGGTGTAAATCAGATATGAAAGAAAGAGAGTGGGAGGGATTTAATCGCTGGTACGTACTTTGGCGTCGTTCCCTGCGTTATGGAAGGCTGCGGAATCGGCGGCAAGGTTCAACGATTTGAGGAGATTGCCAAGTGAAATCTTCTCATAGACATCTCCCTCGAATGGCGAGTGGGCGACGTGGACAAGTTGAGTGTCTATCCAAGTGACAGCAGGCGTGCCAACCGGGGAGGCGCAATCCGGGTCCGGGAGAATACCGAGTCGATGCACAAGAATGCTGGCGTGAAAGGGTGGTGAGCAGGCTGTGTTGTGCCGGTGGACATCTGGTGATTGTACTTACGTTTGCTCAAGGCGTTGGTCGTGGCAGACGACGAACAGAGGTCCAAGCTTCATGGCATCGGAGATTACTGTCCGGAGTTCGAAGCAAGCGAGGTCAAGGGGCGCCACCGTGGATGCACCGAACAGGAACTGAGGAGGGACGTATGGAAGCGCAGAGGACTGCGCGGGGCGCTGTGACGACGAGGTGATCACATTTTTTTTAATCTGAAAGGAGCGCGAAAAAAGACGCGAGTGTGAGAAGCCGAGGAGGCTTGCGATGCGAAGAAGATGGCAGTGAAGGACGCACCTTGCGCGGCGGGGCCTGGAGGCGATGGTGGGCATTCTCGGCGATGATGAGGTGACGCTTGATGACGGCGTCGTCGGGAATGTGCAGAGAGGGGTGGGCAATGGCAAAGCCGAACTCGGTTATCACGAGCGGCTGCGTGTACGACATCTCAATATCGATGGACAACCAGGTTGCGCGGGGAAGAGAGAGAAACCCGGTCAGCCCGCGGCGAAGATTGGCCGCACGCTGACGGATAAGATGTGCGGCTGAAGGCCTGGCGTCCGCAGTGTCCGGGACGGCGGTCTGCGTCGTAAGAGGCGCAGGGTTGGACTGGTTGAGGGTGTGGAGCTACATCAGGAAGAAAGTGCGGGTGAGCCAGCGCGCGGTGGGGAATCGTGAAGAACATGACTGACATTGGGCGTGTCGGAGAAGAGGGATTGCCACGTGCGGAACCGGCACGCGTGGACGAGGCCCTCCAGGTCGCCGTCTCTGTCGCCACCGCGTTTCCACGCGCGAACTGGGGCGGCGAAGGCGGGAGAGAACACCGGTGGACCGCGCGGCGCGTGAAAGGCTGCATCCATGGGTGGCGGGACAGGTGAGAAAGGCAGTGCGTCGGCGGGACCGCGGCGGGGGAGAAATGGAGGCGAAAAGAGAGCGGCGAGCTGTTTGACGGATATGTATCTGGACTTGGTGCGGTCGCGGCGGGTGGCTGGTACGTGAGCTAGTCAGTCAGCGATAGATCGTAGACGAAGGATACTGAGGCATGCCTTCGTATAGTACAAGGGCGCCAAAGCTATGGTCCCAAAGCGGATGGTGGTGGAGAAAGGGCAGGGCAAGAAGAAGGGGAGGAGGCGGGTGCGGGATGGAGTCCTCCGGGTAGACAATGACGACGTCGCCGTTCACCACGTCGGGGTTGTTGTCACAGACAGTGGTACGTGTATGAGAGAGAGCGGACGGGAGAGTGAGATATTTAACTGCTCTGAGAATATCGTCGCGGTGAGGGACCTCGGGTAGGAAGAGGTGGTCGACAACGTCGGAGAGGAGGAAATAGTGGGACGAATCGAGAGCGAGGATCGCATGGTCTTCATGGTGAGTTGTGTTCGACGGCTGCATGGATGATAGTAGATAGAGCGGAAGAGTCGGAGGCGATGGGGCGTGGAGAGGGGCAGGGGCAGGGAGTGTGAGACTGGAGGAGAAGAGAGGTTGGACGGGACAGGACGGACGGGAAACAGAAGAACGATCATCGCGGGGCGCAGTTGGTGATAATCAGCACGTCAGTAGTTGACCGGGGTCCAGGGGGCGTGCATACTTAAGGAAGGAACCTGAGAAAGGATGATCAGAAATCCGAAAGCAGTGCCTAAGCACGAGCTCGCCACCCAGCAAACCAAACGTACACATCGACAGGACGGCCACGATGTCGGCGGTGCCACAAACGACGGGGAGTGGTATCTGCGCAGCGCTGGAGCGCGCGATGGACGACGAGCCGATCTGGAACGCGCCACACAGGCTGCAGTTGTTGGCCGTGCGCCAGCTGATTGGGATGCCGGTGGACAAGAACACGATGTTCTCGGGAGTGCTGTCGGACGGCGACCGGGCAATGGATGTCTTGTTGGGACCGAAAGTCGCGGACAAGATTCTTCACCACAAGATACGCGTCTATAGTGTGTTGCGGACGACTGTGCTTAAGCGCTGCGTTGCGGTCGACCGCGGCGCCAGGTGAGCGCGTGTGGCAAGGAGTGCTTTGCCAGAGCAGGGCTGATATGGAGCGGCGGGCAGCACGGCAACGGACACGGTGATCTTGGTGGACGGCGAGCTAGATGGGGAAGACGTTGCGGAGGCGGGTCTACCGGACGAGCCGGCCGTGAGACGCTGGTTCGGATTCAATTGCACGACTGGAGCAGTTCCGCGGCCGGCGGTGGTGGCACGCGCGCGCGAGTTCCTTCTCCGTTACGGGACGACGAGGGGCGCGGCCACGCATTACGCGCAGCTTCTTCCCGACGCGAAGACTGTAGAGGAGGTTTGCAAGTTGCTGTGGGAACTGAACATCTGCGTTCTCACAAGCACGCCGGACGGGAAGGATCTGCACTTCGTTCGCGGAGGACGCGTGGAGGGGACGTTGGGGCTGTGAACTTGGCGCTGGGAACGGAACTTGGCCGAGTGCGTAGTGATATGATAAGTGACGGCAAAATATGTCATTTTTTGGAGCACATGGAGGGCATACTATAGACTACGAGGAGAAGGAAGGAGAAGCGGACAGGACGGCCGCAGAGAGGGAGGGAGACAGGACAAGATTATCGGGAATACGGGCGACCCAGGGGCGGATCTGCTTAACAAACGAGTTGGTACCCCAACGCCAGAGAGCATGTTCCTCCAGGTAGGCGGTGTGGTTCGTCCGAGGATCGACGGCGGTGACGTCGCGGAGAAACCAGGACAGGCGGGAGCTGAGGACGCGGGCGACCGGTGCGAGGGGGTGCTCTGGAGGCGGAGCGGAAGTGCAGGCGGTGAGATGCTTGAGGGCGATGTCAAGGTCGCGGAAGCGAGTCTTGAGGTTGCGCCAACTGCCAGGGGGTACACCAAAAGCTGCGCACAAGTCGAACGGACTCACGAGATGATGCTGAGAGTCGAAGGCGACGAAACGGGGGTCGCTTGGATGACCCTCGTCGAGCGACCAAGCGTTGCAGATGCGCTGGATGTGAGCGTAGATGCGCCAGGAGGCGTATGCGCTGCCGTAGTCAGGAACGTCGTGGAGAGGAAGATTGGGATGCGCGGCGGCATACGCGGTGCGGGCTGCGGCGCGGCGGTTACGTGGGAGCATAGCGAGACGACAGTACGCGATGTCGTCATAAACAGCGGGGAAGAGCTGGCGGATAAGGCTGAGAACATGCGGGGAGGCGCCGGTGAAGTGAGACGAGTCAGGTTGCGCGGCGGCGTGGGCGAAGGGCGGCGTGTGAGTTCCGGAGTCGTTCTCGTCGTCGAGATAATGATCTGGGGAATAATCAGAGATACGAGCGAGCGGGCCGGCATAAAGAGGAATGTACGGACCATGCGGCGGAGAGGGCGGGGGAAGCTCGTTGTCGGAGCGGTCAGTGGCGTCGTCTGAGGACGGTGAGACGGGACCAGTATAACATGCAAGAGAGTTGACGAACCATCTGCTTGAAGGGAGGGAACCAGTGGGGCATTGGTGAAAGGGGGAAGAGCAGGATTGCGCAGCATGAAGTGCTTGATGTACAGGTGGACGACGGCGATTTCGGGCTGTTGTGGGGTGGCGGGCTCGGCGACGGGCGGCGCGATGTAAGTGCGAAGCTCAGTCAGAAAGGCTGCAGGGTGAGAGCAGAGCGTGGCGAGCGGTGGGGGCTGGATGGTAGAATCGACGAGGTCTCCCACAGTTCCGTGGAAGTGATAATGGCCGGGCGGTGTGGGGTGCGCGACAGACCAGATGTAACCGGCAGGAACGAGGGAATCGGACGTCCAGACTAGAGAGGATCGAAAGTTGCCGTCCGTAACATGAGCGAGTAAGTGCCGAGCGGCGGTAGCCTCGGGTGGTAGGTGGGACGAAGCGCGAAGGAGGCGTCCAACGGGAGCATGAAGGACAGAATGCGCGTGATCCGCAGGGTCAGGTTGCGAAGACTGGGCCACAAAAATCGCGCTCTGGATGTGTGGAAAGGGAATGAAGCCTGCAATAGTGACGACGACGATGAAGCTCGTGGCGGGAGACTGGAATGTACGTCAGACTATGATGGGCGTGCACGAGGAACGAGGCGCAATCACCTGGACGCAGGCGCGCGACTGCGGCGGCGAGGCGGAATGGGGCTCTGGCGCAATCACCTGGACGGAGGCGCGCGACTGCGGCGGCGAGGCGGAATGGGGCTCTAGACTGTGCGCCAGCTGCTTACTGGTGAGTACGAAGAATATAGAGCGAACAGGATGAATAAGATGAGACGAAAACTTACAGGCGGAGGCGGTTGGCTGTGCGGTTGACTGAGCTGCGAGGGCGGGGAATGGTGTTGTGTGGCTTGATGATGAGTGGCGCGAGGCTGCGAAAGGAAGATCGGCGGGGCCGAGTAAGTAGTGAGTAAGTAAAATGGCATGGAAGGGGGGAGGAGATTACTGACTGGAGAGGCCGTGGAAGATGCGGGCAGATGATGACGAGGAGATTCTATGGCCCGAAGGTCGGATGCGCGACTGGTGGGAGTGGGAGGAGGAAGGGCATCGAGCTGGGACTGGGGAAGAATCTGTTGGACGTCGGACTGAGCAGATTGCCCGGCGGGGAGCTGCTCGTCCAGGTCTGGGTGCTGTGTTGGAACCTGGGAGCCAGCGCGCCCGCGCCCGCGCCCACGACCGCGGGTCTGCAGGTTCTGTGATCGCACGCGCTCTTCATCGGCCGGTGTCCAATAATCGTTGCGCTGCCGGGGGGCGACGTGCGGGCGGTGTGGGCGTTGCATAGCAGACAGTGTGAGTTGAGTGGGAAGCAGAAAAGGGAGAGTCGAGCACGGGCAGCCGTGCGGAGCAGGTCGAGGCTTTTATTTAGTGGAAACGTTGTATGGCCGTGGGATCAGGGACAATCGAGGTGATGAGGTGAGGTCACGTCACGTCAGGTTAACACAGCAGTGAAGCGTGACAGCCAAGGGATACGGATGGCGAACAGCGAGCATGATGTATATCAGAAATTAGTCAAGGTACAGAAACAACGACAAGACAGTGGTGTGATGAAGTTGCGGAACGCGTGCTGATCTGAGATGTGAGACATGCGTGGCAGGCAATATGGAATGTGCGTACATATCAGGTCGGTGCGCAGAAGTAGCGATCAGGGGCGCGGGCGCGCAGGAGGCGCGAAGATTACGGTGTCGGCGAGATCACGAATGGTCTGGTGGATGGCGCGGGCGAAGATACGCTCGATGGACTGATTCGGCGAGGAACCGCGGAAAGGGGAAGACTGCGAGGTGTGAGGAGCCGCATACGGGGCCAGACGGCGCTGAGGAGTGTGCGCGAGGAGTTCCATTGCCGGCCGACTGCGTAGCGTAGGGCAGCGCAGGGCAGAATCGATGTGACTGGATATAAGATGAGCGACCTGGGTGGGGCAAAAGAGCCGGGATGAGGCGAGAAAACAGAACGCTCACACAGATCGGACGAGGTGAGTCGATGGACGACTGAGATGGGTAGATATGAGAATAAAAGAGATGTGTCGGAGTCGGGGCACGAGTCAGCGCAGCCGGCGTGGCGGGAAGTGCGCCGGGATCAATGGTGCGGTGCGGCGAAAGTAAGTCAGGGCGGAAGAGCGTGGTCAGTGAGAAATAGTAGGGCTTCCTGCCACCAGAGGCGACGGAGGGGCATGGTCTGAGCGTCAAAGTCAATGTGTGCGGCGAGATGTTGGTCTAGAGCGTCGAGGAGTTGGGGAGGTAAGAAATCGGGCGGTTCGGGAACTCGAACTTCGAACATGCGACGCGGGCGACCCCAACCATTGGGATTACGGAGTCCATCTGGAAGGGTATCTGAGGCATCCTGCTCGAGAGGAATGACATGCTGGAGACGTCGAACAGATGCGTCGTCGTCGTCGTCGTCCTCGTGGTCGTCAGCAGCACCGTAGTCAGCGATAGCGTCGTCGTCAAGAAGTTCGTCGTCGTCGGTGTGGAGGGTTCTGACGCCGTTCTCATACTCGCCGAAGAAATAGAGCTCCTCGGGCGAGGGAAGATGGGTGCCGGGGACGTGTTGATACTCGGGGAGATGGGTGAAATGATGGTGGTTCCAGCCTGCCGCCCAGGTGACTGCGTCGTCGTTGATACAGGGCAGGTACAAGTAGTGTAGAAGCCATATGTGGGCATCATCGTCACGCTTGAGGCCATAATTGACCTCGAGGTCAAGAAAGAAATCTTTCCATTTGGACACGAAGCCGAGAACGACGTCGACCCAGATGCGCTCCACGCGGGTGTTCTGCGTGCTGGGACCTCAGATATAAGACCCGCGATTGGATCCGCGGACGAGCTCTTGGAGCTCGGCGACGAGGAGATTTTCTACGCCGTGGTCACCGCGGAGTCGGCTGGGGAAGCCAAAGACTCGGGTGATATCCTGGAAGAGGCGGAGTACGGTGGCGGCGCGGTTGTTGTTACTGACGCGAATGCCCATGACACGGCGAGAGTAGCCATCCACAAAGGCGTGGATGACGAGTTTCCAGTGAATGAGACCTATGTGGACACTGATGTGAGCCCAGGCCGGGGAAGAGAGGAGAGGGGAAGGAGCCAGAACCGGGGGTTGCAGAAACGTAGATATGGACTTGCCATGCTGTCCATCGTGATGCCAGAGAGCGCCGGGACCGGCCACTCGATACTTCCTGGGTCGGATAGGAAGCCGCCCCCAGTGCGCAGGAACACCTGCGACTCGGCGGAGGGCGGAAGAGACGTCTGCACGAGTGACCTCTTGGCCAAGAGTGACGCCGAGGGCGAGGATCTGTCCTTCGAGGAGAGAGCGGCCGTGATTTTGAAACTGGTTGATGAGCCTGGCAACATGAGCGTCTAACTCGGCGGTGGAGATGGGACGGGCGGGTGTCCGAGAGCGCGAGTCAACGTTGCGGAGAGGAGCGTGTCCGGGCTGGTGAATGAAGACCGGCGGCTGGGGAACGCCAATGCCAGCATCAATCTGACGGCGGCGCACTGTCTTAGCGCTGCACGGTAGATACTCGGCGATGCCCTTGGGACCACGGAAGGTGCTGGCGTACGCGAGCCATTCAGGTGAGATATCAATGCGAGGGCGACCACCGGTGGGAACGAGGGTGACCGCGGATGAAGCGGGATGAGTTGGAGGATCGTGCTGTTCTTTGACGTAGGTGTCGAGGGCTTCAATCATGCGGGTGCAGCTAAGTCGGAGCTGAACGAGGTCGGCGGGGGAGAATAGAGCACTGTGCTATACATACAGCAGGAAATTGAGATTAGCAAGAGATGCGCGCGAGCGGGTGGGTCGGTGTTGTATTGTAGAACAGGCGGGACGCGCTGGCTGGAAAGACATACCTGCTCCGTTTGCGATAGAAGCTCGAGGACGCGCACGGTGTAATCCGCAGACTGTTGCTCGGTTGTAAGATCGATTTGGGTCTGAAGATATACACGGAGTTCGTGGCAGAGGATGTCGTGCTGTCGGACGAAGGCACGACGAAGCTGGTCGGCGTCCATGGTGTAAGATAAGAAGGAAGAGTCAGCAGAGAAGGGTTGATTTCGCGGAGTTGTATCGGACTCAAACAGGTGCGCACAACGGGGGTGGGAAGGAGATTGCTGTATTATTATATGGAAGAACTACACAAGGACGAGTGAGTAAGTTACAAATAGGAGAGCTGGATGGACAGGATAGCAGCGAGCGAGAGGAGGGAAAGCGTGGGGTGCGAGTAGTTGGGAGAGTGGCGGGATGTAGTTTAGATGGAAAATGTACGAAGATGTATATTGGCGGAGGCTACAGGGACGGGGGAAAGACGGGCGTGGGGGTAGGACGAGAGAAAGGAGAGAGAGAGGGCAAGGAAGGTAGGCTGGGGCAGGCTGGCGGATGGCGGGTGAGATGAGAGACGGACTGGCTGGGAGAAGGAGGCGCCCGCGCGGCAACGGCGCGTGAGCGAGCGAGCGTTGCGTTGGAATCGAGCGCCGGATGCTATGAGGGAGCGGGCGCACGGGATGGGTGGACAGCAGGGATTATGGGCTGGGCATGGCGGGCTGTGACGAGAGCGGGCGGAGGGAAAGGATGGACCAGTACAGACGGCCGCAATGCAGTCAGTCTGTACAGGCTGGCCTGGCCGCCGCTGAACGAACGCGTGGATACCTGCTTCGAGGTTAGGGAGGGGAAGCTCATGGCGGGGAGACGATACAGACATACCAGTGTGGAAAGACAGTGCCTGAAAAGTGATAAGAGCCAGCGGCCAGAACACAGCACGAGAGCGGAAGCGGCGGGAGGGTACAATGGGCGAGGAGGGCGGCGGGCGCGTGCGGCGCGCAGCGCAGGACAGGAGCCGTTAATGGTAGGGGCGGGGTCAGACGTGAGTCTTGGGACGCGGGGGCAGGGTGGTCGATCGCGCCGGGCGCGCGAGGTAGACGGGTGGTGGTGGGCTTGGGCGGGCGACTGAGTGGTGCTAGACAGCGGCGCCTGGGGACCACGGGGAAGAGGGTGCGCGGCAGCTAGCGAGTTTGGGCCGAGGCGCGATGGACGGCGATGGACGGACTGGGTGGGTAGTTTCAGGGCAGCAGACGACGCGTGGGGGGATGGGGCGCTCTGGAGTGCGTCGAGGTCGCTGACAGACAGCACATAGGTTGGTGCGATGGGTACGAGACAGGGGTCGGGGTGGGTGTGCGAGTCAGAGAGGGAGTCACAGAGCAAGTCAGAGAGCGAGTCAGAAGTCGGGTGAGCACAGACGGAACGGAACGGAACGGAACGGAACGGAAGCAACACGGGGAATGGAATTGGGCACGGTGGTGCACAGGTGACGGGGCAAGACCTCGACAGGAACCACGTGATGCATTGTCGGGGTTGAAGCGGAGCAGAGAAGAGAGTAAGAGGAGGAGTAGGGACGACAGAATGAGAGGAAATGAGAGATAAAGGGAAAGAACGGGTCGGGAGAGAGGGGTGAAAGGTGTGAAAGGGCGGAATGTATTGAATGCGACGGGGGTAAAGCATGTTGTGCAGGAAAGGCTTTAAAGGCTGCATGTGCTGTGTGTTGGTCGCCTGACTTTCTCTTTCGCGCCCCAAGTTCCCTTGCGGCGTGTCCTTCGTTTACCAACGTATGTTCGTCTCTTCTGCTGGCAGTTGGTTCTGGATGCAAGCTGACATGAGCGCCGGGGGTGGGCGGGCGTGCACAGAGTTCAGAGAGTTCACGATGCGCAAGAACGAGCCTCCGTTGGGAGAACTGCTCGAGTCTCAATACATCTACCTCGACACCACGGTCTTTGGGAGGGAAGGGGAAGAGAAGACGCGCAGCGACTTGGAAGAAATGATCACGGTGAGTGGGGAGTGGCAAGTATATGAGAACTAGTACTGACTGACGTCAACACAGACAATGGGCGGCAAATTCACGCCCTACGTGGCACTGGCAGACCTGGTCGTCGTCGACTCCGCGTGGACGACACTGAGCGACGACATGGTGGCGTCTCGGGGCGAAGTGGTCCGCTGGGAGTACATCGACACGATGTACTTCGCGAAGAGCGTGCCTGACATGAGACGCTACGTGATGGACAGGTACGCAGATGGAGAGTGCGAGGTGAGTACGTGTGTGTGTGAGAAGGCTGAGCGTCTGCGTAGATCAGCTGTGGAGCCCTTCCTGGAGGACAGCGACGACGAAAGCGCCGGCGCGGTCGGTGAGAAGAAGAAGAGCAAGGACGCGGGGAACGCGCAGAAGAGGACGTCGAATGAACGCGCCGCATCGGTCGACGGCAAGAACGGGGCGGTTGGACATCAGAAAGAATCTGGGTGAGCAGTGTTGATTGTGCGGGGCAGGGCAGGGCGTCGCTGACAGAGGCTGAGCGAAGAACTGCCGCTGGTCGAGGACGAGGTGCGAAGAAGACACCAGCAAGTGAGGTGCCGAAGCGGCGCTCGACGCGCGTGCGCACGAAGGGTGCGAAGTCCAAGAATATCAGGGAAACATCGGAGGAAAGGGAAGTGAGAATCGACGTTACGCAGGACAGTGACGAGGACGATAACGACGACAACGACGAGGACGAGTACAAGCCGAACGGGCAAGACGACGAGAAAGCCAAGGTATGTCTATGGAAAGCCTTGGTGGACTGAGTGGGAGCGAGCTGAGCTGATTGGAATGGTAGGAGGAGGCTGAGAACGGCGAAGACGGCGAAGACGGCGAGGTAGAGGGAGATGAAGATGAAGAGGTGAGCCAATGCGTTGGCTGTTGAGGGTTTGATACTCATAATCTACTGCAGGACGGAGACAACGACGGCAGCAACGACCTCGCGGTATGTGGCAAACACGGCGCCGCGAGGCAGCGCAGCGAAATCATGGGGGCTGACGGACTGGGACTGAATGCACAGGCGATATTGAAGGGCAGGGAGGTGTCGCCGTGCCCGATCCCTGACTTCGTCATGGCCGACAACCGCTTCGCGTTTCAATACGAGCCCGTAAAGAATTGGGCAATGGATTTCATGCAATGGGCCGCGACATACACGAAGGACGGTGGAGCGATGTACGGCAAGAAAGTTCGAACGGACGTGGGGAGGATGTTGGCGCAGGTGGTGCATCGGAAAGGCATGTCTGCGGCGCAAGGTGTAACTGATCGTGTCTCAGTGGCGTGCACGTGGGGTCGAGGCGAGGTCTCTGGATTCGGCGGCGATCTCGCGCCCGATATTCAAGAGTTGCTTGGAGGAAGCGGCCGAAATGGGTCGCACGGCCGCGCGCAAGCGAAAGATCGAGCCGCTGACGAAGCGGCAGCTGAACGCGATGCTGAAGGATGCCCGCCGGCGCTACGACAACGCGATGGGAGAGCTCGATGAGGTGCAAGAGGACGATCGAGAAGACCCAGAAGAGAGACAGCAGACCAAGAAGCTGAAAAAGAAGTCGGGTCCGTCGGCGCCGCTGGAGGTGGCGCCGGAGGTGCCGCAGGCCGCCGGAACGAGCAACAAGAAGCGGAAGAGCGGCGAGCAGACCGAGGATGGTGACGCGCAGGAATCACGCAAGAAAGCGAGGTGAGTCCATTGGAACTTGCAACACAGTAGCGTGGGAAGTATGAGCTGACGGGAAGTCACGTGCTCTTGCAGGACGGGCGGTCAGTGATGAGGCAAAGCGAAGGGAATTTCTTGTGTTTTGTGCGTGGTGGTGGCGCTGGTCGTCAAACAAGTGCGATGCGCGGTCAGTGACGAGGGAAGAAGAGCGAAGTGAAAGGTTGGGAATTTCTTGTGTTCTGTGTGTCGTGGTGGCGCTGGTCGTCAAACAAGTGCGATGTGCGTCGACGTCGATTGATCATTGTATGGAACTGTAGTACGTAGAACAACAGGTTAGGATAGGGGGAAATGAGATCGACTGTGTGGCGAGAACATGGGAAAGACGGAGGCAAATGTAAGAGAGCAGGGGCAGGGGAAAACGTGTGAGAGTCGTGCGGCGCGCGGGGTATGCGCAGCCAGGGATGGGTTGGTTCAAAGAGGCGGAGGCTGCGGTCGGGATGGCGAGGTGCTTGGTGTGCGTAGCAGGCTGGTCTGTGTAAAGTGACTTACTGTGGTGTGTGGGAGAGGGAGAGAACTGGCAGCGAGAAAAAAAGCGTGCATATATTGGGAATCGTAGATAGTGTATGTATGGTGAATTCATGGCCACATGGAGGGGAGGTGGGTTGAGAAGGCGGCGGGCGCGGAATGGGAATGGGGAGAATTGCAGGGCGTGCGGGGCGGAGTAAAGGGTGGGCACGAACTCGTCGATGCAACAGGCGCGGGCGGGGAATGATACACAGTGAAGAGGGTCTCAAAGGCAACACGGCGGGTGTACGGATCGCAGTACCAGTAAGAAATTGTAGACTCGTTCGGCCAGGTAAGAATACAGAGCTGGCGGTTGTTGTGCTCGGGTGTGGCGGGGAGGCGAATCTAAGAGGCAGAGGCCGAGTGAGACGTGCGACAAACGGTCCGAGTAATGGGAATACGAACACTGGCAGTAAGTGGGAATCGAAGTGGCTGAGCGGTGACAGGAAATGGGTGCGCGGGCGCGGGTGGGGTGTGGGAAGACGAAAGCTGGTGAAGGAAATCCTTCATTTCGAGACAGCTGAGGCGCATGTTGAGGAGCTCAGAGGGCGGAAAGACAATGGCAGCCTGTGTTTAGTGTTATAATGAGTACGGAACGACGGGGAGGGGAGGGTGAAGTTGACGAAAGACGAAACATACCTGGCGGGCGCGTGAGAGGAGATCGTCGACGGCTTGCGTGAGAAGTGAGATGTGGGCAAGCGAGACTCGGAGTGCGGCGTGGAGCGGGTCGAGGTCGTTAGCAACGGCGGCTAGGCGGAGAACGCGGGTGACGAGGTCGTCGTGTTCATCGACGAAAGCAGAGAATATGCGAGCGTGAGAGTCGAGAACGTCGGTAGGTTGGGGAGGGTGGGGGTCCATGACAGGGAAGAGGCAAGTGACGACGCTGCCGGGAGGGACGTTGACGGGGGATATGAGCTGATTAGTACGTGGCAGGGTGGCGGCCATGTGGAACGGGCGCTAGAAGACTGGCGGCGCGCGCGGGGACGTATCAGCGCCAAGCCAGGGGGAGAGGACAGTGGGGAGGATGGGAGGAACGCATGCGGGAGCATATGCGGGAACGCCATGCAGGATTCATGCGTGAATCTCTGGCGATGCGGTGTCCGAGAACGGAAGGAACGTATGATGGATGATGGATGGCTGTTGGCTCATGCATGCGCTCATGCATGAACTCACGCATGAGCGGGACGGTGAGATTTTAAGTCGGAGCTGACTTTTGTCCACATACAACCGCCATACGCATCTACTGAAAGTTGAGACGTCCAGTTTGCGCGCCGCCCCAGGCGCAGGTCCATATACTGGCGCTTGGATCCGGCCCCCGACATTGGCTTGCACCGTCCGGCGCTCTGACCTGTTCTCGTCCTCGCTCCCGTACTCGTGCAAGAGTGCACGGCTTTACGACGCCGCTCATCCACTCGCATCCGTACTTTTGGCATCTTCACCTGACGGTTCTGGCGCACACGCCCGGCTTCTCGCTCGCAGCGGTCTTGCAGAGCGTGGTCTGCGCTCTTTGACTGCCCGCGTTCTGCCAATTGGAACGCAACTGTACTGCGGGTCCATCAACCGGTTGCAGTGTGCCCACGTGGCTCTTGTATGCACCCGTTCCTTGCAACGATCTGCGACGAAGCACTGTGTTGAGTTTGACTGGAAGCATGTGATGATGCACTCGTGTCTCAGCAGATGAAGAGGGCTTGACCGTCCTTCCCGTCACGGCGCATAGACTTACAGCCCGACGCCGCCGTCCCCGGGAGCACAAGCCGCAGATCCCCTTGTCATGAAAACGCGCTCGATCACATGGCCGGAGCCGGCGGCGCGCTCTGGGTCCAATCGAAGGTCACGGCCGCACTAGTCTCCTTCGCACGGCCGCACCGCTTCAGAGAGCCTTCCTGTCCAGCGCGCGCCATTGTATGCTCCCTGCCGCTCGAAGAGCCATCCCCTTTTCCAAACGCTGCGTAGGCCTGGGGAGGGCATGCTCTTTGCTCCTGCATGCTCGTCTTCCCGGCACGCGTGAGTTGGAGAGAGAGATCAGGTGTCGAAACGTTGAGCAGATGACGAGGGCGGCATGGTGGGCTTGCGCTCCCCTGCTCGTGGCGGCATTTTATGGTCTTACGGGACGCGTGCCGGGGTGCCGGCGGGCGAGCAAACTCCTACTTCCGCAGGCCGCCATCGACGCGCCGCGCGCAGGACTTGTGCCGCCGCCCACCTGCTCGTGCGCTTTGTCCAGCCGGGGTGCATCGTGGCGCAGGATGTTGTTATCACCGCCCTGGCCCCTGGAAACCGACGGCTGTTCTCCCCGACACGGGACAGCTGCCACTGTTTTGTTGCTCCGGGCATCTGCTGTGCCATGCGTCCGAAATTCCGGCTCGAACGCTTTCTTGCTCCTCTGTCCGAGGATCTGTATCCGGTGCTGGGGCTCCGCTTCGTACTGTTGCGTTGTGCCCCGATTAGCATGCCGGAAAGATGGCACGCGCTCTCCCGCAGCAGAATGCATCACGGTGTTGGTTACACCGGGGGCAAGGTGACGATAGTGCCAGCTGATCCTATTACTGTAATAGTTGGCGCAAAAGTCTTGCCTTTCACCCGATCGCGACGCCACACCGATGCTCGATGTACCGGTCGAACGGAGACACAATGCAGAGTCGGAGCACGGCCAATCCTCCGAGCTGTCACGAGAGACCAGGCCGTTTATGAGCCCAAGCAATAGTGAACAGTGTAAAACCGCTGTGAGCAGTCTCCCTGCTGCTGGATGAGAGATAGCCTGATACTTTATGTCACTACTGGGAGGATAGGGTGGGTATCTTGCATCATTGCCCTATGACTCTAATGACCTCGGCTCAGCGCACTCGGAGCGTCCGAGGGGGACCAGGGATGTTACCTCCTAGTAGCATCGGGAGTCTGAGACAATGGAAGACCCCCATCGGGTGGCACAATGCAAATGCCTCAGACGCCAACTTTTCGCCAACTATTACACTGATAGTATAATGCACACTATCGTCACCTTGCCCCCGGTGTTAGTAGTGGAGCCATCTTTTGGGCTGATATGAACGTGGCTGTGAATGTGTGTGAGGAATTCTGTGGAAGGGTATAGCAGATGATGAGCGCGGGGTCTGCAAGCCGTTTGCTTGTCTGCCTCGCTCTTTATATAGGCAGGGCAGTGATCTCAGCTGCGCTTCCGACACCCGGAAAGCGTCGTCACAGCCCGGGCCGGGCGATTCAGTCTCTCCAGCAATGCGCCCGTACGCGAAGTTGCTTTGTACCTAAGAATTGACTACGAGAAGCCCTACACGTAGCTCATACTCCTACATCCCGCCGCCGGTCCAAGCCTGACTCGCATGTGGTCCCTCCAGCCAGAACTCACTCAGTCACTCGCCCACCTTCTCTCTGGCGCCCAGATCCTACTAACCCCACGCATAGCTGGCATTGGCGCATCTATACTTCTCCGCTCAGCAGTATCCAGAACCCTTGCAGGAGGTGTACTAGGTAATCCATGCCGCTTTCGTTGGGGGCATGAAGACCTATGGCCAATACCGAGTGGTCTCTCCATCCTTCGACTACGTCGTTAAATACATGCGTCTTTCCTTCCAGACACTTCTCACCGCGACCGTAAACGCGTGTGCTCCGGGCGGTCATTCTGTCATTGTGTACGGGACCACCTCTCCCTCGACCACCACCCGTGTAAACGAATACTCGCATCCTGTGCCCCAGGAATTCATAAGCATAGAGCCGGTCTCTGGAAGCCTGTGACGCGAAAATAATGAAGCTGTCGGCCGGGTCAACCTAGTGGCTCAGCAGAACCAACTAGAACCAACTGGTCGGCGTGCACCAGTCCCGCCGAGGTACGGTTGGCTCCAATGCAGCAGATGATGGGAGCGACATGGCTTTATGGCTGGTCCCACTTCTTTGACGCGACGCTTCTATACGGTATGCGTGTACTGGGATACGTCGCATTTGCGTCGGAAACCGTGCCGATGGGCCGGAAAAACTCTGACTCCGCTCCGTCGCTTGTCTTCCTCCCGTCCGCCGCCAGCGGTTAGCGCAGACCCGCATATCGGCACGCATGCTCGTCTTCTCTTCTAGACGGCTCAGAGTACCGGCGCTTGGACCACGCGTCGCCAGCGCGGCTCTGGAACGCCAGTCTTGGGCTCGAGTGTGTCAGTACTGCCGTCTGCTTGCTCTCGCTCAGATGCTCGTCCTCGCCTGGCTCTTCGCTCTCAGCGGCGCGCCCGTTTCTCATACAGCGCTCTTCCCGCGCGGTTCCATCCCGGCCCGATCATTTCTTCCTTCAGAAACGCCACGTTTGTCGGGACACAGGCGCTGTATCTGACGTGACTTTGCGTCTCGACGCCAGGATATACTCTTCCGATAATAGTCACCGAAGCTCGCGGCATCCAACCAATCCGCTTCCTCTTGGATCTCTTGCTCCGTGCGTCCCGACCTCGCGTTTTCGACCCCTAGCAGGCCTCCTTGTGACTGGTTCGCTTTTTCCTCGGCGCCTCCGCGACCAGATACCCCTAGCTCTGGCCGGCGAACGCGGTGATATCTGCCCGAACAGTCGCTGTCCCCGCGGAGTGCTGTAAACCCACCGCTGATACTACTGCTCCCACTGTCCGGGATGGTGGGTTTGTAACTCTCTGGTTGTGTGTGTTTGGTGCGGTAGACGATTCGGCTTCTTTTGCGCTTTGCCTATTCGCATTCTCTCCACGCGCCGGTCACGATCTCGCCTGTGCGGGCCCCTGTACGCCCAGCTGGCGCCGACGCGTCTACCCGTTGTCTCCGGCTGCGACCAGTCCCGCTCAAGCGAACCGCCCGCACCACGCATAGCGGTATCGATCCGGCTAACAGATGATGAGCGCGAGCGTTGAGGGCTCTACGTCGCATCGTTCCGTTGGTCCTTTTCATCCCACTACTCCCAGTCAGGCAGCAGAATGGTGAAGCTGCCTGAGCCCCGGAGGCATAGATACTCGAATCCGTGTCTGTGATTCAACAGCGCCACGACTCTGGAAACACCATGCGACAAATGCTGTGTGCCAACGATCGTATAGATAGAAGAGCGGTGGCTTGCAGCAGATGATGAGGGCGTTGTGCGATACCAGGGCCCGCTTCGCAGCGTGGCGTCTTTATACTCTCTCGTCTCAATGCCCGGCATAGACTACGGCCTGTGCACCTTAGCGTGTCCGCGAACGCGCTGTGTTTCTGTATACCAGGCCCGCGCGCGATTGGTCTCTTCCGCCGTCTCCGAGTCAGGCGACACTCTGCGTGCGCCCATCGTCCTGATATTGATGATCGCAAGAGGAGGCATTCCGGTCGGGAACCTACAAGATGCGGAGTGTGGGCCCGTCTTACGCGTCTGCTCCCATGAACGGGCCTTTGACTTGCGCCCGGCACCGCAGGGATTATGATTTGGGTCAATTGTGTCGTATTATATGCATCCTTCTGCTCGCCGAACAACCGCTCCTCCCGTCTCAGTTACCCGCAGTGCATCTCATCGAGGAGCCGGCCCTTCTGCTAGGCCAGAGCGGCCTCATGGAGTCGCTGTGTTGCGCTTGAGCAGATGATGAGAGCGCGGTGTGCTGGGCTCCCGTCTGCCTTGCCGCCCTTTATCTCCTCGAATTTCTTCCCTCCGGGAGTGTACATCCCGCCGTGGCGTCATAATGCGCTGCTCTCCATATTGCTATGCGGCGCATCGAGCTGGGACGGAGCCGGCAGTGTGTACTGCATCCGATCCAGTTGAGCTGCGCTATCTCAATGGGCGCGTGCGTGTCTTCCAGTCGGGAATGCGCTGTTGTACATATGTTCCGCGCAACTGAAAGTACGGCCGTGCCGGTGCCCAACCGTTGCCCTCCGGCGGCGCCGAAGACCAGTCTCAGGCGCTCCATGTCCTGGCTCTCAGCCGGTCTGAGCGAAAATAGAACGCCGGGCCACACCTCGCGCAACTCGGCGCCGATATGCAACGCTCGTTCCCCCTCGAGGCTGCAATCCGTTCCTCCCCGAGTCAATGCAGTCGTTTGTCGTCATATCTTGACCTGTGCGAGCGCGTAGCAGATGACGAGGGCGATATGGCTGGCCGTGTGGATTGAGAGGCCTTTTATCTCGAGCCTCGGGCTCTTTTCCTTTGTCTGCGCGGACCCGCCGACCTGCGACGATCGCACCGGCCGACATCGCGCAAGCCGAAACGCGGTAAAATCCCATGGGTCCCCTGCGTCTCCGCCCAGGAGGCTGAAGCTGTCTGTACGGACGGACAGAACAGCGCACCCGCGCCTGCCTGTCATGCGGAGTGCTGCTCGGCCGCGTCCTCAATGCGCCGGCAATGTATCTGAGAATTGGCCTGTGCTCAATCACGCCGCGGGCGGCCGAGTGGGAGGGCCATAGTGGGCTGCAAGGAGCCTTGTGAGCGTAGTATCATTGCGGGAGAGTGCCGCGACGGGGTAGCAGATGATGAGGGCGGGAGATGTCGCCACTTCTCCTGAGCCTGGCTATGTTTTTATCCCTGCACGACGCGTTCCGGGCGTAGTTTCTGCGTCGATGACATACATTTGCGTCTCCTGAAGACTTTCGTACCATGTTAGATACCCCGCGTATAACAAATGTCATCTGCTCCAGCCTTCCGACCCGGGACGGAAATACGCGCATTTGGAGTTTGCAGAATATAGGCCCTCCAGGAACGCTGCGGCCCTGCAATCCGGTATCGCATGAACCTGCGTCTAAAGTCTCGCGCTTCTGTGTCTTTCACTCGGCGTCGAGCTTCGAGTACAGTCTCCGAGACTGTCTGCCCGATTTCGATACAAGCGCACCGTTGCACTCTGCGTCACTCGCGTGCGCCCGCCGTTCATGGTCGACAGTGTCTCTTCTGCAGAGCACCGCGCGCCGGCTCTTGTCACTGACTTGAACACGTGACTTCTTCTGTCAGGAAACAGAGAGGCGAGCCAGAGGGGTTGCGTGCGCCTATGGGCTTGAAAGGTCGTGTCGCGCGGGACGCGACCGTCCCGGGATCCGGTAAACCGTGCCGAGACGCCGATTGACGCGTACGTGTCAACTCAGCTCCGTCGTTTGTCCTCGCCATCGCCCGCGGAACGGTCCCCGGCCTCCTGACTGCTGTCCGCGTCGATTTCTGCGGCGCGCACACCACAGTCCCTTCTGCGCCCCGAGCGTCATCGCTGACGTTCGCTCCGACGGCTTTGGTCAACTCTTCTGAACCTATCTCGGCCTCTAGTACATCGAGGGCTGTCATAACAGGAGTCTGGCGGGCAGAGCTGCGCGGGGAACGCCGTGCCGGACGGTTAGCCAGACAAATCCGTTCGCTGTGCTCTCCTTCTCGCCCTCGCTGGCAATTATGCCTGTGTCGTGTCCGGTGCCGCGCGCCCTCCCTGTTGAAAACCGCAACTTCTTGTCTGCGCGCCACTACGAGCGGATTTGCACATGCAGGTACATATACAAACGGCCCACGCCTTTGGCAAGGATTTCCCGGTTTCCACCGCAGTTTGCATATTGGATCCCATTGCGAGTCTGACTAGCCGGTCCCCACCGCCTCTGGCAGATGGGCGATAGAGTTGGTATACCGGTCTCGCATATGTTGGAGGTGGCGCCGGTCGTAGCAGATGATGAGGGCGTGGATTGCTGGCTACACTGGATCCCGTGCGCTTTTATCTCGAGGCTGAAGCATCCCGTCTCCCTCGGCATTCTTGTGCCGGTGAGCCCGAACATAGCGTATACACATGCGCTGCCTGCGCCCGGTATCTCCCCGCCTCACGCCGCAATATGGGCCGGCTCGTTTCCTCCCCAATCGCTCGGTGGTGCCCCAACAGGGTCCGATCCGCCGCTTCCACACGTAACTCCGCGTACACCCGTATCGTGCTCTAAATCCCTCGCTCGTCCCAGCATGATACACTGTTAGGAGCACCAGGGACAACGTGTCAGGGGGTTGGGGGTCTGCGCTGGCTGGGTGATTGGCGGCACCATCCTTCGTGTCGATGGGAAAATGCTTTGAAAGAGCGTGGCTGGGTGTAACAGATGACGAGTGCAGCGTGGACGGGCGGGCTCTCTCCTGTTCTGCATCCCCCCCTATAAGTATATGCGTGGGACCGGATCCGCATCTCATACTCGTTTCGTAGCCTTGCTCGCGCTGTTCATTGGTCTACCGCATCGTGCGTCTAATCAACATCAATCCTTTGTCCCCAATCGGTGACCTATTGCAATTGCAGTAGTGCTCGGCTGACCGCGCCTGAAGGAACAATGAAAGGAAGGCCTGCTCCCATGCAAACAAGCCCTCTCTCACGCCACTCAAAGGCATTATTCTTGCACTTCACCGTCTCATGTGCCACTGTGGCACAGTTAACTGTGGATGCTATAAAGGGGCCCTGTTGTAATGGCAATTTCTTGACAACGGCCATGTTCAGCTTCATCTCCAGTCTGTGGCTGCTCGCGCGCGACAGCGTTCATCGTTTGACGGATCCTGGTGTCCCTAACGCGGTTCAGGTCCTCCCGCCTGACGTACTCGCGCTTGTCCTCTCTAAACTCAACCCACGCGATCAGAGGACGGCAGCCAATGTCTCGCGCACATTCTACGCCGCTGCGTCTGAGGCCGGACTCTGCATCCATAGGACGATCAACTTCCCAAGGGACGACTTCCGCTCCGACTGTCTCACACTTATGGGGGTAGCGGTGCATGCCGCGCGATATCGCCGCCTCTTCTCTCTGACTGTGATGTTCCACGTGGGCTACGCTCAGATAGACGACGCGACGAGGAACGCCGCGGGAAACCGGCTTGTCTGCGTTCTCTCTGCAGCCCTTACCCTGGCACTGGAGTGGATCGTTCGCCTGGATATTACCATTCCGATGGATTTCGTGTCCCGTTTGCTCGACGCGCTGTGCCACGAGGCCCCGAGGCTCAGATCTTTGCGCATCGACTGCGTTGAAGATCCAACGGACACCAGACCACCCCCACTCGCCAGGCTTCCAGAGTCTTTCCTTCGCGCGCACGCGCCTAATCTGCGCCGCGTCGACTTCGCGGGCATCGACATCGGCGAAATCCCTCTCAAAGCGTTCTCGCGCGTCCGACGAGTGGGGCTGTCGTACCTCGGCGAGTTCCCTGATCTCAGAATGGGCGAGCATTTCCCCGCTGCAACCCATGTTGAACTCGAGTCCTTCGGATGGATCGACGAATCATTGCACCCCCGCGTGACGCTTGAGGGTTTGTCCCTGGAAGTCCTCTCGGTCTCCGATACGACGCACACGCGAGACGCCCTGCTTTCTATGATACATATCGACTCTCCGCTGTGCACGGTTCCGGAGGTCCACGTCGTCTCTCTGGGCCAGCCCGAGTGGGACACGCTGCGACTGGCGCTGCCCTCGACGTCTGGCGCACTGGCGCTTCGCATCATTGGCTGCCGCGCGAAACAAACAGCATACTTCATGGTGTCTTCTCGCGACGCGCGCTGGCGGCGCGCGGCGCTGGTACACGACTGGGAGAGAGAGCGGATGTCTCCGCTGCACGGCTTTCCGTGTCTCGGAAAGATCACCTACCTCCGTTTCGACGTCAACGTTCTGCACACGCTCTTCCGTCGCTACGTTGTCCTGGCGGCGCTCGAGCACGTCAAAGTCGACGTTTACCCGGCCGGTCCGGAGCCTTCCTCCCTGCTCTGGCCGTGGGACCGCTACGTCGCTGTCAAGGTCTGGGAGACCGATCCATTCTGCGGCCGCCGACCGGAGCGCGTCCTCGGCTGTCCGCGCCTGGAGGAACTCACGCTCTTTACTATCTGCGCACCCTTCAGCGTTGATTCGCGCGAGGCGGCTATGCTTGGCCGCGCGTTGGGATGGGAAAGCGCCACGCTCCCGAAGCTGACGCTGGCCGGTGTTTCCATCTGCGGGCCCATTGCTTCTGCTTTACTGTCTGCGGCTTACTCGTCCGTGGAATCGCGGGATTCTGCAGGCATCAACTCGCCTGAGGATCTAGACTCTGGCCTGTGGGATTACCATTATGAAAAATGAGCTCTTATATCTGGCTGATGATGTAATCTTGGTACCTCGACTAGATTGAGCGACAATACTGAACGCAGATCTCACTTTGACTGAGAGTAGAGAACATATGACCGTTGGGAAGCGCCCGGTGTCTGGATTTGCGAGCTGTCACGAGGCCTGGTTCTGCTCTCAATCTGCTCTCGCTAGTCTGTCGTGCGCTGCGCTGTCCGATGCGCATTCGAATTGGCACCTGGCTACGTTGCTCCGCTCCTTGCTCCGCGGGCTGGGGCATCTTGCGGTCGACCTGCGTACTGCCGTGCGCGTCTTACTGTCCTTGCAACGCGCTGCCCACCTCGTGCATTGGTCACTTGGCCTTACGCATGCATTCCCTTCATGCCCACGTGACATGGCGCGTCGTGGACTCTGCCGCATGATGGGTGGCCCGTTCCAGTTGATGGGTTCATATCAGTCGAAGCTTCTTTCACGCCGAATGGCTCAGCACCTGAGGATGAGTCGGTGACGTCCTACCAGGTGATTGGCTCGTAATCTGGTCCGCTCACAGAGCCGCGGTGCTCCATCCCTCCCGTGTGACCCAGAAAACGGCATGTTTGCGCATTGGCGACGCCGGTCCTGGGTCCTATCGACAATGCAACGCCGCGTTACAGCTCGGCGCCAATATGAAACGCCCGTTCCCTGTAGAGGCAGCTATCCTATCCTCTCCGCGTCAATGCTATTGTTGTTTGTCGTGGACCTGTCTGTGCGAGCGCATAGCAGATCATGAGGGCGATTTGACCGGCCGTACAGATGGATGCAGAGGCCTTTTATCTTGAGCCACGGGCTCGTTTTCTTTGTCTATCCGGACCCGCCGTCCTGTATCGTCATGCATCGTACCGGCCTATCAGCTGAAACCCTCGACTTGGGCTGCTGGCGGAAAACGAACGCGCTTGCGCGTCTAGCATACTTGCCTGGGCCCTCTGCGCTGCAGCGGCAGGAGATTGAAGCTGCATGTCCGGACGAAAAGAACGTTTCAGCCGCGCCTTACTGTAATGCAGAGTGCTGCACGGCCGCGTCCTCAATGCGCCTGCAGTGTATCTGGGAGCTGGCCTGTGCTCAATCTCGCCGCGAGCGGCCGAGCGGGAGGGCCATCGTGGGCTGCAAGGAGCCTCGTGAGCGTGGTAGAAACGCGGGAGAGTGCCGCGAGGGGGTAGCAGATGATGAGCGCGGGCGTGTTGCCGCTTTCTCTGAGCCCGGCAGAGCGGCGCTTTATATACCTGCGCGACTCGTCCAGGGTGGAGCGCATGCGGCGATAACACGCATGTCTGTGCCCCGAAAACTTTAGTACCATGCTAGATACACCGCGTATAGCAAATACCGTTACTTCCAGCCGCCTTGGGACCCAGGGTGGAAATGCACGCGTTTGGTGTCTGTAGGATACTGTATCTGTTCTTTGGTAACACTGCGTCCCTAAAGTGCAGACATTTAACTCGACTATCATTCACTCAACGCGTCTGTAGAGAAGGTGGTTCTCTCCTGAGCACGTCGGCAGACTGACGGCTCCGGAGGAAGAGCTATGCCCGGTAAGGTGGTGAAGGAAGACCGAGCGGGAGCTTGCAGCAGATAACGAGAGCGGTATACCACGCAGCCTTACGCTGCCCGTCTGTGAGCCTTTATACTGTACTCTCGTGCTTGCCGCGAAACGCGAGTCTAAGGTCCGGAATCAGATGCGGGCCGAAGCGCCGGTCGACGCGGAAACTCCGCTCCGTCGCATCTTTCTCCCAGCGCACGGACGCGCGGGCATGGTGCTGTCCGGCGCGCGCGCGTCTCGAGCACGCCGATCCGTTCCTGCCTCAATTACCTGGGCGCAAAGTCCGAAAGTCTGGCCTGTCTTCGGTCGGGTGCGCGGCGGTTGCGCGTTGCACAGACCATTTGCTCCTCAGAGCACGAACCGGGATCCCACGCCACCGCGCTCTGTTTGGTATCTTGGGCTAGAGTATCTGAAGGGCTACGCTTCGTGGCTGGTATCGGCCAGCTAATCAAGCCGTCGACTACATTCTGAGCTCGTCGTCTGACTCCAGTTTGATGTAGCCGTTCGCGTGCTCTGTCCTGCCAAGTTGGAACGGATACAGCCTTTATCCCTTCATCTGCGCCTCGCTCTTCGAAAAGGCACACTTCACACCCGCAGTACGGCGCAGAGTACCACCGGCTGCTGGAATTTGTGCCTGTCTGACCGTCCTGCGTTTTTGTCGCGCGGGGATGCTCTAGACCTCTAATATGCGCGGGGAATCCATGGGCATGGGCGTTGCGACTGAAGCTTGCAACCGTCTAGCTTTTGCCTCGCCTTGCCCTGAGCGGATGCGCTCTCTCTGCCGGTCCCTTAGACTTTGGACGCGGCACCAGGTCACGGATCTATCTGCCTGTCAGCCTGTCTCCCTGGAGTGGGTTTCATCGCCTTGAAAACTTCGTGTGGTCTCCGATTGCTTACCAGTTTGGAATTAGTGTGCGGCAACAGAACCTGGCTGGCTGGGCAGAGCTGTAAGCGCCGCAGTGAGGCAGGGACTTTGGAGCGACGTGGGGCTGCGGATGGCGGGTGGGAAGCTGCAGTAGATAGAGGCGATGGAAGACTCCGATCACGAATTTGGATACAAGAGCCGGCACATGTGGCCGCCCGGCGCCCGAGCGTGGGACAAACGGTAGCTCTGAAATGACGCAACTATCGTACGCGGGATGGTGCACTTGAGATGACGCGGCAAGGCACGAGCATCCGCTCATGGTCAAAGGGTATAAAAAGCCAGTCCCGAGCGCTCCGCGTTGAGTACAACCCCCTCCGCACCCATCATCTGCTACAGCCACCTAACTACCGGACGCCGGAAGTGACGCGCGGGAATTACTCAGTATCAAACAATTCCCGCGCGTCACCCCCTCGGACGCGGGCGAGGGTACCCCCTTGGGGGTTTTTTGGCGCCCGCGTCCGCGTCCGATGGGTTAAGGGGGTACCCCCTGGGGTTTTTCTGCGCCTGCGGCCGCGTCTGATGGGTTAGGGGGTACCCCCCTGGGTTTTTTTCGCGCCCGCGGCCGCGGCCGATGGGTTAGTGGGGGTACCGCTGGGTTTTTTTTTGCGCCTGCGCCTGCGGCTGCGCCTGTGCATAGGGGGGTACCCCCTGGGTTTTTTTGCGCCCGCGCCCCCGTCCGATGGGTTAGGGGGGTACCCCCTGGGTTTTTTTTGCGCCCGCGCCCCCGTCCGATGGGTTAGGGGGGTACCCCCTGGGTTTTTTCTGGTGCCCGCGCCTGCGTCCGCGTCCGCCACTGTGCCCGGCACATCCCGGAACGCTCCAGAACGTCGGGCAGTGGTCGGAAATCGCCGATCGCTGTTCCAGACCGTCCCTGGGATGCTCCGGGATGCTCCGGAACCTTTCGTCACCGGCGCTTATTTTTCAAAAAAAATTCAAAAAATATTTTTTGTTCCTCCACACTTTCTGCACACATTGGCATCAATATCATCATGGTTATGTATTCATATTATCTGGGTGCTGGTGCGAGCAGGCTGCAGGCACAGGCGCGGGCAGGGGCACAGGCAGTATCAAATTGCCCGCTAGGGCAGCTGAAACAGGTCATAGCATGGCCGGCAGCCAATGGATAGGCTCCTGCAATGCTAGGGGACAATTTCATGCAGTAATTTGCAGGGATATTGCTGGCTGGCGCATTGGGCGCGGGCGCGGGCACAGGCACGGACACGGGCACAGCAGCGCAAAAATAAAATAGGGTTGCATGCTTGGTTTACAGTATATAGATTCTTTTATGAATTCTTTTGGTGAGGGTAGGGGCATAGTGGATCATGATAAAACTGTATTCAACACCTAGCATCTTGATATGCATATGTGCAGGCGTGGACACGAGCGCAGGCACAGACACGGGCACTGACATCGGCAGGCACCTGAGCAACCAGAAATGTACCCAGCCTCATGCCAGTTAATAATTAGCCTGGAGCAGGTCTTGTTAATAATGGGAGGTTGGTTTTGCTGCTTACGTTTGCATCATTCAACCGCAATGAATATAATGAGCCATATTTGGCTGGCCAATTGCTTCCGAGTCTGCAGCCCGCCGACTGCAAAAATTCAACCAGCCGGAGGCATGTCTTTGTAAGTCCTGGCAGTGCTAGTGATAAACTACTAGACCATAGAACACATGATTGACAGATTATCATGAGTCCCGGAGGCTCTGTTGATGATCAATGACATCATCCACTTGAACCGCGGCCGTGCCCGCGCCAGTGCCCGTGCCAGTGCCCCCGTCCGCAACTGCCTTGGACGCGCAATCTAACCACAATGCAATCAATCCACTATTGTGATCAGAGGATCCATTGGTGGGCTGGGGTTACTTTCGAGTCAATCAACAAAAATAGCAAGTCTAACTTGCGCTTCTATGAATGGGTGCAGTGCTTTGGGCCAATAGAGACTTCTGGACAAAAAATGCCTAGCTTGCTCGAGCATCCAAATTGAGGTAAATTGATTGGACACCATAGTGAAAAATGATCAGCCCGATGTATACAATGTTTTGCAAATGGTTGGCGCTGTAGGTCTGTTGTGGATTGATGGTCCTGGGTCTGCCCTTCAAAGAATTAGTAAAAGTTTCGCTCAGCACGAGCGGTTTAATTATATTTCGCCCTGCTTGAGGGGTATGTTTTGTACATCTAGAAGAATCATCACAGCGAGTATTATGCTCATATAATACTTCTACTAGATGATATAGTCATGACCATTCAGGGAAGGACAAGCATCTCCCCAGCAAGAACCATTTAATTATATTTCTTACAACTCACGGGGTATGTTCTAAACGTATATGAGTGTCTCCAAAAAAGTTTCCAGCCTCTTATAATACTTCCATTAGAAGATAGAGTAGTGGATATGAAGGCAAAAGTCGAGCACAATGGTGAACTAAATTGAACTCTATTCCTTTGGTTGCCATAGTATTTCTTGATCGAATTTATGTTTTCAACACACCCCTAGTGCTTTACCAAAAGGATATTGGGCGAATATGGCCAAGTTGGATGTCCTCCTCTGGTCAACTGGGGGGATTTGCACCCAGCAACAACCGCTCGACAGAAAACGTTTCTGCTCACGGAGCATGTTGGATACATTGTCCTTAAGCATTCGAGATGCTGTGCCTGGATGCTGGTGCTGTGGTTGAGGTTTGGTACATGTTGACATATAGGGAAATGTCAAACACTCCAGCACACCATCCCCTGCCCCAATCGCAATGTTTCCATATAATAATATTATCGATTCAATGGCCTGAACATGAATTCGCTCGCGGATTGACATTTGGACAAGTATTGAGCGAGATAGAAAATGCTCGTTTTTTGATGGGAAAAGAAGCTTGCACCCTGAACGATCCAATCAACCAATCTGAATTCTGCTCACGCTGCGTGGGGGCCCTATTGGTCTCACCCAGAATCTGCCCTGTTCCTGGAATATAATTAAGAAATAGTGGAGTACTAGGTCGATTACTCGATTTTCGACCACCCACCCTCCTGGCATTGGCCTAGACATTCAGCAGTCAATCCGAGGGTCCTATTGTGGTCTATTAAGGTATACCATACCCTCCAGCAAGATTCATGTGATTTGGTTCAGGCCTGGTTGAGATATAGCATGCGTACAGTTGGGATGTGAGTTGCAGCAGAACAGACCATGAATCACTGCTGCAACCTACCCCACCTTCCAGGACTTACGGGTGCTTGACATCCCATGTTGTATTCTGGTCAAGGGAAATGGGACAAAGGCTTTATTGGGCCAGGGATGTGTTTCCTAGTGAATAGGAGGCTAACCTATGCCCCAGATGGGCTGAGATGAGCATAGGTTAGGCTCCCATTCATTAGAAAACAAATCCCTGGCCCAATGGAGCGTTTGTTCGGGTCACCTGGACCAGAATACAACATTTGGTGTCGAGCACCCGTCAGTCCTGGAAGGTGGGGTAGGTTGCATGAGTCATTCATGGTCTGTTCTGCTGCAACTCACATCCCAACTGTACGCATGCTATATCTCAACCATGCCTGGACCAAACCGCATGGATCTTGCTGGAGGTCATTATATACCTCATTAGACCAGGATAGCACCCTCTGTCTGACCCCTGGATGCCTGGGTCAATGCCAGGGGGGTGGGTGGTCGAAAATCGAGTAATCGACCTAGTACTCCACTATTTCTTAATTATATTCCAGGAACAGAGCAGATTCTGGGTGAGACCAATAGGGCCCCCACGCAGCGTGAGCAGAATTCAGATTGGTTGATTGGATCGTTCAGGGTGCAAGCTTCTTTTCCCATCAAAAAGCGAGCATTTTCTATCTTGCTCAATACTTGTCCGAATGTCAATCGGCAAGCGAATTCATGTTTGGACCATTGAATCGACAATATTATCATATTGAAACATTGCGATTGGGGCAGGGGATGGTGTGCTGGAGTGTTTGACATTTCCCTATATGTCCACATATACTGAACATCAACCACAGCACCAGTATCCAGGCACAACTTCTCGATTGCTTATATCCAATGTATTCAACATGCTCCGTGAGCAGAAACGTTTTCTGTCGAGCGGTTGTTGCTGGGTGCAAATCCCCCCAGTTGACCAGAGGAGGACATCCAACTTGGCCATATTCGCCCAATATCCTTTTGGTAAAGCACTAGGGGTGTGTTGAAAACATAAATTCGATCAAGAAATACTATGGCAACCAAAGGAATAGAGTTCAATTTAGTTCACCATTGTGCTCGACTTTTGCCTTCATATCCACTACTCTATCTTCTAATGGAAGTATTATAAGAGGCTGGAAACTTTTTTGGAGACACTCATATACGTTTAGAACATACCCCGTGAGTTGTAAGAAATATAATTAAATGGTTCTTGCTGGGGAGATGCTTGTCCTTCCCTGAATGGTCATGACTATATCATCTAGTAGAAGTATTATATGAGCATAATACTCGCTGTGATGATTCTTCTAGATGTACAAAACATACCCCTCAAGCAGGGCGAAATATAATTAAACCGCTCGTGCTGAGCGAAACTTTTACTAATTCTTTGAAGGGCAGACCCAGGACCATCAATCCACAACAGACCTACAGCGCCAACCATTTGCAAAACATTGTATACATCGGGCTGATCATTTTTCACTATGGTGTCCAATCAATTTACCTCAATTTGGATGCTCGAGCAAGCTAGGCATTTTTTGTCCAGAAGTCTCTATTGGCCCAAAGCACTGCACCCATTCATAGAAGCGCAAGTTAGACTTGCTATTTTTGTTGATTGACTCGAAAGTAACCCCAGCCCACCAATGGATCCTCTGATCACAATAGTGGATTGATTGCATTGTGGTTAGATTGCGCGTCCAAGGCAGTTGCGGACGGGGGCACTGGCACGGGCACTGGCGCGGGCACGGCCGCGGTTCAAGTGGATGATGTCATTGATCATCAACAGAGCCTCCGGGACTCATGATAATCTGTCAATCATGTGTTCTATGGTCTAGTAGTTTATCACTAGCACTGCCAGGACTTACAAAGACATGCCTCCGGCTGGTTGAATTTTTGCAGTCGGCGGGCTGCAGACTCGGAAGCAATTGGCCAGCCAAATATGGCTCATTATATTCATTGCGGTTGAATGATGCAAACGTAAGCAGCAAAACCAACCTCCCATTATTAACAAGACCTGCTCCAGGCTAATTATTAACTGGCATGAGGCTGGGTACATTTCTGGTTGCTCAGGTGCCTGCCGATGTCAGTGCCCGTGTCTGTGCCTGCGCTCGTGTCCACGCCTGCACATATGCATATCAAGATGCTAGGTGTTGAATACAGTTTTATCATGATCCACTATGCCCCTACCCTCACCAAAAGAATTCATAAAAGAATCTATATACTGTAAACCAAGCATGCAACCCTATTTTATTTTTGCGCTGCTGTGCCCGTGTCCGTGCCTGTGCCCGCGCCCGCGCCCAATGCGCCAGCCAGCAATATCCCTGCAAATTACTGCATGAAATTGTCCCCTAGCATTGCAGGAGCCTATCCATTGGCTGCCGGCCATGCTATGACCTGTTTCAGCTGCCCTAGCGGGCAATTTGATACTGCCTGTGCCCCTGCCCGCGCCTGTGCCTGCAGCCTGCTCGCACCAGCACCCAGATAATATGAATACATAACCATGATGATATTGATGCCAATGTGTGCAGAAAGTGTGGAGGAACAAAAAATATTTTTTGAATTTTTTTTGAAAAATAAGCGCCGGTGACGAAAGGTTCCGGAGCATCCCGGAGCATCCCAGGGACGGTCTGGAACAGCGATCGGCGATTTCCGACCACTGCCCGACGTTCTGGAGCGTTCCGGGATGTGCCGGGCACAGTGGCGGACGCGGACGCAGGCGCGGGCACCAGAAAAAACCCAGGGGGTACCCCCCTAACCCATCGGACGGGGGCGCGGGCGCAAAAAAAACCCAGGGGGTACCCCCCTAACCCATCGGACGGGGGCGCGGGCGCAAAAAAACCCAGGGGGTACCCCCCTATGCACAGGCGCAGCCGCAGGCGCAGGCGCAAAAAAAAACCCAGCGGTACCCCCACTAACCCATCGGCCGCGGCCGCGGGCGCGAAAAAAACCCAGGGGGGTACCCCCTAACCCATCAGACGCGGCCGCAGGCGCAGAAAAACCCCAGGGGGTACCCCCTTAACCCATCGGACGCGGACGCGGGCGCCAAAAAACCCCCAAGGGGGTACCCTCGCCCGCGTCCGAGGGGGTGACGCGCGGGAATTGTTTGATACTGAGTAATTCCCGCGCGTCACTTCCGGCGTCCGGTAGTTAGGTGGCTGTAGCAGATGATGGGTGCGGAGGGGGTTGTACTCAACGCGGAGCGCTCGGGACTGGCTTTTTATACCCTTTGACCATGAGCGGATGCTCGTGCCTTGCCGCGTCATCTCAAGTGCACCATCCCGCGTACGATAGTTGCGTCATTTCAGAGCTACCGTTTGTCCCACGCTCGGGCGCCGGGCGGCCACATGTGCCGGCTCTTGTATCCAAATTCGTGATCGGAGTCTTCCATCGCCTCTATCTACTGCAGCTTCCCACCCGCCATCCGCAGCCCCACGTCGCTCCAAAGTCCCTGCCTCACTGCGGCGCTGCTCGTCCGGTAGCAAGTGTTTGATTGTTCGCTGCGAGTACCGTCCATCGGCGCGTCTCTGGCAGCGCCGTTTCACGGTATCCCGGTATCTTCTAATCGTGTTAACCGGAGGTGCGCACAGGCCGGTTCCGATTCATTGGTCCAGGACTGTGGGGAGGTCGTAGCAGATGACGAGAGCAGGGTGGTGCGCGGACACTCTTAGCCCATCAGCGCGACGTCATATATCCTTCCCAGGCGTCTCGCGGAGGCCGGAAAGCCCTCATCCATGCCCTGCAGTGATCTTGTCTTCCGTCGAGCCGGATCTGTACCAGCCTGCAGACGTACGGTTGACACGCATCACGATGTGCAAACTCCGCTCAGCGCACTTTCATCCCGCCATGGCCGGTGCGTACGCCAGCGCAGAACGGCAGGCGGTTCAACTGTCCGATCGTGCGCAACCGACCGCGCACAGGCTGTGGCGCGCGAATGGCCTTGTTGCTTTCAAGCTACTTTCCAGCTGGCGTGCGTCGGTTCGCGCACACTTTCTGTTTCGGAATTGAGTTCTTGATACCGCTACCTGCGATCAGACGGCTCCCCGGCACGGGATCCCCCAACCTGCGATGCTCCTGACTCGTTCCATTGCTTTGGATCCCTGACGTTCGCCGCCGCCGCTTCTTGGCTCTAGAATTCCGGGCTCAGTGTGGATGCTGACCGACCGCCTCTCTCCGTCTGTACGCGCCGCAGCGTGCATCGCGAGCAAAACTTTGACTCGCAAGGACTGTGCGTCGCGCTTGGTCCCGCACGCATTGCCAGTCGCCCTCCCCGCGCTCTGCTGATAGATGTCTGTTCCGGGACTCGCGTTCTCATCGATGCATCGTCGTGTGCGTGCAAGGAGCAGATGATGAGCGCCGACGTGTTGACGCCGGGCTGACGCTTCAACGCGCCGTATTATGCTGCGTAGAGTCTCGGAACGGCCATCCCGATACATACAGACCGTCCTTTCCCGCGGGAGAACCTGCATCCACTCGGAACGCAGAGTCGGCCCGTCTCTTCCCCGTTCGGTCGCGCGAGACCTGCAGCAGTACGCCGACCGTCACGTGTCACGCAGACATCCTGTTCGTCGCGCGCCTGCACCCATTGTACATCTTCTCGTCGCCGCATTCTGTGTAGTGTACATGGCCCACGTCGCCACACCACAGAGGCACGCATCGGTCTGCGGTGGGCGTCGTCGGTGAGGCCGGCCGCATATGTGTGTTTGCTAGGTCGCAGCAGATGATGGGAGCGGGGTAGGATGCGTGGTTTGGAGATGATTGAAGACTGGCGAGCTTTTATCGCGCGTCGGGACCGTTGGTTTGCGCTCTCCGCGCACGCAGATTGTCTGTGCGGCAACTTTAAACCCGCGCACGCCAGTCTGTGTCCTGCGCGCAAACACGGCCCGATGCACGCGGGTCCCGCCGTGAGACAGAGCGCCCGCAACGTATGCCGGGAGTGCGTCCTGGCCCGCGATGGCGGGTAACGAGGGACGGTCCACTGGCAGGCGGTTCAGACGACGTATGTCTCGTTCTCTGTGCATCGCGCGCAGCGCTATACACTGCAGCAGGCGATGCACGCACGATTCACAGTCGGTTGCCACTCCCTTCCCGCCAACCCGCGTCTTTGTTCGATGGCTTATGAGAAGAACAGGCTGCACGGAGACAGGCTTGCTGCACGACTCGTTCTATATATCCCTCAGCGCGTCCCGGATATGAGTTGTCGGGGAACCGGTGGCATGGTTCCTCTCAATGGTACGATCCGGTTCGGAAGCAGCAAGTCCCCCACTCATGGGTGCCACAGTGCCGTCGGGCTAGGCGCATCTAGGAATCCGGCACCACTTCGGACGGTCCAGGAGTTCGGGGACAGCTGTAACCCGTTCTAAACGGACGGTGCAGCGCGGAGAACCGCAGTTGGTACTGGAGTAGGCTGCATAGTGTTGCTGCATATGCAAGCAGATGACGAGGGCGGCCCACATGCTGTATTACTATGTGCGAAGCGATCTTTTATAGCCATTCGCACTGTGGAGTGTGTCCGGGCAATGCGCGGGAGCGGTTCCGGAATCGGATCCGTCCCGACACGCCGATGACGTGTCCACTCCGCTACTATTTTGTATATACGTCCGAAGCGGAGGCAGTCCAGAAGGGCCCGTCAGCTCCGAATCTACCTACCTACCTACCTACCTACCGCTCCGCGTATCTCTCTTCCGCGCCGCCGCCCAGCAGCTCATGGCGCACTCGCGTTGCACGCCGTTCAAGGCAATGCCTGCTTTGTCCAATACTGTGCCCGTTTGCTCGTCTGCTCCCGCAGTCTGCCCCGCTTCGCAGCCGGTCGGAGCGTTTCAGATACGGCCTCTATTGTCCGTCCCGCCGTCCGACGTGCGCGCCTACCAGTCAGCGCAGTTTGGCGATCCCTGTGTCTCGACTGAGCGGTTGAGCGCGTTTATATTGGAGTATAGCCGAACGCGTGGGCAGTTGTGCGGACGGTGATCAGTTCGGCGTGCCTCGGGTTCATGCTTGCAGCATCGGGCCGTTCCATAGACTCGCACCGTCCGCGGACGGCGCTACCGGTGGAGGTGCTGTACTCGCGTATGAAGGACCACATGCAGCGATTGAAAGCTATATTTGATCAGCCGACCTGCGAAGCCGAGGCCGCGCGGGAACACTCGCAATGTACAGCTGGCGACCCGGATGGAGAAACCGTCCGTCGCGCGTGCAAAGTCGGCTGCTTTGTGCTCTCTATCTCCGTCTCCTTATCCACGCCAGCACTCTCCCAGCCCGCTCGCGCCATCCAGATGCTAGTATTCAAGCCGCGCTATCCCACCGCTTTGTTCAAGTACCGGCCATCCCCCGCCATCGTGGACAGGGTGTGTCCGTTCCGTGCCAGCCAAAGCGCAAGTGCTTACATTTTCCTCCTACCTAGTAGCCAGCCACTGCGCGAGTGTGTCCCTCTGCGCGCTGCGCGTCTTCTGGGATTGCTCACGTCGCGCTAGGATTGACAATACGCAAGAGCTATGACAGTGGACGGCACCAGCTGCGTAAGTGGCACACCGGACTCCGCGCTTAAATACCCCAGTATGTGTGTTTGCCAGTGCACAATGATTATTCACTCATACACATGTACGACAGAAATATGGCAATGTACATTGATACTGGAATTATCGCACCAGGTGCTCATTATATTCCTGTATCTCGATGCCCTGAAAGTATCACACTTGCACATGATCCTTCCTCGTTCGCATCAGAGTGCACCTTCAGTGTTCCCGCGCCAACGATTGCGATTTCACCGTCGCCTTTTGCGGTTCGAGTCGCTCTCATGAATCTGACATGCCCCGTCTGTAATCGGCACCGATCCATGAGGTGTGGAAGAGGTAGAAAGGAGGTAGAAATGTTCTTGATTTTCTTTGCCGGGGTTCGTAGCAGATGATGAGGGCGGAATGCGAGCGCTGCGATGATGGAAGCTCTTCGTTTCGCACGTTTTATACTCATCAGGCTCAATAGATGGTAGAAGATGCTTTCCGATGTGGGGCTTTCATCGCACACTATCTGGATCGGAGTTACTTCGCCCGCTCTGCTGCGATACTCGCTTCATTGCATGCGATGCCGAACACATCTAACGCAGCCCGACCCATGGGTGTTGCAGCTCGGCCGGAGCCGGTTGCTTCCGCCGAGCTCGGGGCTTGGTTCGGCGGGATCTCTGGCTCGGGACCAGACCCTGGATATACTTCCGTGACAACGCGGAGTTTAAATACACTTTTTGCGAACACCACGTCTCGTCTCCCCCACCCGTCACGCTGCAGATGCCAGACACACCAGCGCCCGAAGCCGCATTGAGAAAATGCGACTCCTGCTCGTTTAGAGGGGCCCCAGAGTCATTTCCGCTCAATACTCGGACTGGGCATCGTACCCGGCGGTGCAAGTCCTGCAACGACCGCAATGCGAAACAGGCGAAGGAACGACGGGAGGCCAAGCGCGGAAAGGTTCCCCCAGCCCAAGCGCCGGACGCTGGACCCCCTGCGCCTATCCCAGCATGCAAATGTGCCGAAGAAGGGCGTCCTTGTGCCAGAGGGAAACCGCCGCCGCCACCCTTTATAGCGGACACCACGGGTGAACCCTTGGGATGGAGTGCGTTCAGTACCCTGCTGCATGCCTATCGTCTTCAACCATGCGACATCACGGTTCTGGTTTCGCTCGAGGAGATAAAGGATGAGGCGGACGGCGAGCTCTATCCGAACAATGTCCTTGCCGGGAACGTTGTTCGTCTCATCTGCGACCAGATGGGTTACCGCTTCAAGTGCGTCATGTTTATGTGATTATACTGATTTAACTCATTATTTTATTTCAGCCTGCACGATTCTGAGCGTGGCCAGCGGACTGAGCGCTTCGGCTACTACTGCGCGCAGCGCGAGGGCGAACAGACCAAGTCTCAAAGTGGCCTGCCCCGCGCAAACAGCTCCCGCAAGCCCGAAAAGCAGCGCGCATCCATTTGCATGGACCGCTGGCACTGCGAGGGCTGGCTGAGCATTTCGATCGTGCATCCCGACGATACCGAGGACGTCTACGCGCGCGTTCACCTTCGCCATCATCTGGGTCACAAGGGCTACGTCGACGTCAGCATCCCAGAGGAGATTAAGGAGCTCGTGCGCGACATGCAGAACTCAACTGCGTCTGTGGTATGGAGCTAACCCAGGCGCCGAATTGCCACGCTGACACGGTTTTGGCAGATTTACAAGGAGGTCTTGCGTCGTTACCCCGACACGGTCCTTCGGCAGCATCAAATATATACCTACTGGTCGTCAATTGCAATGAAACGCTGGAAGCTTGACGACGATCAAGTCGAATCAACGCGTCTGCTCCTCGAGCAGTGGGACGGTGACTCCATCCAGACAATCCCTGTCCGCGACGAGGCTGGCGTTTCATCATTCGCATTTGCCTTCAAGGAGATCGTTGAGCGGCTCAATACGGCTGTTGTCGAGCTCACAATGGACTCAACCTGTGAGTACAACCCTTCCAAAGTTCTGCCGAGTTTTGCGACGGCTCACCGTGATTATAGTCAAAACAAACGCACTCGGGTACGAGATGTATGCAATACTGACCGAGGTCAATGGGCAGCTCATGCCCCTGGCGACGATCTTGACCTCCCTGACCGAAGAGGCTCATCCCGGCGCGAAGGAACATCTAATCGAGGATGTCTTGCGTTGGCTACATCTCCAGTGTCCCAACTCACGCTTCTCACTGTCTGACAAGGACCCTTCTGAGATCAACGCTTGCCGCACCGTTCTCAGCCACGGAAAGCACCAGCTCTGCTACTGGCACTCGATCCATTATCTCGAGGAACGCCTCGCCCAGTCGACGCCTCCAGCTGCTTACGACGGGAGAGATGCACATCGCATCTTCAGTTTCATAGACCCAACCTGGGGCCCGGGCATCGATAACGGTAATGCTGAGGAGGACTTTGACGGCCGCGGCAGCGTCTCGATCACTGTCAACAACTTCGAGCTTCAGGTCGATGACGTTCCCTTCGAGGAGCTCGTTACATGCCTGCCCCCGCTGTTTGTTCTCAACATCGAGGACGATTCTGTTCCGTTCTGGCCGCGTCCACTTGCAAAGAAGGATCGTCCTGCGCTCCCGGAGTTCTGCCCCGCGCGCTTCAGGCCGCACATCGTTGCCATGTTCCGCAGACACTTTCATTTGCATCCAGACATCCCACTTGACGAACACGGCACTCGTCTCACAGCCGATCAACTTCATAAGAGCGCAGTGCACCAGCTTTATACATTCTGCTGGCAGCATGACCTCTCTCAGGCGTGGGCATACCTGTGGAATCGATGGTACTCGCCCTCTCAGTGGCCACTCTGGGCACGAGCACCATGTCCTGCTATTCCTGTCTTGAAGACGACCATGATCGCGGAAAGCTACTGGCGGGTTGTGAAGCATCGAGATCTCGCTGCTTTCAACCGTCCGCGCCTTGATCTACTCGTCTATACACTTGTCAACTCGACTCTTCCTCCGCTTCTCCAACGGCTACGGGAGATTCTTGGGCTTGCTCGCTGCGGTCGAAAGACCGGTCTGGCATCGTGGCAGGCGGATTTCAAGGCAGAATGGCTCGAGCTCTCGAAGCCAGACGCACTCAGGAACTTGCAGCGCGAGCTTGACGTCCTGAAGAAGCGTGGAAAGGGTCTCAAGCATGCTCAAGCACGTGCAGACCGTCTTGCAGAAATCGAGGCCGATCGAGCCAGGCCCCGCGGGGATTATCATACGGACCTGCAGCGCTGGACCTGCAGTTGCCCAGCATATCCTATCAGCAGGTTCTTGACTTGCAAGCACCTTGTTCGTCGCGCAAATCCGCTCATCGGCGACCGTCCAAAGCGCGACAACAAGTTCTGGGCCGAGCTTCGGCGCCGCCGCCTGCCTCCTTACTATGTCATTCCTGGCATACATGACACCCCGGAGCCCGACCAGGTCTATCATCCGTCCATTGGGCCACGCCAGGAGCTCGTCGCGGCTGCTCCGGCAACTCCAGCTTCTCCCTCATCCGATGCCGTCGTGAGCGATCTACCCGCATCCATTGACGAGCGAGACCGTCATCGATGCTATCTCACTTCTCCCGAGGCCAGACGTATTCGCCAGGGAGTCGAGACGACCTTGGCAGTGCTAAGGCAACCTCAGGGAGTCGATCCTCGGTTGCACGAGCGCGTACAACCTGCATTCAAGCGCATCCTCGAATTCTCGGAGAACACACAGACTGCAAAACGCGCGCGCACTGCGAAGCGTACTTATGCTGATGCAAATCCAGACACGATGTTCCTTGACTGACGCATGTATTTACTATCTATTGACGGCCACTACCAATCAACCTTTTCATTGTTCAACGGGCCTCAGTTGACTTGTCTGTCACATACATAATTGATGTTGCCCGAGGCATATATAGCTCGGCATCCTGCCGAGTACATCGCATTTTTTAATTATCCGGGCAGCAAGGGTGTTGCTGTTGCATGCCCGGTGGACGACGTGTTTCGGGGGTGGACAGGTCGCGAGGCTCCGAACCAAGCCCCGAGCTCGGCGGGAGTAACCGGCTCCGGCCGAGCTGCAACACCCATGGGTCGGGCTGCGGCGGCTGCCGAACACTGCCGTACTCTGGGCGGGCTCCCGCGCGCTTTTCATGATTGGCCGTCACAGCCTGCAGTGAATCATTCTCAACGGCTATTCAGTGGCACAAAAGGCATCGAAAATGCATCGGGAAGCATTTTCAATGCATTTTCGGCTATTTCAGCATTTTCGATGCCTTTTGTGCCACTGAAAATGCATCGAAAAGGACTCACTGCAGGCTGTGCGTGTCTATTCCAGCGTCCACTGGCCGACTGCTGTGCGACAATGCCGCGGCACAGACTATTGGTTCTACATTGAGGCCCTGGAAACAGGCGTCTGCCGTACCTAAGATGACTCGAAATAGCGAAGCACCAGCGCGGATCGGATCGGATCGGATCGGATCGCAGAACGGGGGACCCAGGGTTCAATGCGATCGAGGGCAGCGCCGCAATGACGGTGGGCTGTACCAGCAAACGGCTCAGTAGAGTCAGCGGTGCCCATAATGGAAATCCTTGCAGGGTAGTTTTTGGAGGCAGTTCAGAAGATGATGGGAGCGGCATGATTCATTGGCCGATTCCAACCTCTTCGTGTCGTCGGGCAGAGGGCCGGAAGCCGTGCCGAGGTTCCGAATGACGCGCCAACTCCGCTCCGCAGCTTGTCTTCCTTCTGTCGCCAGCGCGGACTCGTACGTCACGGCGCGGTAGCTCGAGCGCCCCTCGACCGCTTAGAGCACCCGTTTTCCGAACGCGCGCAACCAAAACCCCTATGAACTGCCTGGGTGCCTGCTCCAGAGACCGCCGGACTTGCGCAGGTCTTGACTGCCGTTAGCTTTCGCTTCGGGCCCTGCGCGACCGCTCGTCCTGGCCCGGCGGCTCGCTGTTCGCGCGCCGTATAGCTCTCCATTCCTTGTGCACGAGCCAGTTCCGGCGCACCGTCTGGCCGCTGCGCTACCTGGCGAGCCAACTCGCGCGCTGTCTGCCCCTTTGCGTGTGCCGTATGCTCCGTGATTCCACAGATCACACTGCGCACCAGTTGGGGCCCTGTTCCCCTCCGCAGCGTGGTTCTACCCCTCTCCGCCGGCTCATACCTATGGGACTGTATACGACGCTCCCAATGCCTCTGGGATCTCTGGCGCATTGCGTCCGAATTCCGACCGAGCGGTTCGTGCTTTTCAATGCCGACCCATGCACTTGCTCGCCGGGTCGTGATCCCACTGCTCTGACGCGTCCCGCCCGCCGGTCTGATTTGCAGCACAGTCACGGTGTGGACAAGACGACTCCGATGTTCACCGTGCGGACAGCGACCCGGGAGCGCAGTCGAGGCTGTGAGGTTGGAGATCCGGCTGTGGCTTGCGCAGGCTCGAAAAGCTCTGGACGTTTCCCAGGATTCTGCCATGCTTCTCAGGGAGCTCCCCATGCCGCGGTGAAGAGAGAGTGTGCCAGGTGTCATAGCAGATGATGAGGGCGCGGGGCTGCACGTCTGGGCTCTCTCGCTCGTTTTATACTCATGGTGGCTCCCCCGGAGAATCCTCACCGACTCCGGGCTATGATAGATAATAGCAGGAGCGCGTTGCGGACCGGTCTCAGCACCGGTTATTGCTACTATGAGCTCTACGCCTGCGTCCAGTGATTGGCCCGATCTGCATTTCGCGCCCTGACCGGAAGTCGTCGCGGTATATCGCGTCTAGATCTCTGGCGCTACACGCACGGCAGTCATCGGTGCATCTGAACTATTCTCACCACAGTGTCCAGGATTGCGTCCTAACTGTGGTGCTTTCTCCGGGGAACTGGAGACTCGTGACCAATACCTCTCCTTTCTTACAGTCGTCCGTCCTCTCAGACAGTTCCCACGGCGTGCATTCTCGTCGGCCAGTCTATCATATCTTGCGGGATCACCTCTCGCTCCGCGTGCAGAATACTGGGCGTCGCGTGCACCAGGAAGTCATCCGAGTGGATGTATCACCTTCAAGCCTGCGTCGAGAGAATAATGCCGCTGTAGGCCGTGTCAACCTGGTGGCTCAGCGGGACCAACTGGTCGGCGTGCGCATGTCCCGCCGAGGCGCGGTTGGCTCCGATGCAACAGATGATAGGAGCCGCATGGTTCTACGGCTGGTCCCACTTCTCTGACGCGATGTTCTATAAGCTTTGCACGTGCTAGGACAGATTGCGTTTGCGTCGAAATCCGTGCCGATGGGCCGGACGACGGACGTGCCAACTCCGCTCTGCCGCCTGTCTTCGCATCCGTCAGCGCAGACCCGCAGATCGACAAGCATGCGCGCCACTACCTTCTGAATGCTCAGCGTACCGGCGCCTGGGCTGCGCGTCAGCAGGACAGCTCTTGAACGTCACTTTACGGCTCGATTGCTCCGCGCCGCCCTTGCGCACTCTCGCGCGTGCTCGTTCTGGTCCGGCCCCGCGCTGCTCTCTGCGCGCCCATGTATCATTCAGCGCAAACTCCGACATTGAGCCGTCTTTCTTTTCCGCGCGCGCACGCCTATCCTGGCCCGGCGCGGTCCTGCTTGTGACCTGGTGCTTTGGTTCTATCATCAGGGCCACGTTTGTCGGGACAACGGCTGCACGGACGTGCCAGGGCCCGCGCCAGCCAAGGGTACAAACGTCACTAGCAGGCCGTTCCTGTCCGTCCTAGCCAGTCGTCGCGCGCTCGTGCGCGCCCATGACTGCTTGCGCGCGCAAGGGATCCTTGATTCGCACGATCAGCTTGTCTGTGGCTGCCAGGTAGACAGTGTGCTATCGTCCGACTCGCAGACTGCGAGAACGGACGGGATCGGAGGCCACTGTGCATGGTCGTAGCAGATGAAGAGGGCGGGGTGCGCAGGATTATGGGACGCTGTGGGGTGCACCGTTCTGTACTTCTGCGAGCGCTCCGCCAACGGCCCCGGCCTGCGAGCGCCGAAGATCGATCTCCCGGCGATGCGGCTTCACGGGTGGTGCAGCGGATGCCTGATCGCCCGACCGACTCACTGTCACTCTCCCCAGTTGGGTCTATTCTGGGTGCACGGGATCTCCTGCAAGGATTCCCGGTCGGCGCGGTCTGCCGTCACATCGCGGTCGTTTGCCCGTCCCTCATACGGTGCAGCCGCGGATCCCCATGGCGGTGTACGTATTGACCTGGTGTACGCGGCCTCCTCTGGGTGCGATAGAGGCAGTCATCCTTATCAGGGCGGCGCCGCCGATTGAATGACGTGTGTGCAAGGCCATCGGACGGGGCATGGCACGGGAGCAGTAGCAGATGATGAGAGCCGCCATGTTGCTGCTGGTCTGGTACTGCCGCACTGCGCGCCGTTTTATGAGAGTCCCGGAACGGCCGTCCGATACGGCACGTCTTGCCCCTCACACGACGCGAATGAGGACGCGCATGCAGCCAATGTCAGGCGGTGCCAGACCGCCGAGTCTGCTGCGTTTCTTCACTTTCGCACGCGTGGAACCTTCAGCCGTAGTACACCGACTGTCAGGGCTGCGCGGCGTTCCTGCGAGTCGTCGGGCACACGACTCATTATTCATTGTTCTCCTTAAGGCGCTCTGTCCGTCCCGCGCAGCGCTATACACCACAACAGGGGATGCATGCGCGATACCCAGTTTTGGAGCTACGATTCCGGTACCCAACAGTCGGTTTTCGGTCCCTTTCCGCCAACCTGCGTCTTTGTTCAACGGCTAATGAGAAGAGTTGTCTGGAGGGAGACGAGCGCAGCGTAATGAGACCTTGCTGCGCGGCTCGCGCCACCCTTAGAGAGGCTGTGGTGTGCGCTGCTCTCAATGATACTGTACGACTCGATCGGGTCCTCGAGCAGCCAGTCCCTCACTCATGGATCGCCACAGTGCCGTCGGGCTAGACGCGGCTAGGAATGCAGCAGCACTAGTATGCGTTCAATCAAACGTTGGGGGACTTCTTGGACCACTGTAACGCGTACTTAGTCGAACTGTGCAGCGCGAAGACCGCGGCCGGTATGTCGTAACCAGCGTGGTGTTGCTGCACGCAAGCAGATGATGAGGGCGCGAGCTAATGATCCAGCGTGAGGAGCGGTACCTTATAGCTATTCACACCGTGGTCAATACGCCCGGGATGATCTTGAGCAGCGGGGACGGGTCCGGAATCAGATGCGTGCCGAGGAGCCGGTGACGTGTACGACGTGTACATTCCGCTCCGTGCCCTCTCTTCCGCGCCGTCGCCCACCAGCGCAAGGCGCGCGCGCCTTACACGCCGCTTGATGAAATGCCTGTTCTGCGAGCTACGGCATGCTATTGCGCATAGGATCCAGGGGCAAATCTGTCGTTCTTGCATCGTCGGACGCCAATGTCGCAGTTCCGCGCGCGCCGCTGCACTTGTGTTTTTCAGCCTGCGTCCACCCAGGCATTCGGGGCCTCTGCCCGCGCGCTTGCGAGCCCGGGCAATGTGAACTCTGAATGACGCGGGCTCGCTTCTGATGCACCGAGCGCTACCGGCTCGAACATTTGACTTTTACCACTGGAGAACGAAAGCTCTCGCGCAACTCTTAGGCTGGACCGCTGCTACGTTCACCGTCTCCTGCACGCGGTTTCAGAAGGATGTTTCAGTCTGGCTACTCTCCTTGTCGCGCGACGTACCGAATTCGCAGAATTTGTTGCTGGTCGTTCGCACAGATGCAGTATTGGGCAGTCTCTCACTACGGTCCGCAGGGCTCGCGCGAGCCTCACGCTGTCGCGTTCTGTCGCGGCGGAAATCCCCGGCCATCTGCATGGGCGCTCTCATGACCACTCAGAGCGCGCGCGCCATCTCTCCGGTGATGCAATTCATAGTGAAGATCTGATCCTGTCTTCTGGCATAGCATATGATGAGCGCGGTGTTGCTGCTGCCCCACCCTCTGTCTCTGTCTAGGGACTTTATATGGACTGTCCGCGCGTTTTGTGCTCCCGTGGAACTGTATCATCTCGCACCGGTAGACTCAGTTGGGATTTGCGCAGCCGCACCGGCCCTCGGTCCCCGCATGGTGTGTGCTTGTGCCGCATTTGCTGTGTAGCATCGTACGGCTTCACGGTCGACAGACCACTGGACGCGCAACGCTCACCGGTCTTCCTCCCCAGCCCGGGCCAGTCATGTCCGCATCTGCCTCAAGGCCGAATACCTCGTCCTAAACGTGCGTCGTCGCGTCCAGGAGCTCGATCCTGTCGAACGAGGTCGCGTCGTCCCTTCCATGTTGTCGGGCGATCGACCCTGCAGTTTCCCAGTTGCAGTGCCGGCAGTTATGCTGCGGAGGGACTGTGCACGGGAGTTCCACAGCGCGCTATCGAACGCGTCGCTCCGACCCAGAGTGCGTATATCCCCAGTTAATCGTCCCAGAAAGGTACGTCCCGCGCTGCAGCACAAGTCGGCCGGCCTCTATCTCTAAGGGACGATGAGCTGCCTGTGCGCCAGATCGTACGTTCACGCAGGACGGCGAGGCGAGGGAGCCGCGTAGGACGTGTTTGTTAGACACTGTGTGCAGTGCATAGCAGATGACGAGAGCGATGTGCTAGCTGGTCGCCCATCTCTAGCTGCGCACTTTATAGGGTTTCCTTTTGGGAATGAGCTCACCGGCATCGGCGCGCATGCAGATGGCGTGGCGTCATCAGCAACGCACTCGAGCGGTCCGTTTGTCGAGTATGCGGCTACGTTGGACGAACTGCGCGTTCTCAACGGCCGGCGAACCGGGAGCGGTAAATGCACGCCTCTTCATCCCACGATAGGGCCGCGGAACGGGTGGTTGATGAGTGAGTCGTCGGTGCTAGATGACATTGTCAGTCTTGGGGCAACTGCCAGCGAAGGGTCGCGCCGGACGCCGGGCCGGAGGCCGACGTCACGCCACGCGTGCAAACTCCGCTGCCTGGCAGTCTCTCTCTCTCGTCGTCGCCGTGACCGGGGTAGACGCGTATTCCTAGCCGCAGACATACGATCTATTGCTCTTGAGCTGAGGGCCGCGCGCGCTCTGGGTTCGGCCGCCGTTGCTCACGAGGCTGCTACGTCTCTGTCTATCCCATCGGCGCTATCGACAAGTATCCTTCGAGTGGGGCGCCTTTAGATCCTTTCTATGGCCCAAGCGCGCGCTCCCCGGTGCACCGTTGTGGCGTTCTCCAAATCTGTCGACTGCCGAGTCGCGCGTGGTCCCAGCCGGCCAGAAAGGGAGCTCCGCTTTCACGGCGTAGAATGTCTAAAGCGCGGCATTCAACGGTGAATGCTTTCGCCGTCTGGTGTCCAGTGCGAGTTGCGCGAGGAGTTGTGCGGCATAGCAGATGACGAGTGCGGGTGGCTCTTTTCAAATTTCGCCTACATACGCTTGCGCACGGCGTTATATACCGGGCAACTGGCGACGAGCGGCTGGGGTGCTTCTCCCGCTATTCCCGGTTCCAGCCCGAGGCCCTACGCCGTCACGTTCTGCCACAAGGCCCGTTCGTCAGGGCGCACGTGTCGTCTGCATATTGCGCGCTTCGGCAGCGTCGGTCTTGTCATAGTCGCGGCCTGCTGCTCCATGTCACAATTGGGCACGATTCTCGCCTGCTGCGCCGTTCGCGCGCTCACAGGTATGCAATCCTGTGCTGGTTGATCTGCCGCCATGCGCTTTCCAATGGCGTCTGCCTGCCTCGAGCCAATTTCTTGCTCCATCCCTCTCCCAGCCACCCAGACTCATATCGCGCGGCCCACGGCACCCAGACGCTTCCCGTCCGCTTTCTCTCCGGACGAACAGCCTCGGCGCTGACAATAATCTTTAAACAGTGCTGCCTGTCCTGCGCGAAATGGGCATCGCGTGCTGTGGTGTAGCAGATGACGAGTGCGGGCCATGGGATTAGGGTCTACAACTGGCTCAGTTGCACTCCTTTATGAACCCGACACGCGCCCGGGTTGCTCCTCCCGCCATTCCGATTCGCGACTCGCGCTGCATCTGTTCTGATCTCTTCTGTGTGCTCGGAAACACGTCCATCCTGGCTCCCATCGCGTTTACTGTACACTGTCATCTGCTTTGCCTCAGAGAGCGTCAGTTGCGTTTCGGTTTTGAAAGCGTCGCCAATCCGATTTGGGCTTGCTGAGATGCCAATCTCTCTTTTCTATTCGGAGTCTGCGCGTCATGCCATCAACGCCGTTTAGTTCCCTCCATCTACTTGTTCCGGAGGTAGGCACGCAATGCACTGGACCATCTCCGAGTTCTCACGGGACGCCGGAGGTCGACTCTGCGCCGCGTCCCCCCGCGCGGCTGTCATCTTTCGCAATCTAACACGCCCGGCTCTGACGCACAATCACCGGCATTCCATATGGAGGCTCGCTGCCGCGCAGTCAGTGCGCGCGCTCAGAAACAGCTGCGTCGCGCATCGGTGACTGCTGCATGGTCCCGTTGGCAGACCCTCCACTTTCCTGTACGGTGCATAGCTGACCGTGGTGCAGTCTGCCTGCCGTCTGTAGCTAACCTTAGACTTCGTCCAACTCGCTTGGTAGCCAGGTTCTAGCAAGCCTGAAGCGTGTCCAGGTCATCCGTCCGCGTGCCATCTCTCAGAGCCATGTGACGATCGCTGTATCGCATCGCGAGGCCAAGCTCTATTAGCGCGTAGCAGATGATGAAAGCGCACGTTGGCTGCGATCTGTGTTGCGGCGTTTTTATAAGTTCGGACGCGCGTCGCGGAGCCGGATGCGCAAGGCTGACGTCACGACGTGTCAACTCCGCTCCACCCGTTTCGTCTCGCCATTGCCGGCGCGGACGCGTACGACATGGCCCGCGCGGTCGGCTTCCAGATCACGTGCGTTGGTCGTACCGTTCGCGCTGCGCGCGCAGGCCAAGCGCGCCGATGGCCTCGTCGCTCGCGAGCCGTTCATGACCATCCTCGCCTCGGCCTGCATCGCCCCTGTTTCACTACGAATGTCCAGTCGCCGCGCGATCATCCGCACCCACGTCTGCACACGCGCGCGCCGTCACTCCGGCTCCGCTACAGAATTCACGTGACAAGCCTTTTCTGCGTCTGCGTTTGCAGACAGTGCGCTCTAGCCTCTCGTCCGACCCGCCGACTGCGAGAACGAACTGACCGCGGCGCTGCTCGTCTCCATCGGGCCGTTCGCTCCTGCTCTGATTGACTATGGACGATAAAACCCCTACGGCTGGCTCTCGCATTGATTCGCCGCAGGGATCTGTCTGTTACCTCTCCGGCTGTTTTAAATACTCCAGAGCGGCTCTATCCATGCACCAGGCACCGCCGTTCATCTTCCGGCATCGGCCCTTGATCTTGGAGTCCTACTGAAGCCATGGTATGGAAGCCTCCATGTCCGCGTTGCCATGGACAGCAAAGTGTTGAGATGAGCCCGAGCGGAAGGCAGGGTGCGGGGTTTACCATGCTCAAACTGATCGTGTCGCAGCCGTCTCCGCGTGCCGGAGTGCATGGACTGAAGCAGATGATGGGTGCGGCGCGGGCGCGTCTCTACGTTGAACGGCTGCGCGGCTTTATACTGTATGGCGTTCCGGCTGCGACTTGCCGTGCACCCATCACGTTTTCTCTGCTTGATTCAGGACCTCCACACCGTCCGCCCTCCTTTTCCTCTCGTTCCCTGGATCTCCATACGACTCTGGAACGAGTCGCGTGTCTTGCGTCTATCCGGCGAACCGCGTTTCGGTCGCGGTCTTCGCATTCGCGGAACGGGCTGGGACGTAGCCCTCAGTGTCTCCTGACGTTCGGTTCAACTGCCTGTGCGCGCCATACCCAAGAGCGACTGTTCTGTGCCCAGGGCTGTAGCAGATGATGAGTGCGGCCATCGGTCAATCTCGTCTTCTGCGCAGCTGCGTTTTATACGCGAGCGCGCCGGAAGAGTGGCCCGGAGGTACACGTTGACGTGTTTTCGCGCTTCCGTACGGTCGGGCGATGCGAGATGCACGGAAGAGAGTGCCCGTGCCATGGGCGCACGTCGTTTCCAGACCCTGGCACTGCAAATAGCATGGAACCCCCTTGGATGGAGTCTTTCAACTCTCCCACCTGTGAGCTGCTAGGAATTAACTCTTCGGTGCTCGATCATCCATGCGTATACCGTATGATATCTGGGATGCTGTCTCTTCCGATTGCACGCAGTGCGGTGGTCGCGGAGCGTTATACTGCCCAATATATAATGGCTCCAGCGGTGGGCCCACGACTAAAGGTATCATCCCTCTCGGCAGCGGGCCACCGCAACTTGAAGTTAACTCTACCGCGCGGCCGGCAATGCGCTCTGTATCGCACACCCCCGCGAGGTGAATTATGTTGCAATCCTGAATCCTGATAGAAGGGTCATGGGAACTGCAGATGAAACACTAGACGCTCGTTTAATACTCAATGCGCGTGCGCAGAAAGAGCTGCGTTGCGCGACAGCGACTGCTGCATGATACCGCCGTCCTTCGCTTTCCTGCACAATGCATAGCTGACCGTTGTGCAGTCCACCTGCCGTTTACAGCTAACCTCGGACTCCGGGCAACTCGCTCGATAGCCCAGTGCGCGCAAGCCTGAGAGTGTCCCGGAGAACCGGCCGCGTGCCCTCTCAGAGCCAGGTGAGGTTCTCTGTATCGCATCGCGAGGCCACGCTCCAAGAGCGCGTGGCAGATGATGAGGGCGGGTTGGTTCCCGACTGAGCTCTGCGTTGCCTCGTCTTTATAGGTAATGGCATCCGGACGGATGCGGAAGGCTGACGTCACGACGACGTGCAAACTCCGCTGCGTGCTCTTTCGTCCCCGCCATCGTCCGCGCACAAGCGGCCCCGTCCCGGACAGCGCGCCGACTGCCTACTGCCCCGGCCGTGCGCGCGTGACTCTTCGCCGTACCGGCTGCGCCCTGCTGCTGTCCTTGGTGCTCTGGAGTCCGACTCGGCCGGCCAGGAAGGCGCGCCGACTGGATACTGGCTCGGCTGCGTGCGCACGACTCGGCGCGCGCAGGCAGTTTGGCGCAGCTGTAACTTGTTTCTGGTGCTCACGATTCGAGCGTCCGCTCTGCTTTATTCTGAGCCTACGCGTTACGATCTGGAGCTCTCCTCTCATCCTAGCTCTGTCCGATGCCTGGCGCTTCGTACGTCTTGCGTCTCTCCGGCGAACAGCCTTTCTGTCGCGGTTCACACATGCGTGCCAGGTTCGGTGTGTTTCAGCCACTGCTTGTGTCTTCACGCGTATTCCGCTGGCCGGACACAGAGTGCCCGTCCACTACACATGCCGTTATTTCCCCCATACCCTCGGCCCCGAAAGCAGTGTGCGGGGGATGACGAGTGCGGGCGGTACATACTGGGGCCCTGCACAGCTGCTCTTTGCGTCGGAAAAGTGGCGCTGAGGCTCATATCATCCCATCGCGGAAGAGTGAGCCCGGGATGCGCGCGGTGCGCAGATGATAGGATGTACTCGGATTGGTACTGTCCGCGAATCCGGTCCTCGTCGGCTCTGTCCCCATGCCATGCTCTGGTGCATATTGGCAAGCCTCATCGGCATGTGTCGCGCCTCCTCCATCCACGCTTTCGTGCGCAGTCACTCTGTCGCTCCTCGCCCCGGAGGACAGTGCGGGATTTCGTAGCAGATGATGAGTGCGGTGTGCTGGTACGAGGGTGCTCTGGGGCTGCTTTATACCTGCCGCCGGGTGATTGGCCCGGACGTGTGAGCCCGGCACGCTGAGGTTCGACCGACAGAGGTCCGCGCTGCAGGCCATCTGGATCTTCGTCGACCTGGGTGCCGTTCCTCGCTGATCTCGGGTTCTGGCTGCGCGTAGCAACGGCGCCCACCCGCGCAGGTCCAGAGGACGTCTCACAACCTGTTCCGCGTCTGCGTGCAGCATGTTGCACATCGCGCGCACCTCGTCACGGCACGCTGCGCAGCTCCGAGACAGCTATACGCCCCCGCGCCCGCATCGCGCGGGAGCTTTTCGAGTTCCTCTGAGATCTGTAGGCCACAACTATGGGCTTTGCATGCTGTTTCCTCAGCGGTGCGGGAGCAGCAGCTAACAACGCGTAGCCCTCTGTGGGACGCAAGGACGGGAGACGGAACGGTGTCTGCGTACGAGATTATGTACCGGTTCTGCCTGATGGTACACGCCTGCGGTGACGCGCATCCTGCCCTGGGTCCCGTCTGTCTTGCGTCCGCCGTACAGCACCGAAAGTTCGTTCCATCCGCCCCTCGAATGCGCGCGCGCCATACCGTCCCCGCGCTGCGGTCGACTCGGAGCCCATGCATGTAAGCTGTAGATCTGTGGTTTCTGAGCCTGCGCGCCGTCTATCTCACCCCGACCGGCCCACGGCGCTTTCATCACCATTCCTGCTCGCGGAGGTTTAGCAGTTGAGGATGTGGGTCCCTGCGCAGCTGCGTTTTATACGCAAAGTTGTGAGGCACGCAGATCGTCCCGTGTGCATGGTCCAAACGCGCGAGCTGCGGAGACTTGGACGGTACTTGTTTCCGCGTATGATGCTCAGCAGACGCAGAACAGTGCGCCCATCTGTTTGCGTGCAGGATGCATTTGCGGCGCGCGCCCGCGCGGAGAATCGGTTCTGTAGCTTGCTAACGTCATATTTCCCGCCCCTGGCACGCTGCTATACTCCAATCCACCGCTAAAGGGTCGGAGCACGCACGGGATTCTCTGTTCCCCCTCACTGCGTCAGTAACCTCGTGTTGAACAGGAGTTTATATCTCACCATCGGGCCATGGTGCGTCAGATCGGATCAGATAATGGGCGGGGTGCGTACGAATGGAGTTGCGAGGCCTTATACTTCAAGCCGAGGGAATGATGCGGTCGTATCTACTGACGGCTCGGACGTCGGGCCGAAGACGCAAACTCCGCTCCGTCCTCTCTCTCGTCCCCGCCGTCGTCAAAGCAGACGCGCACCATGCCCCATGCCACCGACAGGCGGCCTGATTCTATGGAATAGAAGCCGCCGTACCCACCGCGGGTGCAGCGTCCTGGCGCCGACGCTCTCTTTGCTCGGTTCATCGCAATCGTGCGCAAGTTGCTCGTCTACGACGCTCTGCCTGCTCCCTCCGGGTGTTCGCTGGGCTGATATTCTTCAAGAGGCAATCTGTCCGCGCTTATTTCTGGCAGAGCCAGCCAGGCAGGAAGACTGCCAGATATTATCGCCTGACCCACGAGTGTGCTCCGCGCCGTGCGTTTGCATGAAGGGCAATCACTTCTATGGCTGTTTAGCGCTAAGTGCGCATCGGGTTCTCGGGATAGCAGATGACGAGGGCGGCGCTCACATACACGGGCCTGTTTGTTTTTTTGTTGCAGGGCTTTATACAGGCCCTCAGACTGTCCGTGTCGCCAGGGCTTCCTCTCCCGCCATTCCGGTTCGACGGACCGTCTGAGTTCGCGCTCTGCTGGCCAGCATCTTCCTTCATCTGCAGATCTGCAACGCTCCGCTCAACCACACGGACAGCTAACCCGGTTCTCATCGCACTTGCATTGTCCGCTTGGCGACCACTGTCCGATGGTCGGTGCCGGGAAGTTGGACCTTGCAGCGCGGAGCTTCATGTGACCGATCTTCACATTGCGATGTGTTTCACCGACAACGCTGCCAATGGGCTCGCACCTGCCTCTTCTGCGTCTATCCCCACGCCGCGCGCGTGTACTCTCGCAAAATTTGCCCCATGCGCGCGCCGTGTCCCTACGCAGAGAGAACTGAACCGGAGAATGTTCCACGCACCGGTCCGGGCGCCCGCTCGCGTCGGCGCCCCCGGTAAATCCGACCGTGCCATGTATCTGGGACTTCAGAGCAGATGACGAGTGCGGAGAAGGTCCCACGTTCCGCATATCATCGCGCAGAGCTGGATGCGTGTTTTTGCGAGATCCACCTGCTCTGACCAGGCCGCGTTCTAGCGGGCCCGGTCGCTTTGAAGGACCGAGAACCGTAAAGCCGGGCCCCGCAATCAGAGCAGCTACATACAGACCTGGCGGTGCTCGCGTCGCCGTGCCCGCGCATTATGCAGATCCTCACCATGCTGTCCGCGTCTCTGTCTCTCTCTCAGTGAGCGCGATTGCCGAGCCAACTCTCTGCGCACGCGATGACTGGTGTCAGCGGAGTAGCAGCTAACGAGCGCGGCTTTCTGGTGCTCTCACTGCGTACGCAGCAGAGCTGTATACTCCCCGCCGTCCCATGCGATTTTTCTATCGGAAGGATGGCGCGGTCCTCCGTGTCTCGCAGGCGGCTCTCGATGCTCCGTACGCGCCCAGGCCTGTCTCCGCTGCGCTTCCGTCTCACGTCATGTACGGCTCCGCGATCCGTCCTGTGCATGCACGGCGATCGTGACAGATGTGTCTCCCCCAGTCGTTGTGGGCACCAGAAAGCTCGGCGCCGTCGCCAGGGCAGACGCGCACGTACACCGTGCTGCCGACTGGAATGCGAGTGCAGATGCTGTCGCTGACGTCCTTGCTGCCGCCCTGTCTACGGCTATAAACCGCGCTTCTGTGACTCGCATGCGGGATCGCGCATTCGCCGTGTTGCACACTCTAGGATTCTCCTTTTTGCATCTGCGCTCTTCCATTCCGACCCGCACGCATTCCCATCGTCCGGCCCTGCCGTATGGTCGTGTGCTCTGCGTTGCGTCTCTGCCGCCAGAAGATGGTATCCTTTGCCGTGCAGGGCCAATCGCGCGTCGAGTTCCATGGCGTAGTAAATGAAGAGTGCAGCTTGCAACGCATTATAACTGGGCCCTCAGACTGTCCGTGCCGGAGGCGCTTCCACTCTTATCATTGTGGTTCAACATACCATGACCCGTCTACGTTCACACTCGGCTGGGCCGCTTTCCAGCAGGCTTTGCGCTGCCTGTGCTGCTCTGTGCGTTTGCGTGCAGCCCAAGGATGACCATACCGGCCATCATCGCCCGTGCGGCGCATGTACCCAGATGCAATTTGAGGCAGATCTGTACCAGAACTTGAATGCTGGCAAAATGAGACACGTCAAGGCACTGACTGACAGCTGGCCTTGAAGTCTCAGCTGAGTCCTCGATATGGCAGTGGAATAACCAGATAAAAATGTTCATCCTAGAGAGAAGCGGGAGGGGAGTGAGCAAAAGCTCTTGACCCCGCCTACCGATCGCTGGTGCTGCGACCATATCGTGTTCGGTAGAGGGGTCAGGGCGTCTGGGGGGTTCCGCTCGTGGAGCATCCGGTGGGCCGAGTCAGCTGTCTCACCTTTCAGTGGATGCTCGCGGACTTGATCCAGTGAGCCCCGGCAGAGTCAATTGCCCGCTGAGCTCCGGACGGACAGCATCCCACCACTGTGCCATCCGGCCGGTACTCGTGTGTGTGTGTGTGTGTTCTACATATACACTTGTTTCGCCTACCTGTGGGCATTGCTCCCCAGCGTGTGGCCGTGTCCTTCTCCTGATTGGCCATCGGGACTTCGTTTTGGCACGCTCGGGATAACACCGTCGGCACTCGTTTGGCGAAACGCAATGCAACGGGGAGACTGGACGGTTACGTGGGCACGTGAGAAGAGCGCGAAGCGCTGGCACTAACTGTCCGACATTAATATAAGCGCCAGGCGGTCACGCGAATGAATTTGCGTACAGTGGCGTTTTCACTGGTCTCATCGCGGTAACAGAGCGATGTTCGACTCGCAGTCTGTGGGTGCCTGTCGGAGACTATCCCAAGCACCCGCTCGCCGTTGTCTGCGTCAGCCGCCACGTCTCCGGTGTGTGAGCTCATCGGGCCGCGTTTCTAGCGCCGAATCTTGCTTTCTGGAACATCGGAGCGGATGATGAGCGCGGAGAAGCTCCTCTGGGAGTGCCAGATTGGACGACTATCGTTTCGCAGACCGTATCACGATTCTCCGTTTCTCTGCGCGGTCGAGCTTCACGTCTGATGTGCTGTACCCCTGCGCGGATTTCAAGTAGATTCGGAGGACCCCGCTGAGCCATGGATAGGCCGGATAGTTGTGAGGTGTCACCCGGGATGCAAGTAGATGATGAGAGCGGGGTGTACCACGGCGGCGAGACTCGACGCTTTATACGGAATCCAAGCTGCTGCGCTGGTGATCTATATTCGTGCAGGAGGCTCTGACTGACGCGAGATCCTCTGCTTGACAGTATCCCTGATCTCTTCCCGCTGTTGTAGCTGACTGCGCGCCGGTCCGACGCTTGCTGCTCCCCACGCTCCTGTAAGGCCGAGCCGCCATGGGCGGGCGAAGACTACCTAAAAATCGAATAGATAACTTTACTCACCGATGGCTTGGGCCTTTATACAGTTCAAGCTGCTTGTTGAGACTTCAGTTCACTCAAAATGAATGGGACTTTTGTCTCTGTTAAGCAGACTGAGGGATCTGGAGGCTCCCTCTGAGCATATTTATACATAAAACGATTATATGAGTCATATAGTATCCTAAAGCGTTTCCCTGAGGTGAGATGCCTGTCCTAGTCATAAGCCGAGTCATTTTGCGAGTCATAACAAGGTCCCGCGTCGTCTGAGGCGACGCGCGGGCTGCGGCGTGACTCGGCACGTGACTTGCCGCTCCGAGCCAGTACCAGCACACTGACCAATAGAGCACTCGTCTCACGGATTCTTAGCGCAGTGGTTAGTGCTCTGGTACACTCTACTCGTCGTTCGTGGTTCGAGTCCCAGCAATAATATACTTTTGTCATTTGTACTGGTCGAGCGATGCAGCGCCCTTCAAGGCCGCACGTCTGCTCCCAGCGGCCTTTCCAGCGTGAACTGGGGCAGCCTTTACGCTCTTCTGCCCGGCGAGAGCAAGCGCGGCGAGCGGCCGTTACATACGCCCTCCGGAGCCGATCTAGCGGCTTCTCATATGCCGCTCGACTCGCTTGTCATTGCTGGCGGTGAAAAACAGCTTCACGTTCGAATTACGAGTGCTCAGGTTGGTTGAGCTTGTGGCTGCTCGTTCTGACATTGCGCCTATGACCGGGACGGTCGAATGAAGGTGCTTGGGCAGAAGCGGCCGATCCGGCCGTTTCCGCATCTTGTTCCTGCACCGGCTCGTGCAGCCGATCGTCCGGTGGCGCGCACCGCCTTGAGCGCGCCCTCCGCCTGCTGCTGCTCTAGTTCTTCCTCGTGGTCGCGCTCCAGCGCCGCGGATATCAGCCCGTCGGATGGGTCTGCATTCGCAGGCCTGGCAGCCGCACGTTCGCGCGCTGTTGCGCTGCTTTTGGCGCGCCTGCATTCGCGGGCGTTCCGTCGTCTCCACCACGCCGCAGAGCACGCCATTCGGTCACCAGGCTCAACAGGGGACCGGCGCTGTCTTCGCGTCACGTTGTGCGCCACGTTGGGCTTCAGGTGCCGACTGGTGTTCGTTAGGTGTCTCCCGCACACTCTTGCGTTCCTCCGTGAGGGCTGACTGCGCAATGTGGCAGCTGTTTTAGCCACCGCTTAGCAAATGGGCTACAAAGTGCACTGACTGCTGGACACCGGGATGCGCCCTCCAGGTGAGCTTTACGGAGTTTCTCCCGTAGATGAACTCGCTCGAGACTGTCGCAGGGCTTGAGACTCTCCATTGAGGAAGGAATCCGTCGGTGCATGTGCTTTGCGCCGTCGCCGATCGGACAAGTGTGGCGTCTGACCTGCTCGTCAGCGGCAGGTTCTCGCCGTGCGCGACTGGTTTTCTGGAAGTGCTTCGCGGACCGCTCGGCAGAGCCGTATCGCACTTTGGCGACGCGGTGCACGCGCACCCCGGCACGGAAACTCATCAACGAACGGGTTCTTCGTCTGGCGCATGCGCCTTCTTCGCGGATACGGCCGCCGATCTCTGGCTACAGTGATCGCGGTCCGTAGATTGGGATAGGGTGCGTCCGCCCAACGTCTATGCGGATCGGATTGAACCCCAGGCTGACATTGTGCTGCCAGAGGAAGGGAATGCCCAGAATAACGTCGTACTGATCTAGTTCTACAACGTAGAATTGCTTCTTGCAATTGATACCTTGATATCGAAATCTTGCTGTGATTTCGGTTGTCATTGCAGAGCGGAGGCTCTTGACTGCTAGCTGTATCGGAACAGCCTGGCGCAGACGCCTGGCTCGCAGGCCGAGTCTTCTCACAAGCGCTCCCGATACGAAATCAGCAAGAGACCCGGTGTCTATTAGCGCGCGAGCCCTACGGCCGTGTATGAACACCTCGACGAGTACCAGACGCGGCATGAATCGCTCGACATCCGCACCGCGCGATGTAGACGGCGCACGGGACTTGGATGCAGAGGTCCTGCGTTTCCCGACTCTTCCCTCCTTTCCCCGACCTCCCGGACGTGGGGAATTAGCAGGCATCACTGAGAATGAGATGCCGCTGAGAGAGAGAAGGTGAGCATGGGTTGTATCAGGTAGAGGCGTCAGACTCACGGCTTGTTCGGGTCCAGGGGCGTCAACAGTGTCGCGGGCCGATGCGGGCGGCCGCCGCTGAGTCGCTTTCGACGTCTCCGGTCATGAGCTCGTCTTCAGAAACGCAGCTGGTAGAGGAACGGCTGCAACTCGACACCAATCTCATATGCGGTGAGTAATCGAGGTTGACGCCGTGCAAGCTGAGCGAGCTAATAGTACGCCATGTAGATCCTTCACCGAGGTACACTCCATCTGCGCGAATCGCCGCCGGTTGCTGCGACAATTCGCGCGTGGGGCATTCACGGCTGAAGTGCCCCTCTTCCTGACAGAGGAAGCACTTCCCTTCCGCTCGGAGACGGTTTTTCTCGTTGACGCCAAGCTCCCGGAGGTCCGCATCCTCAGATTTGGGTAATCCCCGGTGTCCGTGCCTCACCGGGCAGTCGCGCCTGAAGTGGCCGACCGTCTTGCAGTGGAAGCATCTGCCCTCAGCCCGGAGGACATACTTCTCTGCGCGGGTGGGCTCTCCGAGCGCAAGAACATCGTCTGGGACCAGCAAGTCCGGAGAACTCTCGGAAATGCGATCTCCAGAAGCGTAGATTTCTTCGGCGTCGTCTGACCTCTCGACGTCGCTCTGACCGTTGCGGGGCGCAGACTGGTGCGACTCGTCGCTTCGACGTGCGCGTTCGCCGTTCTCAAACTGCTCGGCGGCACTGACGAGCTCCTCAAAGCTGTTCTCGTCGACGTTGAAGCCATAATCGAACCACTTGGCGCGTATATACCGCGGGACTCCCTCCCACAGTACCTGGATGAGCTGACGCTCGCCGATGTCAGGGAATCGGCGAGCCATGACTTGCAGCTCTCGGGCGAACTCGCGGACGTCGCGGTCGCCCTGAACAGCCTCCGAGAACCTCTTGCGCAATGTGAGCTTGAAGTCGGAGGGGAAACAATAGTCGAAGAGCTCATCATAGAACTTTCTCATCGACCACTGCTCGTCTGAGAGGACGATGTTGGTCATGAACCAACGGTGTGCCCTGTCTGACAGAAAATTGGACATCATGGGAATAGCCCATCTGGTGCGTACACCGTTGAGGCGTTTCCATAAGTCCACTTCGTAGCACCACTGATCGAAGGTGTCGATGTCCGCGCTCCCATCGTAGACGCGCGGCTGCTTGATTCTCATTTGAGAGACGAGCTTCCGTCGCGCGCGGAGGTCCTCTCCGGCGTCCTCGTCGGAAGAGTCTTCGAGGTCGACCCGGGAATAGCTATCATCCGGGTCGCCTCCAGTGGGCGGCATAGCTGGTACAGCGTGCGCTGAACGCGCGCGCGGCCCACCAGCGTTTCTTGAATGTTCTGGGTACGTAGAGCCTCCTCTCCTGTGTCCGGATCCGTTGCCACCGTTCCCACCGCCGCGGCCGCCGCCAGACTCGTCCTCAGATGAGCCCGAGACTGGCGGTGTTGGCTGTTGCAGCGGGCCCCTGGATCCCGACGGCGGTCCAGCCGGCGGGTTACCAGAGCGAGATGGACCCCGGCGAGCATCCCGCTCGCTTCGAGGTGCACCCAGAGCAGAGACGGACGCGTACTGCCTGCCAGGCGTACTTGCCCGCGTCTGCGTATAGGGTTCAGTGGGTTTGTACATGGAATTGCAGGATTGAGGGGCGCTTACAGGGCGTCCAGCTCGCCTGATAGAGTCCGCGGCTTGCCCAATCTCAGGTGAGATGACAAGAGACGCTGTTCGTCGAGTCGGAGCACTGCTGCTATTCACCCGGAGACCACCAGCTTCAGCATAGTAGCCGCCGGGCGGCGCAGCCTTGGCGCGCGGCGTCGAAGGCGCAGGCTGGAATGCCCGCATGCTCCGCATGGATCTCGCGGGCGTGAACGGCGTGTTCCTGTTGAACGGAACAGGCGTCGCTGCAGTCGTCTCGCGCCCCCAAATTGACGGCGGGGTAGTCTCAGTGCGAGACGATGCATCTGCGGCCACATAGCTTGTCGAGTCCGCGAAGGACTGATCTTGAAAGCCACTAGGCAAAATCGGCATGGCGCTCGAGTTGGCGGGGGTTTCTGGCCACAGAGACTGATTACTGCTTGTGTTGCCTGTCGTTTCATCCTCAGTTGGTTTGACTGAGGGAATGAGACCTGCCCGATACTCACGTCGCAGCGGTGAGTCCGCATCTAGCGTTCTGAACGAGCGCTGGGCGGCAGAGAGGTGCTCAGCGGCTGGATGCGAAGCCGTGCCCCGCAGTTCACGGACACGATGATGGACGGGCGTAGGTCCTCCCGGGAGCGACCCAGGGATGTTGAAGTCGTCGCCGCTTGCGTGCAGGCGCCGGCTGGTAGGAGTCTTGTCCATGGAATTTGAGTTTTCTGTTTTCGAATTCGAGATGCTTTGAGACTTGAAACCGGTTGAAATTGAGAGCTGACCTTGAGAAATTGAGGGAAGGTTGAAAGAGGTTGATTTGAGGTTTGGCGAGGGCTGGTGAGGGCGAGTTGTTGAAGTTGAGGTTTGGCTTGTTGAAAATCTGTGAACGGTGTGATCAGTACCGCGCGCGCAATGGTAAACAAGCCAAGCGGCTTAACGAGAAACGAATGTCATTCAAAAAATGTAAGGCCGAGCCGCCATGGGCGGGCGAAGACTACCTAAAAATCGAATAGATAACTTTACTCACCGATGGCTTGGGCCTTTATACAGTTCAAGCTGCTTGTTGAGACTTCAGTTCACTCAAAATGAATGGGACTTTTGTCTCTGTTAAGCAGACTGAGGGATCTGGAGGCTCCCTCTGAGCATATTTATACATAAAACGATTATATGAGTCATATAGTATCCTAAAGCGTTTCCCTGAGGTGAGATGCCTGTCCTAGTCATAAGCCGAGTCATTTTGCGAGTCATAACAAGGTCCCGCGTCGTCTGAGGCGACGCGCGGGCTGCGGCGTGACTCGGCACGTGACTTGCCGCTCCGAGCCAGTACCAGCACACTGACCAATAGAGCACTCGTCTCACGGATTCTTAGCGCAGTGGTTAGTGCTCTGGTACACTCTACTCGTCGTTCGTGGTTCGAGTCCCAGCAATAATATACTTTTGTCATTTGTACTGGTCGAGCGATGCAGCGCCCTTCAAGGCCGCACGTCTGCTCCCAGCGGCCTTTCCAGCGTGAACTGGGGCAGCCTTTACGCTCTTCTGCCCGGCGAGAGCAAGCGCGGCGAGCGGCCGTTACAGCTCCGCAGCCTTACGTTGGATGTGCACGTTCCGGGCCATCCTTGTCCGCTCCTCTGCCGCGCCTTACGTGGCGTCCACTGCGCTCCTGTCGCACGCAGCAGAGCATCATGCGAAGGCCAGTGGCTGCTCTGGGACTGGGCTCCTTGTGCCGCCCTTCTCACATCATCCGCGGTGCCGTACAACTCCTGTTGAGCGAGCTGCGGATCGGTTTATTGCCTCCGATGTGCGCTAACGCTGTCGCGGAGTACAGGCACAGGGAAGACGCGTGCTCGCCCCGAGTGCCCGTCCGCGCCGCCGCGCCGACAGGCCTTCCCAATCCTGGTGCTCGTGGCCCTGCAATCGCGTGGTTGCAACTGTACGCGAGTACAGCAGATGATGAGAGCGCGGTGCGTGTGACTGTGGGATGCTGCAAGACGCACCGTCTTACATATATACTCCTGGCTCGGCGGGCATCGTTCGGTCAGCGTTCTTCCGGATGCGGAAGACCGAGTGCAAGGCCTCCCTCTGAGTGAACTGCTGGGGAGCTCTCCCAAGCGGTATCAATGGGATCCTCTCAGTGAACTGCGGTCTACGACCATGCCAATTCTCCCCGGAGTCCGCGATCGTGAGCTCGCACGCTGAGCACCCATTCGACTGAAGTCAAAGCCCTCGACGTGTGCGAGCACTCCGTTTCCACAATAGTCAAACGTAGAGCTTACGCTTTCTGAGGCTCTAAGCTCGGCTGCGTGCCACAGTCATACAGAGGCAGCGCGGCTGTGGGACCGGACTCCAGTAGGGCGTCCTAGCAGATGATGAGTGCGGTGTGCATGGAATTTGGGTGCCTCGACGTGTCGCTTTAAACATACAGGAGAGAATTGAACCGGGATGCACGCGATTCGCGGTCGCGGAGAGGCTGACGTCATGACGTGCAAACTCCGCTCCGCGCTCTTTCGTCTCGCCATTGCCGGCGCGTGCCCGTCCGACACGCCGCGCGCCGACGCCTATCTGATGCGCGCATGCGGAGGGCACGGAAGTCACTCGCGGGCTGGTCCGGTCCGATTTCGCGTCGCCGTCCGATTTTTCCAGCCGTGGCTGCTTGCGCACGGCGTCATTCTGTGGCTTTTTACTTCAGCGCGCCGTCTGCCTTAGTCTGACAGGCCTTAATACGGCGCGCAGACTGCGAGAACGGACAATCCGCGGCCCTCTATCCTGCCTGTCGCCCGCAATGTCCTTCATCGATGACGACACCGCTGCTGCGCTACTATGGCGCATTGTCTCGCTTTTACTGATCTCTGTGGCTCCCGGCCCCCCCAACCGGCTCGGTCTGTGCTCCGTCTGCGACTGAATACCTTGCGTCGTTATAGACTGTACGTCTGTTGCACGCAGTCGCGCATTCCATCGTCGCGAATGCCGGTGGCTGCTGTGGACGTATCCACTTCCGCGAGGCCTTGGACCACGCTTTTTCAGGCAGGAACGCCGCGTCCAGACACAGGCGTATAGGTTTCCTTGAATGCCTGTGCATGGCGATAGCAGATGATGAAGGCGGGGCAGGTCCGTCCGAGTCTGCGCGCTGCGCGGCTTTATACTTTATACCATTTCTCCTAGACGGGGATGCGCGCGATCCGGGTCCGTGTACGCCTCCATCTGGTGCAATAATCTACTCGGCGCTCCATCTGCCCTCTTTTGGCTCCAGCAGCTCCTCTGGCACATCCCGTGGACAGTGTACTGTCGCTGGCCTCCGGTACCGCTTGCCCCGTCCCGGCTCCGATTTACATTATACACTATGCACCCTCGTTCTGGGCGTGCTTCGCCGCCAGTGTTTGATCTCATGCTCCCGCGCGCATGGGGTCGCGCCCCGGCCAGCGCGCTCCCGGGACGGCTTCGGCGCGCGTCGTTTGGGGCTTCTGGGCGCGGTCCTTCTGTCAGGCGTGAGGTTGCCGGATGATTCAGGCTTACGGGACGCATACTGCGGGTCCGCGCGGCTAGTCATCCAGATCCTCTGTGGGACTGGGAGCTGTCGCTTTCAACCAATCTAGTTGTTCCGCTCTCAGCACGTTGAGCATGGCTGCTTTTGTCCCTGTTCGCGGTAGAGCTGATATTTGCCTGCTCCGCGCGCGAAGTGCGTACGCACCGTGGCACGGCTACTCTGCGGGAGCAGACGAGCAGATGAGACGGGTGTATGCCATTTTGCCTCGAGCCCGACGCACATCCTGCGGTGCTTGTCTTTCGGGATACAGTCCAGCATGCAGTATATCTTTTCTTCTCCCGCACCACTGCAGCGGCCGATTCTGACTGCGAGAACAGAAAGACTGCGTCTATCCGGCCGTTTGCTCGCGTCCGTGATCATTAGCGACACCAGAACTTCAGCGCCACGCTCGCGCGCTCTCGTCTCTCCGGTAGCGAGGTGCCGCTGCGTCCTGGTACTGTACATCTCCTCCGCGCCGGGGCACCAGTCTGTGATATCTGACTCCAACGAGCGTCTGGTCGGGGGCTTCGCGAGGAGTTTGGCCCCGGTCTTTCAGTCATACCTGATTAGGAACGCACGGATGGATTTTTTATACTTGTCTGTGCCCGGCTATAGGAGATAATGAGGTCGGCACAGGTTGGTTTGTACTCCTCGCGGCTGCACGGCTTTATACCATGTCGCCCCGGATTGCGATACATCTGGGCCGCGGTTTGCATCGTCCGCGCACTCTTCTCGGCGTACCAGCTTCCCTCTGTTGATTCTCGCGCGTCCTCAGCTGCGACATGTCGTTCCTCCTGCAGGGAGCGTCTTCCATTGCAACTCTGGCACTGCGGGCGGCGCAGGACCCATTGTTCGAGAGCCTGTGAGGCCAGTCAGCCGTAAGGGCCGACGAGCTACTTTCTGTACCGCTTCATATGATACACTGTCCCGCGCGAATGCGATGGGCGGGCCGCTTGCTGGTCTCCGGTGCAGCTTTGTCTTTCTCTGCAACGCCGTGTCTCCCAGCCCCGTTTGACAGTACAGTATCCTCTTCTGCGGCCGAAATCCAGAATTTCTTCGTGCGCGTGCGGGATTTCAACTAGCAGACTCGGAGGACAATGCCCGACGCGGATGACGTTTACGAGCGCTGCCGTGTCGCAGAGGTCAGAGCAGATGATGAGCGCGGTGTTTGTTTTCTGAGCCCCGCTGCGCTGATGCGGGGCTCTTTATGGGAAGGGAGATTGCGCTCGCATTCGTGCCGTCGACGGCGGACCGCCTGGCCGCCGAGGTCACACTGCTGCACCGGACTGCGTGCCGGTCCAAGCACGCTTCGGCACCGCATGCGAGCTGTACGCAACACCATTTAGTTGCGCGAATGTCCAGCATCCCGGGCTGCTTTGCGCGGTCCAAAGATCGACTGCCGTAATCGAGTACATCAAACTGTGCGGACCTGCTCCCGGTTGTTCTGAGGCTAGCCTCAGGGCGCCGATCTCCCGTTTTCAGACGCTCGCACATTTTCCCCTGCTGAAAATTGGCTGAGTCGTGCCGCGGGAGTCTACAGTATGTAGACCCGAGGGGGCTCAGGCTGTCTTCCGCTTTGGAGGCTGTGGACCGCTGAAGGTTGCGTGTGGCCACCTGAGAGCGGGCCAGTGGGATGTTGTAGCAGATGACGAGTGCGACATGGGCAATTTGACCCCTGCAACGGCTCGCTTTATACACCCGCGGAAGAGTCGTACCGGATGAGGCTGACGTCACGACTCATGACGTGCAAACTCCGCTCTGCACTCTTTCCTCCCGCCATTGCCGGTGCGTACGCCGGCGGAGACAGGCAGGCTGCTCAACTGTCCGATTGTGCTCAACCGACCGCGCGCGGACTGTGGCGCGCGAACGGCCTTGTTGCTTGCCAGCGGGCTGCTGGCGCGCGTCCGTTCGCGCTAACTTTCTGCCTCGGCATTATGCTCTTTGTACTGCCCGAGAGCATCCCTACCTGCGCTCAGACGGATCTCCGGCACGCGCGCTCTGAAGACCTGCTCTGCTCCTGACTCGTGCTCTTGCTTTTGATCCTTGAAGTTCGCCGCCGCCGCTTCTTGTCTTTGTGAATCCAGGCCCCGTATGTGCGCGCTGCACGTCCGCCGCAGCGTGCATCGCGCGCAAAGCTTTGACTCTCCAGGAATCTGCGCCGCGCTCACCAGTCCCGAACGCGAAATGCAGTTTTTGCCCGTCGCCCTCCCAGCTCTGCTGAAGTGACAGACGTCGTCGTGTGTGTGCAGGGAGCTGTAGCAGATGATGAGAGCCGACATGTTGCTACTGGCCTGAAGCTGGCGCTGCAGCGCGCCGTTTTATGCTGTAGAGACTTTCGGGACGGTCGTCCCGATACAGATCGTCTTTGCCGGCGGGCGAACGTGTGTGCAGCCACTGTCAGGCGGCGCGGAACGCCGAGTCGGTCGTGTTTCTTTCTCTCCGGACGCGTGCATCCTTCTGAAAGGCAGCGCAGCGCCGCCGTCCTGCTCGTCGTGCACCTTCATCCATTGTACATCGTCTCTTCGCGGCTTTCTGTGGCGTTTTTGGAGAGGCACGCACCAGTCCGCGGCGGGCCCTCCTCGACGTCAGGCGCGTGCTGGCCATCAGCTCGGCCTCATGTGCGTGTTTGCGAGGTCCCAGTGGTTGATGGGGATGGAATGGAGTGTGCGCTGGACTTGGCCTGCGTCCGGATTGTGTTGCCCTGTCCGCACGCGCTGTATTTCCAACCTGAGAAGAGCCTGAAGCGCGTGCCAATCTCTCTCCTCCGCCCTAACACGGCCCAATGCACGCGGGGTTCGGTCGTGAGACAGAGCGCCCGCAACGTATGCATCCTGGCCGGTAACGAGCGCGGCCCACTGGCAGACCGCTCAGACGACGTATTTCTCGTTCTCTGTTCGTCGCCGCGCTATACACCGCACGCGCTAGATCTCGTTTTGGAGCTACGATTCCGGTACTCACAGTCGGTTTTCAGTCCCTTTCCGCAGACCCACGTCTTTGTTCAACGACCAATGAGAACTTGACCAGTCCTCACGGAGACCAGCGCAGCGCAATGGGAGCTTGCTGCGCGCCTCTTTCCATATATCCCTCAGCGCGTTCCGTATCTGAACTCTTGATTTGCCTGCGGCATGGTTCCTCTCAATGGTACGACTCGATCCGGTTCTGGACCAGCAAGTCCCCCAATCATGGGTGCCACACCGCCGAGCTAGACGCCTCTAGGAATCCAGCACCACTTCAGACGGTCCAGGAGCTCAGGGACAGCTGTAACCCGTATCCAAACGGACGGTTCAGCGCGAAGACCGCGGTTGGACTCTGCCTGAATGAGACTGGTGTTGCTGCATATGCAAGCAGATGATGAGGGCGGGCTACAGCATGCAATACAAGGTGAGGAGTGATGCTTTTATAGCCATTCTCGCCGTGTAGTCTGTCAGGTCAGTGCGCCCGGGATGATCATGAGCGGCGGACGGGCCCGGAAACCGTGCCGAGGAGCCGGTGACGTGTACACTCCGCTCCGCGCCCTCTCTTCCGCGCCGTCGCCCACCAGCACATGGCGCGCGCGCCTTACACTCTTCTGAGGCAATGCCTGTTCTGGGTGCTCTGGCAGGCTATGCGCATAGGATCCAGCGGCACTCTGGCTCGGCACACGCATCTCGCGTCTTCGTTGTAGTACGTCCACTGGCTGACCGTGCGCGATTCATGTCCTTGCAGTCCTTGTCAGCTAGTACGCGCATGCTCTTAAGCGCGTATATGCGCGTGCTACGGGCCTATTCGTGACCGTTGTAGCGCGGCGAGGCTTTCTTTATGCGCCCTGCGCAGCGCTGGAGCGCGCTGCACTTTCATCCCCACAATCGAGGATCGCATCGCGCATAAGGTCGGGAGAACTAGCTGAAGGGCTGCGCGTGATCCGGGGCATACATGGCGCAGTCGCTTTTCCGTCTGCGCGCGTCTTCTTGACCTTGCGTCGCCATCGTAGTTTTGCAACTGCTGCCGTGACTCACTGGCTATCGCCTTCCGGCGTCGACGCTCGGCACGCTGCTCGAGCGCTCAGTTTTCCAGCCTCCCATCTCCGCACCGCTGACAGTCTCCCTCGTTCCAATGCGCTGCGCTCTGTTCCTCATGGCCCGAGTGCTCCGTTCGAATTCGTCTTGCCGGAGAGGGGATTGGCGTCATCTCTCGAAGGATATCCAGAAAGTCGTACCGTGTGATGGCATATAGCAGATGACGAGAACGGGGGTCCAACTTCCGGGTCCCTAGGAAGCTGCTATGAGCCGCTTTATACATAGCTCAGGACGTCAGATGCTTGTCGATACGCTCTCCCATTCCCGACTCGCATGCGATATCAGACTCTGAGCTCATCCCGTGCTGTGTCTGTGACCTGAAGACGGGTGCAGGTTGGATGCTCCTCGTTCTCGACGCTTTATCCCACAACCGTCGTGCGCCGTCGCCTCGATTCCTCGCGGGCTGGGCATCCTCCGTCCTTCCTGCGCCGGCCTGACGTCTGCCCAAGCCTGTCGTAACCCTCCACGGTGCACGCTGTGGCCGCATTCGTCCCTGCACTGTGTATTCCGATGCCGTTTCAATAGGTCGCGCATGCACCAGACCCTGTTCGCATTTGATCGCAGATATTGGCTGTTATTTGTTGGCTACGCCGCCGTGCACCGTTCGGACGCAGGCTATTGTTACCATCCAACGATTGCGTACTTGGGTGTGCAAGGCTTCAGCAAGCGGCATCTTGCACGCTCGGGATGTTCAGCGCGCCGTTTTGTAACCAAGATACAGTATGCACCGCTCGAATTTCTTCTACCGGCAAACGCGAGCGTGGGAGTGTGTGCCTACTCTTGCCTGGTGCGCATGCAGGATAACGCGCGTCTTGAGCGTTCCCGCCGTGCATCACCGGACGGAGTACGGCTCGCATGCCTCGAAGATCTTCCCCCGAGGGCCTTGCACCCCTCATGGCCCCTCCCTAGGACTCGTGCGGCCAGATTGCGACGGACATCCGCCGCCGGAGATCGCATACCATGGACCTTCCCGGATGCACAGGGACATCTTTCTGTGGTTTTTGAACACTGCCTCTGCGCCGAGGCAAGGGTGCATGCACTGAGCACCCATTCGCCGAGCCTGTGAAGAGGCATGCTAGCCCTATAGCATGTCTTCAGGCCCGTCTGCGTTGAGCAGCAAGAAAGTTCGTGTGGAAGGCATGAGCAGATGATGAGTGCGGCGTTTTTGCTTGTTTTCGCGCTCACAGGGTGCCGCTTTATGGCCGAACGGAGCGCGCGCCGAGGTGCCGGCTGGGGTGCAAACTCCGCTGGCGTGCCTTTCTTCCCGCCATCGCCGCTGGTGCGGATGTGGGCCGCGGCGCGATACCGTGGACCGGCGCTGCTCCCTACCCGTCTTGTAAATGCCGACCGCTTGCCTGCGCGCTTCCTCGGACCGCTGTGCATCGTCTGCACATAACGTCCGGATGCTGCAGTTGCGCGCGAGCCACGCGCCCGTCCTGGAGCATGCTGAGTGCTCCTATCAGACGCACGGCGTCTCTGCGCATCTTCAGCTCTGCTTGATTTATGGTTCCGCGTCCAGGACCGCCTTGTTCGGCCCGGGCACTCCATTGCTCGCGAGCCATTGCTTTATCCTGAGCGCACAGTCAGCCGAACGCACCCTCGTCTCACACGCCCGTCCTTATGCTCGACGTCCGATTGCGAGCGCGTCCCTAAGAACCGTCCGATCTGCTGCTCCGCGGATAATGCGAGGTACCGCTCGGCGCATGCTCAGAACCGCGAGGGAAAGTGTGCCGTAATCCTGTCCGTTGGCGCCTCGCATTTTGGCTGGTTCTTACTCCTGCTGTTTGGCGAGGCGCGTTCCCTGAGGGTACAAACACATAACTGTAGTGCATCTGGATGCGCCGCGGTCAATTTCGTTTTGTCCTGGAGTGCATCTCGTGGCAGATGATGAGAGCGGCGCAGCGCTGGCTATTACATGCGCTGGGGAACGCTTCTTTATAGTCCTCCAGCCCTGGTGGATGCTCCCGTGCTCGATCGTATAGTCATGCCGTCGCATTGACTCTCTGCCAAATCCAGTCACCCGCTCCGATTGCCCGTCAAGCAAAGTCCAGCCTTTCGGCTTAGATCTCGTGCACGCAGAGGACGATGGACTCATCACCGCCGTGCCGCGCACCCTCCCGTGAATTCATTGTGTCGATTTTCTCAGTGTACCAGTGATGTATCCGAACGCCGTTGGCGAGCTTGCAGCAGACGATTCGCTCGGGTACGGTGCGCCGCGTTATGCTCCACCGGTCTCTCGACCTTCTAGATTTCTAAACAAAACACGATGCCGGCCTTATCGCCGCGAGCCGGTGGGTTATCCGAGCACGTTGACTGGGAGCTCCTGCGCTACTATCTCGGACATGACGTCTCGACCGCGGTCCCTACTGTCCTGCGAATACTGGAAAGGCCCTCCATAGGTTGGGCGGCTTCAGGAGAATTGTCCAGAGTGACTCCCCGGCCGGATTAGCATCTACTCATCTCCCTGTGCGCTGCTCGGTATGTTGTGCTCGGTATGTTGACTGCCTGCGGACTTGATCTTTGGCTGATGGCATCCTTTTGCGATGTGTTCATGTCGTCCACTCGACCGCGTGCGATGCACTAGCAGATGATGAGGGCGAAGATGAAGTTCGGTGTGTTCGCTCCCTGCACTCGAACTCACGGTGTTATAGTGTCGCGCGCGAGGTCGGGCCGTGCGTCGCGGTTGTCTCAGGCTCCGGTTTGGGATTAGCGCACGCTTCGTCTCTCTTGTGATGCATTCGCGGCCCCCGGCCGGTGTGGATGCGCGGACACCGGGCACTCCTCGGTTATCGCCCAATCATTTTATCCGTTGAAGAACACACTTGTATCGTCCCTCAGACGCGGAAACATCGCTCTGTCTCACAGCGTCCGGATTGCCTCTGGCCGTGCGGGGCTCTGCGCGGAGTCCATAGGCAATCCCGCTGGAAGGAAGAGATCCGCAGGCGCACTAGTCCTCGTGCGTAAGATGATATCCTGGACGACCTGTGCGGGTAATTATAGCAGATGATGGGCGCGGGCGTGGATGACGCTGCATAGCGCGCTCTCTCCCTCTGTATATATATGCTTGCCGTTCCCCTCACTGTGCTTCAGACGGCCGGAAGGCCGCTGTCCCGCGTCGACCTCTGCGGCTCTCGTACGTTGAATCCCATTTTGCCGCATCATTCTGTCTCAGAGCACCTCATGCAGACGCAACGTACGTGTAAAATGACTGCCGCATGCGTTCTATATCAGCCTGCGCGACCTGTGAAGGAGGACGCTCCAGCCTGGCGGCCCGGGATCAAATGCGGTCCGAAGCGCCGCGACGTGCAAACTCCGCTCCGCGTCTTTTCTTCCCTGTCGTCGCCAGCGCGGACGCGCATGGCTTTGCGCCGGCCCGGGGCCTCTCGCTACTTCTGGCTGGCTTGCGCGATGCCCCACGCCGCCGCGCAGGGCCTGCGCGGCCCCAGCTCGCGCAATTTTGGTCACGGTGCGCGTCGCTGCTATCTGCGGGCATGCTGCAGCGGGTTTCCGTGGTTCTGTTCCTTGTTTTGGTTTTTGGTTTTGGCTCTGATTCTGGTTCTCGATGGCCACTTCTCGGAGGCCCCTCGATTCGTTCATTAGACCCGCGTTTGCAAATCCAAAGCCTTGGCCCTCTTATCCAACATGCGGTATATTTCCAGCAGATGCGCGGCCGCTCTCTCAGCGCTGCTTGCGCACGTCATCTCTCGCAACACCTGTCCCGTGCTCTTGCCTGCTCGAACGCCCACAGAGCGTGGGCACTCCCGCAGCGCCAGGCCAGCCCATTCCCGGAGGTTTCTCGTACTGTTCCGCACGGAGCATGCCCTGCAGATCGTGTCTTAGCAGATGATGAGAGCGGTGTGCTGACCTATCGTCTGGGTCACAAGGCTTTATACTCGCAGTGCAGAAATGTCTCCTCGGATGCCTTCCCCGAGCGCGGCGCGGGTGACGACGCGAGCACAGATCCGTCACATTGTCAGAATGCGCAGTCTCCCGGACACGGCGCAGGTCTGGGTCACACGCAGCTTGACCGGAACCGCGGCCGATCTAGCTTTGCTGTTCTGTCCCACCGTCCTCACGCTCTTCATGGCCTGGAAAGCCATCCCGGCCCCAAACCACTGCGCACGCCAGAGTCCGCGCGCAGGGCACGGCCTCAGTGTTCCAGCGGCACGGATTTCGAATTCTCCATCGCTTTTCCCGGGTTGTATTTCATAGATGGCCTGAGCAGCCCGTCCGCAGCTCCGGTACTAGCCAGCGATTGGAAACTATGTTTGGGGAGCCGCCCTGGGAAGGTGTGCGGCACGCCGATGCCGCGCGGGAACACTCGCAATGTATAGCTGGCTGCCCAAATGGGACACCGTCCCGCGCGAGCGGGAAGTCGGCCGCTGTGGCTGCCAAAAATGGCTTTATCTCTCTCTCTCTCCCACCCCTGATCTTAGCCCAGCCCTCTCCTTAACCCTACGCGCTATCCAGATGCCCATGTCGCGCGTGCAAGCGACCACCGCTTTGTTCAAGTACCGGCCATCCCCGCCATCGCGGACAGGGTGCGTCCGTCCCGTTCCGGGCCACGCGCCGTGCTTACATTTTACTCCTTCCCAGTAGCCAGCCACGGCGCGAGTGTGTCTCTCCGCGCGCTGCGCGTCTTCTGGGCTTGCTCACGTTGCGCTAGGATTGACAATACACACCAGCTGTGACAGTCGTGGCGCACCGGATTCCGCGCTTAAATACCCCCCGTATGTGCATTTGCGAGTGCACAATGATCATTCACTCATACACTTGTACGACAGAAACTATGGCAATGCACATGGATACTGGGATCATCGCTCGAGGTGTTCATCATTTTCATATACTGTACAGTACTTCCAAGCTCTCAAATTATCACACTTTCAACCGGGCTTTCCACGTTCGCATCGTTCGGGAAACCCTCCCGCGAGTTTCGCAGGCGCTGCACCCAGTGCTCGCCGCCAGCCATCCCTGCCTCGGCGCGCCGCATTGCTGACGGGCACGCGCGCCTTCTCACGTGCACGGAGATGAACCGCACTCGCGGCGCAGGGATGTGTTCTCGGATGGCCCGCACGAAATGGGGCGCGCGGATACCGGTGACGGTGCGAGAACACGCCGCGTCGTCTAATGTGCCACCTCCCGGGGATGGGCTTGACCGGTTCTGCGGCCGACTGTCGCACTGTCCTTCAAGTCCGGTGCACGCTTTTTGCCACATGGCCCGGCCCAGACCACTGCGCGCACCCCAGTCCGGGCGCAGAACACGGCCTCGATGTTCCGGCGGCACGGATTTCGATTTCACCGTCGCTTTTCCCGGATGGAGTTGTGTCATGAGTGTGTCATGCCCCGTCTGTAACGATCCATGAGATTAGAAAGCTAGGAGGTAGAAATGTTCTTGATTTTCTTTGCCGGGGTTCGTAGCAGATGATGAGGGCGGAATGCGAGCGCTGCGACGGTGTAAGCCCTTCTTCTCGCACATTTTATACTCATGAGAGCTCGGATCCATTGTGCAAGATGCTCTCCGATGTGGGGCTTGCATCGTGCACTATCTGGCTCGGATTTGCTTGACCCATTGTGCTTGCGACCCTCGCTGCAATGCATGAGGTGCTGAATACTACCGTACTCTGGCGGGCCTCCCGCGCGCTGTTCATGATTGGCCGTGTCTATTACTCTGAGGACCGCGTCCACTGGCCGACAATGCCGTACGCAATGGTTGTACATTGAGGCACTGGAAACAGACATCTGCCTTCCCCAGGTCACTCAAAACAGCGAAGCACCAGCGCGGACGGATCAGATCGCACTGGCAGAACGGGGGACGCAGGGGTTCAATGCGATCGAGGACAGTTATGCCGCCGATGGATGACGGTGGGCTGTACCAGCAAACGGCTCAGTAGAACCAGCGGTGCCCATAATTGAATTCCTTCGAGGGTAGTTTTTGGAGGCAGTTCAGAAGATGATGGGAGCGGCATGGTTTCATTGGCCGATTCCGACCTCTTCGCGTCGTTGGGCAGCGGGCCGGAAGCCGTGCCGAGGTTCCGGAAGACGTGTCAACTTCGCTCCGCCGCTTGTCTTCCTTCCGTCGCCAGCGCGGACTCGTACGTCAAGGCGCGGTAGCTCGAGCGCCCCTCGACTGCTTACAGGACCCGTTTCCCGAACCCGCGCAACCCAAAGACCGCCTGAACCGCCTGTGCCCGTCTCCCTCTGAAACCCGCGCCAGCTGCAGTGCGGGTCTTGACTGCCGTTAGCTTTCGCTTCGGGCTCGGCGCAACTACGTGCTCTGGTCAGGCTACACGTTTCTTGACTTGAGCGCCGTCTATGGCTTCATTCCTCGTGCACGCGCCACTTCCGGCGCACCGTCTGGCCGATGCGTTTTCTGCTGAGCCAACTTGCGCGCTGCCTGCCCCATGCGCCGCATTCTGTGAAGCCGCGCATCACGCTGCACCTCCGTGGGGCCCTGCTCCCCTCAGCAGCCGTGGTGCTACCCCTCTCCGCCGGATATCGCATACGAGACCCGAATGCCCTGCCTGTGGGATCTCTAGCGCCGTGCGTCCGAATTCTGACCAAGTGGTTCGTGCTCTTGCGGACCCATGCTCATGCTCGCCGGGTCGTGATCCCACTGCTCTGACGCGTCCCGCCCGACGGCCTGATCTGCAGCACAGTCACGGTGGGGACGAGACGACTCCGATGTTCACCGTGCGGACAGCGACCCGGAAGCGCGGTCGATGCTGTGAGGTTGGAGATCCGACTGTGGCTTGCGCGGGCGAGCTCTGGACGGGTTTCCCAACATTCTGCCATGCTTCTCAGGGAGCTCCCCCAGAGAATCCGCAACGACTCCGGGATCTAATATATAATAGCAGGAGAGCGTTGCGGACCGATCTCAGCACAGGTTATTACTCCTATGAGCAGTTCGACGGCATACGCCTGCGCCTGGTTGGCTCGAGTCGCATTTCGCCCTCTGACCGGAAGCGGTCGCGGTACATCGCGTCTAGATCTCTGGCGCTGCACGCATGGCAGTCATCGGCGCATCTATTCTAAACTATTCGCACCTCAGTGCCCAGGATTGCGTCCGAACTGCAGCGCTATCTCCGGGAAAATGGAGACTCGTGACCAATACCTATCCTTTCTGGCAGGCGTCCGTCCTCTCAGACAGTCCCCACTGCGTGCATTCTCATTGGCCGCTCTTTCCTTTCTTCCGGGATCACCTCTCGCTCCGTGTGCAGAATACTGGACGTCATGCGCACCAGGAACTCATCCGAGTGACTTGGCAAAAAAAAACCTCTTAGTCACCTACCGCTACCTTCCTATTCGGGAAGCAGCTACTCTTTGTCCCACTGGGTCCCGCTCCCGTCTAATCCTTACCGCCACACCGTCCCATAGCCTGCTATGTCCCTGCACGGCTCGGACCATGTGTTCGGCGAGCCTTTCCAGGTCGCCGATGGTCGTAACGCTGTCCGGAAGCCGACTAGGCGCTCTAAGGACAAAGAACCGGAGCCCCACGACGGGCCCAGCGCACTCTTAGCACTTCGGCAGCACATCGCCAATTGTGACGGCCGGAAGCAGGCGCCCCAATGGTGGCAGAAGGTCTCGCCGCTCATGACGGCCTGCGTAGATGTGCTCGATGCGGTTCTCTCGAGCCAGCCGGTGCCCCGCGCCGCCAACAATCCCCCGGACTCAGATGACGAGGAGGACCACTTCACCTCACCATCGCGCCAACTATCCGAGGTACTCGCTGACCTTAAGTCGCAGAATGCGCAGGTCATCGACGCGCTGGGGTAAATAACACCTGCCACGCGTTTGCCTCGCGTTTCTTCCGCGCCACCGGCTCCCGGCCCGCGCTTCCGCCAACCGGCCTTCTGTGTGACTGTTGCTCTTGCGGACGTCCCGGCTGACGCTCCCGTGCGACGCCTGTCGCTCGGCGACGTCAAGGCCGCGATTGACTCTGCGCTCGGAAAGTCTACTGTCCCCGCCCTCCATGCTACTTCCACCCACTCTGTACGACGCGACCGGTCCAAGCTCTTCGTCCATGCCACATCCGCCGAGCACAAAGCGGCCCTTGTCAAGTTCGCTGATGAGTGGCTCGTTGCGCTCGGCCCTGGCGTCAAACTGGCTAGGCGCAGGATCTCGCTCCAGGTCGACCTCGTCAACACCAAGTTCACTCTGCACTCTGCGACCGCGCTTGACGCTCTCTACCTCACGAATCCCACCGTCATTGCGTCTCGCGATCATCTCGAGTCTGTGCGCTGGATCCATGGTGCGAAAGCTCCCAAGTCAGCACGGTCATCCCTCGTCCTCATTGTTTCGGATACCGACACCGCGCGCGCAATTATCCACGAAGGCTTGTGCGTCCTCGGCGAGTATTGCCCTGCCTATGTCCACCCCCCGGTCGTTCGGCAGTGCTTCCGTTGCCAGGGCTTCGGCCACGAAACCTCACAGTGCATCAAACAATCACCGTCTCATCCTCTTGCCTGTGGCCGTTGCGCGTCGTTGGAGCACGCGACGAGCGGCTGCATTTGCCCCGCACAGCCGTCTTGTACCGTCATGCGCACCTGCACGCATATCAAGGTGCGATGCGCCAACTGCCATGGCGATCACAAGGCATTTGACGCCTTCTGCCCGCACAAGGCAGAGGCGCTGGCCCAGGCTCTCTCGTCCCCATCGTACATTGCGCTCACTCAAGAGCTCCACCGTGCGCCGCTTTGATGCGACCACAGGCTTGCTCGACGACTTGCACCGTCAACCCCCCCTCCCTTTGTATCAACTCCCGCATTCTCAGTCATGACATCTCAGGCATAGAATTCCTCATGCGCCCCAGCATTTTACGCATTTAGGCTCATCCCCCCTTTCATCCCGGCACTGCAGTACTTGTTCTCTCCTGTGTTCCTGTTACTCCGCACTTTTCTCTTCGCACCCACCATGTATTTACTGTAGTGCCAGCTGGGAGTGGCGCCATAGGCCGGCACACGGCCTCACAGCTACTCAAAATTGGATCTCATCATCATCAGTGACTTGGCAACTCCAAGTGTGTGTCAATACAACCCCCTCGCTGTAGGCCATGGCAACCTGGCGGCTCAGCACGACGCGCCGTCCATCGCGCAAAAGTTCCGCGCAGGCGCGGTTGGCTCAAATGCAGCAGATGATGGGAGCGACATGGTTTGATGACTTGTTTCTCTTCTCAGACCCGACGCTTTTATACAGTTTGCGTGTCCTGGGATCCATCGCGCCGATGGGCCGGACGGCGTGCAAACTCCGCTCCGATGCTTGTCTTCTCCTCCGACTAGTGCAGACTCGTAGATCGAGGCGCATGCGCTACAGCTCCTGGTGAACGCTCTGATTACCGGCGCTCGGGCCGCGCGTCGCTCGGACCGGCTTGAACGCCAGTCTGCGGTTCGAGTTTGTCATCACAGGCTGCCGGTTGCTTGCTCTCGCCCGGGTGCCTCCGCGCGCGCCCGTTTTGATACAGTCTTCTTCCCGTCCCGAGCGCACGCCGCATGCGCATCACGGTGCCTTCCTTCCTTCAGAGACGCCACGTTTATCGGGACACGGTCGCTACACCGACGCCAGAGGTGTGTGCGCACAGACTCCGAGTCTTGAAACACGTCTGCGTAGGCGTTTCCAGCGCTACCCGCGCAGAGTGTCGTTACGGCCGCTAGTGCGCTTGTTCGCAGCATTCAGGATTTGCGCGTTGCTGCGAGGCCTGGTTCTACTCTCAATCTGCTCTCGATAGTCTGTCGTGCGCTGCGCTGTCCGATGCTCATTCGAATTGGCACCTGGCTACGTTGCTCCGCTCCTTGCTCCGCGGGCTGTGGCATCTTGCGGTCGACCCGCGTGCTGCCGCGAACGTCTTACTGTCCTTGCAACGCGCTGCCCACCTCGTGCGTTGGTCACTTGGCCTTACGCATGCATTCCCTTCATGCCCACGCGACATGGCGCGCCGTGGACTCTGCCGCATGATGGGTGGCCCGTTCCAGTTGATGGGTTCATATTAGTCAAAGCTTCTTTCACGCCGAATGGCTCAGCACCTGAGGATGAGTCGGTGACGTCCTACCAGGTGATTGGCTGGTAATCTGGTCCGCTCACTGAGCCGCGGTGCTCTATCCCGCACGTATGAGCCAGAACACGTCCTATGCACATTCCGCAGGCGCATGTCCTGGCTCCCAGCGAATGCAACGCCGCAGATCGCGCAACTCGGCGCCGATATGCAACGCTCGTTCCCTCTCGAGGCTGCAATCCGTTCCTCCCGAGTCAATGCAGTCGTTTGTCGTCATATCTTGACCTGTGCGAGCGCGGAGCAGATAATGAGGGCGATTTGACCGGCCGTACAGATGGATCCAGAGGCCTTTTATCTTGAGCCTCTGGCTCTTTTCCTTTGTCTGCGCGGACCTGCCGTCGCACCGACCTATCTCGCGCTAGCTGAAACCCTCGACTTGGCCTGCTGGCGGAAAACGAACGCGCTCGCGCATCTAGCGTTCTCTCCTAGGTCCAGGAGACGGAAGCTGCCTGTCCGGACGGACAGAACATCGCACCCGCGCCTTCCTATCATGCCGAGAGCTGCACGGCCGCGGCCTCAATGCGCCGGCAGTGTATATGGGAGTTGGCCTGTGCTCAATCTCGCCGCGAGCGGCCGAGCGGGAGGGCCATTGTGGGCTGCTAAGAGTCTCGTGAGCGTGGTAGAAACGCGGGAGCGTGCCGCGAGGGGGTAGCAGATGATGAGGGCGGGCGCGCTGCCACTTCTCCTGAGCCTAGCAGAGCGGCGGTTTATATCCCTGCGCGACTCGTCCCGGGTGAAGCGTATGCGGCGATGACACGCATGTCTATCTCCTGAAACCTTTTATACCATGCTAGATACACCGCGTATAGCAAATTCCGTTCGTTCCAGCCTTCCGACCCAGGGCGGAAAATAGACGCATTGGAGTCTGCAGGATATCGGCTCTCAAGAAACCCTGCGTCCCTGCAGCGCAGGCACGTAACTTGACTATCATCCAGTCGCCAAGTCCGTAGAAGAGAAGACTCTCTCCTGAGCATCTCTGTATAGAGACGGCTCAACAGGAAGAGCTCTGCCCGGTAAGATGGTGGAGGATCACGGAGCGGGAGCTTGCAGCAGATGATGAGAGCGGCATTCCATGCTGCGTTACGCTCCCGTCTGTGAGCTTTTATACTCTTCTGCTCGGGGCGGAACGAGAGTCCGAGGCCCGGAACCAGATGCGGGCCGAAGTGCCGGCCAGCGCGCAAACTCCGCTCCGTTGCCTCTCCCACTCGCACGGACGCGCAGGCATGGCGCTGTCCGGCGTACGGGCGTCTTTAATGCCGCACGCAGAGCTATTCTTGCTGCGCGTTTCCGGGCGCAGAGTTTGAAAGTCTGGCCTGTCTTCGGGCGGGTGTCCGGCGGTTGCACCGACAATTTGCTCCTCAGAGCACGAACCGGGATCCCATGCCGCCGCAGGCTGTTCATTATCCTGGGCGGGAGTATCTGAAGCTCTGCGTCTTGGAGCCTGGCATCTGCGGCGGGCTAATCAAATCGTCGACTACAATGTGAGCTCGTCGTCTGACTCTAGTTTGATGTAGCCGTCTGCTTGCTCTGTCTTGCCAAGCTCGGGCGGATACGGCTTTGCCTCGCTCTCCGAATAGGCACATTTCACACCCGCTGTACGGCGCAGAGTACCACCGGCTGTTGGAATTGGTGCCTGTCTCTGACCGTTGTCGCTCGCGGATGCTCTAGACTTGTAATATGCGCGGGAAAACCATGGGCATACGCGCTACGGCTGAAGTCTTGCAACCGTCTGGCTTTTGCGCTATCTTGCCCCGGGCGCATGCGCTTTCTCCGCGGCTCCCTTTGATTTGGGCCGCCGCACCATATTCGCGATCACTCCGCCTATCCGTCTGTCGCCCTGGAGATGGTCGCATCGCTTTGAAAAATTGGTGTGGGCTCCGATTGCTCTGCAGTTTCGAAACGCTTTCGTAGTGTGCGGCAACAGAACCAGGCTGGCTGGGCAGAGCTGTAGCAGATGATGGGTGCGGAGGGTTTGTGCTCAAAATAAAGCGCGTGGAACTGGCTTTTTATAGCGTTTGCTCTCGAGCGGATGCTCGTGCCTTGCCGCGTCATCTGAACTACACGGTCCCTCGTCGACACGCTTCCGAGACGATCATCGCTCTGAAATCGGACTGGATGCACGCTTCGTTTTCGAAATGCCCTTGTCACACGGGCCCGGATCTATGTAGTTTCCAACGTTCATTGCGGAAGCGTGCACCATCCAATTGGCCCGCGCGTGACCCAGAATGGCCCGCGCGCCATTTCCATGCGACCATTCCGCCCGCCAGAATCTGTAATCCCCTTTTCAGACCCGTTTTGCAGCCGCACAATTCTGCCACGCTTCACGGCGCCCCCACTTGCGGCAGCATGATTTCATGGCACAGTGACCGCGGGGCAGCTGGCAGGTGCGGCGGATTCATCCCCCACCCGCCCCTCTCGGTTTCCTCGGCCGCGGTGGGGATTTCCATTGTGCCTGTGTTTGCTCAGGCGTTACGCGTCCGAACATACACAACAGGGGTCGCGCTGTGGATTCGAAGCTGTGCGTTCAGTATCTGCAGCTGTGCATGAGGCTGTAGCAGATGACGAGAGTGGGTTGGCTCGGATTCTGGCTTCGTTCGCTACAGAGACATCTTATACGATTCCCGGGGACTTCGATACGTTCCCAGGGCGGAGATCCGGCACGCGGACAAGCCGGCAGCATTCTGGCCCGGGTGGCCCGGGGTGCACGTATGGAGAGAGCGATTCGCAATTCCGCTCTGCGTGCGTTCTGACGGCTGTTCCCCCAGTGGTGGACCCTGCGAGGACTTACCTATTGACCGTTCCGAGTTGCGCCGGATGGTGTGTCACCTCTGCTCTACCGCTCGTCTTCCACGGACTCGTAGATCGTCGCACTGGCAGGAGAGTGCTGATCGACAAGGATCTGGGACGCGCGCGCACACACAGCGGGGCCGCTCTGAAACGCCGGCGCACGTGCCGCCGAGCTCTGTGACTCGGATGCTCTGCCGCGCGTTGACGCCGGCCCGCGTGGGTCACTACTGCCCTCAATTCTATGTCGGCTCAGACATGAGCACCGATGGCTGGATCTACGGGCTGTTCTGCTCTGCCATGCTCGCTCCGCTGCCCGCGCACAAGTCGAATCGTGCTGCGGACATGCTGTTTCAGTTGGTTATTGTAGCCCCTGCTGCCGCGCATTTGCTATTGTTCGTACGCTTCTTTGGCCTCCGGATTTCCGGGCTACCTACTTAATTGACGCTCTGTCCATTCCTGGGCCCTGCGAGTGGCCTTCTTGTCTCGTCGCGCGAAGACCGGGGTAATCATTGCTCGCAGGCCAGTCGCGCGCGTGGATGATCGTGCCAGCGGAGCCCTGGCTCCGAACGCATATGTTTGCTGGTTTTTCGTAAGAAACTACCTCCACGCCCGGCAATTCTCGGATTCTTCGGAGACCTGTCTCCAAGCTCCCTGAGAGCGGCAAAGCGGATGGGCGGAGGCGCTACAGGCAGCGCAGGTGCTGAAAGTGAAGTGGTAGGCGATAGCAGATTATGAGGGCGGAGTGGTGCAGTGTCTCTGCCTTTCTTCCGCGCGGTGTTTTATATGCCCGCGCCGGCGGCTCATCGGCAGAGCTATTCCGCGATGCAGGGTCTCTCAGTGCTTTGCGCGGGTTTGTACCAACATTTGGCGTGGAACAGGAATCGGACGCGAGCCGCAGCGCCGTCGTACTGGCCGCCGTGCGGATTCCCCAGTAGGACCGCGCGATTCTCTTGCTGCGCGTGCGACGGCTGTTCGCTCTTTGCTCTCCCCCGTCTGGAACTGAACACCCCCCTGCGAAGTCCGTATGCCGTGGTCCTCACCGTTTCTGCAGAGGTTGGCTTCTATGCTGGATTAGAGTCTCTGCTGCCCCCACAAGCGGTGTAGAGCCCATACCGCCACTCAAGTACCAGCATCCGCCGTGTCTCCCGCGCGCATCGAAGTCTGCGAGGTCATAGCAAATGACGGGGGTGTTCGATACCCCTGCGTCCTCTCCCTCCTATGCGCTTCTTTACGGGCGAGTCGAAGGCATGAGTTTGAGTCGGGTCGGGCGGGACGATGCCCGGGCATGCAGATGCCGTTAATCACGAGGTACTGATGACATTCTCCCAATCGGGCACCGAATGGCCCGCCGCGGAACACGACGCCCTGCAGGATATCTAGGGCAGAACCGCATGCGGCTCTTCGAACGCAACTCTATACGGAGCTCTCTGTAGATCACACGAGCGCGTGACGGACTGCGTGGGTGTATCAGATGTGATTTATACCCTTCAGTCTTACGACATGGCGGGCTGAACTAGCTGTCTGCGAGAGACGCGTTGTACGCTGTATCTGATAGAGCTGTTCACCCGCGGTCTTATAATTACGCGCCCTGAGTGCCGTGCGTGGCGTGAGTGGGGATACTAGTAGGTATATGGAAAGATTGATATTTATACAGGGACACACTGCGAGTAGTGAGATGCGTGCCTGTCCCCGCAATGATTCAAACGATGAAGCTCTTGGAATTTAATTTGCTCCGAGGCGTCAAATTATGCCATTCCCATCCACATTCGATGTTCATAAGCCGGTGTTGAGGCCTAAGGTTGAAGGTTCGGAGACTTAAGACGTCGGCGGATGTATATCGGCAGACTCCGCATCTTGTACTCGTTCCATCACCTTCATCTGGCCGTGAATTATTCAACATCGGGGTGCGTCCCGTAATATCCATCTAGACTTTTTGCATGACCTGACTAAGTGCGATTACAGTAGTGCTTGGCTCAGTGTGCGTAGCGGAACCATCGAAGGAAGGTCTGCTTGGATGTGCACTTCTTTCTGACGCCATTCATAGGATTTCTACCTGCGCTCTGAAGTGTCACGTGCCACTTTGCACTGTACCGCGGACGTCACAAAGCTACTCTGTGCTATTGGCACTCCCTCTTGACAACAGCCATCTTCGCCTCGATCTCGAGTCTGTGGCTACTCGCGCGCCGCAGCGTTCACGCTTTGATGGGCCCAGGTGTCCCTCCCCCGCTTCCAGCTCTCCCGCCCGAGGTCCTCGCGCTCATTCTCTCGAACCTCAACCAACGCGATCAGAGGAAGGTGGCCACGGCCTCGCGCGCATTCTACGCCGCAGCGTCCGAGGCCGGACTCTACATCCAGCGGATAATCCGCTTCCCAGATGACGACTTCCGCTCGAGCTGTTTCACGTTTGCAGAGGTAGCGGTGCATGCCGCGCGATATCGGCGCCTGGTCGCGCTGACTGTGGTGTTCTTCGTGGGCATCAATCGGATAGACGACGCGACGAGGGCCGCCGCGGGCAAGCAGCTGGTCGACGTTCTCTCGGCATCTTTCCTGCTGGCACTCGAGTGGATCGTTGACCTGGATATCACCATTCCGATGGATTTCGTCTCCCCTGTGCTCGAGGCGTTGTGCCGCGAGGCCCCGAGGCTCAAATTCCTGCGCATCGACTGCGTGGAAGACCCCACAGGAACCAGACCTCCCCCGATCGCCAGACTGCCGGAGTCTTTCCTTCGCGCTCGCGCGCACAATTTGCGCCGCATATTCTTCGCTGGCATCGACATCGGCCAGAAGCCGTTCCCAGCATTCTCGGGCGTCAAACGAGTCTTTCTTTCGTACCTCGGAGAGTTTCCCGATCTCCATATTGGTGAACACTGCCCCGCTGCGACGCATGTCGAGCTCGAGTCATTCGGATGGATCGATGAGCCAGTGCGTCCCCGTCTGTCGCTTGCCGGTCTGTCTCTGGAAGTGCTGTCGGTATTCGATACGACAAGCACGAGGGAAGCCCTGCTGCCGACGATCATCCTCGACAGTCCGCTGCGCACGGTTCCAGAGGTCCACGTCTGCTCCATGGAGCAGCCAGATTGGGACACACTGCAACTGGCACTGCCTGAAAAACCCGGCGCACTGGCGCTTCGCGTCCTCGGCTGTCGCGCGAGACAAGTGGCGCACATCATGGTCTCTCCGCACGACGCACGCTGGCGCCGCGCGGCGCTGGTCCACGACTGGGAGAGCGAGCCGATGTCGCCGCTGCACGGCTTCGCGTTCCTCGGGAACATCACGTACCTCCGCTTCGACGTCAACGCGCTGCACAAGCTGTTCGGCCGCTACGTGCTGATGAACGCTCTCGAGCGCGTGAAACTGGACGTATACCCGTCTGGTCCGGACCCTGCCCACCTGCTCTGGCCGTGGGACCGCGACGTCAACGACCCGTTCTGCGGCCGCCGCCCGGAGCGCACCCTCGGCTGCCCGCGCCTGAAGGAGGTCACGCTGTTTACTACGTGCGCACCGCTGGGCGTCGATTCGCGCGAGGTGGCGATGCTTGGCCGCGCGCTCGGATGGGAGAGCGCCGGGCTCCCGAAGCTGAGGCTTGTCGGCGTCACTATGAAAGAGCCTAGTGCTCCCGCATTACTGGCTCAGGCCTACTCGTCGGTGGAGTCGCATGAGTCTGCGGGCAGCGACTCGCAGGAAGACCTGGACTCGGGGCTCTGGGATTACCGGTATGAGGATTGAGTTCCTATATCAGGACGATGCTGCAATCTCGGTGCTTCGAGTATATTGATATAGAATCTGCTCTCTCGTCCCATACGCTCGTGTGCTGAAGCTAATGTACCCATATTCCCATATGCACCAACTCCATCTGAACAGGCTCCGGGTAGAGTCGGAAGGGCCACCAAGCACGCTGGCTATGGTACCGTGGTTCTCGTTGCTCGAATCGCTCACAATCAGATCCCAGTTCGTTCATGTTTCCGAAAACGCGGCCATCACTGCGCCTCTGCTATCCTTACTTGCACGCATGCCTCGCCTTCGGGGACTCACCGTCTATAATCCCAACAAACTGGCTGTCAGCGACCCCAGCACGGACGATTTTCAGCACGCGGACCTTCCTTGCAAACTCGAGGTCATAGTTCTTTACGGAAAGGTCCCAGTCACAACCTGAACGCAGATAATTTCGCAGTCCAGGAGTACGCTCAGGGAGCTGAGGATCCACTCTTTGGGCGCGGACGAGGCGCCTCTCGTTTGCGCCATGCGCAAGCCGCGCCGCGTTTGCGTCTCTTGGATCTGCAGCTGCGAGGAGATAGTCTTCTGCCGTTGGTCATCGCGCCGGTCTTCGCTGGGGTCGCGCGCTTACAGACTCTGCATCTCGAGATTCCGCGGAACGTACCATTACAAGACGCGCTCGAACTGCTCGGGGATTCAACCATCCGTGCGCTCACGCTCAGATGCTCCTACGGTCCGGGATATCCTTTCGTGAGCGCTCATAGCGGCGTTCACCTGCTGAGGATACGATGCCTCAGGAGCATCGTCTTTCATGGATTCGCTTTCGACGACCAGACCTCTCGCGATCTCGTTGCATACTGGCACGCCCAGAGGATACGATTTCTGATCGTCTAGTTAGTGCGAGCGCATTTTTTCGGTCGTCTCCCTCGGACATTCACCTTCAGTCATGATTTCTCCTCCTGATCTATGTTGGCGCCCATCATTCTGGCGCCTGACAAAAGTGAGCTTACATCGCGCCCTTCAAGTCTGTAATGCTGGGTGCCCGACAGGTTGGCTACCAACCGTTTCTCAATGACCCTGCATATACACAGATAGAATTGGGAATATATCCCGATAATGAACGTGTTCGTATCGTAACGTGACTCTTGTTTCTATGTGTGAACCCTGCTTTTGTTGATGGGACGCTTGTTTGAAACCCCGCTCGTCCTCCTTGCATCAAACCGTGGTGTAACCTGACCCACGCGAGGCCCGCCGATGCCGCTCCACCAGGACGCCACGCTGCTCACGCAGTTGCGCGACTTTGAGCATGGGCTTCGACATACCGAACGTCTGGAGCCCACCTTTTGCCCAGTTTGCGCTCTGGCCGTTCCAGCAATGCTCCCAGACGAGTCTCCCACTCTAGTCGCGCTCCAGTCGGACAGCCATGGGCTTTGGGACGCATGCATACGCAGTCTTACTGCGCCGCGCACCGGAGATCAAAAGGCCGAACTTCGAAGACGTCTGCAAGAGAAAATCGACACCTGCGAACACGGCGATCACAATGCGCAGCTGGCGCGCTGGGAATTCGAGCATATTGTGGATCCTCTCAATCTTTTGCGGGCTCTGCTGTGCCTCTGCCTGACCAGTTGCCTTTATGGCCTGGATCCGTCGTCCGGCAAGTTCGAGTCTACGGTCGTGTCCCGTGCGAGAGATCCTCGTAAACGCTTCCGCTCCCCGACGGGTGCCTGGCCTACGGTACCAAATCAGCTCCTCCCCCACGGACCTACCCAGACGCTTGGCTCGCTCGTGGATGGCTGCTTATCGGACGACGACAACGGTTGCTGGTGGATTCTGACTGCCGTCCTGCTGCTGGCGCGGCCCCTAGTCTGGCCCGTTTTAATTGCAGATAGAAGCATCCACGTAAAGCTCTGCTTTGCCTGCATGCAGGTCATCTCGCACGGAACCACCATGAGGGGCAAGATAGTCACAGGCGCGGGACACGTAGCGGCACACCGTGACCGCACCTGGCTCAGCTCCGGACGCGGCCGCACGATTGTCGCTGCTTTCCTTCACACCGTACGCGAAGGCCCGTATGCGCGCCCGGACGACATGTACCACTTTGTCACGCCCTGCATCGACTGGTTCCGCCAGGCCCATGCGCTGGCGATGTGGCAGGGAGCCAGCGCGGGCAGCGACAGCGCCTGGGAAACCATCATGCTGTGCCTCACGTCTGCCTCGGCACACGTGCACAAGGCGCGCCTCCTGGTTTCCGACGACGCATTGATGGCCCGTGTTCAACGCGATCCCCGCGGCTCCACAGTCATCAATGTCGTCCAGCTCGCCCTGATCGCGCTGTATTCCGAAAAAAGCTGCTCGGGCCCGGCGTGCACGCGCACGACGATCGACGAGGATATCGAGATGCCCTTGCTTCCCACCTGCGCGCGGTGCAAGCTCGCGCGCTACTGCTCGCGCGGCTGTCAACGCGGCGACTGGGCGGGCGGGCACAAGCGCATCTGCCGCACGCTCGCGGCGCTGGAGGGCGTAACACCGGCGATGACGAATCAGCGCGAATATGCCATCAAGATCCAGCATAGCGCTATTCCGAACGATCAGCTTGCGTTGGTTGCCCAATGGGCTCTGTCTAGCAGCCAGCATTATCGCGATATCATCCGGACGGACATGGCCGTAAGTCGTTTGCTTGTCATGGCGAGCCGCATTAGGATGATGACGCTTTTGAATTGGCGCAGTAACCCGATGCTTTGAATGAAACTGGGCAGATTGGAGCACACAGTCCTGTCCATGTTGACGCCGATACAGAGGAACGGTTTTGAAATCGTACACATAGAGCCCGGCTGCGTCTGGAGAAACGGCAGATGAAGATACTTAGCTACAATCAACATAACGCAGTTCACAGCCTGTCGTGCACGCTCTCCGCCACATCGGCGAGCACATCCCCGTGCCGGTCGTGAAGCCGCGCCTGCCGACCATCGAACCGCAGCTCGGGCAGCTCGAGTCCGTCCAGGAGTTGGACGAACCAGGCGAGCACCGGAGGTAAAGGAAGCAAGAAGCATATCCAGGGTGCAGTTACGTAGCACGAGTACTAACACGCGCGTCAGGTCGAGACGCGTAAGGGAACTGAGGTGGCCATACAGATATTCTGAGTCCTTCAGTCCGCGCCAAGGCTAAGATGCCGAAGACGGTGAAGGTGTGGCGCGAGAGACGTCCAGGATCCATCTTCGCCGACCACAGCTGGATTGTGAAGCCAGAGGAACACATCCGGAGGGGTCTCGCCTGTACGCGGAAGGAGAGCCTTTGAAATACCAGGAGCACGGTCTCCCGCGTAGGCGAAGTCGAGACGACTCCAGCAGACGTGTGGTGACGGAGGACATCTAGAAGACAGAGCCAGCCCATAAGTTCAACAAACCCATCGTCTAGGAGGACAGCTACCAGCGGGACTGATACAGCAAACGCTCCGTCCGGATGCACGTGCTGGGCCAAAATGCGACTGCCAGATGGTACATAAACAGCATCAAATTCAGAGCGTGAAAGCTCACCTATCAAGCTTTGCCATAGTTTGCCCAGAGAGATGCACTTGATACTTGCCCGGCCAAACGCACGGTAAAGTAAGAGACCAAGGTGTAATTTGCTTCCGAATCCCCGCCGGCGCTCTTTGTTCGGTTTCCAGGTCCGCTGATGAGCCTTTCTCTGCTTGGTCGCTCTGCTTGGTCCGCGCATGCGCTTCCCGTGCCCTAACTCCCCCAGGACTCGAACTTGCATCCCCGCGGGCTTGTTTCTGATTTATTGCGAGCGAAATGGATCCCATGGTCGGATCATCTGCCACTTGACACTTCTGCGACGCCGTCCATGATCCAGGCGCAACGGGCTGCTCTATTTATCTCTGCGACCTGTGGACCATTTGCTGCTTTCCATTGGAGCGGCGAGCCTGTTACCGGCCTGCCGTATCCAGTATCTCTTGGTTGGGCCAGATCAGCCTCTGGCTATTCGACTCACCTTCACCATGCGACTAGTTCAGTACGAGACCCTTTGCGCCATTGTGCTCGACCCAGGCCGTGACTGCCTTGGAATCGAAGCCTGTACACTCCACTCTCCAATTTGAACGTCGCTAACGGTCGTCGGAATCGCAAAGTCATCTCGCTTTGCCCGGCAGGCCCTTGTTTGATGTCAGACGTTGTCTCGCACTGCGCCCTCAATGTTTACTACTTCTCTTGGGAACAACATACTCAAGGTCTATTGGTTCTTTACTATGGGATCAAGTGCGACAGATGGAGATACTCTACTTTGGCTACTCTGCATTCCCTGGTCTGACACAAGTTGGATCGACTCTACTCATTGAGATGGCGGTAGTACGGCAACACTGTGCTGGCCTTGGCGGCTGCGATCAGCAGGATGCTATCGTCCCACGACAACCTCATGCACGCGCGGAGGAACACCGGCGTCCCGACGCGCATCTTCCTGCGCTTGCCGCGGAGAGCGCAGAGAATGCGGCACACGTCTTTGTGACCCGTCTCTCCATGCTTCCAGTGCGCGCTCTGACACGCGAGGCTGCAGTACCGGACGGCCTTGCATCTCCCACAGCGCGGGAAACGCATGGGCGTCTCGCCCAGCGCGCCGAGCTCGTGCTCTCCGCACTCCGGGTTCGCGCACCAAACGCTCTCCATGCTGCGCATGATGTAGTTCTGCACCATTGCGAGCGGCAAGGGGGAATAGTGCGTGCAGAGCGCCGTGTAACGACGGCTCAGCATGCAGAGGTAGTAGCCGACGATGTTGGCGTGCTTCTGGTGACGAATCCAGTCGTTGCGCGGCATGTTCTGCAGAGCCTGAGCAAACTCATGCTCGAACCCGGCGAGGAAGCGTGCTGGGTCGTCGACGCGGGCGTACGGCGACGCGCGGAGCATCCCGAGGAAGCTCAGCGCGATGCCGATCATCTTCGACTGGCCGCGCAGGCTGTAGCTCATCGCGAGCCCGGGCGGTGCGGCGAATGGCGCGGCACGGTCGGCGGGCCAAGGGACGGCCAGACGCGGCGTCAGCGCCTGCAGCAGAGACCACGCAAGCCGCTCGCGGCGCGGCGTCTCCAGGAGTGCGTCGATGACCACCGGGCGCATGATGATGAGGTAAAGAATGAGAACTGCGCACGGTAGCTCCGAGAACGGCACGCAGCACCAGAAGATGAGCGCGTCGAGTGTGCCCTCGATGTCGGCCGGGAAGAGATCCTCCTTGGAAACGGGCCAGTATCCCTTCCGATCAAGGAAGTGCTTCGGGACGGGGCGGTGCTTCTGAGTCATGAGCGGATAACGCCCCTCCGTCAGTACGTTGTAGATAGCCGTGAAGAGGCCGTCAAGGAGAATGTCAACAGGATCGCTGAGGGTGCTTGGATACGCGGTTCTGTGACGCGTTTCCCGCTTGTTGCACTTCCGCTGACACTCGCGCAGCCGGTTGCGAAGGTCGGGGATGTTGGCATTGACCAGCAGCACGATATAGCGCAGGCACGCATCCCAAAAGCCGGTCCAGAATTTCTGCGCGACGCGCAGCCGGCTCGGTCTGCCGAAAATCTCGCGCACCATCAGGCGGAAGCACGTCGGGCAGTCGTCGAAGACTGCTCCATTGTCAGCTGCGGCGACAAAGGCCTCGACGCGATCCTCAATCTCTGGCGTCGTGAATGCTGCAATAATGCGTCAGTATGTCTGGGCAGAGGTTTGCGCACTTGCAGGCTCACCTGTCACAGCTGCTGATTGATTTGAGGAGATGGCGGTAGGTTGAGACATCGTGAACACGCAGATGGGTGAGGGGGGATACGCCGGGCCTCACTGTCCATTTATACCTCTGGGATTCACACTATACCACGAAATACCACTCACCACGGTACGGGCGCATCACAAGTGTGCGCCACTCGCCCTCAGGCCCCAGCACCAGTTCCAACTGCAGAAGCACCTGAGAAAGCAGACCGTTTGCGTTGCATGCATTTGATAAATTCTTACCTGTGTGAGTAAACTCGGGCCCTGAAACATGTCAGTGTTGCTCGCCGAAACTTGTACTGGTCACGCTCCGCGGGCTTCGGACGTTTACTCCCGCTGGCCGCGGAATAGCCATCATACGCACCCAACGCGCACTATCACACAATTTCGGGAGATATTCTTGCGCGTTATACATGGCCAGCTGTCCGGGATAATAATTCCTGTCTCCTCAAACACACTGGATACAGGTGACCGGGCTACGGAAGCAAATCGCGTTGTTGTGTCGCCCGGAGCATTGACCCTGTGCCCCGTGCACCACAGATACCACGGCCTAATGCTTATGACCACGTATACAGATTTATGTTGCTGCGCTTGGTGGTCATGCCGGCAGTGCAACACCCCCGGATGTAGCTGAGACAATGCGGTCTGCCATGGTCCGAGCGACGACGTGTGGGGCGCCGTGGTTGCGGCTCTCGTTGAGTATATAAAGCCCACCACCATCCTCCGCTCAGTTCCCGTATCCCCGCGACTAAACATTATGGCACCACGCGCTACTCGTAAGCCGGCAACCTCGAGCAAAAATCCTACTGGACACTGGTATCAGAGTATGTAATGCCGTTGAGATGCGTAATAATACTGTACTAATAGACGTCTTTGCGCAGCTCTAAATGAGACCGAGGTCCAGCGACGCATCGATGCATTCATTGCCGGCGCAGAAAACGTCAACAATCTCGACGAATGCCCTGCCTGTTTGCGCCTTTTCGTGCAAGCACTACTCGAGAGCGAAAAGCTACTCAATCACGTCTTCCAATGGCGACCAGCCTTCTTCGACACCGCACTTCGGCTCATCATACTATTGAAGGACGTCAACGTTCCCGCGTTCCGCAGGCAGCTGGTGGGAAATCAGCTCCGATGCAGACACAGGATGACGACGCACAAAGGCGCGACGGCCAGCCGCACCACGGACGCGGTCAGCACGCTCCTTGACGCGCTGTTCACCCTCATCTCTGGCGCTCTCAAGGGCGGCCCACGTCCGCTATATCGGACGGACACGGTCAACAAGAAGCACTTCTCTGGGCGCAAAGGCGTGTGGCCGCACGCGCTGGGGGACCTCTTCCCCGCAGGCATCGAGCGCACACTGGATGCCATCGTATTCTGGATCTGTGTTCCGTTCGGCGGCGCACCGTTCGAGCTCCTCCAGAACTACCTCGTCGTCGTGCGCCCAGTCATGGCGGACGCGCTGCTAGAGGGCACGCGCCGTGAGCGCCTCGCGTGGGCAATACTGCAGGCCCTCACCTCAGATCCCGCCGTCCCATGGCCGGCCGAGACCGCGTCCCCCTTCGCGCCGCCCGCCGGGCTGAGCGTAGCCCAGGATCTGTGTGGGAACGGCGTAATTGCCGATGAGGCCCTGATAACACTCGCTATTCTCGAGGGCGGCCGCGATGCACGCCGCGACGACATGCGGCGCTTCTTTGCAGGACTCGAGGCACAGTTCCTCGGCGCGCTGCAAGGCTTCCGGGACGGCGTGCGGCACGGAGACAAGATCGCGGAATACTGCTGCATGCTGGAGGACCACGAGCTTGCCAGCTGCCCTCGGGGCGATCTGAACAAAGCGCACGTTGTGCATATGTATTTCATACATTGTGCGACGTCGGAGCGTTGCTCGGGGCCGGATTGCTCGATGCATGAGCTTGGAGGCCTGGAGGGAAGCGAGTCAAGCTCCACGAGGTTCCAATGCTGCGCAGGATGTCGGATCATGCGTTACTGCAACCAGACGTGCCAGCGTGCGCACTGGGAGAAGACCGCGCCACCCCATCGTGACGTATGCAAGGTATTTCAGCGCCTGGATAAGCGCGGCGTGGACCTGTTCGGCTGCGATGCCACTGCATTCATCCACGCTTACAACGAGCTGAAGGAGGATGACGGCGAACTTCTATTCCGAGCAGCAGCGTCATCCCCGTTCATGCCGTATAATCGACACATATCCTTAGGCTTGTAATTACGCAGCGATTCAAGTCTCCGTACCCAGAGATTATGAGAGCCATGTACGTTTCTGAAACATCATATACACGAATATGAGCAGTCACCGTCGAATGAAGCCCTCGCTCCTCGCCAAGACAGGTGGAAGTGGTGAACAAAACAAAGTGGCGCCCCCAGAAAATAAAAACAGCCACTGTCAACAGCAAGCGTGGGATGAATGGCATTGATAGTACTTGCGAGACTCGCGGGGTTTCCAAGGAATGACATTCTGCAAGACCAAGACGTGAGGCGGACACTAGAAGTACAGACACAGCATGGTGAAGTTTCCGAACGCGCGGTGAGCATGCGCCTGTCATATCCAGTGCTGGACAGCATCCACCGCCGCGCGTAGCGCTGTGAGCCCAGCCGGGTCATCCTCGAGTTGGAGAAATATACTGATCTTGAGGAGGGGCACGGGCGCGCCGTTGACCTGCACGTGTCCAGAGATGAACTGCGCGAGCGCGGCGGGCGGGATGACACTGCCATCGGCGGAGGGGCGCGGGGTGCGCGACAGAAGACGCATGACGCGCAGCTGCGGCGCCTCGAGCAACCCGCACGTCGTCACAATGTTTTCGTCAAGCAGCGAGCCCCACCGTTCGACCTTCCCGTCGCTTTTCAGGCCCTGCGTCCCGCATATTAAAGAGAACTCGCGCAGCGCCGGGAGTCGGCCGCGCGGCAGCAGCAGGGAGTGGCGCTTCTGCTCGACAGAGAGCTCCATCGAGAGCGTGAGGCTCTCGAGCGCGCGCAGCCAGTCGGGTTCGCACATCAAGCGCAGCATGCCCCACGTCTTCCCGCGGTACGGCGCGAGATCGGTCATCCGACACTGCGAGTGCGAGTTGCGCCGCGAGAAAGACGCGTCGACGAAGTCGTCGTAGTCGATCTTGACGGACGTCAGCTGCCAGTTCTGGTCCTGGCAGGCATGGATCACGACCGTCGCCGCGTATTGGCACAGACGAAGGAGCGCGACGCGCCCGAAGCCGAGAGAGTGCATGTGCGCCCAGGAGATCGGGTACGGCGAATACTCGATGTGCTGCACACCGAGAGTCAATATCGTGAGCGGGTGATCGCGCGGCAGAGGCTCCACTTCCCGAGAAGCGTTGAACATATCGAGATGCAGCGTTCGGGCACACGGGAAGAGGGAGAAGACCTGATCAATGGGAATAGACGGGACGTCGATGCGAACGTGGATCAGTTCTGAAAGCCTACCGGGTACCTCGGGGAGTGTATGGCTTCCCCAGTTGACAAACGATAAGTTTGGCGCGAGAGCGAGGATGGTATTCGGAGGACTCGGCGGCTGCCCAAATACGACATCTTCCCGATGATCGTGAGATACATCAAGACGGTGTACAAGAGGGGCGGAAAGGTCAAGGAGATTAAAGAGCGGGATGTAGTTGGACCTGTGCCGGGATCGCACCGTAAGTGCGTGTAGACGATACAGGTGCGGCTGGAGTTGCGAACAGAGTAATTCAATACTATGACTGTATCCGTCGTCTTCTTTGAACCAGACTCGTAAATCCAATGGAGAATTCCCAGAGAGAAGCAGTAGTTGAGGGAGAACGCGCAACGATTGGTGCCCAATGTCGTACAGATCGAGACGGGCCCAGAGGGAAGCGCAATTGATGATAATGCTGCGCCACTGACGGCAGACGCGCGCAGTACGCAGAAGATCAAGCCAGTCCAACGATCCAGCCATGTAGATGATCAGGTCCTCGGGCAGGTGCGCCGCTAACCCTGTCCAAGCAGCCAGTTGCCGATCGGCATCGGGGGCCTGGTGGGCGTGGATTTCGGCTTCAGGAAACTGCCCAGTGTGGTCGGTTGCTATCTCGACTACGCGCGCCATTGCAGCGGCTGTTCCTTCAGACGTGCGCGATGCGGGCGGAGACAAGCTTGGCGGCGGGGTTTGAAGCGGAACAATACGACCTTCACATGACTGCCCCAAATGAGGGAACTTGACACCGCATGACTTCGTGCGATCGCAAGAAGTACATACCCTAATAGCTGGAAGGACAGTTATATCCGACTCAAATAGTCTTTCCCATTCAGGACGGCGTCGGAGGTGCTGGCGCTTTCACGGATGTAATTAGTATGCGGCATTTGGAAGACGAACCTCCACGTGTATGATTAATATGTGCTACAAATAAATGATGTACTGCCCGGTCAGATGATGCGCACGTCACCCGACCTGAGAAACAAGCACGTCCCCTCCTGGCACTGACCCGACGATACGGATACCAGGCGGATCGCATCGCCTGAAAGGTATATTTAGTGAGCCGTCCAGGGAAGCAGGGAAGAGGAGCGGATGCGGCGCGCCGGGGCCGCCCGGGGACACTCGTAAGGTCCGGCTGGCCACCCGAATGGGGAAATCGTGCGTCGCGCGTGCAAAGTCGGCTGCTTTTTGCTCTCTATCTCTCTCCCATCTAGGGCAGGCAGTCTCCCCGCCCGCTCGCACTATCCAGATGCTCGTACTTGTCCGCGCCGCGCTGTACACCGGCAGGCTGCCGCCGCTTTGTTCAAGTACCGGCCATCCCCCCGCCATCGCGGACAGGGTGCGTCCGTCCCGTGCCAGCCCAAGCGCAGTGCTTACATTTTCCTCCTCCCCAGTAGCCAGCCACTCTCACCGCGAGTGTGTCTCTCCGTGTCCTGCGCGTCTTCCGGGCTTGCTCACGTCGCACTAGGATTGATAATAGCTGTGAAAGTGGAGGGTACCAGCTGCGCAAGTGGCACACCGGATTCCGTGCTTAAATACCCATGTATGTGCATTTGCGAGTGCAAAATATGCAATCACTAATGCATGCATGTCAGAAAAATTGGCTCTGCGGATTGATTATTGCTCCAGGTGTTCATTATATTCATGTATTTTCTAAGTCCTGAAAGTATCACACTTTGTTCACCCGCATCGTTCGAGAAACCCTCTCATGCTCTCAAAGCTGATGTGCTCGTTACCCCTACCAGACCCAGCAGTATCGTGAGTAAACAGAGCCAGGGTCGTTCTCGTCATGCGGGCGCCCCGCCGTGCGATCGCGGAGTGCGTGTCCTGACAGAAACTCTGTCATTCCGCGCGAGATAAACGCGCTACACCCAATGCTCGATCGTGTCCACCGCAGCGCGCAGCGCCGACATCCCGACCTTGTCTTCGTCAAAGCGCAGAGCCATGCTGACCTTGAGGAGACGCACGCGCGCATTGTCACCCTCAACGCGCACGTGCCCGGAGATAAACCGCGCAACCTCCGCGGGCAGGACCATGGTATCGTCGTTCGGCGGCCAGCCAGCGCGCGCGAGGAGCCGCACGACGCGCAGCTGCGGTGCGTTGAGAACCCCGCACAGCGGCATGATGTCTCCGTCGAAGAGCGAGCCCCAGAGCTTGACTGGGCCGTCGCTCCGCAGGCGCCGCATCCCGCAGAGGAGAGACAACTCGCGCAGCTCTGGGAGAACGCCGCGCGGGAGCAGCAATGGGCGTTTCTGTTGTACCGAGAGCGCAACCGAGAGCGTCAGGCTTTCGAGCGCGCGCAGCCATGATGTTTCGCCCAGAAGGCGCTGCATGCTCCAGGTATTCCCGCGCGACGGCGTCATCGCAGTCATCTGGCACTCCGAATTGGAGTCGCCGCGGCGCGCGAAGGACGCGTCGACGAAGTCGTCGTAATCGATCGTGAGGACTGCAGCTGCCATTCGGGATCCTCGCTCGCTGAAACGACCAGCGCGGCCGAGTAGCTGTGAAGACGCAGGAGCCCGACGCGGTTGAGCCCGAGTGTTTGGAAATGCGCCCAGGGCAAGTTGTACGGCGTCTGCTCGATAGGCTGCACACGGAGCTCCAGAGAAAGAAGAGGATGCTCAGGTGGCAGTATTTCCATACGGCGCGTGGTGGGTAGGCTGTCGAGATACAGCGTCGTGGCGCGAGGAAATAGCGAGAAGATGTTCGCGACCACGCTCGCCGTCGCGGCAATGCGAATGTGCGAAATTTCGGACAGCCTGTTCGGTGCGTCAGGGAGGAGGTGGCTCCCCCAGTTGATGGAGCACAAATTCGGCGCGAGGGCGAAGATGTCGCTTGGTGGGGTCGACGCTGTTTCGAACGCGACAGATTCGCGAAAGTCGCGAGATATGTCGAGATGACTGAGCATCGGAGCGGCACGCTGCAGAAGGGCGAACATCGGGGTGTAGTTGGACCGACGCCTGGAACGCACTGTAAGGGCACGGAGACGGTGCAGATGGGGTTCAAGGAGCGAGCAAAGGACAGTCATGTTGTTTCCAGTATCGTCGTCGATGAACCAGATCCGCAACGTAAGAGCTGCGCCCCCAGACAGACGCAACAAGTGAGGCAGAACGCGCAACGAATGGTGGCCCATGGTGTACAGATCGAGGGTGGCCCACAATGGGGCACATTCAATAATCGCAGTGCGCCACTGACGACAGGCGCGCGCGGTGCGGATAAGATCACGCCAGTGGAGAAGTCGAGATATGTGGCAGATGATCAGGTCCTCCGGCAGGTGCGCAAGTGAGCCGATTGGCTGCTCGTTTGTTGTCTTCCAGACCGCTTCAGAGCTCTGGGTAGCGGGAGTAAGCGGTGGATTGGATGCGCCAGGGTGATCGTGCGCTACGTCGGCAACGTCCGGCATGCCAGCGGTTCTGCGAAATGGGAAGAAGACAAGCTTGTTGGCGGTGTTTGAAACGGAACAATCCAAGGCTACATATGACTTCCCAAACGAAAGGCTACGAATGACAAGTAAATGTGCCTAAACAGGCTCTCGAAGCATCTTGAGCACTCCTTCGTACTCCGGGAACCACTGCTTGGTACACCGCTCTGCATACGCGCGCACGCGTTCCCGGCGCATCCACATCGCGTTGAACTCCGGATTGACCTCTTGGCCCGCACAGTTCATGAGAAGACTACCAACCATCACGTCCGCGCTGCTGGGCGCGTCCCCGCCGTGGAACCAGCTTCGGCCGTCCGCGAGGCGCGCGTCGAGGCCGTCGACCCACTCCTCGAGCAGCGCGTCGATCTCCGCGTAGGAATGCAGCCCAACGCCGGACGCACGAAGCCGCCCGCCGATGCGCCGCCGGAGCACCCAGGCTAGCACCTGCCGAACCGGCGCGGGCATGGGCAGCAGCTCGACGGTGCGCGCGTAGTTCGCCGGGCGCAGCCAACGCGAGGAGACGATCGCGGCGTAGACGAGCTCCTCGGTCCACGCCTGCCACGCGCGTGCGTCGGCGCGCTGAGCGTCAGTCAGGCCCAGCGCCGCGTCGACGTCCGGGATGAGGCCGTCCTTGGTGAGCGCGCGGATGATGAAGTGCGAGTCCTCGAGGAAGATGTCCGGTTGGCCCGGGCGCGAGAGCGTGATGCAGGGCAGCTTGCCCTTCGGCTGGCGGAACGGGAGCGCGTCGACGAGCGTGTAGTCGGACGTGGGGAAGGACGCGAAGCGCAGGTGCGTCTCGAGCTTCTGGCAGAAGAACGACGCGCTGGGCACGTTCGGCGCGGGCTTCGCGAAGCCGTGCAGCTTGATGGTGGGCGTGGACGAGGTCATGACTGTGATGCGGCTCCGACCCGATCGAGAGCGCTCTTTTAAGCTGGGCGAGTGATGGCTTATGTAATCCGGAGACAGGATCCGCGACGCGCGTCCCGTGCCGAGCACAGCAACGACGCGCGCTGGGCATTCCATTTCCGATTTCCAATTTCAATGTTTGCACAGGCACGAAAAGGGGCTGGCGCGCTCACATTGAGAGGCAGAGGCAGCTGCGCAACGGCTTTCTCAGCGGCACTAACGTACACAGACGCTCAAGGCGCGGTCGTCGCGGCATTGTAGAAGTGGATCGTCTCGTCCGAGCAGCCAGCGGGCGTGTTGTACGCGTACGGCCCGAGGTTGACGAAGAGCGGCACCGCGCCCGTGCCGTCGGGGCACGCGAGCCAAGCCGAGTTGTTCGGGCGCGTGATGTTCGCGATCGTCCACTGCAGCGCGTCGCCGCTGAATGCGAACGTCCCCGCGCTCGCGGGCGCGGGCGTCTTGGTGAACGAGAGCCGCAGCTTCATCACGCTCGGGTCCGTGCGCGGCTCGACGGAGCCGTACAGCAGCGAGCCGTCGCCCAGCAGCTGCACGAGCTGCCCGTTGACGACGTTGAACTGGCCTGAGAACGCAAGATGAGCACCTAGACTGTGTGATAGAGATGCATCACGTACCCGCAGTGGTATAGCTCCCCAGCACGGCGCCGCTGGCGGTGTAGAGCGGGTTGGATTGCAGGTACTTGTGGAATTGTGGGTCTTCCTATAGCAGCCGCGATCAGATCTTACACTTGCATTCTCACGAGTCTCATACCACGGCGCGAATCCAGAGGTAGTTTGGCTTAAGAGTCGTTCCAGGTCCGGCGCCAGGAGACGTTGGAGCCGATCCTGACGAGCTCGAGGTTGCCGTCGAAGTTGGGACCGCTGTAGAGGTCGGAACAGCAGTCGAGGTCGGCTGAGCCGGAGTCGACGGTCCTTGCAAGCACTGAATACGAGCAGTTAGCTCCATTACAAATGTTGAGCGTTAATACGTACCTGAGAATAGTACTGGTTCGAGACCGTGCAGACCCCTGTGATATGTCAAAGTCTGACCAACCCAGCAGTTGCGTGACGCGTACAGCCGGAGGGACATGCTATTAATCGAATCGCGGGGTAAGTCATAAGGAAAGGTGTCCAGGGGCAGTTATCGAACCTGTTGGTCCAGTCCACCCGACTCCTCCGCACTGACCCCACTGCGGAGCCGTCGCCTGGGCAGTGGACGAGTGAGCGATGGAGAGAGCAACGGCGAGCGTGGCAAATAGCATAGTTCTTCTGATATTACCGCATCCATCGACGTTGCCCGCTCTTATAACGCCTGCGGTGCCAGCGGGATGCGCTCCGAGCAATGTCCGTCCGGAAAGTGATGGAATCCACGTGCGGGGAGAGGAGGCTAAGAATAGACATAAAGTACCACCTAAAGTGTCTGGCTGGCGTTCTGGGGATCATGGCATCGTGGAGTCGTGCAACGTATCAGCGAGTCCAGCGGAGATCTGGCGAAGTTCCCCCGAGGCTGGGTATACAGAGCCCGTCGACGCAAGCCGGTGCACTTTATACTGTGCATGTAGGCTCAGAGTGTGGGCGCAAGGCGGGCGACCTTCTAGCAACAAGCTGGGCGGACAAGGACAAGAATGGTTGAGTCATTTGAACTCCGACTGCAACCTTATCCGCCTGCCGTTTTGTCGGTCACGTTACTCCTGCACGTGACGGACTCTTGCGGCGCGTCAAGCGTGCCTCCGACTTAGGGCTCCCCTATCCGCGCGTCTGCTAACATTGGATATTCCCGTCATTCCGGAGCGTGGAGTAACAAGGATAGTCATCCGGACAATCCACCGCCCTCAGGACAATGCAAAAGTGGCGCACGAGCAACAGGCATGAGGGTGAGGACTGCGTCAGGGATGGTGGCACCTGCTCTACCTTCAACTCCGACCGCTCCTTTGTCTTCCTGCCACCTCGTCGTCGCTTTAAACTTGAAGCGTCCTGTGTCGACGAGGAGTCACTCAATATATTCGACAAAGCTCAAGCATGTCGAATACGCCCGCGCTTGATCTCATGGGTTCGAATATTCAAATTGATCTCGCAGCAGGTGTACGGGATGCCCGTATGCCCCAGGCCTTGACCACCAGGTGGGCTCGTTGAAGTTTTGTGTGGCAGATTGATCTCATTGCCTTATCCCAGCGAGATGACCGAGCAGCAACGCGGGCAGGTGCTCGATCACAACGCACTGCACTCGCCGCGCGCAGTGGATCTGTTGCCGGACATATGGCCCATTGTCTGGTCTTTCCTTGCGCCCCACGACCTCGTCCGTGTTACCCACGTCTGTTCGCACTGGCGGTACATTGCCCTTGACTGCGCCCAACTTTGGTCGTGCGTTGTTTTCGATGCGAAGGGAACGCCCGGGTCCTCTTGCAACGGCGGTGAACAGTGCTCGTGCATTATGCTCCCCGTCCGAGAGCATGACGTGTCCAAGTTGGAGGCCTGGCTCTCGCGCAGTAGAGAAGCCGTTCTCTCAGTAGAGCTCGATTTGAACCACTGCGTCTACGATGGGCTATCAAGCGCCCTATGTAACGCTCTCCAACCGCACTCGCATCGCTTGAGGTCCTTGACGTTTCGACATTCCGACCCGATGTGTGTTGGATCCATTCTGCGCGCGCTGGTGGCGCTCCCCGCTCTCACGTCACTGCACTGGGACTCGACGGAGCCGGACAGACGTGACTTTTGCCGATGCAACTTCGGCGTTCTCCAGCTAGACCGCGTCTCGCTCCCGAATCTGCGCGAGCTCGTCGCGCGCGAACTCTGCTGGATGGACGACGAGCCGCTCTCCGTGTTACCCAACCTAGCAGTCATGCAATGCTCCGTTATGTGCGCCTCAGAATTGCACATGATCCTCTCGGGGTTCCCGCGCCTGACTACACTTGACGCGGAGCTCGACTGGATCGAACGCGACGGTGCGTTGCCGCCTGGCGCCGACTTCCCGCACGTCGCCCCGCAGCTCCGGTCCGCGACCTTCAGAGACGTCTCACCGGCGTGCCACCCCGCCCTCGAGCCGTTACTGCACCGGCAGTCTCTGCGGTTTGCCAGCCTTGTCTACTACGACCCACCGATGGAGCACGATCTGCCCGTGCCGGCGGCACTGTTCGCGCCGGTCGTAGACGACGTGCGCGTGCGCATCGCAGAGTCAACTGTTGGACGCACTGCACGCTTTACTCTCGAGGCGTCCGACTCGCGCGGCACGACGCGCTCCTTCACGATCCCACGCACCGCCATCCTCGAGCCTGCGGACGCGTTGCACCTGACGTTAGGCCGCATGCGCATGTCGACGGTCCGGAGCCTGACAGTTCCCTGGGACCTGCGCGCGGCGCTCTTGCACTCCACTCTCTGTGCGCCCCAGCTTGAGTCCTTACGTCTCATCGTCGCGTCTTCGCCCGGCGAGGATCTCGAGGACACGCCGACGCCGAAATTCCCGTTCTTGCCCCTCCTTGCAGTCCTGTCTCTTTCTCCAGAGAATGGGAATGTCTCACGAGCGCTGCCCCGCGAGCTGGTTGATATGTACGTTCGGGCGTTGTCTCAACATCCAGTCCATGTCGAGGTCAACGGGATCGAGCTCGTCTAATGTTGCAGCCGGGGCTCTCGCTAGATATTCTTCATATACTTCCTCCGTCTGTAACCGCAATGTCTAATTCTTCGGAGATGGTACGGTAGTGCTCGGAGTTGGGTAGGTTCCTCGCCCAGGCCGCTTTCAGTTCTTGGTTTGTGTCCGCCAGACAGTCCATATGTTGCTCGGGCTCACCATATGATATGGGGTCGGGACCGAATATTTCAACCAAATTCCAGTTCTGCTGCCCGAAGCTCCGACCGCTGCTTGCTAACTCATTCCCATTGACACTAATGTTGCCTCTGGAAGTTATCGGCTATAAGACTGTGACTAGTGACCTTTGTGCACGTGGGAACCCCGGGAGCTCACTGATGTAATAGAGCTCAAGTCAGTGTCATATTTTAGCTGACTCAGAAGACTGTTCACAGTTCTGTTGGTCCTTTTCAAGCTCCGCCGCCCGGCTTGCCTCCGTCCATCTCGCTCAGCCAAAAAAAGAGCCGCTGCAATGGCGCGCCTAGCCGAGTTGGCACCCGATATCGGTGGCCAATCCGATCCACGCGATACACATGCCATCCGAGCATGCGACACGGACCAGCAGCCGGCTGATTGGGCAGGTCTACCGGCGAACTTGCCAGAGGACCTGATTATCTGCGTTGCTTGCTTTCTAGATTGGCGCGATCTTTGGCGCGCCTCGCGCGTCTGTCGTTTCTGGCGCTATGCTATAACCGCTTGCGCTCCCCTCTGGGCTCATCTCGACCTGTACGAGTATGGGCACCAAGCGCTGACGATTCTCCCTCGATTTCTACCTCTTTCCGGAAACGCTCCCTTGACGCTACGGGTCTGGTTCATCAACGACGCCAAGCATAGTAACAACATTGGGATGCTCTGCTCGCACCTCGAGCCGCACCTACATCGTCTTCGCGCCCTAACTGTACGATCCCGGTACCGGTCCAACTATCATCCGCTGTTTACTCTCCTCACGCACAATGCTCCTCTGCTACATTCTCTCGACGTGTCTCACGATCATCGAGAATCCCTCGCCTTTGAGTTTCTACCGGACATACCGAGCGCATGCCTTGCCCTGGCGCCCAACTTATCCTTTGTCAACTGGGGAAGCCAAAGACTCCCCGAAGCTCCCAGACGGTTATTCGAGTTGACCGACTTCCGCATTGATCACTATTTGGTTCCCATGGATCAGATATTCTCCCTCCTCCCGTGCGTCCGAACGCTCCATCTCGACGCGTTCGACATCTTTCGGGACGTTCAGCCGCTGCCGATCGACCATCCGCTCGAGTCATTGACTCTCGGCGTGCATTACATACCGCAAACGCCGTACCCATTCTCTTGGGAGCTCGTGCAGTCTCCCGGCATCGCGCGTGTCGCGCAGCTACGCCTGTGCCACTACGCGACTACGGTCGTGATCAGTGCGTGCGAGGACCCGGACTGGCAGTTGACGTCCCTCAAAATCGACTACGACGACTTCGTCGACGCGTCCTTCGCGCGGCGCAACTCGCACTCGCAGTGCCGGATGACGAACCTCGCGCCGTACCGCAGCAAAAAATCGGGCATAATCCGCGTGATTCGCGAAACCGACTGGCTGCGCGCGCTGGAGAGCCTGACTCTCTCGATGGAGCTCTCTGTCGAGCAGAAGCGCCCGGCTCTTCTCCTGCCGCGCGGCCGTCTCCCGGCCCTCCGCGAGTTCTCGCTTCTGTGCGGGACGGAGGGCTTGAGGGCGGACGGCAATGTCGAGCGATGGGGCTCCCTGCTCGACGAGGACGTCATGGCGACTTGCGGACTGCTCGACGCACCGCAGCTGCGCGTCATGCGCCTGCTGGCCCGCACCCCGCGCCATTCTGGAGACGACGGTGTCATCGCGCCCGCCGCCCTCGCACATTTCATCTCCGGGCACGTGCAGGTCGATGGCCAGCGGGTGCCCCTCCTCAAGATCAGTATACTTCTGCATTTAGAGGCCGACGCGGATGGGCTCGTAGCGCTGCGCGCAGCGGTGGATGCTTTTGAGCACTGGATATGATCGGGATGCCGAGCTCCCTTGATGGTGAGAGCTGCGGTCTATCCGCTGCTCCCAGAGACGGAGTATGATGCTTCGATGCACCGTTGCGCTCTATCCCACGAACATATCGTCACGGTCGGGAAGTTGGCTTTCGCGAAAGGTGTGACCATCCGAAACCGGTTTCGAGTCGAGACAATGTCAGCAGCTGTCGCCCCATAATACGGCAACAGGCTTGCAGCCCTTCGTGAAATTCTTATCATTTTCTGTGCTGCTCATTGTGCCGTGGAAGTACTGACGATACTCACGCATGACTCCTTTCCTCTGAGCACGAATCTGATCCTACTGAAGCTCGTGCACATCAAATAACCGCGCGGGTCTTCGCACAGGGTATTATACCCACCTTTCCCCATAGATTTACAGCATTTCTGGCATCCACTGTGTTTTGGATCGAACTTGTTGATGCACCGTCGGCGTAGAGGCACGTATTCGGTGGAGATCTTGCAATATATAAGACTGTCTAACTTACTTTCTGGGCAATTGATACTGACTGCATGAGTGCATTATTTTCGTCTTTTCTGGGTAAGTAAAACGCTTGATTGTTCCAGTTGAAACCCCGCTCCGGCTTCGCCTGTTCCCGTCTACCATCTTCCAGCAGTCCCGGATTGTGTACAGCATGGCGCCGGTCTGTCCGCGCCCCGAAAGAGAGCTCTAACGCTGGATATTGGCTGCTCTTTGCCTCTGCGGTCACTGGCGGTCTAGCTCGGGACTGGCAACTAGTAGCCGGCTGTTCTACAGTGTTCTACCTGCTGCTGGTTGTTGGCACCATATCTGGGAGCATTTGCGCGCTGCTCATGGGAACTTTTGGGCTTCCCCCAGCAAACTTGAGTTTTTTCGAGGCTGCGGCTCAGTCTTCGGGGCGTCGGGCTGCGTGCTCGCGTGCATCGCGGCTCTCCTAGGTCCTGTGTGCTCGCGTTCTCTGTCTGCAGCACTCGAAATCGAATATCGGTGACTGCAGGATGCGTATTTCTTTGTCTTCTGACTATTGGTCTATTTGACGAACCACGCTTCGCGCTTCGACTACGCTTCACGGGCTTTCCCGGCTCTGGAACCGCCACTTTGACGCATCGCACTTTCACCCGGATGCACCAGTGAAGCGCTTCATGGGCCTGGAGCTGTGCCTGTGCCTCATGCGTGGGGAGTGGATGTGTGGTTACCGATGAGCACCCATTATAAACGGCGGACGTATCATTCTCCAGACCACACGATAGTTTCGACGATGTCATCCTCCGATAGTCTCACCGATTGCGATCTGGGATGTCTATGTCGTACGTGTTTTGCCCTTGCCGCTCTCCGTGAGCTTGAACCTCATCTTCCGTGTAGATTTCTCGCCCAAGGCCTTCCTCGCGCGCATTACAGCATTCGTTGACAGCGTCTCTGACCCTGATCACCCAGCGTGTTGTCCTCGGTGCACAAACCTGCTTGCTCATGAGCTCAGTCGTGGCGACGAACGCGTAACGCTGGTGCAGCGCCACTTCCCCGAGTTCTTTGAAGTCTGCATGCGCCTGCTCACACTCTACGCGGACACCAACATCCCACAGTTGCGCCAGCGTCTCATCTCTAATCAGAAGACCTGTCCCCACCGCGTATCTGCGCACCGTCTCCGCCTACCGTGTGGCCTGACGGATCCTGTCGACATGCTGATCTGGGCGTTGTACAAGTTCGCGCATTGCGGCATGATTGGCGGCGAGCGACCGATCGATCGTGCCGCGTGCTGGCACAAGCCGCCGTTCTACAAACGGAACGGGTTTTGGCCAGGCAGCCTGCAAGACCTCTTTCCGTATGGCGTCGAAGAGGGCGTCAATGCCCTGGTCTTCTGGTGCTGCGCTCCTCCGTCGGCACTGACGTTCGACCTGCTCGCAACGGTGATCTTTACGGCTCGTGCAGTTGTGCTGCCACATCTGCTCAAGTCCCCCGCGCGCGAGCGACTGATCTGGGCTATCCTACAGGCACTATCGCCCGGTCCCGTTCCCTGGTCCGGCGAAGCGCCGTTCAGGCTCCCGCCCGGCCTCATGGTCCCGCGCTCTCTGCGCGGCGCGCCGTTCACCGTCGACCAGGTGATCGAACTTCTCAACACTCTCCACGAGGGATACGGCGCGCAGACGCACCAGCTGCCCGCGCTCGTGCGCGGCTACGAACGGCTTCTCCTCTGCGCGCTGGAGCCGCATCTCCTTCTGTACGCCGATGAGACCGACTCACCCGAGCACCGTCGCACGTTTCGCAGCATGCTCGAGGACCAGATCCACCTTCTCCGCGCACTGCTCAACCAACGTGACGGCGCCGTGCCCAGTCGAGACGGCCAGTGCCCGGCAGAAGTCATCCGCGAGGTGACCGTGCGCTCGTTCTGCTCGCGCTACTGCGGCCGCACGGGCTGCGGTGCGCACGAGCTGAGCGAGCACGGCCTCGCGCGATTCGGTGTCTGCTCTTACTGCCGGCTCGTCCGGTACTGCTCGCGCACGTGCCAGCGCGCAGACTGGACGGACAGCGCAGCGGAGGGCGTCTCACACCGGACAGTGTGCCCGCTGCTCTCGAAGCTGTTCTCGCATATCGGCACAGTCCCTGACGCGAATACGCTTATGTGCACGTTCGACTGTGCGTTCGCGGCCTGCGACTTTGATTCCAAAGACGTGCGCATGCTTCACCGGTGGGCGCTCACCAGCGGGGTCTTGCCTGCGTCGAGGGAGACGCTGGAGTTCTCTCGTCCCGGGATTCAGCCGTGATCTTATTCTCTTTGAGTTATTATGCATCTATGCCGGCTATGGTGCTATGCAATACAGATCGGCCCCTCTGGGATCGGCAGCACTCTATTTGGCCTTGCGTGCGTTTCATGCAAATAGCCTACGACTATTTGTTACGCTTTGTCTCGCTTGCGCTGTTCATTCTGGACATTGGATTCTGGTGCTAGATTAGGTCACTTCGTGTCACACGGCAGCAGTGCGGCCTCATTCGACGTTACTCTGCGCTCGTGTATATCCTCTTTCCTACAACGTACATGGCTATCTCTCGATGAGAGCTCTACAATTTCTCGTCCGTGGGGCTGGGATCGCTCGGGGGCTACAAACCTAAGGCCAGGTGCCGATTGTGCGGCACAAACGACGCTGAAGCTGCCGCATGGAACAGGGCTTCAGCATCTGCTTCCTGCAGCTTTTCGTATGCGGCCGTGAAAAGCTTGAAATCTTCGCCGAGAATATCCACGCCGCTCCGAGTCAGGTGGCCCAGGATCCTGCAAACGTCCTTATGGGACCCTGTGGTCCGCTCCCAATCTGCTCGCTGGCACGTCACGTTGCAGTACCGCGTGATCTGACATTTGGAGCAGCACGGGAACCTCATGGGGCCCTCCTCATTTTCGCCGAGTCCTTCGAGCTCGTGCCTCGAGCAACCCGGCCCCGCGCAGCGGTATCCAGCTGCAATCCGCCTGAGGTAGGTAAGCACAGTGTGCGCTCTTTGAGGGTCAGCGAACGGGCAGTCGAAGAACCGATGATCTGCCAGCATGCAGATGTAGCGCACGATTGTGTCTCCCTCTGTGTCACCGACCTGAAAGCCCTGCACCACCTCGTCCGGGATGCCGTCTATCGCGCGTAGGAACTGGACCTCGAGGCCCGCGACGAAGCGTGGTGCGTCGTCGCGGCGCGCGTCGGCGCCTGCCCTGATGACGCCCAGCAAGAGCAGTGCGTCAGCGACCATCTTGCGGCGCCCGCAGAGTTCCCGGGCGACCCTGAGTCCGATGGGCGGCGCGAATGGGGCCGGTTTATTAGCCGGCCACGGAGGGACGGCGGGAGTAGAGGTGAGCGCCTGCAGGATCGCCCAAGCAAGGCGCTCACGGCGCGTGCCAGTGAGAAGCGCGTCTGCGATCACGGGGCGTGCGACTATCATGTAGACGTGCAACAGCTCGAACGGCCGGTGCCCGAATGGCACGCAGACCCAGAACACGAGCGCGTCGAGGGTGCGATCGAGACCCATCGGGAAGAGGTCCGTCAGCGCGTGCGGCCACTTGCCTTTGCGCCGGCAGAAGTGCTTCCTGTTGAGCGAACTATCCATAAACAGCGGATTTGGACCGCGCTTGAGTGCGCCACAGATGAGGGTGAACAGCGCGTCGAGGAGCGCGTCGACCGCGTCCGTAGTGCGGCTGGCCATCGGACCTTTGTGCGTCGTCCTCTTATGCTCGCAATTGCGCTGATTCTCGCCCAGTCGGATGCGGAGCGCAGAAATGTTGATATCCTTCAAGAGGATGATGAGCCGGAGTGCAGCGTCGAAAAAGCCTGGTCGCCATAAGAACACCCATTTGAGCAGTGTCTCATTGTTGAGCAATGCTTGCACGAAAACGTACAGGCACGCAGGGCATTCCAGGAACGTGTTGACGATGTCCTCTGCACCGGAGATGAAACCGTCGATGCGCCTCTCGACCTCAGTCACACCCAAGGCTGGGGAGAAGATATCAGTTAGTCCTGTATGATCAAACATCTCAACAGTAAGACGTACTCTGATACCACTGGTTTCCTGTAGGATTGCTGCTCGAAGACGCCGGTTTACCAGCGGTGCGTGGTGCCATCGTGAGCGTGTTTAGCAGCGGGGAATGTGTGCGATCCGCAGAAACATCCTGAGGCCCTTATATAGTCAGAGGGCGCTACAACCACGGCGCACTGCAGGTCATCGCTCCGACCATCCGCATCGTCCCGCATCGTCCGTGCTTGGACGCTGACGATCCGAGCGTCTTGCTCTTCCCAAGGAGAATGATGCGCGACTCGCCACAGGCTGTTGTGAGAGTCAGTCCGTGGCTGCGGCCGCACGCAGCGGGCAGGGCCAATGCTCCGGGACGACGGGTTTCAGAGCACACAATTTCCTCCGGCATGCGGTGGAACGGGCGCAGCATTCTCGAAGAGGCTGAGATTACGGTGGATGAACCCGAGGTCTAGCGCACAGGAATATGGTGCTAAACCGACGTGAGCGGACACGTAGTGGATATTCGGCGGCGAGACGTTGAAAGCATCCGAAGCTTGGACCTGTCCGACCGAGCGCCAGAGCGAGGGCCCTTGCTCATGATGCGCTTGCAAGGAACCGCGTGGTCAAAGCGCGACCGCATCTGGCGCGCAAACCCGGCGTTTACAGAACACAGGCTCAGCGCGCTGGGCAACGAGCCGATGAGCGGAGGCATAAGCTCGTGCGGTACTGAATCCGCCCGTGCCAGCGCGCGATTGGAAACCGCACCAGAAGGGCCACAAGGGCGTGGGTAACGCTCTGTGCACCACCGCGGGAGCCGCAGGAGGTTGGCCGTTTGGAAGCCGGAGCTCCTCCGCCGCGCGATTGGGTGATCCATAACCAGCACCGGTATCGTCACCTGAAAGAGTAGAGCCTGCCTAACCTTCTGCCGGTACTGCGAATTATGAAAAACGTTGCGTTATAAGTGCAAATAGAGAGGATGATGCCGTCAGAAACGGTTCTATATCAGAAGGGTCCACTAGTGCGGACGAGTTGTGCTATTCGGGAGACCTCCAGAAGCATGACGGGATAGCGAATGGATAGGAATCAAACGTGATTATCCCGTAGACCACCGGTCCTGGAATCGAGTGAACAAGACCGTACACGCGCTGCGCAGCGGTCAAAGCGCAGCCCCCAGAGTGCACTGTATCCATCGATGATCTCTTCACCCTAACGCGCGTTTCTAAGCCGGAGTACTGCAGAAGTCCGGGGTGCGAGCCAAAGACAAGACGCTGAGTTCTGCTTCCGCGTCACAAAAAGGAGGATGTTCAGCGGCTGGGCGAATCCGACGGGCGGAGGCGCAGCAAGCCGTGGGACACTTGGAAGCCGAATGGCACGAGCGTAGGACCGATTGTCTGGAAACAAAGACAGTACAAGACGCAGAAAACAAGCGAAATACAGAGCCCAGAGAGACTGCTGCGTCGAGTGACCGTCGCGGGAACGGCAGAACGACGATGTGAAGGAATGAGGACAAGACGCCGAGCAGACCGGCGTCCGGGCCGATGTCTAGGGCCCAGCCTGCCCGCGCTGACCCCTCAGTACAGTGCCAGTCAGCGCAAACGCATACACCAAGGACAGCGTTCAAGCCGAACAAGGACGCATCAGCGGACCTGGAAACCAAGCGTAACAGCGCCGGCGGAGATTCGGAAGCAAAGTACAGCTTGGACCGTTATTCCATCTCGCGCTCGCCTGCCACGTAGTAAGTCCGGTTATTCAAGTGCACTATAGATGATCTGAATATTTGAGCCTTCGCGCACTGTTCTGGATTTAAACGACTCATCGGACACTGTCTTTTGGCCAGGAACGGACACGGACCTCCGAACGGGGCGTTTGGTACATATCAGTAGAAGAGTGCTCCTTTTCCCGCGGCCACGACTTCTCGCAGCTGGCCCTGCGGTTCGCGCGAAGTCAACCAACGGCCCTTTCTGTCAAATCGATTGTGGACCATCGCTGCGCCTACTAGGGCCCGCCAGACGCGATCTTCGAAACTCTCGAGCCGCACGCCTACCGCATAAAATCCCTGTCGTGTCGTAATGGGATCCTGGCGTTCTTTGCCGGCGTCCTGCGCGGAATCGGGTCGTCCCCTGCGCTGGCGTCTCTGCGCTTCGTGTCGCTGCTGTCTGCCGGACGAGCCGGCGCGAAGTGGGGCATCTCATGTCTGGGTCTCGATTGCGTCTCGCCCCCAAGCTGTGCGAGTTCATCGGGACCGACATCGCGTCGGCCGAAGAAATCGGCGTGTCCGAGCTGACAAACCTCGCGGTGCTAAAATGCGTCGCAGACGATTCATCATTTCGCGCTTCCCGCATCTGGTGTATCTGGACGCCGGGCTCGGCTGGAACGGCGATGACGCCGAGCTACCGATCCGCGTCGATTTGGCCAGCCTCGCGCCGTGCGTCGCGGGTCCGCAGTATTACGCGATGTGTTTGCAGCGTGCGATCCCGTGCTCGAGCCGCTGCTCCGGCAGCAATCATTACCGTTTGCGAGCGGTGCGTACGACCTACCGATTCATCACGTGCTGCCTGTGCCTACCGCACTGTTTGAGTCTCTCGGCGACTACGTGCGGCTGCGCGTCTCGCGCTCTCTCGACGTCTTCAATACACGTTTCACGGTAGATGCGTAGCACTCGTACGGCAAGCATTCACGCTCCCGCCTGTGGACGCCCTGCGCCTCACGCTAGGCCGCATGCGAATATCGACGGTTCGGAGCCTGACCTTCCCCTAGGATCTGTGTGTGGCGCCCTTAAGCTCCACTCTCTCTGCGCCGCAGCACGAGTCCTTGCGTCTCATCGTCTTGCCTTCTCCCGGCGAGGATCGCAGTGACACGCCGATGCCGACATTCCCGTTCTTACCCCTTCCTTGCAGTCGGCTCTCTTTCTCCAGAGATTGGAAATCTCTCACGAGCGCTGGACCATTCCCTTTTGACGCGCTAATGTTGCCTCTGGAAGTTACCCGCTATAAGACTGGTACTCGTCACCGTTGTGCACGGGGGAACTCCGGCATTTTACTGATTTAATCGAGCTTAAGTCACTATCATATTTTAGCTGACTCAGAAGACTATTCACAGTTCTGGCCGGGCTGTTGGTCCTTTTCAAGCCCCGCCGCCGGGCTTGTCTCTGTTCGTCTCGCTCAGCCGAACGAAAAGCCGCTGCAATGGCGCGCCGAGCCGACGTGGCAACCGATCGCAGTGGCCAGCCCGATCCACAGGATACACATGGCTTCCGAGCATTCGACGAGGACCAGCAGCCAACTGCCTCGTCAGGCATACCGGCGTACTTGCCAGAGGAACTCATTATCTGCATTGCTGGCTTCCTGGATTGGCACGATCTTTGGTGCGCCGCGTGCGTCTGTAGTTTCTGGCGCTATGCTCTCGTCAGTTGCGCTCCTCTCTGGGCACATCTCGATCTGTACGACTATGGACAGCATGCGTTGCACGCTCTCCCTCATTTCCTGCCTCTCTCGGGGCACGCTCCATTGATGCTCCGGGTCTGCTTCATCAACGACGATGAGCATAGCAACAATATTGGCGTGCTCTGCTCACAACTCGCGCCCCATCTGCATCGCCTTCGCACCCTTACAGTGCGATCTCGGCGCCGGTCCAATTACGTCCCGCTGTTTGCACTCCTTCAGGGGAATGCTCCCCTGCCATGCCATCTCGACGTCTCTCACGATCATCGAGAATCTGTCTTGTATGAGTTCAGACCGGACGTGCCAAGCGCCTTCCTCGCCCTCGCACCAAACTTGTTATCTGTCAATTGGGGAAGCCATAGACTCCCCGAGGTGCCTGGCCGCCTATCAGAGCTGACCCACGTTCGCATCGATCTCTATCTACTTCCCATGGAACAGATATTCTCCCTGTTCCCATGCGTCAGAACACTCGATATCGACGCGTTCAACGTCTTTCGGAACGTGCAACTGCTGCCGCTCGACCATCCTCTCGAGTCGTTGACTCTCGGCATGCATTACATCGAGCAAACGCCGTACCCTTTCTCTTGGGAGCTCGTGCAGTCTCTCGGCATCGCGCGCGTCGCGCAGCTACGTCTGTGCCACTACGCGAGCACGGTCGTGATCGAGGCCTGCGAGGATCCGGACTGGCATCTCACGTCCCTCACAATCGACTACGACGACTTCGTCGACGCGTCCTTCGCGCGGCACGGCTCGCACGCTGAATGCCGGATGACGGAGCTCGCGCCGTCCCGCGGCAAGACGTGGAGCATGATGCGCGTGATGCGCGAGACCGACTGGCTGCGCACGCTCGTCAACTTCACGCTCTCGATGGCGCTATCAGTCAACCAGAACCGCCCGTCGCTGCTACTGCCGCGCGGCCGTCTCCCCGCGCTCCGCGAATTCTCGCTCCTGTGCGGGACGGAGGGCTTGAAGGGAGACGGCAATGTCGAGCACTGGGGCTCGCTACTCGAGGCGGACATCATGGCGACCTGCGGGCTGCTCGACGCGCCGCAGCTGCGCGTCATGCGCCTGCTATCCCGCACTCCGCGCCACTCCGGCGATGGCAGTATCATCTCACCCTCAGCCCTTGTGCGTTTCATTTCTAGCCACATGCAGGTTGATGGCGGGCGCGTGCCCCTGCTCAAGATCAGCATATTTCTGCAGTTCGACAATGACCCGGCTGGGCTCGCTGCACTGCGTGCTGCGGTGGATTCGCTCGAACACTGGATCTGATTGAACGACTCGAACGTCTCCCTCAGAAACACGCACATACCGGTGGTTTTCTGTCTGACATTGCAGGCTTAGGTCACCGACTTGTTCTGGCGCCGCCCGGGGGACCTTGTTCCTATTCACGCGTAGGACAGACATAATGCATTCTGCGTTTGAATGAGGTCTCTCATGACACTCTTGTTGGCTACAAGGTCCCCAGACCATTATACAGCCTCCATGCGCCCGCGGAGGCATACGACCGCGCCGGCTTGCAATACGGTACTCGGCCCGCTGAGATCTCGGGTGACGCGGTTGGAATATCGGTTGCAATGCATCAATGCGGTTGCCGCGTGTTTCCTAGCAAGTGACCGGCGAGCTTTGTTTACTCGGCAAACAACGCCCCTTGCTCTGTACCATGTTGTCGCCCACCGCTGATCCACCGTCTCCGCTCGCTCATACGGCACGGGAGCTGTGCGCGCTCCAGCTTCGACGCGATTCGCAAGCGTTGAAGGAGTTGAGGCTCCGTATCAGCGAGCTCGACGGCAGCATTACCGCCAACGAGCTCGCCTCACTCCGCCTTTCCGAGTCGCTTCGCGCACTTCGCAGCGAGCGCGCGATGCTTTTGTGTCGCCTGGATGCGCTATCTGGTGATATCCAGGACCTGACACGGTCCGCATGTCCAGCCAGCATCTGCACGGAGGATGTCCTACGGCTCATTTTCGCCCACCAGTCGCGCGCGGAAGACCCGCAGTGGCGCACTCTGGGAAACGGGATGTTTAACAGAAGCAGGGCGCTTGCTCCATTTACTCTTTCTGCAGTCTGTCGCGCGTGGAGAGCCGCAGCACTCGGTTGCCCGGAGATCTGGACCTACGTGGGAATCCCCGTCCTGGACAACTTCGAATTGGCTGAGCACGATCTTCACGTAGACCGTGTCAGGCTGGTGCTCTCTCGCTCCGGATCTATGCCGCTCGATGTCCTGATCCACAACATCAGGGACAGCCGGATCACCGCCTATAAAGACATTTTGGACTCCCTCTACGAGCACATCCACCGCTGGAGAAGGTGCGAGTTCTTCGCCAGCGCGCAATATCCGTACTTTCACAAGTACCTTCGCGGGTCGCTCCCGCTGCTTGAAGAGCTTCATGTCAGCGCAAAACCTGCAGATGCGCCGCGGCCAGCGTCCTGGGACGAGGAATCGTCTCGCGGCTATATGAACCACTGTCCCAAGTTACGGGAGTTGTTCCTCGGATTCTGGATGCCATTCCACATTAGTTCGAGCCGCCAATCGTTGCAGATGGTGCAGACGCTCGCCGTGCAGCTTCACCGGACCGTCCTGAATCTGCCCAGCACATTGTTCTGGCAGCTCTTTGCATCTCTTCCAGCTCTCCACACGCTTGATCTTGCGATATACCAGAATCTCACCATCGAGAGTCCAGGCGAGACCTTCGAGCTTCCGCGGTTGAGGAAGCTGGAGCTACGCGGTTTTGCCACCGCTATTCCAGCCCGCTTCCCGGAGTCATTGCGCATGCCCTCCCTCAATCACCTCGAGCTGCATTTTGACTCGGGAACGACTACTCGGATGGAGAACCTCGTCAATTTCCTCACCGCCTGCGCACGATCGCTACGAACGCTATCCATTCATGCCCTCGATCTCACCGCACTGGACGGCGTGGTCCTCTCTCAACTTTCATACGTGGTGGAGCTTGTTCTGGAGGATTGTACGATCAGCCTCTCCGGACTACTGGGCCTCCAGGATGGGCTCTCCGCGCTCCTCGTTCTCCGAATCCTGGGACGTAGGAAGACCTTCTCCCATGAGGCCATAGTGGAAGGATTTCTTGACCTTGTGCGAAACAAGTGCTCATTGGCTGAAGACGAGTCTCGTCCACGGGCGCGTCTCATCGATGTAGAAGTTGGCCCATTGTGCGGCCTGTCGCGTCGCGATCAGCTGGAGATCGGAAAGCTGCTGGCGTCATGAACGATGGTCTTGCATGTACATGAGCTTTGATGTCCAAAACGTCTAAAATCACATGTAGTATGCCAATTGGTGTTATTTTCTCACTGGCCACGGAACAAAACGGACCATTGTTCCGGTTGAAACTCCGCTCCAAGCTTGCCTTTCTCGTCTTCTACCCGTTCCGGATTACAACGTAGCGCCAGTGCACGCGCGCCGTATGGTCACATATGACGCCACTGGCGGCACTCTATCCGGAGGCTGGATTTTCCCGCGATGACTGGCTCAAGGCGGGCTCCTCGCCATCGATTCTTTGAGTCAGTGCTGCCTCTACAACTCCGTCTTGGAGCTCTGAACCGTCCTTCAACGGTTGTGCGCCTGATTTCTAGTACTATAATATTGTTTTCTACCTTCTGGTATTTGCTCCCTGCGCCGTTAGGCCATCTGCTGCACGTACACTGGCCCAGGCCTCTCATATCTGCTTGGGTTCTCTCTCTACTGGACCATCCGGGGTATATTGTTGCTTTTTGCTACGTAGTGGGTCAGTTTGGGGCTCTTTGGGCCCATTTGGAGATCCGCGCTTTGCGGGCTTGTTCGGATCTGGTGCCGCGACTTGGACGCCGCTGTACCTGCGTCTCAACTTCGGCAGAGAATGGAATCTACCCCATCTGATCAAGTCCCCCACGCGCGAGCGATTTGTCTGGGCTATCCTGCAGGCACTCTCGTCTGGTCCCGTTCCCTCGTTCCGACTGCCTCTGGCCTGCGACTTCGATTCCAAAGACGTGCGCATCCTTCACCGGTGAGCGCTCACCTCTGGGGTTTTGCCTGCCTCGAGGGAGACGCTGCAGTTCTCTCGGTCCGCGATTCACTTGTGATCCCATTTTCTTAGATTAACGATGCATCAATGCTATAATACAGCCATATGCTTATCTCCGTCTCGATCGACCCCTCTTGTGTCGGCAGCACCCTCTTTGGCCTCACCTGCGTTCCATGCTTGTAATAGCTTACGACTGTCTTTTACGCGTTGTCTCGTTTGCGCTGTTAATGCTGGACATTGGATTCTGCAGCTAGGTTTGGTCTCTTCCTGTCACAGGGCGGCAGTGCGGCCTCATTCGACGTCACTCTGAGCTCGTGTATATCCTATTTCCTACAACGTAAGTACCTGGCTGTACAATTTCTCATCCGTGGAGCTGGGATCGCTCACGGTTTACAAACCTAAGGTCAGGTGTCCACTGTGCGGCACAAACGACGCTGAGGCTGCCGCCTGGAAAACGACTTCGGCATCCGCTTCCGGCAGCCTTTCGTACACGGCCATGAAAGGCTCAGGAAGCGTGGCGACAATATCCACGCCGAGCCTAGTTAGGCAGCGCAGGACCCGGCAAACGTCCTTATGCGACCCCGTTGTCTGCTCCCAATCTGCTCGCTGGCACGTCACGTTGCAGTACCGCGTGATCTGACATTTGGAGCAGCACTGGAACCGCGTGGGGCCCTCCTCGCTCTCGTCAAGTCCTCCGAGCTCGTGCCTCGAACAAAGCGGCCCCGAGCAGCGGTATCCGGATGCAAGCCGCTTGAGGTAGGTAAGCACAATGTGCGCTCTCGGAGGAGCTCCAATGGGGCAGTGGAAGAACTGAGGGTCCGACAGCATGCAGATGTAGCGCGCGATCATGCCTCTCTCCCTGTGAACATCCTGAAAGCCCTGCACCGCCCTGTCCGGGATGGCCTGCATCGCGCCGAGGAACTGGGCCTCGAGGCCCGCCACGAAGGTCGGTACCTCGTCGCGGCGCGCGTCGGTCCCCGCCCAGATAACGCCCAGAAAGATCAGTGCCTCACCGACCATCCTGCCGCTTCTGCACAGTTCCTGGGAGACCCTGAGTCCGACGGGGGGCGCGAACGGGGCCGGCTTATCAGCCGGCCACGGCGGGACGGCGGGAGTGGAGGTGAGCGCCTGCAGCATCGCCCAGGCAAGGCGCTCACGGTGCGGGCCAGTGAGCAGCGCGTCTGCGATCACGGGGCGCCCGACTTTCATGTAGGCGTGTAAGAGCTGGAACGGCGGGTGCCCGAACGGCACGCAGACCCAGAACACGAGCGCGTCGAGGGTGCGATCGAGGCCCACCGGGAATAGGTCCGTCAGGGCGTGCGGCCACTTGCCTTTGCGCCTGCAGAAGTGTTTCTTGTTGAACGCAGTATTCGTATATAGCGAATTTGGCCCGCGGTGGAGCGCGCCGCAGATGAGGGTGAACAGCGCGTCGAGGAGCGCGTCGACCGCGTCCGTGGTTCGGCTAGCCGTCGGGCCTTTGTGCGTTGTCTTCCGGTGTTGGCATGTGAGCTGATTCTCGACCAGTCGGATGCGGAGTGCAGGAATGTTGATGTCCTTCAAGAGGATGATGAGCCGGAGTGCAGCGTCGAAGAAGCCTGGTCGCCATAAGAACACCCATTTGAGCAGTGTCTCATTGTTGAGCAATGCTTGCACGAAAACGTACAGGCACGCAGGGCATTCCAGGAAAGTGTTGACGATGTCCTCTGCACCGGAGATGAAACCGTCGATGCGCCTCTCGACGTCAGCCACATCCAAGGCTGTGGAGAAGAGATCAGTTAGTACTGTATAATCAAGCATCTCAACAGGGGGGCGTACTCTGATACCACTGTTGTCCTGTAGGATGGCTGCTCAAAGACGCCAGGATTCGAGTATTGCGGGGTGCCATTTATTTAGCAGCGGGGATGTGTGCAATCCGCAGAAGCCAGCGGAGGCCCTTATATACTCAGAGGGTGCCACAACCACAGCTCGTCGCTCTAACCATCCGCATCGTCTGACGTGATGAATGATGCGCGACTCGCCACTAGTTGTCATGAGAGTCAGGCCGTGGTCGCACGCAGCGCGGATGGCCAACGCTCCGGGGCGATGGGTTTCTCCGTACGCAAGTTTCCTCCGGAATGCGGTGGAACGGGCGCAGCATTCTCGTAGATGCTGAAATTACGGTCAAGCAACCCGAGGTTTGGCGCGCAGGAATATGGTGCGGAAGCGACGTGAGCGGAGATGCAGTGGATATTCTGCGGCGAGTCTCAGACTCTGAGTAGGTGACGGCAAACTCCGTCGCACCGAGTGTAGGCATCGTCAGACAGCGCAGGAGCGTTTTTTTTCATGCATGATGTACGCCAGGCTAGCACTACGAGCGCATTGCGTGAATTCAGCGGACTGGGCTTTCTGCCTCATGTGCGTCTGCTGTTGAAAGCATCCGAAACTTGGACCTGGGACCGAGCGTCAGAGCGAGGGTCCATGCTCATGATGCGCTCGCAAGGAACCGCGTGGTCAAAGCGCGACCGCATCTGGCGCGCAAACTCTGCGTGTACAAAACACGGGCTTGGCGCGCTGCCCAACGAGCCGATGAGCATGGGATGCGCAAGGCCGCGCGGTACTGCATCAATGGCGCACGGGAGAGCTACGCCGCGGGGAAACTCTGGCTCCCAACGCGCGGGCCGCTTTGGCCGTTGATCCCGCTGCGTCTCCGGCAACCATGGCAGGTACAGCATCAGGCCGTGAAGCAATCAGGACGCTGCGCACAGACAGCGCTTCGCGCTTTGCAGTGCTGAGACAGCCGGTGGCTCGGTCCCCGCGGCCAATCTGGCTCAGCCGATTGCGCTCAATCCCCGTTCGGTCGGAGAGTCCGGATTCGCGCTGAGCGGGGTTGCCTCGATGGATAGGTACTTCGCGCTCGATGTTCAGCGGCCCGCGGAGTCAGCCGCCCGACGCAGAGACACCGGGGATGGGCGAGCCAAGCCACCTCCTTCAGCAAACTGCGTTTTTGGAATGTGCGCCCGTTGAGATGTTTAGTGCCAAGAGAGCGGCGCATCAGTGCTCCGGAGGCTCGACCACGCTGCCGAACCCGCTCGAACTGCCGGCGTCAGCTCCATCGCCACCTTGATGCTGGAAGTCTCTAGGCTCTGAAAGAGAATAAAGAGACTTGCGGTCGAGTTAGAGTGAGAAACGCGGTTTGTAGCACTCGAGTCGTGAGTTGCCAAAGTAATCCGATTTCCACCCGAACTGGGGCTCCTACAGTGAGCCCCCATCGTCTTATATACAGAGGGAGTGAGTCAGGGCGCAGTAGTGCGCAGTAAGAGCGCAGCCGCGGCGCTGCCGCGGGCTGCGCGCTGCGAGTCAGTCAGTGAGTCGCCGCGGACTCGGATACCAAGATTCGCTGTAATCAAGTCAGTGTCGAGTCGCGCTGCGCGCGGCTCAGTTGCGCATTGACTCAGGTTCTGAATACTGTCGAGCAGATTCGGTGGGGAGGCAGGGAATTGCAAGGGGACGGAACTGAGGTTCATCGGACCGTAGCGCGCGCAGGCGGCCTCCCCAGGCACCTAGACTCGTAGAATGCGAATGCGCGGAAGGTCGGCCGCCTGTCCGTCGCTGAGAGTACCCAGAAGCGAGAAGAACGGGGGAAAGATACTCTGCTGATTCCGATCTCCGCTAGCACTATTTACATGATCCGAAACTAGTACTTTCGCAGCGTTGCCACGAATGTGGCCTGACAATACAACAAGTGGGGGTTAGTATTGCACGGAGTCCCTATTGTACATGAGCGAAATGAGTCACGCGGGACGCGCCCGCGTGAAATTGGTGGGCCCAGCCGGGTGTGTACCGCTGCGCGTTACACCCGCCCTCCCGGCCTGCCCTGCAGGACGAATCAAGTCTCAGACTGACCCTGTTGAGGGGTCGAGTCCGTGTTGAGCGCCATGCTTGCAAGGCCCGACGTGACGTCGGCCGTGCTCGCCTGCGTGTTCTCGTCCAGCATGTCGAAGTCCTCGTACCCAGCCTCGGACGCCGCACCTGCTCCAGTCGGCGTCGCCTGAGTCCCAGGACCCTGCGTGGGAAACGCGGAGCTCCCCTGCGCCTGCGCGAAGTCTCCGAACGAAAAGCTCGTCCCGAATACCGGCGTCGCGCCAGACGCGAACGGCGTCGCGTTGTTGCGATTTTCAAGGTCTTCGCACGCTCCAACCTCTCATCGCTCGAAGTCTCGCCTCTTCGCAGTCTCCCCCACCTACCCATTCAGTTCGCTATTCCCAAATCTCGTTATCCCGCTTAGTCCCTAGGCTCTAGGGATGCGGAATCGCGAGCCGAATCGATCTGGCAGGTGAGACTCGCGCCCCACCCGCACCCCATCAAGCGCTGCTGCCTTTATGGGACGACTCGACCTATCTCGACGACGACGACTTGCCTCGGCGACCTCAGACCCGGAATCTGCACGTGGAACAGATCTCATCTCGTCTAGAGGGTGAGACCCTCGCTGTCGCGCCTCGGCGGCTCGCTTTCGGCTGGCTCGCCCATATCCGGACTCTGGTCCCGCAGCTCGATCTCGAACCACTCGCTTAACATCCCCTTGTATCCCTAGCATCCGGGATACCTTCGCCCACCCTCTCTCACTTCTAGGGCGTCGTGTATGCGCCGGTATCTCGTGTCGTTGGCTCGCAGCGCTGTCCGCGCTCTCCCCAGCCATACCCCTCAACACTGCTCTCTCGACATAGGCACTCCCCCGACTTCGTGTCATCCGGGATATCTTCAGGACACCTCTCCGATGTCCTTCGCACGCTCGCTCTACATCCCTGGGACTTGGACGAGCCGTCATATCGCGATGTACGTCTGTAGCGGCACCGGATCGCACCGCACCTTTGCCCCCTCACGCGCTCGGGGTTCTACAATGGTCTACGAGAGACTACGGTCCTTCGAAGAGTCTTCGATTCATATCCCGGTATGTCCAACGCCTGCTCGATCGTTGGTTTGCGGGGACGAGTTCGGTTATGGGTTATCCGTCGAGCCACTTCGGGCTTCGAGGACATCGCGGGCTTCGGCGCAGATCGGCGACCTCTCTCGAGGCAGTACGGTGATCCGGGATAGTCTCGTTCCGGCGTTCTCATGATGTGTATATAGGGCGGACGGCCTTATGGGCTGATCCCCAGATTTGGTCTGGTCAATGCACCACCCATGTTCTTGCTCGCATAGTTCCCCTCCTCAGCGCCAGTCCTGGCGAGTGTGGAGTGCTCTGCCGTGACAAGTTCCCCTCCTCAGCGCCAGTCCCGGCGAGTGTGGTGTGCTCTGCCGTGACACGCGTCGCGCATCGGCGCGTCCGCGGTGGGTGAACGCTGCGTCGCAGCATACCTCCCGCGGTACTGATTCATGCCACGGAAGCCTCGACCTCGAGGTTCCCAGTCAGCATGAGAAATGAGGGTTGAGAGGGGCGTCTGCGCACCTCTCCCGCCGCGGAAACACTTGTTCACCCAGAATCGCGGCGGCTGCGCGGGTCCACGACGCGCGGCCACCGCAGCTTGAATCTGCGTCGTATGGAGACGCGCGACAGTTGAATCGTGATCGAGAATGATCTTGAGCACAGCGACGGGGATAGCGAGCTTGTCATTTTCGCGCTCGCGCTGCTGCTCCGCGCGGTCTTGCTCGAGCAGCTCCTCCGCGATCTCCGCGGCGCGCTGAACTCGCGCCATCTCGTTATCGATCGCCGCATTCCCGCGCTCCGCGGAAATGGCATGCGGGTTCGCGTCATGAAACGCGCCGTAGTTGGGCGGCGCGTGACCGGGATACCCCGTGTCTCCGAGCATCGCGTGGCGAATCTGAGTCGCCCACGAGCAACAGTTGGTATAGGCGAAGTCGTCGAAGCTGTCCGGGCAAGTGAAAGACATGGAGACTGGGCGAGAGCGAGTTGCCGCGGTGGGACAAAGATCCTGGTTCCCACCTGCTTGGTCCGCTTTTATACACTCTCCCGCAGTCAAAACCCGCACCGCGGCGACTCGGACGTCGTCTGCGGGCTGCGGACGAGTCAGCGGCGCAAGCCCGAACTTGCGCTGCGCGTCCCAGCCCATTGTGTCGCAGTAATCCCGGAACTCGAGAAGCTGTGCCACAGCCTCGAGTTTCTCCTCGGAGATTCTGCCGTTGTTCCACCTTGCGTACAGCCTCAGCGAGTCATCGACCAGGCCATGGCCAATAATTTCAATGATCGCGGCCTGGGATTGCTCAAGGGGAATCCGCGCAGCCTGTTCCCAGCTGTGCCCCGGAAACCGCTTGTTGTCGTTCGCGACAAACGGACGAAGTAATTCAGCGTGAAATACATCGTGAATACGGCGGCGAACCATATCCGCGGGAAGTTTCAGCCTGTATGCGGCGCCGGGCTCTTTGACCTCAGTGATCTCAAACGGTCCAATATACTTCCTCACAAGCTTGCGCTTCAATCCCTGCGGGATTTTAAGGTTGACGGTGCTGAGATACACCTTGTCGCCTTTCTGGAACTGAGCTGGGCGCCTGTGGCGGTTTGCTTGCTCAGTCTGCAGTACGCGAGCGTGGATAATCGCGTCGTGCGTGGAGAACATTGCTTCGCGCATGATCTCCGCGAATTTCTCAACCCCGGGATATGGGGAGACCTTCTGCCAAGTAAGGACAGTCGGCTGGTGCCCGTAATTGAGGTAAAACGGGCTGAATCCAGTCGTCGCGGACGCCGCGCTGTTGATTGCAAACTCGATCGCGGGCAGCTTAGTGGCCCAGTCTCGCTGGTTATCCGCGATGCACTGTCTGATCATACCTCCAGTCATGCGGTTGGCGCGCTCAGTAGCGCCGTCCGTCTGGGGATGATAGGCTGTGCTCATTCGCAACTCGATGCCCGTCAACTCGTGCAACTGAGTCCATTCTGGACTCGTGAATAGCACGTCGCTGTCGCTTACGATCGCCTCGGGCAGACGGTGAAGCCTATATACAGTATGGAAGAGTAACTCAGCCATATCTGGCGCCTTGTACGTGGTACGCGTGGGCACGAGATGCACCATCGAGGTAAGATGATCTATGATCGTACAGATGCGATCATAGCGTCCATGCCGCGCTTGAGACATTGGCAGAGGTCCAATGAAGGCGTTCTCAACAATCCGAGGGGGCTCTGTGTGTTGTCTTTGGTGGTACGGCAGACGTGGCACGTCTCGACAAACGAGCGGACATCCTCAACCATTTTCTTCCACCAGACATGCTCTCGCAAGTAGAGCAGCGTTTTGTGAGTCCCCAGGTGGGCGAGAATAGAGTGAGCTTGCTCGATGAGCACGGCTCTCAAGCGTTTCTCGCGCGAAGTGACGTCCGGGATACACAGCAAATGCGCGGCACCCGGGCGACTGCTCATATAGATGAGCTCTTCGCCCTCGAGCCCCTCCACTATGAAATTCCTGTATTGTGTGGGGTTCTCGAGTACCTTGTTGAAGAACAAGTCCTCGGAGTAGCGTCCACGGACACACCCCGGAAAATCAAGCAATGGCTCTGCAACAGACACAACGCGCCCTAGACCAGTGTTCTCACCGTTTACCACTGCCGGTGGCTCAGGCGGTTGGTATTCTGGCTCATCGTTGAGTGAGGAACGCGTATCAGCGTCCTCTGTGATCTCGGAGTCCTCAGATCCGCTTTCGGATCACACGTCGGCTGTCTCCGAGGTCCGCTCGAAGTCCGAGGCAGCCTCGACAGCCTTTCTCCGAGGGGCTCTTCGCAGCCTAATCTCGGGAATAGGAGGTCCAGGTGCTCCTCTGATCCTGGCAGAGCGCCAAGGCGCGTTGTGCTCTGGTTCGATGTCACTGAGTGCGATGACCGCGCGCCCAACAAAGACTGGCGCGGACATAGGAACTTAGTCCTCTGAGTCCTCGGTCTCGCTCTCGGACGTCAAATCAGAGTCTTTGATGATCTCTGACTCTGTTCGCACAGTGCCAGGTTGATCATCGCTGTAAATGCGTGATAATCCGTCGGCGAGGGTGTTACTCTCGCCCGGAATGTACTCCACATGAAAATCAAACTCATTCATGATGTACAACCAGTGCATTTGCCTCTGAGAGAGGTTCTTCTGTCCCATGAAAGGAATCAGGGACCTGTGATCGGTGGATATGCGGAATTTCACGCTGTGGAGCATGGGTCGAAACCGCTTGAGGGACTTGTTGCGTCCAGCCGGCAACTGCGCAGAGTGAGAGCCTACGAGTGGAACACCACCCGCAGCCCACCCTCACACGGACCGCATCTCTCTCTCTAGGAGACACCCCAACCCGACCCTTGACTCTCGCCCGCAACGGTGGAAGCGCAGAGCAGGCGTACGGAGGGAGAGAGACCCCCGAGAGGGTCCCGACGGGAGTTCCGCTCGAGTCTCTGGAGGGGACCCAGGGCTGATGAGGAGTACTCGCCTCTACTCCCACGCACCCAAGGTCTACGACGTGTGGGACCCGATGCCTCGGACCAGAGGTGGGGCGCCGCCGCGGCCCAGAGGCGCAGCGGTGCTGGAGGAACGCTCCCAGGCCAAGTGCACGCACAAAGACTCTGAGAGACCAAGAATCCAAAGACTAGGGTACATCATGGGCCTTGCGCTTGTTTATATACCTCCCCCACAGGCCTCCGTGAGAGTTCCGTCTGAGTCGTCAGCGGGTTGTCCTTGCTTTCGGAAGTCCCGGCGGAACAGGATTCAACGATCGCGAGCAGCTCGCGCTCGTGCACAGGGTAATTCTGCTGTGCACTGTTGAATTTCCCACTCCAAAAGGTTACTATCTTCGCCGTTTGGAGGTCCTCTCCTTGGCTGATGTATCCACTGGCACCGGTGAGACTCGCGTCGGTGACGAGGTTGATCGGACCCGACTTGAGGGTGTAATCAATCGCGTGCCGCTGCTTATCGCGGTGCTTCTGCACGATAGCTTTGACCTTGTCAAAGCTCCTCTGGTGCGTGTCTGTCCATCTGAAGGTCTTGGTGCTGCCAACGAGCGAGGAGAGGTTTCCCATGGGAATGCGAATCCCCTTGCAGTCGTTGGCCAGAAATCCAACCGCCCCCAGAAATGACATGAGAAGCCCTTTTTTCGTTGGCGCGGGCCACGCGAGCACCGTCTCTACCTTATGAGGGTCCATCTTGATCCCCTCAAGGTCAATGACATGCCCGAGGATGCTCATTTCCTCGGCGAAAAGCTGCATCTTGCTCGGGTTGAGGTAAAAGCTCTCCCGACGCAAGACAGCGAATATCTTGCGCAGGTGATCCATGTGCTCCTCCGCGGTGTTGGAATAGACTATGATATCATCAAGGTAGACGTCCATGAAGATGCCAATGTATTGCGCAAAGACATGCATCAGGAAACCGCGGCATCGCAGCATTGCGCACATGAGGCTACATAGCGGTCAGAGCGCAGGACCTAACCCCCCCTGTTTATTGCGAAAAGCACCGGCCCCAGAGCGGTCAAGAGCGCCCCATCGCAGCCATTGGTTGCACTCCACTGCGCAAGAACGCGCCTCAAAAGGGCCTGTAGCAAGTGCGATTCCCGTGTCTGGAAGGTTTAGGGGCTCCGATAGGGCACGCGCAGGTCAGACAAGTAACCAATACATTCTGACTGTAGACTAGGTGACAAAAATTGACGATAAATAGTAAAGAACAGGAGATGTAGTGGTGCAGAGGGAAAGGATGGTCGTGAAAGTGGGACGGCGATGGATAGAAGCAGCGCGGAGATTGCGGGTAGGAACAGCGACGGGATAGGAGAGACGATGGGATAGGAACGGGAACAGGACGGGACGGGAATGACAGCGGCACAGGAACAACGACGGTACGGGGGACGATGATGTATGGGAACCACGACAGAATGGGAATGACGAACCGGGTAGGCCAGCACACTTCCAGAAGGTCAGGACGTTTGGCTGCTGCAGGATGCATCAGTGCCAGTACGCGATGCATAGTAAAGAAACCACTCACAACGGTGTGTCAAGGAGCTGGAGGGAGGATATCGTTAAGCGACAATGAACAGCAGAAGGCCAGCCCAGCCCCGAAGCAAGTCCAGAACACCAAGGGTAGAACGAAAAAAAATCCACTCAAAGAGTACCGGCCAGCAAGTCAAGGAGCAGCGAGCGAGGCAGTCAGGTCGGCCAGGCAAGCAGCAACGAGCACCGAGCCAAGCCGCGTCGAGAACGAGCCTGCAGACCAGCCTAAGTAATCTTGAGGGTACAAACGGCGCAAGCTCGCGGGGACTTGCGTGCTGCCCGTTGAATGCAGCGGTGGTCAGTGGGGTGACTTGCACGCGCGCGGGAAAGCCGAGAAGGAAAAGTGCGGGCCAAACAAGACCAATCCAACCACTCGGACATGGCTCCGACTCCGACTTACCCCGACCTCCGTCGTGACCAACTCCGATTTACCCATCCCTCCTCGTTTTCCCCGTGTAACGCTCGGAAGGAAGTGAAACTGATTCAATATAATATTGATAATAAGGTTAATTTACGTGCCTCACGCGATCGGGAATAGTCACATATTTGCGTGTTGTTGACGCGTTGACTTGCACTGCAATTATCATCCGCGGGACGAGACAAAGATCTGCTCAGTCCCCAGCGGGTCTGGATTTGGGCCACCACATCAGGCGGCAAGTGCACAAAAGTGCGAGCCATCTCGTTTACGGTGCGCGTTCATGCATCCCGAGCTACCGCTTTACTCTCAGGAGGCCAATGGGCACGAAGCTCAGGCACGGGCTCGCGCCAGCACTGCCGATGCTCGGTGTCGTGCACCAACGGGTCGGTGGAGCTGATGCCGGCCGGCGCAGGGCGCTCGGCACCGCAATGGACGCTCCACTTCACCCGAGATGCGCTCAGTTTGCCCCAGAGCAAGCAACGGCCGCTCTTACTAAAAACGCGGTTTCCTGATGTGATTCATGAGAGTCTGATACGTCGCAGGGGCGTTGCAGTCACCAATCTGCATAACCAAACTCTCCATTGTACCATCCGGCGTGTTGAACATCGTCCGGGATACGTGCTCAGGCTTGACGCGGATCTGCCCATACGCGTACTTGCCGTCAATGAAACTGCGAAACGGGTGTTTCACCACATTGCGCAGAATCTCCTTGATGTCCGGCAGCGGCACGGACACCTTGACTGTATTCTCATTCCGCGCGCGAGTGTCAATGACCGTGCGGATTTTCACAATCCCATCCTTGTTCTTAGGCTTTGGGATGATGGGAAGCGGACAGCATGTTCCGCCCGCGGAATAGCGCCAGCGACCACTTCGAATGTACTCCATCTTCTTCTGGATCCACTGAGGCCGTAGCGCTTCCGGGCACCTTGAGGGACGAAACGGGTACAGTTTACCCGGGTCCTTCAATGGAATCTCATGATTCATTGCGCGGAGCGGCGGGAGCGGCGTCGAGGCCGCTTCCTTGAACAGATCGTCTGCCTCAGCGAATATCTGCGCGCGCAGCTCATCGATTCGCGCAACCTCCACGCGCGCCGCGGCACTTCTCAATACAAGCATGGTTTTGCCTTCGAGAGGCCGTGATTCCGCGCTGCCAATCAGCGCGCCAGGCGCGGGGCGTCCTGAGACGCTGACCCAAGACTCGATGTGCGCGCTCGCGCGGGTGTCGAGCAGCGGCGCGCCCTCGTCGATCTCCATGTCGCTCACGTCGTCGGAGAGCTCGTCCCCGTCGCTCCACATGTTGTGGCTCGGGATCGTGCTTGCCGTGTACGTGCGAGGGTAAACGCGGTGGCGGTAGGGGCGATACTCGATGTCCGAGTCGCTGCTGACGTCGGCCGCGTCGTCCTCGGTGGGAGGAGGCGCCGCGGGCTCCTCGAGGTCAGGAACGCTGTCCGCGGCGTCGTCCGACAGAGACGTGAGGCTCGACTCCGGGTTGCTCGTGCTGACCTCGCGATAAATGCCCAACGCGTTGCCCGGCGCGGGGAACACGGGCTCAGGCTCGTCGTCACTACCGCGGTGATGGAAGCGGGCGAACGTGGGCACACCGTCGTAGTCGGCCCAGATGTCGAGCGAGGCGCGGCGAGCGTGCGCGCGAGCGAGCGCGAGCTGCGCGGTTTCGCGCCACATCACATGACGCGTGTCGACGCGCTCTCCGGGCACATAGGGGAACTGCCAGTAGAACCTCGGCTCGAGCGTGAAACACTTGACGAGGGGAATGTTCTAAGTGGCAGTGAGTGCATTGTCTCATGCGCGGAATCCTCGCGCAAACGCACCATCTCGCCGCAGCGGTCAAAAAACTCTGGCTCACGCACGATCGCGCTGAGCGTGGTACCCGCGCGCATCATCGCCGCGGTGACCTCGTAGCATAATCCGTACGCGAAGTCGCGCATGCAATAGACATAACCGTCCGTCTGGATGACCCAGCGCTGGCCGTTCATCATGCCGAGCTGACGGAGGCCGTGAAGCGTGCACACCGAGGCCCAGCGCCCGCAGACGAAAGAGAGGACCCCGCTGATGGGGATAGCCCAAGGGACATCTGGGAGGTCGACTGTGAGGACGTACTCGCGCTCAGCGCGAGAGATCCCGTAGTGTTCGAACCAGATCCCCTCGAAGTCCAGTTCGCCGTTATTGAACTCCTCCACGTAAAACTCCAACTCCATGTCATGGAGAATGTCGTAAAACGCGACGCAGCCGGGGGTGACGGGTGGGTGCGCATGGGGAGACGACTCGATGATGAAGCGGTCGACGGGCGACCCGAGGTTGCCGCGCGCTGGCCCGACACTGAGACGGTTGAAGAACCCGAGCGCGGTGATAAGGAGAATGTCGCGGAGCTGCTCCGCGACGGGAGACGTCGCCTCAACAGCGTCGACGGCGAGTTGGACATATGAAGCGAGCCCCGCGGACATGACACGAACAGCGGACGAGGGAAGCGCCTTCACCGAGCGCTTCACCCTCGCTTTTCTAACAACAGTTCCTTTGTTTGTGCTCTCAAGGACGGGAGCCGCGGCCGCGGTGCACGCCGATTGAGTTTCTGGCTTGGAAGGGCACTCATCGAAGCGCTGCCCTTCCTTGTGGTAATTGAAACAAAGGCCTCGCTCTCTGTGATCGGCGTGTTGCTCCCGCGAGAGCTGCGCACCAACGGCAAGGTTGGAACGCGCGTTCCCCTTGCGCTCTTTCATAGGAGACGGCCGAGCTGCCGCGGCACGCGCGGTTTGCGTGCTGGCACCGCTCTGCTTCTCTCTTTGTCTTGGAGCGGCAACCGCGGAATCCTTCCGCGTTCGCCACGCGGGGGCATTCCCGGACTGCGGAGGAAGCGCTCTCACGCGCTTCCTCTCCATACGCTTCTTCTCGAGCTCGCGATGCTCGATTCTGTATGCATAGTAGATGAGAGTGGGAACATCTGAGAATTCGAGGCTCAGGCCCTTCTCTATCCAATACAAGCGAATGTAATCGTCAACGCCATCCCACAGGATGCGTTTGACTGTGCCCTTGTCACTGTCATCATAGCGTATGGCCATGTTCTCGAGGTCCTTTGCATAATCTTTGATGGGGCGTCCGCGTTGCACTGTTGCCATCATCTTATCGCGCAAATCCTTGCGGAAATTCATAGGGAACATTCACTCGTACATTTCCTTGTACCCTTGCTTCATAGTTCAGCCTTTGAGCTGCATCGCGACGTGGCTCGTGTACCACGCGCTTGCTTTGCCAGTCAGAGCGTGCCTGAGATACTCAACGGCTTCTCGATCGTGGAGGTTCTTGGATCGCTGCCAAGAATCCCATTTGCTGACAAAGGCCTCAAACTCGTCATAATCCGCGGCTCCATTCCATTGAGGCATCGGGATCTTCAGATCACGTGGGTAACGTGATCGGCTGTGGCTGTGCCGCTTGCGCTTCTTTCCTTTGTCAGAAGCGTTGGGTTCAGAGCCCGACGAGCTTGGCAAGTCAGGGTCGTTGGGAGGGTGCCCTCCGCCTCCCCCGTGCCCACCCTTGTTGCTATCGTCGTCAGAAGACGATGAATCGCCAGGGTCTCCTCAGCTCGGCGGTCGCCGCGGCGGCGCAGGCTCATTCTCGGGCAACTCGTCGCTGCTTTCACCCAAGTTGTATGCGCGGCGCGACGCTCCTAGTCGTTTAGACAGTAAGCCACCAGGTGGTGGCACGGAAACCACGCGCGCCTTGCTGTCTTTGTGCCCGCAAAGATCAGCAGACTTTGGCAGCGCCAAGTCTTCATGCCGAATCGGGCTCGACCTGCGCGCTTTCCGCGCCTTCTCGCGTCGCCGCTCTTCGCGCTCAGCGTGCCGCTGTGCACGCACAGCCTCCGGATCTGGAACCTCATAGGTATACCCGAGCGCGTCATTGTCTATGACATACTCGCGCTCGGCGTGCCTAGGGCTCAGAAGCGGCACCGGCGTGCTTGCGCGGTCCGAGCGCGAGCGCACAGACCCTTCCTCAGGGTCTGCGTCTCTCTGCACAATAGAGACACCGCTCCAGCCGCAGCTGCGAACGGATGAGTGACTGCGCGGCTGCGCGCTCAGCGCAGCCGGGTCTTGTCCGCGGACTCCGCGGACTGACTCACGCCGTTCGCGCTCTGGCGATTGCGGCGTTTCCGCTCGAGCTGACTCGAGCGGCGCGGTCTCATACCGCGTCTCAGTACGCCTCTGACCAATCTTGGTCGAGGTGGATGGTCTTCCCCATCCGTTGTACAGCCTGCGGCGGTGGGGATCGTATATCACGTACCCCTGCTGTCGCTCAGGCTCAATGTACGAGGAGACCGGTACACGGTCTCTCGAGCTGCTCGACTGTGAGCGAATACCCCTCTGCCAGCTCTCTACGAGCAATGGGGCTGTTTCCCGCGGCGCAGGACTGTGCGGCGGGGACTGCGCGGTGCGGTGACTGGTTGAGTCAGAATGACTCGCACCGCGCCGCTGCTGACTCTCAGAGTCAGTGACTGTCTCGACGCGCGCACGATAGCACGGGTCAGACAGGTCTGGAGGCAGGAAGAAAGGTTTCTTCCTGTCATAGGATCTCTCAGGGCTGAGGGAGGGTAGATCGTACTCATAGTCTCGATATCTACCTTCCCGATAATAAACATCCGGTTCAGTTGTCATTGGCGTATGGTCAGGCCTGTCCTCATCTGATCCTACGTCCGACATATGCCCCTGAAGTGCGGCCGCCTCGGGAGTGTATCCAGAGCGGTACGACGAAGCATATGACTGCAGCGCACTGCCCGCGCCGTGCGCGGACCCAGAGTCAACCCGAGTTGACTCAGTGCGCGACTGGTGCGTGCTCACATGCGGCGACCGGTCTGCTGCTCTGTGGGATGAATGGCGAGAGCTCGACGGTGGTCCAGAGCTCGAGGGCGGTGTTCCCATCGTCTGGGAGAAATCGCGCAGTACGTACGTTGGAGAGAAGCCCGCAGGCTCTCCCGTCGCCAAGCGTGGGGTCAAACTACCCCTCCTATGTATAGGCACAGAGCCCTCCGAACTATGAGTTCGGGAATCCGAGGCGCGACGAGGCGCGCCCTCCGCGGACGCGGGACGGATGAACTTAGGCGCGTCGAACGGGCCCTCCGCTCGCCGCGGGGAAGTTGCATACAACGATTCATCCTCCTGCTTAATGGAGTGAGAATATTCAAGCTGAGATGACTCACCAGCATTATCTGGCTCGCTACGCGCGGGCGTGTGATAAGCTGAAGGTTGAGGCGGGGCGAGGGAGCACCGGATCCAGCCGGAGTGGGTTGTCCCCATCCGCCGGGCACCTCGTGCTCGTCTTCCTCGTCGCCCTCCGGGATTGGAGACGTCTGCGGCGGCGGGTACTCATGCCTGACTGTCCTGTGGCGGGTTACAGCAGGTGTGAGGGGGCCTTCGCGCAGTGTGACGCCGCCAACGACTCGCGGCCGAGGCTGATCAGACCTGGGCGAGACATCAGTAGTAGTGTACAGTAAAGTAGGAAAGGGAAAAGAGAAAGAACTCAAAAAATGTAAGTCTCTACGCTCTGAAAGAGAATAAAGAGACTTGCGGTCGAGTTAGAGCGAGAAACGCGGTTTGTAGCACTCGAATCGTGAGTTGCCAAAGTAATCCGATTTCCACCCGAACTGGGGCTCCTACAGTGAGCCCCCATCGTCTTATATACAGAGGGAGTGAGTCAGGGCGCAGTAGTGCGCAGTAAGAGCGCAGCTGCGGCGCTGCCGCGGGCTGCGCGCTGCGAGTCAGTCAGTGAGTCGCCGCGGACTCGGATACTGAGATTCGCTTTAATCAAGTCAGTATCGAGTCGCGCTGCGCGCGGCTCAGTTGCGCATTGGCTCAGGTTCTGAATACAACGAGTGGGGGTTAGTATTGCACGGAGTCCCTATTGTACATGAGCGAAATGAGTCAGGCGGGATGCGCCCGCGCGAAATTGGTGGGCCCAGCCGGGCGTGTACCGCTGCGCGTTACAGATGCACTGCTCCCATAGTCGATGGTGCATGTGCGGTCACGCTCCCAATGTTTGCACCCACGAGCATCTCGAGAGTCCCGCCACAGGTCCGCGCAGCGTCAGCGCGCGTTGCAAATGAAACTCTCCGCTCTGGTGTGTACTGTTCGCTCGCCTGGATTGTACTGGTGGACCCAAAGTCAAGTGGACTTAGGCAAATCCAGGCTACAGGTGGCTACAATAGGAACACAGTAGTTACCGTTTCGTATACATAATAGCATGGTTACTAGGTCACAACAATCAACGCAAGCTCTCGGGCTGCCGAGGTTTTATCCTGCGCCAACTTGGGAGGCCCGTCGGACTTGGTTTCGTTGACAAGCCGGCGGTTGGTTTGCCATTGTTTGGCTACGGCCTCGTCCTCTCAAATTTTCTCTCGTCTGCCGTCGTCTCGTCTTTGCACTGTACGATCACCATGGACACGCGCCCGACTTCCACGCTACCGAGTAAGCACCAGTATGCGGGCTCCGTAATTTAAATACTCATTGTTGCCCAGAACAAGTGCCTCAGCATCGCCAGCCTGGGCGGCTCCCCCTGACAGTCTCGTCTTCATCCGGTACGTTTGTCCTGATTTTCATCCGCAGCCTCCTCTCATTTGTACCAGTATTTGCCTCAGACTAATCAATTGCATGCGCCGCTGCAAGCAACGGCTAGCACACGGTCACGCTTTAATATAGCTCACCAAAATCACCAATGCCGCGTCTTGTGTACATATTCTATCCTATCTATCCACGATGCCTGACGCCGTTGATGGTAGCCTATTTGCCCCAATCCGCGAGTATCGGATAGGTAACACAAGCTCAGCGGCTGCCCACTGCCGAACTCGATATGCAACTCCGAAAGCAAGTTGCGATATCTGTCGACAACGTCAATATGTACGCCCATAGAGGGGAGGTGGGTGAAGTGCGCGAGGCGAGGAGGCATGCGCGGGAGCCCAATCAGCGTGGCCCCAACTAGCTTCAGCGGCGGCTGCGACTTGAGATCGTGATCCCAAGCCCGTAGCACTCGAACAGGACTGCTCGGATAGTATCGAGACCCCCTGCATAATGACGCTGGCGAGGAGAGCACCCGCCGTCAAGCCGGCACCTGGTGAGACGAGCCCACATACCTCCTCGACGCGCTGTTCTAGCATTCTGCGCCTGCGCTCCAGTCCGTCATCGCGTAAGTCCTCGCCGTCCGGCTCGCCCTCCGCCGCGGTGACGCAGCGGCTGAACAGCCCGCAGCAGATCGCGCCCGCGCTTAACAAGCGCAACCGCACCGCAGTGAGCACGCTCGTCGCGGACCCGACACAGCCCCAGCTCGTCACGGACATGCTGCTCTCGCTCAGCAAGCTCGAGCGCGCCGAGGTGCTCTTTATCCGCGAGTTCCTGTGCGTCCAGGTCGAGCAGGCATGCACCGTGCTCTACTTGCCCGACGACGAGGCCGCGCCGGCCGCGCAGCAGGACTGGGCAAGCATGCCGGCACTGTCGAGCCGGAGGCCGAGCGCCGTCGCGAGCCCGGAGGCGCCGGCGACGCAGCCGCAGAACGTCGCCAAGTCGCTCGCGCAGCTGCCCGCGCAGGATATCCTGGTGTGCGTGCGCAGCTCGAGCCTACCGGAGCCCGACCCGGCCATCGTGCGCGATAGCGAAGCGTTCTTCGGGAGCCCGTCCGCGCGTAAATTCACGAAGAGGAAACAGGTCATTGGCGAGAAGCTGTGCGTGCCCGTTGTCGCGCGAGCATCCTGCACGTCAGCCAGCTGTCGACTTCCTGCTTCCTGGGCATCGTGGACTTGTATCCATGCGTAGAGCAGCTTCACGTCAGCACATTGCATCTGAACACGAGCGGACAGACAGTGACGCCGCGCACGCTCGTGCTGCTCGAGATCTGGGACAGGACGGTCTCCGGTCAGAGGCTCGTCACTGCAAGAGTTGCACAAATGCTCGAAGCTGCGCAAACAGTCAAGCCAGAGCAGCGCAACAGGCAGAGAACACTGTGCAGCAGAACGCAAATTCGTACCATTGTCAAGGACGCGCGTACAGCGTACAAGCGAGAGGGCAGCTACACGACAAGCGTCAAGGCGTGGATTCAACTCCGAGGGAGCTGCTCAGAGCGACGGGTGCCTCTGAAGGGTCGTATAAACACATACTCCAGTCGAAGCGGCGCAGAAAGACGGTCTGGCAGCGACAACAGTAGAACATGGGAGAGCAGAAGAAGAAGAAATGGGTCCGACCCCAGGATCCGGCGTGCAGTGCAAACAAACGTGCGTTGAACCTAATGGAGGCGAAATTTGAGGGACAGATGCGGCAGATTCCGATAAGGAGACGTCCCCAATAAGAAACGTTCACTAAGCGTGACCGTAACCATCCATCCATGCCGTGGGAAATCGGTACGTCGCGTGCGTCATTCTGCTCCCAGTCAGTTTCTCTACCACAGCCGCCATCCGCAATACGACATTTCCCTTGCCTGTTGTCCATGCACCTCCCAGCGCTACCCACGCATCCCCATATCCCGTCACTATCTATCATCCCAGCCGATATCTCATGTGCCTACGGCTGGGTTTACGTGCTCTCGGCCTTGACTTCGTGTGTCCTTGTCCGATTGCACGTAACCTGCCGTGTATCCTACACCGTCAACCTGCCGGAAATGATGCGTCGCACTGCAGTGGATTGCCGGCACCGCCGTCTGGCGCTCAGATCCAGCACGTCTGGTGGACATGCGAACGGCAGGATTGCCGTCAGACAAATCATGAATTGTCATTGTGATCTCTTTTAGTTCAGTCGGCGCGATCATCCGGCATCCGTCCGCCCGAGCATGATATGATGTCTACTGGATAGCTTTCCTGACGCTCACGGACATGGCTTCTATAAATAGTGTTTCCAAGCTGAGTACACACAGATGCGTGCTTCCATTGAGACCGGGCCGCAGGGGATATTTCAATGCGGCAACCGCACGGACGGCACATGTCTCTCTTGCGTCTGCCCACAACCATGCCGCCGAAGGCAGCGCCGTTGCCCGACTACTTCACCAGCAGCCCAGACAGCAAGCACATCAAGTGCAGTATCTGTGCCGGTCCATGGATTCTTCGGAGTGGCTGGCGGACCCACGATGGGTCAATCAAGCACGGTGAACGTGCAGCGTTGAGATCGGAGAGTGATCTGCGGCACCGGGAGATGGCTCTGGTCGTCGAATCTACGTATAATCCCGAGCACCAGCCTCAGCTTGCTGCCCCTGATACTGCCGATGTCTCGGATCCAGCTGACTACAATATGGACGAGAGTCTCCAGGGTGTAGACCCAGGGGACGGAGCAGCTCAGTTCGTGATTTCTGCTGAGGACGCCCAAGCGGTGATTGATGCCGGGAACGGGCTCGATGAGACTTGGGAGCAGTACCGTGCTCGCATGCAGCGGGACCAGGATGCGTGGCCAGACGCACTGGCACGCCTTTTCCATACGCTCACGCAATCCAATGTTGACGAGTACATCGACGTGACGGTTGCGGACGTTATGAACATGTTCAATCACGGTCCGTGAGTTCATGAAATTTCGCTTCAATACTAATCCTTGCTGTTAGATAATGCACCAGAACTCTCGGTGGAGGAGATTCGGGACCGTCTGGCTGGTATTCATCTCACCCCAGGCGATCTGTTTGGCAGGCCTCCGGGTCCTACCCGAGACCAGTGATGGGTACCCGGAGGCCCATGATCCCATCACTCCAGTGTTCCGCCAATGGCGTCTCGTGGGAGGGAAGCAAGCTCGAGGATCGTAGCGACCATCAAGCGGAACTCCCGTCGGGACTCGAGACAACCGACGGACCACCGAGAGCGGCGTATAAGAAGAGCGCGATGCAATGCCTGTACTCTAGTCTTTGGATTCTTGGTCTCTCAGAGTCTTTGTGCGTGCACTTGGCCTGGGAGCGTTCCTCCAGCACCGCCGCGCCTCTGGGCCGCGGCGGCGCCCCACCTCTGGTCCGAGGCCTCGGGTCCCACACGTCGTAGACCTTGGGTGCGTGGGAGTAGAGGCGAGTACTCCTCATCAGCCTTGGGTCCCCTCCAGAGGCTCGAGCGGAACTCCCGTCGGGACCCTCTCGTGGGTCTCTCTCCCTCCGTACGCCTGCTCTGCGCTTCCACCGTCGCGGGCGAGAGTCAAGGGTCGGGTTGGGGTGTCTCCTAGGGAGAGAGATGCGGTCCGTGTGAGGGTGGGCTGCGGGTGGTGTTCCACTCGTAGGCTCTCGCTCTGCGCGGTTGCCGGCTGGCCGCAACATAATCCAAAGACTAACACACCATCGCGGCGCGGTGTAACGATGCCCGCGTCGCCTCGCTGCTCCCTCATCCTCACGAGACCCGAGGCCAAACAACTCTCTCTCCATATACCAACTCTTGCTTCTCTATCCCGCCCTCTCCCTTCGCACCACACGGACGACGCGAAGGACTACTACACCTCGCGCACGACCAGGGCCAAGGCCCCCGACGACCACGACCGGCTCTTTGCTGTGACCCGCACGAAGCGTGCTGCGACCGACGAACGGGTCCCGACACGAGCGAGCGCACGAGATGCCACCCTAGCGAGCGCACCTCTCCCCGCGCGCGCACGTACGACAAGGACGGGCTCGGCGAACCCGATCCCGAAGCCGAAGGCACCTCCCGTCTCAGCACACGATCGCTTGAGAAACCCGTCGGACGTTCTACGGAGACCCGACCGGGGGCTCGAGGAGACCTTCTTCGCTAAGTCTTTCTCGGATTTCCGACTTCCACACCATTCTGACAAGCCAAACTTGCAATTCATTCCAAATCTTCAAGACACGACAAAAGGCATTCTACGACTACACAAGAGAAGCGGCGAGACGGCGCACACGCTCGACGACGACGTCCTGCTCCGCAACGGCAGCGTGCAACCCCGCAACGCGACGACGGAGATCCGCATGCCCGTCCCTCGCCTCCTGCGACCGCACCTCCGCGATCTCCACGAGCGCGGACACTCTCTCCCCGACAGCGCGACCCTCCCGTCCTACCAACGGCCACTCGGCCCCAGCGCAAGGACGATGCCCGTCGCGACACGCACGGCAGGAACGATTCACGCGCCTCGTGCGCGGATGAACTCGACCGAGGCACTCGCGCTCCAAGCGCGCGCAACGAGCGCACTGCAAAGCGGCCGAGGTCAGCGCCCGCGCAGTGCGAGGGATGTGAAGACGCACCGGTACCTCGGCAACCACGACGTCGAGCTCGTTCGATCTCGTGCGACGCGAAGCGCGGCGAGCGGGACGCGCGCGGGACCCCCGCTCGGGCGAGGACGCGCGACCACCACCGGAACCCCGATCGCTGAGACTCTCCCCCTCCTCATCCTCGTCGCTGTCGGCAAGGCCGAGCTCGCGACGGAGGGCACTGATGCGCTCATCGCGAGCGCGTCGAAGAGGATCCAGGCGGGGGCCGGGATCATCGCTGGTCCACGTCCGGTCGAAGACGTCCTCGGGGTCGGATGCGAACCAGACGTCCTCCAGGGGCAACAGCGGGGCACGCGCGTCCAGAGTTTCGTACCATCGCCGCACGAGGGTCACGACGCGACGCTCGAACCACGCGCGCTCGCTGCGAGACAGGACGCGATCGCGTACTCGGCGGACGGCGCGTCGCATCTTGCGGTACAGCTCGAGCTGGTCAAGGCCCAGGGACGGCTCGCGGGGAGGAAACTGGTTCAGCGCGATCCAGCGCTCCAACAGTCCGACCAGGACGAGCTCCAGACCAGTAGGGGACGGCAGGAGCGCCACGAGGTCCAGGAAAAGCTGTCGACGGTGGAGAAGCTCTCGCAGCTCGAGCTCGGGGTGCGGCTCCAACGGCGGCGGCGAGTACGAAACCGGGGACGGCGAGCGCTCGCGCGACGGAGGACGGGTAGGCAACACGGAGCGAGCCATTCGACAGATACGAAGCCAAGAGGCGGAGTCACCGACGGGACTCGACGTCGAACTTTATACTCGCAAAAAGTATCCGACAAACGCTATTCCACAAGCGGCCGCCGGGCCAGAGGGCGTTGAGAACGCTGCGAGCTACGTCCCACTCCCTGAGACTCGACACAGGAAGACTGAGATCATCGAAGGGGTCGTAACGGTACTCCCGACGGGAGTCCCGCACCTGACCCGTGTCTGCCTTTCCGCTTCGGGCACCGGTGTTCGGGCCGGACGCCCGGTCACAACCCGTGCTCGGAGAGCGTCGCTTCGCACGTCCGTGGCGAGGCGGCGCGCGGGATGAACAGCACGAACCGATCCGGAGGGGACGGGGAAACATCCTCGCACACCACGCCTGTCGCCACGCACCCTGCGCAAGACAAGTCGGGTTGCCACGACCAGAGAAAGCAGGGCAAGACGGCGTCGACGCAACGGCGACACTGCAGGGCGATCAGCGCAGGAAGCGAGCGACGAGAGGAAAACCACCTCAGGCTGTTATATATAGTAAACCTACCAGATACTTTACCATCATGGTGCATAAACGGCCTAGAGATCTGGCTTGCGCATTCCAGTAACCGCCGGAAAGATATAGGCAGTTCATGTCGCGCCTTTCTAGAAATGAACCGGTTCCCCGCATTTTTGGCTGATGCATGCGGATTTCCCATCTTTCCAGCATTCCAACAATCGCCTTTCAACCCACCGTATGCATTTCCAGAATTTCCCGCCGTGGGAGATCTATTTCTCGTTTGTGTCATTTCTTAAGTTCCCCGGGCGTTGTCCATCCTTGCTGTGCCAGCCGACGTGCGCTCTCGCAATCATCTTAGGCATTTTCTTCCTCGACCACCGATACTACATACGTTATCCCTTTCCGCCCCAATGCGAGGTCGACCGCGCGTGCACGTCGACACCCGCGCCCGCAAGCGCGCGTATTATCAACGGTTATTGCGATCGCGCTCGTGTCTACGCGCACGCTGACTGACCGCCCTATAGGAATATTGAGAGTGAGCGCAAGAAGGCTCGCGATCGGTGGCACTCTCGCAAGAGCAGACAGCACAAGGTCGAGCAGGCGAAGCAGAACGAGTCCGACCTATTATGTCAAAGCCTTCCGGCCACCGCTATGGTGCGTCCCACCTGCAGGCTTTACCCAGCGACTCACTCGGGGCGCAGCTTCTTGGGGCGGCCATGACGGTTACCTCTAATACACCGTTAGTGAGGCTCCACGACTGCTTGGACCTCGATCTGCAGGGATGGCGCGCTCTTCCCAGCGACAAGGCCGAATTCGACAAGATCACTACGACGGCCGTGAAGCTCATCGACTGCGGGGCCCCGCAGTCCGATCTTGACACAATCCTTGAGCGCGGGTTGTCAGTCTCACATGCCGTTGGCGTCTTAGCTGGTACCGGCGAGCGAGTGGCATGGAAGCAGAGTCCTGAGCATGCCGTCGAGGAGGGATCCGCATGGCATCTGCTCGCTGCTTTGGAACGGCGGGCACAGCAGGTCGGCTTTGCGCTTGACGAAATCGCCATTCTCTTTCGCGAGGGGCAGGAGGTTCTGCGCGAAAATGCGGGTAACGGAACTCTCATGTGGCACACCATGTAGATACGGCTCGAAAGGACTTTTATTTTCGGCCGCGGCGCACGCGCTTACGACCGCAGCTTTTTTTGGAGCGCGCGCGACGGGGAACAATCGTGAGAGTTACCTAAGACCATCCCTCCCACATGTGCACGCGCTCAAAGTTCTCGGCGTGTATCCCCCGCCGAAGAACAGAGACCACGGCTTCGCCCTGCGGCAGGTTCAGCTCGAGGTTGCGCAGCCGGTCGTCCACCCTGTCCATGGCGGCCTCTGCGGCCTCGGCGCGGGGCAGTGCGCGACGAATGCGGCGCTCGACGTGGCGGAAGCGCTGCTCCAGGCGTTGCCACAGCGTCAGCGCGTACGGGCGCCCAGCGTCCGAGCCCGCGCGCGACGAGCCCGATTGGCCACCGTCGTCTTCGTCCCAGACGGCGTGCCCCCGGTGCAGGGTGCGCGGGAAGCGGCGGAAGAGACGCGACTCGCCCTCGCTGTCGAGAGTGCGCCCGTAGACCGGGCGCGCGCGGGGGTCAACACTGTTGGTGAAACGTCAGCTAGGTCGCGTACCCTGCCGATGAAAACGCATGCTCACCAGTGCAGAAGCACACGGAAGTCCACCAGGGGATCCGCGTGCATGGCGGCGACCAGCACCACGACTTCGTGCTCCTCGAACACGCCCACCCGACGTACAGCTTCGCCGCAGCGAGCGGGAGAGCGCGAGTGACGCTGCCACACGCCGTCGACCCAGCTATGGAGCAGCTGGACTTCGAGCGGGGACAAGCTCTTGCCGGCGAGCAAGTCCGTCAGCGTCTCGTGGACGATGACGGGCGCGATGTCGCCGCGCTGGTTGTACCCGAGCGGGTCGGCCTCGTGCTGGTCGGGGCGGTGCCAGCGCAGGTCGAGGCGGGGCACGCGACCATTCACCGGCTCTTGGTGGCTGTACTGCGAGCTCTGAGTTAGCACAAGTCGCTGCGTTGAGCTAAGGCTGACTTACAGCCGCGTTGAGGAGGTTCGCGGCCCCGCAGCCGTCTGCCGACGCATCCCAATTGCTGTGGTCGGGGTGCGCGTCGTATTCCCACGGCGCGCGAGTGGGGAACGGCGCCCCGGTCCAGTCATCCCAGCCGCTGGAAGGCGGCTCTGCGCGGGGCGGGGACGGAGCGCGGGGCGGGGACGGAGCGGGTTGCGGGGACGGCGTGCGTTGCGGGGACGGCGGGAGTTGCGGGGACGGAGGGCGTTGGGGCGTGAGCGGCGGGCCGTCCGTTGATGGTGCGGCCGGGGGCGCGCCGTTGTCCGGGGGCGACTCGCCGCCCTCCGGCCAGCCATTCAGCCGGGCGGCGTCGGAGGGAGAGCGCAGCCAGCGCTGGCGCAGGAGATGCAGGGTCGACCCGCGGTTATCGCGGAGCTGAGCGGCCGCATAGCTCTCCTCCCAGCGTCGCAGCGCCTCGACCACCTGAGCGCTGTCGTCGAGCGGCCGACGAAACGTCTCCACGTCGAAGTCGTTGTACCGAGCCGCGTACGGGTCGTCCACACCGCGCGGCGGCGCATCGATTAGCGGCGGCGGCGAGTCGCTGTCACGGCGCGGGCGGGAAGTGTCCGTCATCGGCGGCGGGGAGTCGCTGGCGCGGCGGGCCGGCCGAAAGTTGCCGTCCTGGAGCTGAACGGGCGGAGCGGGCGCGAGAGGCGGCGCGGGCGCGAGAGGCGGCGCGGGCGCGAGAGGCGGCGCGGGCGCGAGAGGCGGCGCGGGCGCGAGAGGCGGCGCGGGCGCGAGAGGCGGCGCAGGGTTGGCCGGGGGCGCAGGGCCAGCTGGCGGCGTCGACATCGAACCGTCCTGTGCCCAGATGAGAGACCAGAGGCGACGACCCATCGCTGGACGGGGCAGGGAAGAAGGTTTAAAAAATGGAAAAGCGGAGAATGAAGCCCGGCATTGAACTTGATGACACGTGCACTGCGCACTTGATAGCAGCTTGATGGCCAGGCATCCTTGACACGCGGCAATCCCAGTCAAGCCCAGAAAAGGAACGGACGCAGTGCTCAATGAAGAGTTGCTGTTGTGTGCCTTGCAGAGCATACTGTCAGCACAGTTGTCGCGGAGCGTTTCACGACACTTGTGCATGGCGGGATATTGGAGGGCGTGTGTGGGATTCTGGAAAGATGGGAAACGTGCGCAGGATCACATGGGGCATGTGCAGCAGGTTGGGCATTTCTGGAAACGACGTTCTCGGCACTGTTAGGAGGAAGAGTTCGTGATGAGCAATCCCAACATGTCAGAGCAGCGAAACAGTAACAGTGGCCACTTAAAGTCTGAATGCTGTTTATGTTGCAAACCTCGGATTCAGTAGCCTCTCTCGAGCACAGTTCCGAACCACGACCTGCGCAGGGGTCTATTCGGGAAATACTGGCAAGGTCCACGCGATCAAGATCTGCATGTGCTGCACAGGGACCGTTTCTGGAAACGGGCCTACCCAGGATGCGTGTTCTGGCGTACGCTGGCGACGCTCGCAGACATGGGGCATGGTTGACGTCGTGTTTGACGCCCTGCCGATGCTCCCGAGAGGTACAGGCACTGGATAATACGCTCGATAGGTGTCTCTTTTGGTGTCTCGTTTCCGGGAAACGAGACATGCTGGGATCTTGGCAAGATCAATGCAACTGGGGCGGGATCATCCTGGACGATCCCTAGATATTACCGCCCCATTCGTTTCCAGAGAACGAATGGTCTGTGCCCCGAGATCGAATGGTCAGCCACACCGATTGCCAGAAATTTAAGTGACGGCCACATGTGGAGAGCGGATTACCAGAACTTCCCCTCTTCTCAGTTTGACCGCCTCATCGAGCAAATGTCTGGGCCGTCCAACCTCCCAGCAAGGGCCACTCGTAGCCGTTCTCGGCCAGACGAGCTGCTGTCGCAGCTGGATTCATCGTCGAGGCCCATCCAGGTGCCAAAGACCAGCAAGCACGTCGACGGCGCGATCGGGACGAGCGCCGGGCATGCAGCTCCCTCGGACGGCGACGTTGGACGCTCAGTACGAGTTTGTCAACAGCTCGTTACGCATGCGTCTCACGAAGTACCAGGATGCGCAGACACAGTCTCTCGAACCCGGCCCGCCGATCCCAGCAGCTCTAGGTGCGGCGCAAGCTCCCGCGAAGGCAGCGCCGAAACAGGTATGTCAGACTCGCTCGTTTCAGGCGTCACCGGTGTATTCAGCGCCCCAATCAGCCTCCAGTGAAGCACAAGAAGCCAGGCGAGGAGCCGGTCGCGCCAGCACGCCAGGTCAGAGCACGTTGCGCATGTCGTTTGTAGCGTCGGTGACTAAAAGAGTCTTTGCAGCAAGCCAAGACGGTTGCCAGAAAGCCGAAGCCGACGCTGTCAACGGCTGCGGCCGACGCCGGTTCCTCCTCGACCGCGCCAGGTGCACGCCCTGCGTCCCGGAAGCCAGCCGCCCGGTCATCGTCTAGGGCGCCAGCCCCTCGAGGCCAGTCGCGCGCGGCGGCGGCGGCGCCACTGCCAGAGTTCTCGCAAGATGCGCCGGCGGGTCAGCAAGCAGCGACGTCTCAACTTCAACTCGCGCAGTCTCTGCAGCAAGTTCAAGTGCCCCCGCTCCCCACCAACTCGGCACCGGGCCCCACGATCGCACAGGCCCCGCAGGACAAGCCGGCTCCGATACCCGCCGCGCAGCAGGCAGTTCTGCCGGCAAGCAGTGACAACCAGGCGGCATCGCATGGCAGCGCACCGCCGTCCACGCCTGGTCGCCTCGCGCCGCCGCCGCCGCCACCGCCACCACCGCCGCCGCACACGCCTGGGCCCTTTGCGCCGTCGCCCACTGCCCCGCCAGCGCTGACGCGGCCTGAGCGCGCCCAGCCGGTTACGCAGGTGCCGCCCGCGCCTGACTTGGCGCAGCAGCAGCAGCACCCCCCGCCCGCCCAGCCGCCCCCGCAGGTGGAGCCCACGCCGGTCGCGCAGCCGCCCGTGGACGCCGACAAGCGCCTGGCGCCGCCATTCGGGCCACCTCCGCCGCCGTTCGCCGCGCCGCTGCCGCCCGCGCCTGACTTGGCGCAGCAGCAGCATTCCCCGCTCGCGCCCCCGCAGGTGGAGCCCAAGCCGGTCGCGCAGCTGCCCGTGGACGCCGACAAGCGCCTGGCGCCGCCATTCGGGCGACCTGCGCCGCCGTTCGCCCCTCCGCCGCCGTTCGCCCCGCCGCCGCCGCCCGCCCCGCCGCCGCCGCCCACGCCCGACTTGGCACTGCAGCAGCAGCAGCAGCAGCAGCAGCAGCAGCAGCAGTCGTCGCCGCCGCCGCCGCCCCTGGACGTCAACAAGGCTTCGGAAGACCCGCCGCCGCCGCCGGCGCCGCAGCCGCAGCCGCCGCCGCCGCAGCAGCAGCAGCCCCCGACGCCGCCCCTTCCCCCGCCGCCGCCGCCGCCGCCCGCGAATTCCGAGAAGCCTGGTCAGAAGGGCAAGATGCCGCTGTTTCTGGCGGATGGCTCAGAAGACGAACAGACCAAGGACGACGGTGATGCCGACGACGAGCGTCGTCAACGCGATAATCTGCCCAAGGACGACTCCCGCCCTTCATTTTACGACGAACTGCAGGACGACTTCGAGCAGAGCGGCGGCCAGGTGGATGCAGACGGCGCTCCGATCCAGGATGCTTCAGACCGCGGTCCATACGCAAAAGGGCCAATGCCGAAACATCAGCGGCAGGCGATTTGGGACTTTGTCCACCAAGTCGACGAGAAGTTCGACGAGTTCGCCAAGCTGTTCAATCGGCCCTTATCGGCCATCTACCGCGAGGCGCGTCTCGTCATGAAGGACACACGCTCGCCCAACATTTTCAACTTGTTTGTGAAATGGTGGTGCCTCGAGAACCCTCAGAACGGTCGTACGTACTCGCGACAGTGTGGTTTCATATGCTCACGTCGTTTACAGGCAGTCTCGATGAAGTTCGAGAAAGGTTCTTGGAGGCGTATCACGCCAAGGTCGACCCGATGACCGTCGAGGAGAAGGCGGCTTACAAGAAGGAGCTCATGGCTTGGAGCGACAAGTACGACCAGGAGCACGCGAAGGAGGTCCAGGCCGCCGGGGATCTTTACAAGGTCGTACTTCAAGCGCGCCTCGAGTTCGAGGAATTGGTACGTGTCACCCAAATTTGTGTACGGTGTCCGTTAATCAGTGTTGCGTAGGCGCGCTACTACTACCGCTTTTATGACATCGTCGTTATCGGTTGGGTCGTCTCCGTTCGCGCAGGCGATGACAACGCGAGCCGGGCGACTGGCATGTTTTCCAGCACGAAAGGGATGGCCAACATTCTCCAGAAGTTCGGCATCTCCTGGAAGGCCTTTGGTGATCAGCTGGGGTCGCTCGGAAAGTACGTTCTAGCGCATTTCTTTCCTATACGCATCTCAATTGCGCGTATGCAGGCTCGGCGAAATGATCAAGACGGAGCCGAAGGACTTCACGCAGTCGGCCCAGGACTGGTTCATGAAGTTCGCCCTGCACAACCAGGTCAAGGAGCGGCTCACGCCAGCCCTCACTGAGCTCCAGAGTGCGTTTCCGATTCACGGTATTGCCTCCAAAATATAATTAACCCGGGGACGCTACTAGACACTGCGTCCAAGCACTCGCGGACGACTCTAAAGTGGAGGCACCACTTTATCGAGCTCCTCTGGGCCTCCAATCGCATCTGCGGCTGGCCGGACGAGGTGCCCGTCCCTCGGGCTGGCAAAGCGCTCTTCAACAGCATCGACGCGATGCGGAGGCTCCTGGCCGCGTTTTTCATGACAGGGCGTGGGGAACTCGAGGGCCTCAAGGCGCTCAGGGTCGAGCGTATCAGCGATGGTAAGAGTGGCCGCTATGCACACCCGCGATATAAATGCAATGCGCTAACATGCTCATAGCCGAGCTCGCTTACGCTGAGAGCTCGACGTCGAAGAAGAACTGGTTGGACGTCCCGCTTTATGTCAGCGACACCGGCGCGAGTCTTGTCACCGTTCGCGACGCCCTTGTCGAGCAGGCGGCACGTAGCAAGAAGCCCGGCAACGACGCGTCCGATGGCGACGATGGAGATGACGAAGGAGACGATGACATCGGCGACAGCGACCTCGACGTCGTCATCGAAGAGGCGGAGGTCAAGCGGCTGGGCGGCCGCGCAAAGAAGCGTGGCGTCTCCCGCCCGGCGGCGACGAAGAAAGCCAGCCCGAAGCCGAAGGCCCGCAAGCTCACGACAACTCGCACGCTGGCGGAGGCGTTCCCCCTTCGCGAACGCAAGACCGACCCGGGGTACGTCACCCCCGAGGACGAGCCAGACGACGACTCCGCCGCTGTCAAGGGCGTCGCCGGCAAGCAGCCGGACAAGAAAAAGGCGGCGACAGCCCCTACCGCGCGCGGTCAGGGTCGCAAGAGGAACGAGCGCAAGGAAGGCGCCGTGCCTCCCGAAGACGACGGCGCCGCGGGTTCGAAGAAACGGCGGACGCTCGAGCGCAAGGACCTCGTCGCGAATCCCAGCGACGACACCGACGACGACAGCGAGCCGCAGCCCGTTTTGGGCTCGAAGAAACGGCGCCTCGCTGGCTCGAACCCACCACGCAAACGGCAGGCCCGTGAATCGCTCTCGTCTGCCGAGAATTCCGATCCGCGCGACAAGGACTTCAACATGGACCTCTTCGACGGCGTCGACGACGACGACGACGACGACGACGAAAGTCGTCCCGGTCCGTCTACAAGGGTCTTGTCATCGGACAAGCGCAAATCTTCTCGCCGCGAGCGCCATGGCAAGCAGCTTGGAGGCGGCACGGGTGCGCAATAATCTATGTCGTTGCAGGCTTCCAACTAATCATTTCTACAGCGCCTGAGGGCTTTGACAAGCCGTGGTCCGCGCGCGCGTTCAAGGCGCCGCCTCCCGATCAGTTTGCCCAGCACCAGCCCCCACCACGCAAGCACGGCCAACAGTCCGCGCCCGCCCGTCGCGCCGCGCAGTACGCCGCGCCGCCGCCGCCGCCGTCTATCTCCCCCCCGCCGCCATTTGCGCAGCAGCAGCAACAGCAGCTCGCGCACGGCGGGTCGGCGCAGGCGGGGAGCCAGCTCGACTTCAACACCCTCGACGTCGACTTCGACTTCGCGTCGCTGCTCACGACCGACTCCTCCAACGGCGGCGACGCAACAGGACTTGCAGACACGCACGTCCCCGTAAACGGCGCGCCACCCGGTCCCCCGCAGGCTTCGCTGCAGCAGCCAACGTCGAACCCGCCGTCAGCGTCGTCGAACCCTCAATTCGCGCAGGTCGGTGACGGCAATGGCAACAACCCGCAGTGGGCGCAGAACGGGGACATGACCAACATGTTCCCCGCGTCAATGACACCTGCGTTCGACGCCGTCGGCAACGTTATCGTCGGCAACGCCATGGCGCAGCAAGTGCCAGCGTTTCCGCAGATGTACATTCCCTTGCAGCTGCAGCAAGCGCTTCTCCAGCAGGCCGTCATGAACGGCATGAACTTCGGCAACGCGATGGGTGGGATGGGCGTCCCCGGCGTCCCCGGGATGCTCGGCATGGGGGCCATGAACATGGGCGCGATGCAGGGCGGCGCGATGAACATGGGCGCCATGCAGGGCGGCGCCATGCAGGGCGGCGCGATGCAGGGCGGCGCGATGCAGGGCGGCGCGATGCAGGGCGGCGCGATGAACATCGGCGCGATGCAGGGCGGCGCGCAGGGCGCGATGAACATCGGCGCGATGCAGGGCAGCGCGCAGGGCGGCGCGCAGACGCACAGTGGCACGGCTGGAGGAAGTTGGGACAGCACCCAGTAGTCTGGCTTTGCGTTCTGTAGACAAGTCTCCTCCCTCGTCGTGCGTAACCTCCCGCTCGTTCGCAATGTCATGCTCCGCGTTCTGTTTCGTCCTTGCCTACCGTGTGAGCGCGCTGCGCAACTGGCAAATATACAAGACCAGGATACGGCTTTGATGCTGAGAAACCGACGAGCCAATGTCCCATTCCTGACCTCCACGGGAATTGTGCACGCGGGGGATATATGCGCTCTGGGTTGACGACACAGGAGCTATACAGCAGGAAGTTATCTGAACTTTGCTGCCCTCTACCAGAGCGGTGAGTCTGCTTCACTGTCTGAGGAACGCATAACACGCGAGGATACAGTATTCCTACGGCTCATGCTGTACGCCAGAACCTTATGAATTCACATGAGAGTCTCTAGACAGTCATTATACGACACATAGATCCAGTGTTCAACAATCACCGGATACTTTGGGTCGATAGTTGCATGTTGTACTGTCTCTACATTGCGCTCCTGACCGCCGTCCAAGCTTGCTGGGGCCTTTCTAAATTATAACTTCGATTTATTTCAGTACAAACGTAGTATATACGCTCTGAGATTGCTCAGGACCTATCTAGGTGTGCTCTGATAGCTAGGACGGTCGTGGGTTGAGTACAGGGGGCACTTCGGGACGAAAGTCGGACAAGAATCGGGACTGTACAGCCAGCGTATCCAGAGAAATTACCGTTCCATCTCAATTAGACATCGTGGACTGTATTAAGCAAGCGTCATACGTGATTCTGGACGCACTCTGTCCCGTTGTTCTGCGGTAGCGAGGTCATTCAAACTCATTTAGGCTGAGAGAAGACGGGGGGAGGAGATAAAATACGAAAATTGGTCAAAGGTTTATCTATCATTCCACAGCCCTCATTTCCGACCGTCAGGGAGGGAATTTATGTGCTGGAAGCGACCTCCTTGTTGAATCGACCTGACAGTGTGTGACATTTGAAGGTCCGCCGCTCAACCATGTCCCGTCGCCCAAGCCGCCGCCGGGCGCACAAGAAGAGCTTCACGGCAAACGCGATAGCTACTGCTCAGCTCCGTGGTGAAACCGCGCCGGCGCCGTCCCTCGAGTTATTCGAGTTCATCCCGCAATCGTCGGCACCCAAGACGCGGAAGAAGCCCGGCACTGAGCGCGTACCTAAAGCCCTGCGGGACGCGCCAGATCTGAGTTCGCTCCATGACGAAGGATTCGTTCAACGCGACAACCTGCCGCAGTCAATTGTGCCGGGCGCGTCGGCATTGACCACGTTTTTGGCGGCCCCAGGTACAACGCCCGGCTATCTGGAGCTCGACGACGAGATGGAGGAGTTCATGGCTCCGGCGCACTTCGATCCCGAGGCTGAGGGTGTAACGATGGGGTGGGCGCAGGCTTCCCGCCACCACGCCCGACGTGTAGCGCAGCACGCGACCTGGCGCGACACTGTCATCCCGCTGCTCATCGACCCGTTCATGGAGTATTCTCAGGGCCGCGAGCGGGACGCCGTCGTTCCTATCGTCTGCCCGTGCAGTGGTCGCCGAAAGCTGAAGATAACATTGGCCGACTGGGAAGGTGTGTACCAGATTCTTAACTCGCCTTTTTGCGCACTCACGATCGACAGGCACAGCGCAGCAGTCATTACGGGTTTGCAGATGTGCCCCTGCCGCTGTTCAGCTGGTTCAGCGTGGCTATTTTCCCTGCGCGCCGAAGCGCCCTTCCATGGCCTTCAGCATCCGACTACTCGAGTTCATTTCGCTGCATTCGCTCCACGTAGCCCCGAATAACACCGCGTGGGCTTCAACTCTCGAGGCGTTTTGGGCTCGGCGCGGCTTCGGGATTGCAGAAGCAGTACGTTTCTTGTACAACGTAGACGTCCAAGCTGACCAGTATACGTAGCGCGCGTTTCGAAAGCGGCTCGGGAACGCGGTGCAGTGGTACCAGGTCTTGGTGAACAAGAAGAACGCGCAGGTCAAGATTCGCCTTGACGGTGCGCTTGACTCGCGTTCACGCTAGTCTTTTGCTGATGTTGTGGTCTAGCACTCCGTTCATCGCTGCGTAGGAAGCGACCCTGGGATTCGGCCGATTCGGCACCGTCATCGCCGTCTAAACGCGCTCGGCTGGACGAGGCCGCGCAGGACGGCGCGGCGTTGGATGGCGCTGCCACAGACGCAACACCACGACTGGAAGGCGAGACGCCAACCCGTGCGCAAGGAGCTACCGGCGCGTCTGGGGCAGCAGCACGGGCAGATGAGCGGGGGCCTGCGCCCGCATCCTTCGCGCGCCCGGTGGAGGGCGATTCAGACAGTTTTGAGCCTCGTCGGGGCCGGCGGAGGGTACGTCTTCGCAGTCATACGCGTGACAGTCAAATTCATGCGCTCGAAGGAAGCGCCCAAGGACAAGACGAACACGCCACCGGATGGCAAGGACACGGGCGCGACGCAAGGAGCAAAGAAAGTACGGTGGAAGTGTGTGTGTGCTGGTCAGGTTACTTATACGGCTGTAGACATCTCGACGGGAACGCCCAAGCGAATATCTGCGAGGGCGGTGCCCGCTCTGTTTCGGGGGAGCGCGTCCAGACCTGAAGCGTACAACGTGAGCAGTACATGCAGTGCTCCAGTACGTGTAAGCTAATATCATTCCAGAGCTCATGTTATTGTCTGTCTCGACGCCAACTTTGCGCAGAAGCGGCGCAAGTCGAAGAATGAGGACCCAGTGCTCATATTCTCGGGCGGGCATTTCGTATCCTCAGAAGACATCGACGCCATGGAGCACGAGGTCGACAGCAAGCGCAAGCGTCCTGCGAAACGACGGACGAAGGGCACCTCGGCCACACTGGACGACGAGATCTTGGACGAATGTGAAAGCTCGTTCATTGCCGCCCAAGAGAAGGTCACAAAGGCATCAAAGAACTATTATGCCGACACCGGCCTCATGGCCATCTTGTGTCGGCACGACCGCGTCCTCTACCTGGCCAACCTGACGTCGCCGGGCGAGCGGCAACATTACGCGCTCGTTCTTCTACGGAAACTATTCGAGGGGTTACCGTCCGACTGGAACGTTGGCACGCTGTACGACATTGCGTGTCAGCTTTCTCGAAGCATTGAGAAGGTGCGAGCGTGTTTGCTTGCTGAGCCGTCCGTGCGTACTAATGTTCTCGTAGCACGACCTGCTGGAGGAGTACGCCGAGCGGCTTGTCTTTGGCGTATCGGTATTCCATGCCTATGGCCACCAATGGGCGTGCCAGCTCGTCTTCCACCCTCGAAAGCGCGACGGCTTTGGCCTGACCGACGGAGAGGGTTGCGAGCGATTCTGGAGCTCGATACGACACCTTATTGCCTGTCTCCGGGTATCAGGTGTGCGTGCCAGCGCTCACGCATGACTCTTGTTCGATATTCTGACGTCTGCTACAGTTCTGGCGCCGTCAGTTTGTGCTTGACCGGCAAATCGATTTCCTCGGGGACCAGAGCCTCGCAAAGATTGGGCGGTGGTTATCCAAGCGGTGGGTCGACACGGACCAGCGATTGCGCGACGCGACGCGGCAGCTAGAACTCTGCGGAGTTCCCGAGGACGTACTATCGGCCGAATGGCGCGCGCAAGTTGCGGCTCAGCTTGCACCCGTACCTCGTGAGTACCATTCATCCTTCGTTGCTGCCCCGGAGCTGACGGGCCCGTCAGGTCAGTCCAAGAATGCCGGAGACAAGCAGATCAACAACATCTTGCTCGAGCTGGGTCATATCGACGACTTGCAGCAGGAGCTCGTCGCAGACCGCGCAAAGCTCAAGGCTGGCGCACATCGATTGACCGCCAGGGAGGTCCAGGACATCACCTCGAGGATGGACACGGCCAAGCAGGAAGTCAAGGCCACACGCTCCAGGATCGCCGTTGCCCAGTCCCAGCTCGGGACTGGCGCGATTCGGAGATTCGAGGAGTTGAGAGGCGACGCGTACATCCGCGCGCGCGTGAATGCTCGGGCACTGCGGGTCAGCATTCGGATGGGCATTCAAGCGCACAAGTTTGAGCGCGAGAAGCTCGAACGAGACTATCGCCGGCAGGTTATGCGTACGTAGCCACGTATACTTCTTTGCTAAGCGAACCACTTTTACTGACCGGCCTTAGAGAACAAGGATCACGCGCAGACGCGCGACCTAGTCCACACCCGCGAGCGCAACATCACTGCGCTCGTGAAGAAGTACAACGCGCAAGTCAACCACATGGCCATTCTCGTGCGCGACAACCTCGGCCCGAAGCGCAAGATGACTCTTCCACGCACGCTCGACGCAAAAAAACTGTTCCGCCTGGATGTCGACGACGACATCTGGCAGGAAGACCCAGGTCTTGGGCCGCAAGACGAAGGCGCGTTGCCGCGCTGGCAGGTGGACGAGGCGGTGCGCAAGGGCATACGCTTCATGCTCGAGGCTGCTCGCTGCCGCGAAGAGCACGAGCGACTCACGGCCGAGGCGAAGGCGCTGCAGACTTGGTGGACGGAGGAGTGTCGCGTCCTCCGAGAGTTCAGCATGTCTGTGTGCAGTTGGTGAAATTCAACTCTACGCGATTCTCTACTGATCACGTACGGTTGCACAGACGATGAGCCATGGCAAATCGAGGCCGCGACGCTTCTCCAGAGGCTCTCGCACCTCGCGGCGACGTGGACCAAAGCGCTGGCGAACACGGATATCAGAGTCAAGTTCGAACTCTTGCACGAAGTCAACATCGACCCGGCCGTCTTGAAGCGCTGGCAGGCCGTCACGCCTGCTCCACAGCCAGAGTCGCACGACGCTGATGACTCGGACACGCTGGCCGAGGACACAGTGGCCGAGGACTCTGGTTCTGAAGGCTCGTTCTACATGTCGGGCGACGATATCACGGAGGCGGGCGAAGACGAGCACGACGCCCTGGTTCTCGACATGGCGACGGCGGCGTATGACGATTACCAATCGGACGCGGACGATAGCTCGCCAGGGGCTGACAGCGGCGCTCGCATGGGGCACGAGGCTGCCGCGCCAGCGACTGCGCCGTCTATGCAAGACGGCGCTCCTCTAGCATCAGCGCGCGTCTCGCCTGTGGCGCAGAACGGCGCAGTGCAGGCTGGGAGCATCTCCGCCGCCGACCGAGCGTCACCGCCGCTTCTGGACGACGCCGCGCTGGAGGCATCGCAGCTGCGGCCTCGGGACGAGGGCGTCATCGACATATCGAGCGACGACGACGACAAGGCAGACAACGCCGCGCCACCTCGGCGCGGTGCCCGCTCTGCGGAGAGGGGCCGCATGTGTGGCCGATACAGTTGCGCCGACGAAGACCTGGAGCGCATGGCGTCAAGAACTGCGTGGCTGAGTGGGACGGGCCTGGCGGTCTACGCTGAGTCGCAACTTTGCGCGGCCGCTGTTCCATCCGTCGGCCACTGCCCGTCTACGCTACTTGTGGACGTCAAGAACTACGTTGCCGCGAGAGCGCTCGGTGACGAGGACAGGATGTGTAGGGATCGCGACTACATATTTGGGCTCCTGAAGACGGTACGTAGCTTCGTGTCGGATGAGCATATTCTTGAACATCTATTTGCAGCTTCCACATCCTCGGACAGCTTCCAAGTGGCTGATCTTTGCCCACATCGAACGCCCTGAGCATTGGACATTGGTGGCCGTGTGCTGGCAGGTGCGAGAACTCAGATTCCACGACAGTCTCTCCGCGAAGCATAGCTACGACGAGCTGGTCAAGGACCAAGTCCTGGCTCTTCTGGAGCTGTGCGGGGAATTCTACGAGCAAGACGTGGCCATCTCACAATGGACCTGGGTCGGCGAGCAGGTGCGTCGCGTGCCCGGCGTCTACGCGATAGAAGTCTGACGTCATGCAGCGTCGGAAACGACAGACGAACTGGTTTGATTGCGGGGCCTTTGCCGCGGCCGACTTCGTCAGTCTACTGACGTCGGAAAAGCCGAGCACATTGCGGCAGGAGGATATGAAGGACTGGCGTGCAGCAATGGTGGCGCATATGCGCACGTTGTCTCTGCATCGTAGCAAAGGAGGGGCACTGTCCGAGGCGCAGCTCAAGCTCGCTATCGATGTTGACGACTAGGTAGACTTGCAGGAAGTACATAGCGCTTGGTAGGGAATAGAAACGTTCTTGTTTGCCAAACGGGAAAGATGGAAAAGACAACACCTCGCCGTTCGCGCTAAGAGACTGGCCAAAGGTTTCCGGGGACTGTACATGTAGACAAAAAGTCAGATGGGGAGCAATCGCATCCTTTCCCGGAAACGAACGTGAAGGGCGCGGGGGGGACGCGTCAGGAATCGGTAAGACGGCAAATGGGGGCCGCGGAACTGGGAAGATTGGCATCCAGCCACAAGTAGAATCACCTTTCCAGATACCGACGCGCCGAAACGAGTGCAGTGAAGGGTGGCGCATGCAACGATGCAGCCATTGCCAGGAAATGAGCCGAATGCGGTGGACATGGTGGGGCTCGGGATTGGAAAGATGGGAAATGACTGACAGCTGCAAATCCTGCATGACACAGCTGGCATTGATTTCTAGAATGCATCTGGGGTTGTCTCAGACGATCAAGCTGATTTCCAGTAACGGGATTGTCGCACACTGGGATCCTGGGCCAGAACTGGAAAGATGGGGAAATCGTGTCAACGCACGCTTGGGGAGCATCGAGACGCAAGTGCCTGCTGTTGTGCACTACATTACAGAAGATGGTCATCCTGAGCGGCCCACAGATGAAGCAGTTCCGCGATAATGACAATGCTCTCGGCGAGCTTCGCTTTCTGCAATCGCGAGCGCCGGGAAACAACTCGCTCGTAGGCGCGCGCTCCGCGCCCGAGGTGCTGCCGGTAGTTCTCTGCTAATAGCTTAAACAGCGAGCGCGAAGAAGGATAGTTCAACGAACCATCCGTGCGCGGAGCGTGCGCGTAAACCCAAAGCCAAATGTAGAGCCTGCGCACGTGAATGGTTCGCCAGGGCGCAGGCATGTAGCTGAGCGGCAAGGGGGCATCGAAGGGCCAGCGGCAGAATTGCGTGCCAGGCTCGGTGCCGTCGACGATTACCGCCGCGTAAACGTCTCGCACGGCTTGGACACGACGCTCGTTCTGGTCCCCGGCGTCCAGAAAGCGAGTACGGATCCATTGCGCAGCCCTGCACCTCCATGCAAAGCGTCCTCTAACTGGCATTGCAGAATGAGTCAAAGCCGGCACGGGAATGCGATCGACGGACAGTCTAACGCCTGGGGGTTGACGCGTGCATAGAAGATAAACATCCAGCGGTAGAGAGCCAGTATGTCGGGCTCCGTCACGAGAGGCTGAGCGTAGTACGCGCTGTCTGTGGTCGCCGTCGCCATGAGAAGCAATACAGGGCCAAGAGGGAGCAATTGGGAACACAAGAGTTATGATTATGTGTGCCGGAGCGCACGAGCAAGCTGGCGAGAAAGATGGGAAAGACCCAGATCGGCGAGCACAGCGAGGTCGTGACCGCACGATTTCCTGGGAACGCCAGAGTGTGCACGAGCAAGCTATTTCAGCGAACGGGAAAGCACTGCATTACGCAGCAAAGGGGGGTGGTTTCTAGCGCAACGATTCTGGGAACGCCTGTATTCGTTGCAGGCTTTCCCGGATGGTGACTGAGCGGCTCCGTAGGCCAGACGGGAAGTGCATTCAGAAACTGGGAATACGGGCAACGAGTGGAGTGCTGGGCCGGCGTCGCGCGGTTTCCCGGGAATGAGCTGCATCTCGCTATGCTCGTTCCTCGCTTTCCCGGACTGGCTTTCCCGGAGAATGACTGGCCGGCTCAGATGCCAACGCAAAAGCCAGACGGGAAGTGCGTGCAGAAACTGGGAATCAAGGGTAAGAAGTCTCGGCGTCGCGTGGTTTCCCGGGAACGAGCTGCATCTCGCGTCGAGTCGACGGTCCGTTTCTAGAAACCAACCAACATCACACAACCAGCAATCCTTTCTCGCTGGCAAAGTTATCACATGGAGAGGGCCACAGATTTAAAGGGTGCGCGCAGGGATGGGATCACCAGCGGTTGCCCTGCTCGCTTTCGATGGGCCATGACCGCCTGGTGGTGACCGACAAGCACTGCGCCGCGATGCCGCTGGCCGGTGACCACAGCGCGGTCATGGTCCATTCATGGTCTGCAGGGCACGCCGTACAGCGCGCAAGGTTCGCGCGGGTGATAAGGGCAGGATTAGGTCAGCTTCGGCAGTAATAAGATCTCCGGTTCCTTTGATAATCTCCACGTGGATCTGAGCTAGATCTGAGAGAATCACGATGCGCGGCTCGGTGTTATAAGACAGCGGACGTCGAGTCGATTACGTTCCCACGCTCTTTGACCCCTTGCGGATTCATGGCGAACCTTTACAATCGCTTCGCTATGCAGTGGGTCTCGCGGAACGCACGACGCCCCGATGGTGAGCCGTTTACGACCATATACCTACCTAGGGCTTGGTTAACCGCTGCACAGAGACCGGCAACGCGTATCGAATGCGCATGGTACAGGCGTTGCACAACAAGATCTCGGGGATGACGTCGCAGGAGCGGCTCTGGTACTGTGAGGCGCTTCCTTTGCGTCGTCGCGTGCCGTGCCTGTGGAATGTTTTCCTTGAGCTCTGGCACGCCAAGAACTCGCCTCTGGATGGTGGTGCGTGCACCCTTTGCCAGCGGTGTCCATCTTCCTGACTCTGTGCTGCAGAAAACGACTTCGACTTCATGGAACGGGCTAGGCGCGCGTACCACGACCTGTTGGATAACAAGAGCGCTCCGGAGAAAAAGAGGATTCGTGCCAGTCTCTTGGAGGACCTCGCGCGCTTGCACAACGCCTCGTGATGTTGTTTACCGTGGTAGCGTCGTTGAGCAATGTCGAAAGCGCGTTTCGCAGATCCTGATTGAGACTCGAGCGGATCGACAATATGCACAATGAAGACGACTCGCGCGGATCGACAACAGAAGGAGTGAAGACGACTCGAGCGGATCGACAATATAACGAGTGAAAACGGCTTGAGCGCATCGATAACATACGCAATGGACGCGACTTGAGCGGATCGACAATATATGCATTGAGGCAGACTGGAGCGCATCGAGAACAAGCGTACGTTGCGGCTGCACGGTGCTACATGGGCAAGGAGCTGTGGAGAGTCGTGGCGTAGGTCTCTAAGTGTCCCGGGGACAAGAAACGACAAAGGGCTCGAAAGTCGGTCGACGCCGCACTGAAGATATCGCTCGCTGTTTCTGCTGCTGGCGTTAGGTGGATGTACACATGAGCTTGGGGAGGCGGGCCGACGCACTGTGTTTGCGGCGGCGTCGGTACACCATCCACGACTCAAGGAATCTGTTCCACGCTGTTGGAGGGTCGCCGAGGATACCCAGGCGCTGGAGCTCGCGCCTGAGCTGACGTGTGCGCGGACGGCTCATCCGATGGTGAAGTCGAGCCCGGGTGAGGATCATGCGAGAGAGAGGAGGGGACGGCGTCGGCGGTGCTGAGCGAGCGTCGGGTGCGGCGAGGGTCGTTTGGGGCGTGGAGCGACTTGCGTTTTGTTCGCGTCGTTGACTTAAACAGATTCCTGTGCGCTCTGTTTCTAGAAATGAGTGCACTCTGGATCATGTTCCCCGAACGAGATCGGACAAGCAGCAATCATTCTGGTAAGGACTGGGTGCGTGTACCATTTCCTGGAAACGGATTGCCCGGCACTCTGGAGCGGCCGTCTGGCCCATTTGATTCTGGGGCTTGCTGGAATCCCGACCGGCTATCTCTTAGATGCTTCTCCTGATGGGTAGAGTTGTATCCACTACCTTAGGGGGGGAATATGCCTCTGGTGAGGAAAACCGCACGCTGCGGAGCGCCGGTCGGACCCCCTGTCTCCCCGCAACCGAACTCGCGACCGCTCGCGCGCCTCCGGCGCGCTCCCGTAGGCCAAGAGCGGAGAGATGGAGGCGACGAGGGGACGCGTTGTCGAGGGTCCTCTGCGACGGAGAGTCGTCGAACAAGGAGCGCGTCCGTTCCCCGTATGCGCGGAGGACCGCCGCGAGCGGCGAAGGAGTCGTATCGGCGACACGCAAGCAGTACGCCCGAGCCGACAGCCCCACCTCGACGAGTAACTCCAACACCGGCGAACGGAGCGGGCCGTCCGTGGCGCTACGAGAGTGGACCACGCTGAGCCGGGCACGGATGCGATCCTCCCAGGCCCTCATCGCTCGCCAAAAGTCGACATCGTCCGGGCCCACGAGTAACCGGAGCCAACGCTCGGTCAGGAGAAGGGCGGGGCTCTCCACGTAGGAGGGAAGCACGAGCACCAGCTGGCCGAAGAGCTGTTCGCGGACGAGGGCGAGATCGAAATCGTCCCGACGCGCGGACAACGGCCGTTCCATCCCAGAGAGGTCGCCCAGGGAAAGAGGGCAAGACGCAAACCCCGCTACGACCTCGACCTTGGGGGGGGTTATGTTCCGCCAATGGCGTCTCGTGGGAGGGAAGCAAGCTCGAGGATCGTAGCGACCATCAAGCGGAACTCCCGTCGGGACTCGAGACAACCGACGGACCACCGAGAGCGGCGTATAAGAAGAGCGCGATGCAATGCCTGTACTCTAGTCTTTGGATTCTTGGTCTCTCAGAGTCTTTGTGCGTGCACTTGGCCTGGGAGCGTTCCTCCAGCACCGCCGCGCCTCTGGGCCGCGGCGGCGCCCCACCTCTGGTCCGAGGCCTCGGGTCCCACACGTCGTAGACCTTGGGTGCGTGGGAGTAGAGGCGAGTACTCCTCATCAGCCTTGGGTCCCCTCCAGAGGCTCGAGCGGAACTCCCGTCGGGACCCTCTCGTGGGTCTCTCTCCCTCCGTACGCCTGCTCTGCGCTTCCACCGTCGCGGGCGAGAGTCAAGGGTCGGGTTGGGGTGTCTCCTAGGGAGAGAGATGCGGTCCGTGTGAGGGTGGGCTGCGGGTGGTGTTCCACTCGTAGGCTCTCGCTCTGCGCGGTTGCCGGCTGGCCGCAACATCCAGTCAGCACTGCGATTGCCTGAGGCTGCCGCAAGATGTCAAATCTGGTTTGCCTGTTTGGGCTTCAGTTGATGCCCTGTTACAGTGGCTGCCGCAATCATATCATTGCTGAAACTCCAGAGACGCATCGGCGGCCGATGCCCAATTGTCGACAAGCACAATGGTGCAATGTCTAGATGGACTTCTGCAATATTGTTCTGAATTCAGTCCAGCATTCGAAAGCCGTCATTGAGAAGGATCCACTGACTGTCTCAGAGCATTGTGGTGTGAGTAAGTAGTCCCCTCGGCAGCCGATGCGCTGCATCCTCATAATATGACGGAAACTGTTTCAAAATGCCGTCCGGTTCACAGGGACCATTGTATGGGAATGTATATAGAGGGTATTGGCAGATCGTCCTATGACTGTTGATGATTATCGGCCGCCGATGGATGGACGCTGTCATCAACGACGGCGCTGCATCAGTATTAATTTCAGGAAATTGTTTCAGAATGCCGTCCAATGCTCAATCACTGTCGAGCAGTAATACCTCGAGATGGTATAGGCCCACCGTCGTGCCATTGCCTGTGATTATCGGCGGCCGATTCGGTGATCCCGTTCCCAACAATGACAGTCCTTCACACCGAATTGCCAGACCGTGATGTCAGTCAAAGTGCAAAATACCAAGGTTCTCATCGCCATTTGTGTTGGACAAACGCTGCCCGTCGGCGGCCGATGGGATACACGGCAAACCATGAGCAAACCATCGACGTGAGTGGGAGACATCTTACAAAGATCAATCCTATTTGAATGTACACCAAAGGACGCATATTCCGTCTCTCAGGTGAGACAGTGAAGACCTCATTTTGGCGGCGGCCGTGGCCGTTGCGCTTTCCGCGACAGCGTGCACCGAATAGTTGATTGGTCTCGCACGAGCGTGCGCCCTTGTCTCAGTGGCATTGTCGTCAACGTCGACAGCGCCGTCAACGTAACCAGTACTGCCAGAGCGTGGGGCCTGGTCTCAGTGGCATTGTCGTCAACGTCGACAGCGCCATCGACGTGACCATTACCGCAGGTGCGTGTGCCCTGGTCTCCGCGGCACTGTTGCCAATGTTGACAGCACCGTCGGGGTGATGTACGTCTCGCTCAACGTTGACATGTCCTTGACTATCGGCAGCCGCGGGCGCACGCCGTGCTGGCTCCGCCGAGACTGACTGTGTCACGGCGGCCGCAAGACAACATCATCGCTTACCCTGCTCGCGGCTGCCGCGAGATGACTTTGCAACACGACATTGCACCTTGACTCTGCTTCCGGCAGATTTTTGCTCGTTGCACTCAACGACAACTACCTGTGTTCGCCATGCCTGCCGCACCCGCACCCGTCCCCTTTTATCGTCACAACGTCCCCTACCGCCCCAAGGGCCTTCCTGCTGGTGCTTATGCTGTCTCCCGCCGGGAACGGCAGGCAAAGCAGAAGATCACGCGGTCGGCGCCCTATCGTACTTCGACGTCGTTTGGTCCGCCGACAGGTGGACCCCGTGTGGACCCGCCGCTGGCCACTTCCGCAATCACCGAGCCCCAGCCCGCCACCGTTGATGACGACGTCTTCATGGCTGAAGCCGGCGAGCTTCCTACAGTGCAGCCGACCTACACCATCCAGCTCCAGCTACTGCCGCCGAAGCGCCGCCGCGGACGGCGTGTCAAACGCGTCCCAACACCGAAAAAGTGGCTTCTTTACTCCCGCTGGGACGAACTCCTGCCAAAGCTACAGGAGCCGCTGCTCGGGCATATGGCTGGACGCCCGGTACCGCAGCACCGCCGATGCGCGGTCCCTGGGTGTGGCGAAAGCCTTAGATGCGTCATTTGTGTGGAATGGGACAGTACGTGATTTTGTATTCCAGTCTTCAACATAACTCAACTTTTTTCACAGAATACACGGAGCAGCACTTTCTCTGTTGCGAGCACAACCCACTCGCCGCCCAGCTCGTCGCGCGCGGCTTCTTTCCATCGTCACCAGAACTACCAACCTACGCCTTCTCGCTCAAGCTGCTTGATTTTTACTACCACCTCTGGTTTCACTCGGCGGACTCGGCGATGGCGGCTGCCGCGCCACTGCACGGCTTTCACGCAGATCTGGGATACTTGCTCAAGAATGGAAAGGCATGTCACATTAACATGTTCACTGGGGACAGGTGCTCATTCTCTGCAGGGAGAGATGGTGGATGAGGGTTATCGGCGGCCGCTGCAATATGCCATCCAGTGGTATGATATTCTGCGTAGCCAGCTAGATAATAAGGTCGAAGACCTTGTGAACATGAAGCGCCGGTGGAATGACGCATGGACCGACTTGGATGCGCAACGGGAGAATCATCGACACAGCGCGGCTGGAAGCGCTGGACCATCCCTCCCCACCCCACCACAGACGCCGCCTTCGACACCGCATGGGCACCGTCCAGGGGAAAATGTCCATGGCACTGGGGAACGCGCCGCCGCGGCGGCCGATGATGGCGTCTCGCGCGCCGAGATAACCGCAGCTGCCGCGAAAGCAGGGCCGCGAGACCGGTGCAGTCCGTACCTTGTCTCGTGCTGCGCTATGTGCTTCGATGAGCTTGAATTTGGACGGGGACCGGACGAGTAAGTCACATTTCTAGAGATGTTAAGTTAACTTCGCTCACGCGCAACAAAGAGGATGTGATATCCATGTCGGCGGCGACGCAAACTTCTCTCAGCGCCACAACTTTACGGCAGGGGACTCACCCCCCTACAAATATCAAGGTGTATATCAGCTTTCGCCGGAACGTGTCGCAGCGATGGACGCGAAGCTCGAAGCCGCGGGAAAGCGTCCTCGACGCCAATATCGCGGCGGCGTTCCAGAGGCCGATCTCGATGCTTGCGAGGACACGCATACAGCAGGCTCGTCATCCAAGACGAAGGTCCACGGTGACCGATTCGACGACACGGGCGTATTCGCACTCATCTGTCGGCATGGCATACCTCTGTGCTTCATGAATATCACCGACCCCGGTGAAGGCCAGAAGTACATGCTCGCGGCCCTCGAGTGGCTCTCGGAGCACATCCCGCGACGCGCAACCGTGGCGGCATACTACGACATTGGATGCATGACTGACCGAACGCGTCAGCTTGTGAGTGAATGATGCTCGCGGCCGCCGATTCCATCTGACCCAATTCAGTACGATGTGCTTCCCGACGATTTCGGCGACCGGCTTATCTTCTTGACCTCCGCAATGCATTCTTATGCGCACCAGTGGACGTGTCAAATCGTCTATAGTCCGCGTATCAAGAAGGGGATGGGCCTCACAGACGGTGAAGGCGTCGAGCGGCTGTGGTCGGCGCTTCGCATGCTCATTCCGAAGCTGCGCGCCGTATCGGTCAGTACCATCCAGTCTGAAGCTCTGGCTCCGTGCTGACATCCATTTGCACAGCGTCGGCGGCGTCTGGTTCTACTGGATCGCCAACTCCAGCGCCTAGGGAAGCGCATGCGCAGCAACCTGGGCAAATGGGTCAAGACACGACGGAAGACGGTACAGGAGAAGGCGGCGAAGGCGCGCATACAGCTCGCCAAGTCGGGCCACTCGCGCACGTACCTCGCTGCGCAATGGAAGGAACAGGGCGATGCTGAACTTTCCGTTCGTTCGCGTGCGTTGCTATAAATGTGCCAAAGCAGATACTCATTGTGACTGCAGAGCCGTCCACGCGCCTGCGGAAGTCGCTTGAAGCCGTCCTTCAGCTTCAAGAGCAGGCCGATGGCATTAAGGCTGCGATCCATACAGCGGAGACCTCGTTCGCGGCCCAAGACAACTCTCGGCAGGCGACAACGGCTGCGAACCGTTGCATTCGAAAGCTCAAGGCCTCGCAGGCAGAGCTACTCACTGAGGCGCAAGCCCTGTACGCCACGCTGCACGTTGACCAGGAATTCGAGGAGATTCGCGGGCTTGGACTCCAGTTCACGGCGGTGCTGTTGCAAGCGTACGAGGCAAAGCGAACATGCCGAACACTGCTGCAACGCAGATTCCAGGAGTGGAACACCATCGACGGTGCGCAGGGCGGCAAGGGCATGCCCGTTGGTAAGTACGAGTTGATTGTCGGCCGCCGCGAGCTCACTCTTGCACCAGGTACAAGCATTCATACGCGCACTGTCACTGCGATGAAGAAGCGCAATCCCACGATTCACCGCGCGCTGAAGGTCTACAACGACCTTTGCGAAAAGCTGAAGAGACTGCGGCCAATCAGAAGCCGGTTCCTGCTGCCTGAGCCGCTTGCGACCGAACTGAAGCACCTCAAGAACAATGATGCACTCATGCAGGATGTGTACATCTCCGGCAATGAAGGTCCAGCACCACCATGGCTTGTCGACGAGGATGTTCGAAAGGGCATCCGGGCAATGCTCGTTATTGACCGCTGTGCTGAGGAGGAACTGCGCCTCGACTGCGAAACTCGAAATCTCGTGCACTGGTACGACCGGGAAAGCGCTGCGATAGATGCAGCTTGCGCCGACCCTGCTAGTGAGTCACAGCTACATCTTTGTTGTAGGGCTTTGCTCACAGTGTCAGATGCATTATATCTGCCCCTGCTGATGCAGGAAGAGAGCCGACTCGCGTGCATGGGGATTCGCGGCTGCCGCGAGGACGCTGCCGCCCGGGTTCAGCCGCAAACTGGCACAGTCACCGCTCAGGCTCCAGCTCCGCATCTTCCGCAGACACCTGTCTCTGCGCGACGAGTGCGATTTGCGACTGTCACAGAAGTCCGTACGTTCGACCCGGGCAGCGCACTCAACACCTCCGAGGACGACAGTGGCGACGAGCATGACATGGAAGAACTTCAACTGGACCCCAGTCCTCGCCGCCCGCGCAGGGATCCCGATCTGCAAGAGATCATCACAGTTCACGACTCGGACTCCGAGTCGGACTCGTCCAGCGAGCATAGTGGGTCCGACGACGAGGATGACGATGAGATCGAGGAGATCGAAGCGCTACCATCCGCTGGAGTGCGCAACCGGTCATCGGACCCGCTCCAGCTGCGCGACTACATTCCAGTGCGTACAATTTGCTTTTAGTGAACACTGCTGAGCCCTACCCAGACCATGGGGGACCATATTCATATGTGGCCCGAGTTGGATGCGCTCGCGGCCGCCGCGGATGTCTCTATGCCACCCGGAGACTTGTGGGTCCCCGAGCACTCATCCTTTCCCCGCGTCAAGATTGCGCCGATCTCGTGGATGCGCATCCCACGGGACCACACGTGGCTGAACGACGAGGGAATTAACGTCGGCATCAACGTACTTGCCCGCGAGTATCCCGAGTTCCTCGGCCGTTTCTGCGCGCTGAGCTCTTACGAGCTCACTGCGTACATTAATGGCCAATCTGTCAGCGACTTACATTGGAGGGTGCGCAAAATTGCCCCCTGGGAGCGCGAGGCAGTCATTATCCCGATTAACAAGGACAACGTGCACTGGACGCTCGCGCTGGTGTGGCCACGCCATGGCTACATCGAGGTCTTCGACAGTCTCGCCAGCGGGCGCCGCTTCTCGACTCAGGCTCGGGTACGGAGATTATCTGTTCGTTGGCGACATGCTGACAACCAACAGCTCGTCTTCCGCTATTTTGGCGCGATCACTGACTACGCCAGGCTCTCCGGTGCCACGGTTCCTACTATGCCCCAGCAATGGACTGCACGTCCAATGGTGGTGAGTACTGTCGGTCTTATTGTCTCCCTATCTCCTCACGTCATTCAGGATGGCGCTTGTCAAACGAACAGCTCTGATTGTGGGCTTTGGACTCTGGCATCGGTGGCCGCGCTGCTCTGCGGGAAGCGCGTAACGTCGCTGCAGGAATTGGACATGCCGCGTGTTCGACACGCACTGTGTACTTTAATCCGTAGATACGCTGTTCAAGTCCCCGCTTTGCAATGATTTTGATTTCTGTGTCACCACTGTGCTGCGACGAGACTATGGCAAATTGACTCCTACATTGTATCGTTAAAAGAGGTTCCTTCATGACGCAGCTATGCTGCTGGTGAGTACCCCGCAGCATGCTCCCTATCCTTCCCAATCGATCGCTTGACTGAACCTCTCTCCCTCTTCTGATAGTTGAATGTGAATAGCACAAATCGCGTGTGACACAAAGACGCAATGGAATCTCACTGAAAATGTGGTTGTGAGCCACGGGATTCTACTGGTTACTTGCATGTGGTGCTCTCGTTCTCCGAGAATCCTGTCTCCCAGCCCCACTGTCACACCAAGCATGCGTTTTACTGAGACCCTCAAGCATCAAGGCGACTGGTAGGGGAGCAAAGGCAGTCAACGAGCTTGAGATTCGACCATGAGGGGTCGCAGACGGCGTCGAATGAGATATGCTTCGCTAAGACCACTCGTTCACAACTTTGAATTGCCATCCGATCCCAGGACGCATGTCGCTGGACGGAGTGGCAGATATGACGAATTAGCTGGCTATTTGACTGTGAGGGGTCGCAGACGGTACATATGGTGCGCGGCGTCTTCCGGCCGCTACATTTGTACACCGACGTGACACCGACTATCCCTCGGCAACCACAAACACTCTCCCTTATCCATGTGGGAGAAATGTTGCTATATGCAGTCTCTACAAACGCCCCACACAGATTTCTCTCAATCTCAGTATTTATTGAGATAAATTCTGACGCTCAGCCCGATTTTGCCGCGTGACACTGTTATATAGTACAGTCACGTGTGACAGCCATGTCACGGAGTGAGAACACTTATTCCATGCTCATGATGTGTTCTACAAGTATCGGAGTCGCTTAAGGGCCTTAGAATATGACTCCGGAGGGGTAGAAAAAGGGTCCGGCCGGAGGAGTCCCCGCTAACGGTCCGATCAGACTCTGGCACTGGTTGCCGTATCCCTGCGACCAAGAACATGTGAGAACGTGTCTAAACCAGCTTAAATGGTCATTCTGAGGTCCCAGGATTTATTTAAGATTTTTATTTGAATTTCAAGTTTCGCACAGCCGAATTTGCCGCTGCTCACAAGTGGTGGCCGGAAGACGCCGTGCACCATAGAATGACGCATACTTCGATACTTCGTGCAGCCCGCTCGTTCAGCACTTCGAGTTGCGACCCAATCCTGAGCCATATTTCTTTCAGATCCGGCCCTAGGGTTTCCATTTGCTAGTCTTCCAATGATTGTCTTACGCATAATCAATCCGTTCTCACCTGAGGCGTGAGTTTACAAACGCGATCCATGGAGAGGCAAGTGTGCGCAATCCGGAGACTCTCCCAAGTTGCACCCGCGGTGGCCGAGACTGAGACAATATGCCGCTGACCCTTTGGTGAGAATGATCAAAAGCACATATCTTCATGAGATGTCAGTCAAGCGAGGGCGGGGCTAGTCTTACATTGGGGCGAGCCAGAGAACTCATCGTTTGTGGCCCGTTTGAAGTCCGCAAACAACTCTCTTCCTTGCGCCCCGTGCAGCCAACCCGATACAAAGCCGCACCGTCCGCTGTAATGCCGGTGCGTAGCGTTTTTTAAGGGACAGGCGCGCTTTGCTCATGATTCACCATGCTCAGCACAACCAAAATCGCGAAATGGGCTACACGCCCGACCAGTACACCGAAAATGCGCCTCGCGCGGCTGCCGCCACAGCGCAAACGACACATCGTAGGCTCTAAGCTTGCTTTAGCGTGTGGATTCCTTATCTTTCCGTTTCAGCACAACATTAGAGAGGTTGCGTTTCCCGGAAAAATCCGTTCGAGAGGTTGCGCTGCACCTTCCGGATAGAAATTTCCGGGTGAACATATAGTCTCTTCCTTCAGCTGAAATGACTGCTATGGTATCTTAGAAGCTATTATACCGTTTCTCGGGCCTCAGATAGCGGTCTACGAGCTCACGGCGCACGTAATGACCAGGGTACCGATGACATCATCCAGTGGGGCGGAAGCGCCGGTTCTCCTCGCCCACCCACCGCCTCAATGAGCCCATAGGCAACGAATTTCTTATAAAGTCATCCCTTTTGCGCCGTTTGAAGGAGTTTCATACATTGGAGATCGGTTGGAAGAAACCCGGAAATTCCTATCCGGAAGGTGCAGCGCAACCTCTCGAACGGATTTTTCCGGGAAACGCAACCTCTCTATTATCCGCAAGGCGAAGGGCAAGCTGCAAGGCCGACGTCTGCGAACGTCTTTCGCACGGGGCAAGTACCCGCCAACAGCGGTTCAGTCGCGCCGACAGACTGCCCGCCTGGTCTAGACGCCAATAACGGCCACGCGGGCGGGATGCTGCACTTCCATGGGCTCGGGCCGTCCGCGCCATCGCGCGCTCAGTCGGTACGCGCACAAACAGAGCAAATGGATACCGAAGGCGACCTCGACCAATATCAATCATTTTAGGCTGTCGAAGCGTACCCGCACTCCGTCCAGTGGAGGTTACCCGCGTCTACGGGGGATGCGGCATCCCGGATGCACGAGCAGCGCCAGCGCAGCATGCCCCCGCCCAAGCAGCAAATGGGCGGGCCGGGCCCGTCCATGCAGTAAATGAACGTTCCACCACGGCCGTCGACGTCCCAGCCCTTGCAGCAGCAACAGCGCATTGCGGGCCCGCCGAGTCAGTCGCATCGGCCGCCGACACGCCAGTTGGAGCAGCGCGTGCCCGGGCAGCAGCAGCAGCAGCCCATGGGCGGTGCTTCTTTGTTTGCGCCATCCATTCCGCCGCGCTCGTCGATCTCGCGGCCTGCCCACGAACGGTATCTCGGTCCGGAGCAGCAGCCCCATATTCAGAACGCACGCGGACCGCTCGCGGTGCCGCACAACCAGTCACATCGGCCGCCGACATCAGAGCACAGACAGCACGGGCCGCATCCTGGTGGCGCTGTCTTCCGTCCGCCCAGCATGCCGCCGCGCCCTGCAACCTTTGAGTGCGTGCAACAAGTGCCACCCGGGTCGCGTCCAGAGCAGCAGCAGGGGCAGATGCAGTGGCAGCCAACCATGCAGAGCACCCCCGCCCGGGACGGAGACCTGCGCCCGCCAACCAGCAGTCACCCGCAGCAGGGTGTGACGCTCGCGCCAACTCTGCCGGCGTATGCTCCCTCGAGCGTGGCCGGCCCGCATGGCAGCATACCCGAGCTGCCGCAGCGCGAGGCGCTGTCGCGGACTCCGTTCCCCGCGTTTCCGACCTTTGGGGACAGCGCTGCATGGCGTACGCAGATGTGGCGCCAGACGATCACGCGCGCGGGCGGCATCTACGAGGAGGAACTGCGCCAGCAAGTCCATGCTCTGCTCGAGCGCATCCAGGACTCGATGCAGATGCACGAGCTCATCGAGATCGAGCAGCAGCTGGTCCACCTCCTCCCTTCCCAGGCAGTCCCCGCCCCAGTTACTCTCCATCTGCACGAGCACACCCGGCAACCCGTGCAATTCGTGCAACGCCCACCGCAGGCATGCGCTGTGTCTCCCGACGAGCATGGGCTACACGCTCACCCCGTTTTCCAGCCCGCACCGATGCACAGCGGCCCGAGTGTCCAGCCGGACTGGCTGCTCGATGAAGACTCGATGGGCGATGCTTCTGCATCGCAGTCGCAATCTGTGCATGTCGCAGATCCTTAAGCAGGGTTCGCGGCCGCCGCCGCGGGTTCGTCCAGCTCACATTGGGACCGCGCCGCGTCGGCCGCCGCGCGCGGACAGCATCCTGGCCAAACGCGCGAGCAGCCGCATCTAGCGGGTGTCGACCCAGACGTCTTCTTGCCCCAGCCACCAGGGAGCTCGCCCCCATCGCTGCCGCCGCAAGGGCAATCGCCGTCTCGCAGCATCGGCATGGATTCTACATGGGCGGCACAGCTGAACCAGTCGACCGACCTCGGCGGCGCTGACTTCAGCATATGGGACACCACGAGCCAGTCTATCGTCGAAGTTGCTGGGCCGTCGACTCACGCCGCTGCCTCGGCTGCCGATAAGCCAACTGCAGCCGAGGAACGCGCGTCTGCGCCTGGTCGCCCTGTTGGCGCTGCCCCAGCCAGACCCCAGTCGCCCCCGGCTGCTCGGGCAAGAGTGCCGCCGGTGACGAAGGATGGCAAGGCTCGGTCGCGCGGCCAGCCCGTGACGCTGCGCGATCAGTATCCCGAGGAGGACGGCGAACACCCACCAATGGTGCCGCTGACGGCCACGACGCCGCGCTCTCGCTATCAGTCGCGCCGCAAACGCTCGCCCTCACTCGCCGCGAAAGTGGAGAAGGTGCACGAGGAGGTCGTCGCAAAACTCGCCAAGGATGCGGACGAGCTCGGTATCCCGCGCGAAGAATTCTTTCGCGAGATGCTCACTGGCTCGGGCCTCGTACCCTCGGAGAACTGGAACCTGTTCCAGCAATTCCGTGCGATGCCGCCCGAAGGTTTGCGCATTCCATCTGCTTTTTCTTGTTGCTGATAACGCTGCAGATTGGGACGTCCGGGTGGCCTGGGATTTCTCTCAGGACCCAACACCAAAGGCGGCCTGGGAGCGGTTCAAGAAGGAGGCCGACTACAAGCAGATCCTCCGCCGCTTCGCGTACGCGTTCCCGGAGGGCACCGGCTTGCACACATTGCCCGAGGTGACACGCTTTTTCTGGGCTACACGCGACCAGTTGGTCGATATCGTGAGTCTCATTGTATCATGTTGTCTTTGGCTGACTCGGCTTTCAGAAGGACCATCTGGCTGTCTGCCATAGCATTCAGCTGTCGTTTGTCATGGCCGGGCAGAACGCGGCAACCGACAGCGGTCTCGCGGTGGCCGAACTCGCGTCAAACGCGAAACAGTTCCTGAACGACGCGTTCAACATCCGGGACGTCAACACGTTCACGCGTGTGTACCAGGGGCACATACAGTGAGGAAAATCGTATGCATTGCCATTGCTTCTGACGCGTGCATGCAGGAATGTCGCGAATATGAACGAGATCGCAGATCTCATCGGCGCGCCACTTCCGCGCGAGCACATAGACCTCGACGGCAAGCCGAGGATGACAGACCCGGCGCTGTACGCGGGGTGGGACATCGGGCGCATCATGGATGATGTGAATCGGTCGTTACTTGAACGTGAGTGCGACTCGCGGCTGCCGCGAAACTTGACTCACGCTATCCGCAGGGGCAAACCCGCAGCTCGTTCCTCCCAAAATACGCGCAGAGGAATGCCAGTACATGGCGTACCTCGTCGTGTACGAGCGGAACGGGCTTTGCCTCGGCAACTGGCCCTGGTGACTGCCCCTGCCGTCGATGCAGGGCCTGTATGTGGATAAGGGCATCTTCTGCCACGCGAAGCGCGAGGCGGGCTACCTCAGGCAGTGGCTCAGCATGCGGCACCCGCAGGACGTCACGCGTCCGCACCCGCTCGGCCCAAGGCTCTTCTTTGCCGGTGAGCGCACGATGTTGGACGTTGCGCTTGCCGTCATCAAGACCAAACCAGTGTAGGAGGAACGTAGGTATTAGTTCGTAGATACTTCCGTAGGCCTTATAGCTCCGTTTGTCTCTGTTTGCAAATCATCATCGTACTACTTTTCTCCCGCACTTTACCCTCCCCGAGCGTCACCTCGACTGACGCACTGAGGACTGTGCGGGCTCGAAAGCCCCCACTCGCGCGCTAGGGAAGATTACCCCGAGCGCTCGCTACACTTCGACGGCTGGAGCGGTCATTACACCTCTGACGCCCTCGCTCCTCCGCTACTCCGCTCGGGCTTAGCTCGCGTCTCCGAACCCTGTGAGCCCCTGAGTTCGGGAGCTCTCACAGAGGTGGACGAATCCGGATTCGCGAGCTAGCTCAGCGTTTTCCGTAGTAAAAACCTCCCGCTGTGTATGACCGAGTCTGGGCTTCCGACTCAAGGTCCTTCACGCCGCCCGCGGAAACCATCTCGAATTCCGACGCCTTCCGCGACGCCCGTGACAGCGAGGGAACCCCCTCCTGCCACGCCGGACAGAACCTCGCGCGACACGCCGCCGCACCTTGTGCCGCCGGCTGCTCCCGCGCACGCTTCTCTTTACTCGCGTCACGCCGCCGGGTCCACTGGACCTCTCGCTCCAAAACCCGTCCGCGCCGCTAGCATCCTCGAGTCGCCTACGGCCGCGCTCTCGAACAACGCGAATATGCATCGCGCCACGTCACCCGCCGTTGTCGACAAGAAGGGCAACGACAGCACAGAAACCATCAAGCCCGGCGCTTCCTCCTCCGACGAGCCCTCGCCCGGCCAACGCCTCCGTTACGATCTGCTCCGGGATTACGTCGAGACTTTGCACGTCGCTGATCTGGGCGACGACTCAGACGGCGCGGCAAATCCGATCGGCACCGAGCGCATCGAGGAGACGGCCCAGCAAATCGTGGACCGCGCGCGCTCGCTACAGCCCGTCGACGGGTACATCGTCGCCGTCGGGCCGCTCTATAAGCTGTCCGTCGGCGTGATCGGGCAGTACGAGCTTGCGTTGGACATGCTGCACGAGCTCATCGACCGCGCTCATGTGCTCCTGGCGGTCAACGAGAAAAAACGGCTACTCGAGGACGACTGGCACCTCCCACTGACGGCGCTCGTCAACTCGTCGTATCGCCGCTACGGCGAAGTGTTCCGCGTCTTCGAATGCCTGGCCGAATGGTTGACTTACGCCGATGCGTACTTCAACCTTCTCGTGGATCGCCCCCTGCGCCAGCCGCTGCCCGTTCACCCCAAGCGGCCCGACGTCTCGCTACGGGGACATTTCAAGGAGTTCGTGCGCGCCACGTACCAGGCTCGACTCGCTTCCGCGCCGTCGACGCCAGCCGCCGACGCCTCGAAGAACCCCGATTCCTCGAAGCGTTGGACGAACAAGGACACTGTCGCCACGGCCAAGATGCTGCGCGAGCCGTCGGCGCACCCCCTTCAAAAGAAATCCTCGAAAGACCGCCGCAAGAGTCACGCTTCAGCTGCCGACCTTTCGTTCGACCCGATCTCTGGCCTCGGGTCTCCAGGCTACGAGTCACGCTCCATGGCGTCTTTCGCTCTCGGCGCGCGAACCCTGAACGACGCGCTGGAAGACGCTAGAGCCCGCCCAGAGCTAGTCGATCACGACCGCCCTGGCTCGTTCTTCGACCCGGACTCGACTACTCGCGCGCCTACGCCAAGGCAGCCCGAACATCGGAAATCCAATCGATCCTCGCGACGCTCCTCACTCAGTCGCGCCAGCCGCGCCAGCAGCACTGGACGTAGAAGCACTCGCAGTCGCGGCCACGTGTCTAACCGGGCGGGCGATCCTGAACCCCCGGATGACAGCAGCAGCGACAGCAGTGACCGAGGGGGACGTGGGGGGCGCCGAGGCGGACGAGGACGACGTCCGAGCGGCGACGACGGGGGAGATGAGGGCAGCAGCGACGAGCCGCGCGACGTCGACCAGCGTTCGCGCTCTAAAGGCGGGCTCAGCATCGACACCCGCGTCAAGCTGGACGCGCTCCCCACTTGGGACGGCAATGGTCCAACCGCCCTGGCCTACTTCAACGCCCTGAACGAATGGGCCCGGGCAGGGCAGAACGGCAGCCTCATCCACCAGCTCCCCACGTACGCTCCGATGCGCTGGACGGGCGAAGCGCAAATGTGGTGGGGAAATTCGTCGGGAGAGCTTCGCGCTCGACTGGAGAGCAGCTTCTTCGCCTTCCTGACGGGGATTCGCAAGAACTTCCTGACCATGAAGTGGGCCGAAGAGCAAGCCGTCGAGTTCGCCGCCATGCAGTTTCGGCAACGCGGACACGAGAAGGAAACTCCGTTCGAGTTTATCAATCGGCGCCTCTTCCTGGCTCGAGTCCTGTTCGACCGCCCGTCGTCTGAGCTTGTCGTACAGGTCCTCGCGAACGCGCCGGCGGAATGGTCATACCTCATAGGCGAACAGACCATCAAGAACACGGATGTCTTGATGACCCGCGTCAAGACGCTCAACGTCCAGCTCATGACCGCCTACCTCGCCGGCACCAACTCGGCCGTCAGCAACGACGAGCTGCGCAAGCGAGTGGACGCGCTCGAGGCCAGCAACTCCGGGCAGCGGATCCGTCGCGCGCCCGTCGACAACAACCCCTTCCGCGGCGCTCCGCCCGGCAGAACGTCACACTACGCGCACGTCGCGGACGCCGAGCTCGAGGCCGACCCCGCGCCGGCAACCGAGCTGCCTACCGAAGCTCTGCCCGAAGCGAGCAGCGCGACCGCCGCGCTCGCGCAGACCGTCTACGCGTTCCTCGGATCCAAGACGCGTCCCCTGCCAACGGTGTTCCCGTTCCCGCGCAGCACGGTGGTCAGCAAGCGCGCGCCTCCGTCGCCGTGCAAGGTGTGCGGGAGCCCGAAGCATTGGGATAAGGAATGCGGCCATTACCAGTCCTACCTCACCCGACGGTCCCAGAACGCGCTCGTGGCCACCGAGCGCGATCCCGTCGAGGACAGAATGTACGAAGCAGTATACACTCTCTACTCGAATGAATCCGCGTTTTCCTCGTGCGCCTTGGCTCGAAGCGAGTCCGCTTTCCTCTCAAGTTTCTTCTGGGGCGCTCCGACCGTGGAAGACGACGAGGACGAGGAGGAAAAGAACTACCGCAACTCACCTAAATGGGAGGGCGCCAGCATCCTCGTGCGTGCCGACGAAGCGGAACCGGCTGCAAGCGAAGCGCAAGCCGCTGCCGCGATGGCGGCTGTCGCTCGACCAGACGCGCGAGACGAACCTCCGGTCGATTTCCCAGCCAACGAAGTCCCGGAGCTGCTGCCCGTGGACGACACAGACGACGAAGAGGAGGATGATTTCGTGCCGGGCTTGCCGCACGTCCAAGCCGCCGTGTTCGCGCAAGCGCTAGTAGCCGCGGCTGCCAGAGAGGCCGACGGCGTGGGACCCCCGCCGCACGACTCTCCCTGGCAGCCCGATCCCGCGAAGGCCGCCACGGCAGACTTGGTTATCCGCATGCCGAAGAAGAGACAGCGCCCCGACGGTCGTTCATCCCAGGGAGTCACTGTGCTTACTGCTCGAGGACGAGTAGGCTCTTTGCACGACAAGGTCGCCGCGCTCACGCTGGACTCGGGCGCTAGCTTGACGCTGGTGAACAGGTCGTTTCTCGCCTCTCTCAAACACCCGCCGAAGGTCAGGCAGGGTCTGTCGGTGCGCATTGCGCAGCTCACGAGCGAGACGCCCGACATAGAGGGGTACGTCAAACTCCCCGTCTTCATCCGCGGCGAAGACGGCGCTACCCTCGAATTCGAGGCCGAAGCGTACGTCGTACCGAACATGTCCGTCGACTTGCTTCTCGGCGAAGACTGGCACCTCAACTATGAGCTGCGAGTGCTCCGTAGCGTCACCGAAGGAACCCGCGTGGGCGTGGGGAAATCGGGTTACTTCTTCGCTGCTCAGTCGACGCGCGACGCCCCGGGCGACGCTGAAGCGCCACGTCAAGCCTCCCGGCTAGCTCGAAGCTACATCATCGCGCAAGCCAACGTCGCGTCGTTCGTGCGAGCAAAGGCGCACCGCCGCAAGAAAGCGGCTCGACGTCGACGAAAGGCCGCGCTCGGCGACGGCCAACTCAGAGCCTTCAAAGATACGCTCATCCACGCGAACTCTACCGCTCTGGTCGACATAGCCGGAGATCTACAGCAAGGGCGAGAATGGTTCGTGGACCGCAATATCATACATCTAGGCAAAGACACCATACTCTCCGTCCCGAACTGTCTCCTGTCGACGCGGACGGAGCCCATTCCGCGCCCAGACGGCTCCCCATCCATCGCGCGCAAGTCCCGCTTACCCGTGTCGAATACTACGGGGCGCGACGTGATGCTACGTGCAGGCACGTTGCTCGCGTTCGCCAAAGACCCTTCCGAAGTTCTCGCGCGGGCCAACAGCGACGACGAGCTCGCCAACTTGACGAACGCGGCGCGCGTTCTAGCTAGCCTCGTGCTCGACTTGGACACCCGGTCGCAAGACGAGGTCCAACAACACGCTTTCGCGTGCCGCGCCGATTCAGGCGACGCTCACCGCGAGCCGCCCACCGCGCCGAGTCAGCGCAGGGAGGGGGAGGCTCACGCGGCAGATGCAGAACCAGAACCCGCGTGGAACTACAAACCAGCGGACGAGACGGTCGAGCTCCCTCCACCAGCTCTAGCAGAAGCCCCGAATCCGGTCGATTTCCCGTCAGCCGAGCTTGAGAAGATCCTAGATCTCTCGCCAGACCTGCCACCGGAAGTACGAGCCGACGCTATAGCGCTGTTGCGCAAGCATATAGCGGCTTTCGGTTTCGACGGTCGCCTGGGGCACCTCGCGACGAACGCGCGGATCAGGACGAAGGAGGGCGTAGAGCCAATCGCCGTACCCATGCACGGCGCGTCTCCCGAGAAGAAACAAGTCATCGAGCAGCAGATCGACAAGTGGTTTGCGCTCGACGTAATCGAGGAATCGGTCAGCCCGTGGGCCGCCCCCGTGGTGATCGTTTACCGCAACGGCAAAGCTCGATTTTGCGTCGACTACCGCAAGCTCAACGCCGTCACAATCGCGGACGAGTTCCCCATACCTCGGCAGTCTGACATTCTGTCCGCGCTATCAGGCGCGCAAGTCCTTTCGTCGTTGGACGCCCTCGCGGGATTCACGCAGCTCGAGGTCGCTCTGGGAGACATCGAGAAGACGGCGTTCAGAACTCATAAAGGCCTCTTCCAGTTCAAACGCATGCCGTTCGGCCTGCGCAACGGGCCGGCTATATTCCAGCGGGTCATGCAGAGCATCCTCGCCCCGTACTTGTGGATCTTCTCACTCGTATATATCGACGACATCGTCATATATTCCGCTACGTACGGCGAGCACCTCGAGCACCTGGATAAAGTCCTATCGGCTATCGCGCGGGCGGGTCTGACTCTGTCGCCCGACAAATGCCACTTCCTATACTCGTCAATCCTGCTCCTAGGTCATAAAGTTTCCCGCCTCGGCCTCTCGACGCACGAAGAAAAAGTGGCCGCCATCGCCGAACTCGAGCCCCCGAACAAACTCAGCACACTGCAGACCTTCCTCGGAATGGTGGTGTATTTCCAAGCATTCATACCCTACTACTCGTTCGTCGTAGCGCCGTTATTCAAGCTACTACGGAAGGACGTCCCCTGGCACTGGGGCCCCGAGGAGCAGCATGCGTTCGAGTCAGCTAAAACCGCGCTCCAGGCTGCGCCGGTGCTGGGACACCCCATCCGCGGGAAACCGTACCGCCTGTACACCGACGCCTCGGACGAGGCCCTGGGAGCATGCTTGCAACAGGTGCAGCCCATCCGCGTGGGCGATCTTGCCGGCACACAAGTCTACGAGCGGCTGCGCAGAGCCCACGCGAACGGCGACCCGGTCCCCGTACTCTGCGCGAGGCTGTCGACCAAGACGCCGGACGTGCCCGAGCCTGGGCCATGGGGGGCTACATTCGACGACACCATCGTGCACGTCGAACGAGTCGTCTGCTATTGGAGCCGAACGTTCAAGGCAGCTGAACGCAACTACTCCGCGACGGAGCGCGAAGGTCTAGCCGCAAAGGAAGCCTTGGTGAAGTTCCAACTGTTCGTCGAGGGCGAGAGCGTAATCCTCGTCACCGACCATGCCGCGCTTCAATGGGCACGGACATGGGAGAATACGAACCGACGCTTGGCCGCTTGGGGGGCGGTATTTGCAGCGCTTGGAGGACTGGAAATCGTCCATCGCGCCGGCCGTCTTCACTCCAACGTCGACCCATTATCGCGATTACCGCGAGAAGGGAACTATGTTCGAGGGCCTCCCGAGCATATATCCCCGGCGAAAGACACCATTCCCGCGATACGAACGGACGTGGACGCCGCTGAGCTGCGCGAGCGCGTAGCCGGAAACCAGAAAGCGGCAAAGATGGAGTCCGCCTTCTCCGTCGATGACCTGGAAGCCTGGATGGAGCCCGCGCCAGCCCGAGCGTTCGCGGTCCAGACCAGGAATCAGAAGCGACGAGAAGCAGCCAGGAACAGTGGACTCCCGTCGCGGACGAACTGCCTGACGTTCAGTGTTCCCACCAGGGACCCGAGCGACCGGACGCCCCTGCGGCTCGACTACGTTACGAGGATAAGTTGGAATGGAAGGAGGAGCACCCCCCTCCGACGCTGCTGGTGTCCATGAGCCCGGAGATGAAGAAGCGCTACTCGAGAGGGTACGACCGCGACCCCGCGTTCAAAGGGAAAGGCGCCAACTCCGACGAGCGCTCGTGGTACGCCGGTAACCGCTTCTACAGAGGCGACGACGGGCTACTCTATTTCCGCGACGCGGACTTCATGCCGCGATTGTGCGTACCGCGCAGCGAACGGCCGAACTTGCTACGCATGCTGCACGAGTCGCCGTACGAGTCCGCCCACGCCGGCCCCGAGAAGCTCCTCGCTAAATTAACCAAGAAGTTCTACTGGCCAAGGATGAGGGCGGACGCGACGCTCTACTGCTCCACTTGCGACATCTGCCAGAAGAACAAAGCAGAGTCGAACGCGAAGCACGGTCTCCTGCAGCCGCATGACATCCCACGCTTCCCCTACGAGCGCATCTCTTTCGACCTCATCACAGGTCTCCCGTGGTCCGGACTCTACAACGCTATCCTCGTGGTCGTGGATCTGCTCTCGAAGCACGCTCTCTTCATACCCACGGATACCGGCTTGACGACGGAGCAGTTCGCCCATCTCTTCGTCCGCGAAGTGGTCTGCAAATTCGGCTTGCCCTCCGAATGCATAGCCGACCGCGATGGGAGGTGGCTGTCGCGTTTCTTCGACGCAGTTGTCAAGCAGATGGGTGTGCACATGTTGCTGTCATCCTCGCACCATCCTCAGCACGACGGCCAGACTGAGCGCACCAACCGCACCCTGGAGGTCATGCTTCGGCACTACGTTGCAGCGAACCCGCAGGAGTGGGACAAATGGCTTCCCTCCATGGAGTTCGCTTACAATTGCACTACGCACAAGTCGACAGGTCTGTCTCCGTACTTGGCGCTGTACGGATTCCAGCCCCGCTCTCCCTCCTCATTCTTGGCCTCTGACCTGCGGGAGGGCATCCCCCGCAAGTTTACAGCGCATCGAGACGCGAACAGCTTCTTGCTCGCCATACAGAACCATCGCGATGCGGCTCGAGACGCCATCGCGGCCGCGCAACACCGGCAAGCACAGGCGTATAACGTCGGTCAACACCCGTTCGTGCTGGAACCGGGCGATTTGGTCCTGCTGAAGCCGCACTCTCTCGAGCTCGTCGAGTCTAAAGGCGAAGGCGTGAAGCTCGTACAGCGCGCGTTGGGACCGTACACCGTACAGGAACGTGTCAGCGACGCTACGTATCGCATCAACCTCCCGTCCAGTTACCCTATGTCCAACGTCGTGCACGCCAAGCACCTCAAGCGTTACCGCGCCTCACCGCTGGAGTTCGGAGAGCGCTCGAAGCTGCCGAACCCTCGCTGGGAGGATGCGCCGGAAGATACGTATGAGGTCGAACGTCTCGTAGCTCATCGCCGCAACCGCACGAAGAAACAGATGGAATACCTGACGCGGTGGACCGGCTACGGCCCCGAACACGACTCGTGGCTCACTGCTTGTGAGTTGCGAGACGCGCCGGCGGTACTGATCGACTATCGGCGCGCGCACGGAATCTAGCGCCGCCTTCGAAGTCCCCTCGGTCGCCGACCCGGCCTCGATCTATGATTCCTCCATGTTGCTCTTTCTTCTTTTTCTCTCTTTCTTTCTCCTTTATGGCTCTATGTCCAAGCTGACAGGGTTCCGTATGATCATCATGTCCTTCACACGTCTATTTCTATCCCCGCTGCTTGGCCTCTCTCTCCCAGCATCCCGACCATGCTCGCTCTGCGTTTCGTTCTTCCGCTCGCCACCGCTCTGCTCGTTCGCGCCGTCGATGGCGACCCTCCTCCGACCAACAACCCGCCGCCGCCACCGCCGCCAGCGTCGCCGATTCCTGACGATATGGCCGCCACGACGGAGTTGATCCACGCGGGCCAATGGGTGCCCCTGCCCGAGTGCTGGGAGCTCAGCGAGGTCTTTCAGACTACGCTGCTCCCGCCCGAGACGCGGTCCTTCGCGCGCCGCTGGGTCAGCCCTACGACGTCCTGGATCTGCCCCAACAGTTTTACCCGAGGCGTCCCGCTCACCCCGCTTGCGTCGGGCCCGCGCCCGTGCGGGTGCCTGGACTCTGCCGGCCGCGCCACCACCGTATACGGACAGCACGAGAATGCGCGGCTCTGGCCCTGGATGGCCGACTGGTACGACCCGGAGCACCCCGAACGCCCGTACGCCGCGAACATCTGGAACGGGATGGGGCCTTGCCCCCGCCTGGGGCACACCTCCGTTCTGCACCGCTTCCCGGCCACCCTCGCCGATTCCAACGACCCCAGCTGGTTCTGGATAGCGAACAGCGCTCAACGCGAGATGGAAGCGCAGGAAGCGCTGGACGAGAGCTTAGCTCCGCTGCTGCTCGACCAAGCGCGGCGCAACGCGCTGCCCCGCATCCAACGCCGAGTGTACGAAGGCGGCCAACACCTGGCCATACTCCGCGCGAGATGGGCGGCTTGGGTCTACTCTCTGCTCGAGCGCCGCGCTCGGCTCATATACGAGCTCATAGGCCGTCGCGCGTTCAACGCGCTCCAAACCGGCTTCAGCGCTCGCATCAACCAGCTGCGGGACCGACGCTACTTCGGCAGCGGGCCCCAAGGAGCGTGGTTCGACGACACCATCGCTCACGCCGACGTTATCCGGCGGTACATCATGGAGGGTCTCCCCGTGTATTACCGCTGGGAGGCTGAGTACGACGCGCTGCCGTTCCTCGCTGATCTGGCGCCGCCCACCGGACCCGCGCCAAACTCGCCGCGACGACTGCCGCCGCCCACTCCGTCTCGTCAAAGAGCTCAACACGGCGGGCCACCATCCGCGCGTCACCCGGCTCGCCATTACGACAGCGTGCGGCACCCGCCTCGAGTCGCTGAGGAGCTGGACGGACGACCCTACGTTGCGGACGACATGGACATGCACATGCTGATGCCCTTAGATCCGGACGCGCGCGCTCCCGCGCGCCCCGCAGGTTCGACTTCCAGCCGCAGCGCCTCGAGCTCCGAGTCCGACTTGAGTATGAGCCTCGACGACGGCACGATATCCAGCATCAGCGTCTCGGATTCGACGCCCCAGCGGCCGCTACTGCCCCCGCTGGCCCTGCTCCTCTCCTCTGAAGCTTCCATCGAACTGGCGCGGGCGGGGCTACGAGTCGTAGGCGACCGGATCGTCGTGGAGCGTCGCAGAGCCCGCACGCCCGAATCGCCAACCGTACAAGCTCGGCAACGCGCAGCGGCTAATCAGCGTCCCCTATCGGAGCGTATCGAATCGCCTGCGCAGCCCGAGAACGCGGAAGCGCAGCTCGCCGCGCCGTCCATCTTCGAGTTCCTGCAAGAAGGCGACGGTGGGCGAGACGTCGGGCCCTTCACCACCATCCCTCGGCGCGACGTCGGGTTCTGGGCATTGCATCTGCTCGACCACGAACGCTCGCCAGCGCGCGCTCGCCTCCAGGAGCTCATCGCGCAAGGAGAGATAGTCGGGCTAGCGCAGGAACTCGAGTACGTCGACCGTCGAGGAATGGCCTACATGACTGCCGCGCCGTTCCCCGCCGACCTCGTCGAGGAGTCTCGCGGTGGAGTGCGCATCCCCCCCGGCGATCTCGACGCGCACGCCGTGCCCCGCGAGTTCAGGATGTCTGCCGACACTCCAGACGGGCAGATTCTGTACACTTGGGCCCGGGGCGTACGGCTCGTGCTCAGTCGCCCGCACGCGCGCGCTGCACTCACGTACGGCGGACTACTCTGGCGCCTCGCTCGCTGGGCCGGCTTGACGCCCGAGCACGCTCGCGAGGGACCCTCCCGCGAGGCTCGTGAAGAGGGGTCGATTCGCTACATCGTACAAGGCGCCTCGCAGCAAGTCGTGCTGACGGACGACTGGCTGTCGCAGGAGGAAATCGACACCCTCTTGGGAGTCGAGCTGCTCTCCTCGCGCGCGCTCTGGCCCGACCCCGAGCTCATTCGTCACAACTGGTGGCAGGGCGAGTGGACCGAGGAGCACGAGTCCTGGTTCCTCGAGCGGCTCACGGCGCTGATGGCGGTGCGGGGTATCGGCCTCACGCGGACGCACGGTCAATGGCGCGCATACATCCGGAACCGAGACTTCGCGGCGCATGGCGGCAAGCGGAACGGCAGGAACAGGGGGAACCCCGGCAACCCGGGCAACTGAAGCATCTACTCTGGGGGGCTGTGTAGGAGGAACGTAGGTATTAGTTCGTAGATACTTCCGTAGGCCTTATAGCTCCGTTTGTCTCTGTTTGCAAATCATCATCGTACTACTTTTCTCCCGCACTTTACCCTCCCCGAGCGTCACCTCGACTGACGCACTGAGGACTGTGCGGGCTCGAAAGCCCCCACTCGCGCGCTAGGGAAGATTACCCCGCGCGCTCGCTACACTTCGACGGCTGGAGCGGTCATTACACCTCTGACGCCCTCGCTCCTCCGCTACTCCGCTCGGGCTTAGCTCGCGTCTCCGAACCCTGTGAGCCCCTGAGTTCGGGAGCTCTCACAACCAGTCGCTTTCCCTGGGTCGAAATGGCATGGACTGATGATGTCCTATTTCCTCAGTGCGCACAGGGTCAACGGTGCAACCACGTTCGAGGTGCGCCACATGCGGGAGGCGTCTGGCGAGGTCGAGGACACCTATCACTTCAAGAAGATCGGCCCCGAGCCTCCTCACGAGGCAGCCGACGATGCTCCGCGCACCAGTTCGACCAACCGTGTCGTATCAAGCGCCTTCATCAACGACAGCGACGAGGACGAGCCCGCAGACGAACAGGGACCCGACCCGCCACCTGCGCGTACCACGCGGAGCACGACAGCGGCTGCAAGTGCCGCTATCCCTGCGCGCGCGGCTGCCAATGCTACCCCGGCCGCTGCTGCTCAGGATGCCGCTGCTGCCGTGACAGAGCCTGCACCGACAACATCTCGCGGCCGCCGCGCGCAGACTGTCCTCCCGCAGACCGTCCGGCCACCCCTCACGCTCGAGGACGACGATGACGAGGAGTTCTACGACGGTCTCGACCCCGAGGCTGGTCCCCCTAACGGTGAGTCATTTTCACTATGTTTATCACGCGAAACTCATAATGTTCCAGCACTATGGCTCCCACCCTCGCGGGACGCAGTCCCTGGCTTCCCCGGGGGTGCGCCGGACGGGGCTGATGTGTGGACGTGCGCCGAGGCTGCCTCGCGGGATCCTGGCGCATGGTCCCACTACCAGGCCAACTTGACGAGAGCCCGCAAGAGCACCGTCAAGCGCATTAGCAAGGGTGCCCCACCGCCGGGCTTCAACCGCATACCGCCCAAGGATGCGAGCACAACGCGACCTCCCGCTCCCGACCCGATTGTGCCCACTGCGCCGGTGACTGCGAAACCTGCGGCCGCCGCTAAGCCTAAGCCCGCCGCCGCATCCAACTCGAAATCTGCGGCAGCCGGGAAGAAGTCACGCGCTGACGCGGATACACGTGTGCCGCCTGTCTCGCCTGCCGCAAACCCACCGGGCGCCTCGTCGTCGAGCCGAAAGCGCAAGCGCGCTGCGACCAACGACAAGGAATTCGAGGAGGTCTTCATCCCGAAGGCCGCGCGCACGGCTGCTGCCACCACACCTCGTCGCAGCAATGCTGCGCGGCAGCAGTCGCTGCAGACTGGACCGACACCTCCGAGGAGCGCTGCTCCAGCGCACACAGGACTCACACCAGCTCGGCCGTCTGCAGTCGCCCACACCGGTCTGACACCGTCGCGCCGCGCTTCATCGCGCGCTCCATCACATGCTCCCTCGCAAACGCGCTCGCCGTCCAAGCCGCGCATGATCGTTGATCTCGCGCAGGGACACTCGCGCTCCGCGCGTTCGACGCCCGCGCCGCTTCCTGCCCTGGAGGAGAGGCGCTTCAACGAGGAGATGACGACGAGGCCGTTTGGCAAGGCGCCGAAATGGCTGGACTGCGTCCCCGATGACATCGAGAAGGCCGCGGCGCAGACCGCGTTCAACAAGGCGACAATGGCCATCAAGCTCGACGAGCCGATCGAGGAGATCCACTGCCAGATCATCGAGGAGGTGGCAGATGGGTGGAGCATTGCGTCTGGACCATTCCCGCCGGACTTCAAGATGGTCCTCAAGGCGGTCCGGGCGCAGCTCAAACCCACGGTTTAGATTTGACTTCGCTAGCTCGTTATCCGGATTTAATAAACTTCATTTTCTTGTAATTGGTCCGTCTGTGTGCGAAAAGAGCTTGCCAACAACAGCAGCTGTTGTTGTCAGCCGGACTTGCGGCAAGTCATCTCGCGGCTGCCGACAGTCGGACATGGCTCTGCTGGAGTGTCACAACGATGTGCTGTTTAGGATCAGTGCGTTGTTCACGATGGTATCAAGCAGAACTAGGGCTCATGAGACTGGGAGAACGTGAGCAACGTTCCTGGAGGAAACACAAATGAATTTATGCCAGCTCTGCGCGCTATCGTCGGTGGCAGCGTCGTTGCATCGGCCGCCGATAGAAGACCCGCCGATGCCTTAACTTGCTGAATAGTGCATCTTACGCTCAGATATAAAGAGCAACGTTCCTGGAGGAAACACGGAAGGCATTGAACCAACGCTGAGCGCGATTGTCGGCCGCAGCCTCGGCGCATCGGCTGCCGATGCACGACCCGCAGATACTGCAATTCACCGAAAACAAGTTTTTGCTCAGCTTTATGTCCTTCGGAGTGATGGAAAGCGTTCCTGGAGGAATTACAGATAGGTTAAAGCAGGATCAGTGCACCATCCTGGGCCGCAGCATCACCGCATCGGCCGCCGATGCACAACCCGCTGACACTGCAATTCACAGTAAACGATCTGTGACTTACGGTTGCATCATGTATTATTAATGGGAAACGTTCCTGGAGGAATTACAGAAGGGTTAAACCGATATCCCTGCGTCATCGTGGCCCGCAGTGTCGCCGCATCGGCCGCCGACGTGTGTGCCCTATAGGACAGAAACAGACTGAGAACACTGCCATGGGATGCTATTAACGGGTATTGACATCCAGGACAGCCTTCGCAACTAATTCCACCCAATATCGTCGGGAAGTGGCACCAGCATTGCCCGAGGTGCAGTTGCATCGGTGGCCGATGTCTGCATCATGTCAGTTGAGTGCGTTGATCGCGGCAGATGCAAATGACAAACATCAAAGAACACCCAAGTATGTTAACCTGATGTGAGGGCTTGCGGCAGCCTCGGGCAATCGCTGTGCTTGGTGGAGTGATGGGATCAGAGGCCTCCGGGTACCCATCACTGGTCTCGGGTAAGGCCCGGAGGCCTGCCAAACAAATCGCCTGGGGTGATTCATCTGAAGAGCTCCGGCTCATATGCACCATATCCTAATAAGACCGTGCGTGTCGGCCGCTTGGCTAGTCCACCAGCTACTGAATTGCATAAATTTTTTAGATCTTCTTGCTTGATCTTGTGGACAGCCTACAGCGCCTGCGACTCTCCTATGCTCAAATGGAGGTCATACTCTGGGCTATGAGAGAGGTTGGCGGGCGTGATGTGCCTTCGCTTTATGCACTCCGGAAAATTCAGAAGGAGCTCCGCGAGAAGATGCATCTTACTCCAATTGCACATGTGTCTGTTCGAGGACATAGATTCTTTTCGAACAGTGTGAGACGTTCAATCAGCATGGTTAGTCAGTCATTCAGTACTACGATGCTGTCTAATCTAGCACTTTGGGAATCCCCAGGTCGCCAAGCGCATGGTTCACTACCCGGAGGTCTCGGATGACCGGATCGCCGAACACTGGCAGACCCGACGCCGCAGGATGCACAACCTCGATCACTTGACCCCAATGGCAGTAAACAAGAAACTTCAGCACTTTTACGTTCAGGAAGTGGCACAGCTTGAAGGTGGTCACTTTGTTGTGCCCTTCATGTGGGTCATTCGACATGGCACACTTCACGGTGATTCCTTCTTGTGCACCTCAACGGTGCGCCATTATCATATAAATCCTTGCTGTGCTTATCATGATCACAACATAGGGAAATGGTCTGCGGATCGAGCTTGACAAATTCGTCTCCATTCCTTTGGAACAATTCGCTCAGACATTCCCAGAATTGCAGGAGACTGGAGATCTACCGCCCCCAGATTGTGAGTACATCTGGGTTTTGCGTGAGCACTGATCTAAATGTGTATAACAGCGGAAACATCGTACAGCAAAATGCCAAATCCGCTACGTGCAAAGGCAGGGGGACGCCCAATGTACAGTGTGTTCTTGCGCGCATGGTGCGACGATGTATCGGGCAATGTGTCAAAGCAGTACAACAAGCATATCAACATGTACAGGATTAACCCCAACATGCCAGCAGCCCTACTTCGCCAGGAGTTTTTCATCATGTTCTTCTCAACATCCCAGAACGCTTCTGCAGCAGAAGAATACTCGGCACTGCGATCAGAAGTAGTGTGAGTGTCATTGACATTTCTTAAAAACTCATTGGGATCGCAGCGGCACTCTCGATGAGCCTGTCGTCTGCATGGACGCAGCAACCCAGTCGGAGTGTATGTTCCGACTGATTGGCAAGGGGTTCCTTGGAGACAATCCACAGCAGTCTGTTGACTGCTCGCACATGGGTGGACAGTCACTCTGTAATTGCCGGAAGTGCCAGAACTCAAGGGCGGTCCCGAAAACGGAGCAGGAAGCTGAGGAAAAAAAGGGATGGTATGCCAAGAATTTTCAGGTAGGGTTGATTGTGATACATGGCTCAGAGGCTCGGAGTCTGACTGACTTTTTTAGGGGAATACACCACGCCGTGCAAGTGACACCCTCTCAGCCATCAAGGACCAAATTCGCACTGCATGTCAAGGATACCGCAGCCGTGTGAGCGACAAGCAGACAGAGACAGGCTGCAAAGACTCTGTTGCCGAGTACTGGATTGACCTGCTCATGGAGCGTGCTGAGGCACTCAAAAAGGATACATCTCGTCACTGGACAGACGATGAAATCACTGCCCATCTCACATCCTGGCTCGACGAACAGTCTGGAGAGCGCTATCATCCTCTGCTTGACTGGATTGGTCTGTCAACTGGTCTTTTTTTTCTATTCAGAATTAATTTGTTATAGGGATTGATCCTCATCGGGATACACCAATCGAGATTCTTCACACAATTCTCCTTGGCATCGTGAAATATGTTTGGCATGCTTTAACAACAGAGTGGACTTCAGCCCAGCAGGCGGAGTTTGCCACTCGCCTTCAGTCTACCGATATGATCGGATTGTCAAGTCCACCCATGCGAGCATCATACATGATGCAGTACAGGAATGGTCTCATCGGGAAGCACTTCAAGGCGCTTGCCCAATCTCTCATTTTTCATATTCATGGAATGACAACGGGCCACCAATTTTCTCTTGTCAAAGCCATTGGGAGTCTGTGTGCGTACCTTTGGAACGAATCCATCAAGGAGTCGGATTATATGGTGTGTTTGTTCTGCACAATTGTACATTGCTAAGTGATTTACAGGCTGACCTTAAAATATTGGTCGACAATGTTCTTGATGCATTCTCTGCCATTGATCCACTGCACATCTGGCAAAAGTCCAAGCTCCACTTGCTTGTGCACTTTGAGGATGATATCCCCCTATTTGGCCCCCCACTGCTTTCCGCCACAGAGATTTTTGAATCCTTCAATGCAGTCTTTCGCATGTGCTCTGTCCTCAGCAACCACCAGGTGCCTAGCCGTGACATTGCACTTGCGCTCTCAAATATGGATCGCATGAAATATGTCCTGTGCGGCGGAATGTGGCTTGATGGGCAATATTGGACGAGGGCCTCTGATGAAGTTATACAGACACTGTTTTCCCATCCAATTTTGCAGCGCCACCTGGGGTGGGCACCCCAGAAGCGCCCAACTGCAGGTACGCTATATAAAATATACTCTGAAGCAGATAATAACTCATTGCAGGCGATGTTACGGTGCTGTTGCGGCCAGCCGGCAACCGCGCAGAGCGGGAGCCTACGAGTGGAACACCACCCGCAGCCCACCCTCACACGGACCGCATCTCTCTCTCTCTAGGAGACGCCCCAACCCGACCCTTGACTCTCGCCCGCAACGGTGGAAGCGCAGAGCAGGCGTACGGAGGGAGAGAGACCCCCGAGAGGGTCCCGACGGGAGTTCCGTCCGGGGCTCTGGAGGGGACCCGGGGCTGATGAGGAGTACTCGCCTCTACTCCCACGCACCCAGGGTCTACGACGTGCGGGACCCGAGGCCTCGGACCAGAGGTGGGGCGCCGCCGCGGCCCAGAGGCGCGGCGGTGCTGGAGGAACGCTCCCAGGCCAAGTGCACGCACAAAGACTCTGAGAGACCAAGAATCCAAAGACTAGGGTACATCGTGGGTCTCGCGCTTGCCTATATACCTCCTCCACGGGCCTCCGTGAGAGTTCCGTCTGAGTCGTCAGCGGATCGTCCTTGTTTTCGGGAGTCCCGGCGGAACATAACCCCCCCCCAAGGACGAGCCGCGACGAGCCGTCTGTGTCATGGAACCTACCCTCGATGGTCCTCTTGTCGACCGCGTCGAGGAGTTCGCGATCCTTGCCGACAGCGAGCGGTTGTTTGGCGTTGTCGCGTTGTACTTCCTTCGCCTCGTCGGCACTCAGTTGATGTCCCTCACCGAGCAGTGGATGCGCCTTCGCGTTGGCTTCGACCGCCCCGGGGTTCGCTCGGAGATGCACGCGCGAGAGATGTTGGTACGCGGCCGCGTCTCCTTGGTCGAGTCGCGCGGCTCGCTCGGGTTGCCAGATGCGACCGCGACGCTCGAGCTTCTCCGCGTGCTCGTGGGTGCCGCTCGTCACTACGCCCTGCGCGTCCGCCAGTACTTCCCCGGTGCTCCCGGTGCCGTCCGTTTCTCTTTCCTCGAACCCGGCGAGACGTGGGAGACGGTTCCTGCGTGCGACGCGTCGCTCGTCGACCGCGCGAGGGAGGAGCACTTGTACCAGCTCGGATTCTCCGCTCGGGCCGGGGGCGTACGGGTTCCGCAGCTTCTGACGCGCCACCAGAGTGTGTCCTCCTCGGTAAGCCAGGTGCGTACCTCCATGCAGTCCCCCATCTTCCAGTCGCTTGATACGCGCAGTGCGCCCGTTGCGCGTTCACCGGGGAGATGTGTTTCTCTTGGGTGGCGGAAGAATCGTGCGCTCGCTGCCTCGCGTGCGGGTGTTCGTGCGTCGGGTACCGGCCGGACCTCCGCGCCGGGCTCGAGTATTATCGACTCCCCGACGCGTGGTTATCCCCCGAAGTGGGCATGTCGTTCGTGCCGAAGAGCGCCAAGGAGGACGAAGAAGACGAGGGAGACGAGGAGGACCCGAGCGAGAGTTCCGACGGGGGTCCGCGCGCCATCGGGGGTCCAGACAGGGGGGACGCGGGACTCTGGCACCTCCGTCCGTAGTTCCGTCGCATGTGGTTACCGGCGTATATGTACTGGCCAGTCGCGACGTGTGAGGCCTCTCCCCCCTCCCTCATCACTTGTTGTTGGCCGCCCAGTCGTCGCGTCGTTCCCTATGAAGATCATGCCCCGTTTCGTCCCCGACTTGTCGGCGGTCACGCGGCTGTCCCTCGACGAGGTCCGCGCCGCATTTACCGAAGTGTGCGCTCGGGAGTTCCTCTTCGGTCGTCTGGACGATCTGTACAGTCCGAACGGGACAGGGGAGCTAATACTGCGCTCCGAGCTCGAGCGGTGGATCCTCTTCGACCAGTTCGTGGAGACACCGAGCGCCCGCGAGATCGAAGTGGGGCTACGCGCCGACGTCGTGGCCGCCCTGGACAAGTTCGATGTCGCATGCGCGCGCGCCGGGGACGTTCTGGCCGCGGACCGCGAGGAGCTCGACCTTGCCGTTACCACGGCCGTCTTCCGCTGGCAGGAGACGATCATGGAGCGCGCCACGTTCACTCCCAACGAGCAAGAGTGGTACCGGTCGCCGATTGACGAGGCGGTCGGTGCGACGTGGGACGTGGGCTACCACGGCCCCGACTTGCGCAACGAACGGATCGCCTTCAGCGCCTACGTGGGCGAGCTGCGGAGCCACCTGGAGGCACTCGAGGAGGCGCCCCCGCCGGCTCCGAGGGTTAGGAGGATGACGGCGACGTCGCTGCTTGACGCGGGAGTCCCGGCGGGACTCGCGTCTCCGTCGTTGTGGGTGCGATCGCTCCTGTCTGGGCCGTTGCCCGAAGACGCCTCACCATCCGACGAGGATTTTGTTCCCGGCGACGACTCGGGCGACGACGAAGGCGAAGAGTCGGGTTTCGAGTTCGTCGAAGACGTTCGTGCTCGTCCCAGCCGGTGGTCGAACGGCGATCCCGCCCTCGTCGCGGTGCGTTCTTGTTCTTGCGCCGGGGGAGGCTTCACGACGCAATGCTGACGACGCGTTGTCCCTAGTGCGAGAACTGCGATGTCGCGGGACAGGTCTGCACCGTTCGTCTCAACCTCACGACTCGGGTGCCCGGAGTGTGTCAGCGGTGCGCGGTCCGTCGGATCCGCTGCCGCGGCGCCGTGTGGGAAGGAATGACTGCGCCGCCGCCGTCGTCGCCCTCGGAACTGGGTGGAGGCGTGGACGACCTTTCGCGTCTCGAGCAGTCGGTTTCGGCGCTGAACCAGGCCAACGCGGACCTCCGCGCGGAGGTGTCCGGGTTGCGCTCGAGCCTGGAAGAGACAGGGGCGCAGTTCTCCGCCTTGTTGGAGTTCGTCTCGCTGTCGTTCGGCTTCAGCTCCGTGCCGACGGACGAGTCCTCTTAACGTAGTCTTTCTCCTTCGTCTAAGCGTGTGCTGGTTTTTCTTGAATATATAAAACGTGGGGGGGTGCGAACGTCCGGGCGAGTGCTGCCGTAGTGGGCTTAGCCGGCCTGAGGTCCGCGGGTAGCGAAGAGAAAGCGACTCAGCGGGAGGTCTGCGGCGAGGGCTTGGACCCTCCCTGGGTGTGGTGGCTGGGCGTGCGGCCCCGTGCGTGTGGGGCCGTCACTCTGCGGGATCGGTTCGCCATTACCGTCCTTGTCGTACGTGCGCGCGCCGGGGTGTTCTGCGTTCGCTTCGGTGGCAACTCGTGCGCCCGCTGGCGTCGGGACCCGTTCGTCGGTCACAGCACCTTTCGTGCGGGTCGCAAGCGAGAGCCGTTTCGGAACAGTCGGCGCCTTCGTCCTAGGTCGTTCGGGGAGGTGTCGTTGTCCTTCGCCGAGACCGCGTGGTGCGAAGGGAGAGGTCGGGTCGAGAAGAGTGAGAATTGGTATATGGGGAGAGAGTTGTTTGGCCTCGGGTCTCGTGAGGATGAGGGAGCAGCGAGGCGGCACGGGCATCGTCACACCGCGCCGCGATGGTGTGTTAGTCTTTGGATTATGTTGCGGCCAGCCGGCAACCGCGCAGAGCGAGAGCCTACAAGTGGAACACCACCCGCAGCCCACCCTCACACGGACCGCATCTCTCTCTCTAGGAGACGCCCCAACCCGACCCTTGACTCTCGCCCGCAACGGTGGAAGCGCAGAGCAGGCGTACGGAGGGAGAGAGACCCCCGAGAGGGTCCCGACGGGAGTTCCGTCCGGGGCTCTGGAGGGGACCCGGGGCTGATGAGGAGTACTCGCCTCTACTCCCACGCACCCAGGGTCTACGACGTGCGGGACCCGAGGCCTCGGACCAGAGGTGGGGCGCCGCCGCGGCCCAGAGGCGCGGCGGTGCTGGAGGAACGCTCCCAGGCCAAGTGCACGCACAAAGACTCTGAGAGACCAAGAATCCAAAGACTAGGGTACATCGTGTGTCTCACGCTTGCCTATATACCTCCTCCACGGGCCTCCGTGAGAGTTCCGTCTGAGTCGTCAGCGGATCGTCCTTGTTTTCGGGAGTCCCGGCGGAACAGGTGCCTGGGAAGAAGACACGTGTTGTAGCATCCTGGCTTGCTTTGATTGGACCAGCGCCAATCATTGACCTTCCTGCACGTTTCGTGCAACATGCTCCAAACCAGCAGTTTTTTGAAGCTCGGAGTGTTGTTGCTCAGTCAGGAGATATATGTCCGGTTGGTGCCTGGATCATATACACAGGCCAGAGTGTACGTCCATCATTTCTGTCCTTGAACCTTGCTCACCAGTTATGCAGTCACAGATTGGTCCTGTTGGGCGCATAAAAGCCATTTTATCGGTTTGCGGAACTTCTGATTTTCCGCATACAATCCTGCTCGAGCAGTTCAATGTCGGCGAGCAACTGCACCCACATTTTGATATGCCAGTGCTTGCACGTTCATCTGGCACTCTTGGCACAATTCGAGTAGTCACACCCAATGTAAGTTGGATTATGTCTCTGTGCAATATCTGATAAGGTTTTCCTTTGCAGGCTATTCGCTTCATAATCAACGTCCAGCATGACTGTCGAACCCTTGGTTGTGAGATATCAAGAGAAGCTGCAGATCTGCTGCACGTCATGCAGGAGCGTCAGGCAACCAGTATCACCATACCGTCCATCAAACATAAAACAGACAATCACTTCCTTATCAACATGCACGCGATCCACAATGCGGCTCTGCTTCGACAGATTTTACCAGTTGCTCTCACCAAACCACGGCCTCTGTATACCGATCGACAAGCAAAACACGACGAGTGGGAGTCCCTTGCATTTACCTTGAGCACAGGTAAAAGGATCAGGGCCCAGGAGAAGCGAGCTGCCACTCTTGCAGCAAAGAAGTGCAACAGAGAGGTTGTTTCTGGAAGTGCAGGCAGGGCCCCAGAGACCAGTTTGGATGCACGGGCTTCGAAGCGTCTCAATGATGGTGGGTAAAGTTGAAATAATGTCTTGTAATAAATGTGGCTTGCTCGTTCATCTGCCAATGGATAAACCCGAGCTCATCGCTGTGCGGGAAGGGAGGAAATGATTCTCAGCTGCGGAGTTTGATATTTCCCATATTCTCATCGCCGTCTTTTTCCCTTACAATTTTTTTTCCACCATGTCGAGCCCTCCCGGTCAAGGAGTCGCCCCCGAGAGTCCAAACAGCAGGACCATGCGCCTGATCAGTGAGGCCATCGAGCGAGAGGGCGACATTCAGACGATATCTCCGCCTCACTCTGTCGAGGACTCACTCAATCCACGTTCGAGTCCGACCCCACCTCCTCGAATTCCCCAGAAGCATCGTCACGGGGATTGGAGGGACCTTACAGTCCCAGCACAAGCTTTTGCTAAGGACAAGCGCCTGCGGCCAGGTTCTGCGGCCGACCTTGCGCGGTTTGCGAAGGTGCGTTATTCCGTTTTTGCGTTGACGATAACTAAATGTCAATTGAGGCTCCGGAAGACGAGCGGCTTCTCCACCAGTTTGTTGTTGCACTCGAGACCCGGGATCGAGCAGACGAGCAGGCCGAGTCCGCCGACTGGAAGTTGCCCAAGACTTTGAAGGCAAGGTTGCCTCGCCACTGCATCTGTGCGCGCTCAGCAATCACAGGTCAACTGCGCCCGCTATTCGGCCGCGTGTCTTCTTTCTCCGACCTTGCCCTCGTACAAGCTTTCCTTCGCGACAATTGTCCTCGTGCGTGTGCATCCCCTTTGCGCCACCCCTGCGCCACCCTCTCCATGCAAGCCTATCAGCTGATGGTGATGGTGCACGCAGAAGCTGATCAAGGAGCTTGATAAAGCACACCCGGGCAGCTCGCAGCTGCCACCGGAGAAGAATGCTGGCCAGCTGGCCATTGTCGTGCATGAGATCTCGACCACCGTTGTCAAGAAACGGTCTGAGATGAAGGCGAAGGTTCGCACACCAGTGGCGGTGACTGGGCCTTCGTTAACGGTGCTTACAGATTCAGAAAGCACTCGACAAGAAGGAATGCATCGAGCGGCTGTGCGACAGCATTGCCAGCCCACTGCAGATCGTCCCGACCACGCTGTTCTACGCGCGGGTGGCCTATATTGTGCGCAAACGGCATAGGCCGTCATTTTTTTACTCTTGCTCCCGCCGCTCATCTTGCCGCAGCGCAGCCAGGTCGCCTCGTATCCCAACCTTCCGGACGAGAAATCCTGGGGCCATATCGACGAGAATCTCAAGGCGCTGCGGACCAAGTTCAACACCAAGGAGAGAATGAAGATGTACGTGGTCTCTTGATCGCGTCTGGATCGTGTCGTGTTTCGCACACTGATCAGGTTTGCAGTGCCATGGATCACTTCCTTGCGCAGGACCGCACAGCGTACAAGAACGGAGCCGCCGTGCAGTACAAGTTCGCGAACCCCTTCAACGTGCCAGAATGGCAACAGGCTGCCGACCTTGAGGCAAGGGGTAGCCGGAGGCAAATCAATTGCATAACGTTGATTTTTACCACAGCGGGCCCAAGGGGGACACACCCACCCACTTTCCGCGGATTTGCCTCCGATTTCCGCGGATATAGTTCCGGGCGCACATTCCCACGGCCCTCGACTGTGACCAGAGTGCCATTGCAGCTCAGGCCACAGATTTTCACAGCAGGAAGAATGAATCGACCCTCACATTGTCTGTTACCAGTGCTCAACGGACTGGCACTGATATGTGCGTTGGCACTCCCGAATTGGCAGTCAGGGTTTGATCGAAGGTTTGTACCAGCTATACACCTTGTATACATTATCTGACAGTTTTTAGCAGCGTCTTGGACCCACTGAGTACACTGGAAGCTATCTGGGAGCAGCTCCGGCTAGGAAAAATGGAATGTCAATTTCGCTGGAGCGGCGGTCAAGCAGACACACCCACCCAACGTGATGCACGGGATTTTGCCGACGGCTACCCCTTGCCTCGAGGTCAGCAGCATCATCCCCGAGGCCGTCGAGATGCCATCCAGCGGCTCGCCCACGCGTCAGACGACACCAGCCGTGCCCGAGAGCGCAGCATTCATTGCCGGACGCCGGACACGCGCGCATCCCCGCAACTCGCGCCAGCCCCCGTCCTTTCTTCATCCTTGCATCTGCCCTTGCTCCTGACCACACTCCACACCCCTCGCCCCCACATCCACTCCCAGCCATGCATGCAGCCTACTCTTACCTTCTCCTCCGCACCTGACCCACCGCCGTGCCGCACTCGACCCACTGCCGTCAATTTTTAATAGAGCACTTAATCCGTAATCGCCCGCCCTCGTCGTAGACACACTCTTCCTGCCAGTAATGCAACAATGTCTGTTTTATGATTAACGTGTGACTGCGAGCGGATGTCGCCCATGGCGGCCTCAAGACTTCGAGCAAGATGGACTGAGCATGGCGTGATAATCATCTTCTGGACTGCGCGAGCAAGGTCTCGAGAAGGTCAGGACCCGGGAACGTCTGGATGGCACAGCGGACAGCCTACCAAGGGGGGCGTCGGAAGCAAATGCTGACACGGGGTCGGTATCCGCTGCAAGGCCAGCTGGGGGTGACCTACCTACCTATATCCGCGGACCCTCCGCAGATTAGCTTCCGTGGTTTCCTTTTTGAGATCCTGTTCCGTTGATGCAGCTGGGCTGATGGCCGGAGGCAAAATACAGCAAAGCTGGGGACCGCAGGAAGGGCATCCCTGCACTGGAGATCCGCAAGAGAGTCGAGGATTCTTGTGGAATGGCTCTTACCTAGATCGAATTTCCTGCACAGGGGCCTATCGGAACCAAATTTCCAAATCCTGCAGAGGCTCGACGGTCGGACCTACCTATCTATGATAGGTTCCGAGATTTTGCTTCCGTGCCCCCCTTGCAGCCTACGGCATGCAATGCACAGCTTGTCAGAATATCTGCCAGCTGCTGGCTGCACCTCTTGGTGCAAATGTGCCACGGGCACAGCCACAATGCCAGGTCGGACTGCGACCTGGCAATTGTGCACAGCCACCGGCCTATTGCAACCGCAGCCGCCGGCCGCATTTGACACCGGGCGCGCGGAGTTTATACCTCAGACCGATACGCTATTTGCGCATACGGCTGAGGTATGTGGACAGCCTGTTTCCTTTATTATTTTCACCTGTACTTATTATATCTTTGTAGACGCGACTTGTGTCGCTTTGCAGGTGAATACACAGACCGATAGGCTATTTGCGCATACGGCTGAGACGTGACTTGTGTCGCTTTGCAGGCCTGACTTTTGTCACAGCTCGGACGGTCATCCAGTTGGTACGTCGCCTGGACATACGGCGCGGGGCACGGTCTATTGATGCACAATTTTATGTCCAGCGGACATCGACCCGGGATCCCTCGGCCAGCACCGGATCGGCATCCCGATACCGCCGGTCTGACGTTCACCGGATGTCCAACTCGCGTTGCGGTGTAGTACCCCAATTGCATCCGTGGTAAAATTTCGAGAACGGCAGGACCGTTTGATACTCTCCAATGTGCGGAAGGGTGCGAGCCCCTGTTGCCCATCATCTGTAAAAACAGTATCGCTCCAGAGCACCAGCCACCGCTTTGAAAGGGTTACATAGAGTATTTGATCTCTGAAAGCGCGTTAAAGTGCACCAGAGCTGTATTGAGACGCGATGTAGAGCTCCCGAGCTTCCTATCACGCTCCAGAGCGCGCCAGAGCGAACTCCGACCGCTCTGACAGCTCCTGAGCACTCGGCCCCAACCGCGCAACAAGTTCGTGTGATGTGCCTTACTGAGCCGTTCTGCGGCCATCGCACCGGCCTGTTGCCTTGGCGGTGTGGACGGTACGGCAGGTATACACGACGGTTGGATCCAAGTTGGATCAGTGCGGAGTCCGCCCAACGGTCTTTCCCTCTCCCCGTTATCGTCGCGCGCCGGGCCTCCCCTCCCTCCCCTTCAGACATGACCAACTCTTCTTCAAGACCCTGGCCCCGCGCGCGCGTTTCACCGAAGACATCCTGGCTGAGCTTGGCGACGTTCAAGACGAAGCAAAGAGCTGGTGTCTTGCGGCATTGTCTGCGTTGGCTTGTTCGTTCACGACCCTGGGCTGCGCTGTTCGCTGTGCTCTTGGTATGCTGCTATGGATGGTGCTCCTGTGTTCTGCTTGGGCTGCTCCTGGTCGTCTGGCTGGTCTGGCTGGTCTGGCTGCCGAACTAACTGTCACGCCATTTTTCGCAGGACCGGCCAACCCGAGCCCCGCAAGCCGTGCATTCTAGGTACGTGACCACCTTGCCTTTCCCCGCTATTCTGCTAATGCCTGCCTCTAGCATTATTCGTCAGACTTTCCTGGCGGGCTGCGGGTATCGTGGACTCACCGGAGCCGCACCACCCCATTCGCGTCGCCTACCGGCTGGCAGCTGCAGCGGCGAGCGAACAGCGCCTCGCTGCGTTCATGTCGTGTTGCGCGGGCGTGCAGAACCTGGGACGGGAACGGGCAGCTATCAGGTTAGTTGGGCTGTCGGTCGCATTCGTATAGCACATTGTATATAATCTCCTGCAATACGAGTTGTTTCCCCACCTTAACTGTCTAATACTGCTTCATGGGAGTGAAAATCGACCAGAATGGGCATCTGGATAGCGCTTGCGGTAACTGCGCGGCGACGGATATCGCGGACTTGCCTAAACGGGCCGCTCCAGAGCGCTCCCACAGCGCTCTCAGAGCTCTCTGATAGAAGGCGGGGTTCTCTGGAGAAAGGCCCCATCACCATAGAGGGGGGGGGTGTCTCATGGCGCTCTGGGCGCTATGTAGCCTGTGGAGCGCTTCATAGCGACTGTTCGTTTTTACAGATGATATCCGCACCAGGCCGCTCTGCGGCAAGCCTATCTCGCCCTAAAATAGGGACCTAGGTCCTACGCTCTGACCGCTATGGAGCCTCCATTGCGCCGCACAGCGTTTACGCAGTTTCCTGAAGTCCGATGTGATGTGATTCATCCTCGACACGGCGGACTTGCAGGCTAGGTATTCTGTGAAGCGGTCGTTCAGAATGATACATGTACTGTCGGTGTCTCGGGCTGTAGTGGACGGACAATCTCGTGCATGACCACCCAGTTTCAACAGTGCAAAGGGCCAGAATAACGCGTCAGCCGACCGCGAAGCGCAGCGCGCGCAGAATTTCCACTGGCACTGGCAGCGGGTAGCCTACGCCGCAGTTGGCCACACATCTGTAAAAACCCTCCGGTCGGGAGCTCCCGTTGGGGATCAGGATCGCTCCAGCAGATCCGGATCCACACGAACTGCCGGAGCCCCCGGAGCGATGGCAGCGCGGATTGCTCGTTTTGCAGGCCAGGCGCTCCGCCATCTCAGACAGCTCCCCCGGCTCCGCTGGCTCCTACCGCTCCGCCGCCCAGTTGCCTGACTTTCGCCTCGCGGCCTTCTCTTGCAACTTCCCATGAGCAAACGATCCACGATGGAGCTCCTCGTCGCCTGCTGCGTGTAATGCAGAGCACGGGGCTGTGACTGAGCACTTCACTCTTGCACGAGTACTTGAAATCCTGGGTGGGTAGACGAGCCAGCGCGTTTGCGCTTAAGTCCAGCTGATGATCAGCGAAGATCTGATCATCAAGTTGCGGTTGAGTCGGACCTTCAAACCATCGAACCGCTTGACCTCCCCCTCCATTCCCTTCCCCCACCCCCTAGTCGTCCAGCTCTGTACCCAGTCTGCGTCGGTGCGGCCGGGATTGCCACTGCCCCCGCATGTGTGCCCGTAGCCACGTCGTGCGTCACTTATCCCCGATTTTCGCTGGACGAGTTGGCTAACGCCGCATCCTGGCCACTGCCGCACCACAGGTCGTGCATTGGACGTGTTCGGGACGACTGGGCGGCGCCCAATCGATTGGCTGTGATCTCCAGGTTCGTGTGTTGCGCTCCTTTTTTTGTGCAGGCATCGCTTATCCTTTGGCGTACCAAGGCACGCGGTGAGTAGCACGCCGCGATTGCCTTCGTATTAACCAACATCATCCAGTGTCTAGGCTTTACCGGGTGCGCCCACGCGTGCCGGCGATCCAGGGGAGTGCGTTCAAGGTGCGCCCAACATCTTATCCACACCCCGCGCAGCTCACCGCCGTCCACTTAGGGTCAAAGGCGTACCGTTGTTCAAGGTCTGTTGCCCTCGGTTTCGAGGTGTGATTCAGGGCTTATCCACTCGTAGCGTTGGCTTTATTGCCAGTATCTCGTTGCCGGCCTACACCTTGGATTTCCCAGTGTGTGTTGACCCTCTGTCTTGTATGATGCATCGCCTCTGACTGTCTCCCAGCTCCATGTAAGCCCCGCGGTTTATCTGCATCGTACTCGACCGTGCAACATCCCCTGTATACGGCCGCTCGCGCGCGGTCGCACTGCCCGGCTGAGGCAGTTGTACATAGTGTAGCTTTGCATCCAATATATCTCATTTGTCTTGCAACGACCGTCCTCGTGTTGTAACACATTATAAGTGCAAATTATAAATGGGAAGGTGGGGACGGAGCAGCAGGAGCAGGCTGAAGGGAGGGCTTCGGAGCGCTGCTGACCGCTCCAGAGACTCTATCAGCGATCCTGATGGCTCCGGAAAGGGGGACCTTTCTCCGGCTGCTTTCGCGCTCCGGAGCCTCGGGAGCGCTCCGTAGCAGGGATGTTTTTTACCGATGCAGACCGTGAACTATCGTCCCGACCACGGAACTGCGGGCCCGCGTCATCGGCGAGCCGCACTTTGGGGCGGTCGATCCTGAGATGGCCATTCTGCGCTCTCTGGATACAGTAGTGCTTCAAGACGATTCGGCGCGCGCGCAGCGTGGATGTAGGGATCGAGGAGCGAGGCTATAGGAGGAGGCGCTTTCCGCCGCGCGCACGCGCACGCACAGCTGCGGCACGCGCAAGCGGCAGCGGCATCTCCAGACGCGAAGCCGCTGCGCGGGAGAGCTCTGTGCACCGGCACTCGCGCGCCCTCGTCTGCGTAGCGATTCACCCCGCCACACGCCCTAGTGGCATGCGTTGCCAGACTGTAGCGGCCGCTCGCGGCTCAGAGGCTCGTGCATCTCTGCATCCACAGCGAGCTCGAGGATCGCGCGCAGTACGTCGAGGTTTCTACACGCAGGGGAACGGCCGAGTTCCAGGGCACGGAGCGTCGAGAGGGGCGGGCGACGGTGGAAAGACCTTCGAGTGCGACTGGGATTCGCAATCCGTCCCGGGAGAGCCGCGGCGGGCGCATACAGGCGCTGGTCCTGCCACCAAGCACCAGATCCAGGGACGCAAGAATAGGGGCTCGGACAAAGAGCGGGTATACGATATTGTCATTCCAGCAGCGCCATGGGAGACGCCGCAGGCAAGCGCCAACGCCAGATACAACGCATCAACTGCGACGAAGTAGTTCGGATCCCAGGTGATGTAGATGGACGTAGAGATTTCGAGAGAGATCTGGGAAGTAGATAGGGAATGACGGTCAGTGCTTTTTTGCTCCAAGCTGACCATGTCGAGTCCAGCGCGTAGGACGCTGAAGAAGCATGCTGCGCTACAACCGGAAGACGCACGTTGCACCGACCAGCTCGGAGATCTAGAAGTCCTCCACGACTTGTATTATGAGCTCTGGAGGCAGGCGGTACCTCGTGCGGGTTGTTCAGTATCCCGGTCGTTGTTCCTCGGCACAGGATTAGCAAGAGGCCGTGCTACAGGCCAGCCAGTGTACACCCAATGTACTCGGAACCAAGCCTAGGTGCTCCCTGGGTGGCGTGCACAGTGGCGCGGAGTGAAAGACGAGACGAAAAAGTTTGAAGCGGAGTCAAAGGACGATCGGACCGTGCGGACCGAAGGCCGGTGCTGAACAGCATGTTGAAAGTCAGCTCCCACGTCGTGTCCTCATTCTCCACGAGTCCGTAGGCCCGGTTTGCAGACGCATGTCGTCCGCCGGTTGCACAGCGACCCCTTGCTCGATCTTTTGTCGTATCAGTGTCTGCGCGTGCCCGCCCAGACTCGCGGAATATACCGTGCACCCTGGGCAGGCAGCTCCGTATCGTCTTATGGAGCATGGGCTCATATACCGGTCCCCTGACAACCCAGCTGGTCATGCGCGATACGATTTCCGTTCGACTGCTTCATTCGGCAGCACGTCTTTCCCGGTTTGCCCCTCGCCATCGTCTCTGTCGCTCTGTGCTGTACACGCTGGTGCATCACGTCGACCAAAGCGCTCTCTCTGGGCTCTCGTTGCGAATGAGCGGTCGTCTAGCACGTGCTCACGGGCGCGCGCGGGCATTCCTCAGACGCCGCGCAGAGAACGATGATCATGATGCGCCAGGCGCCGTCGCCGTATGCCCTCAGCTGCGCGCGTGCGCGAGCACCGCGCGGTGCACTTCCGGGCGCGCGCAGTCCGTGTCGTCGTGGAAGCGCTGGCCGTTGTGCAGCTAGGCGGTGTCCCGAATGCGCGGCCGTTCTCTGGAACCAGCTGGATCATCGTGGGAACCATACAGCTCGCCCGGCAGGTGCTCGCCGTGCAGTGTGCCGGTCCCGCCTGCGCTTACACCATTCTTGACGCTCCGGGCAACAGTGCGCATCGCCTTGCGACGCATGTATTCGCGAGATGCTCCGTCAAGGACTGCCCGCGCGCGGACTGGCGCGCCAGGCACACGTGCCGGTGTCCGCTGTTGGACACGGGGTCATGCACAAGTACGCGCAGCGCATGCGCGGAAACTGCAATACGCATGGCTACCTCTCGTGAGCGGGTCTTCGGGAGGTGTTGCGCAGCTAGTTCATCACCTCTTTCGTACGCTGTGGGATAGCGGTGCGCTACCTCCGCCGTCCCCATGCTTCCGTGCTAATATGGCTCAGTTCCAGGAATCTCCACTGGCTGCCTGTACGGTAACACTAGAAGCTCCTTTCCATGTCAATCAACGCTAGGCCAAGAAGTCAGTGTTTGTTACAGTAGAGGTCTCGTCCGTGTGGTATCATCTCATTCCCACTACGCAGGCTTGCTCTACCAACTTGCAGACCCTCGGATTGCAGCGCGAACGTCGGCCCGGATCGCATCTCGAACAGACTGGCTATCTCAGCAGACAAATGCGCTTCGCGTGCGTCTCAACGTCTGATTACACAATCATCGACGCGCAGCGCGCTGCCGTTCCTCGAGCCGAAGGGCAAGCCCACTCGCGCTCCCAGGCCAGCCAGACGTCTTTCTCGAGGTTCATCATCAGCGCTCCAACGACGGCATCATCCCGGACGTCGACGCGGACTGACGCTCAGCGGCTCGCGTAGCAGGCGTGGACCCACCCGTACCAGGCAGAAATATCAATCAGACAGGTTAAAGTGCCTAGCCAACGATTGATCAGTGCCGTTAAGCTGGTATAGAGTGCAGGGGTGTCCATTTGATCCTCAGGGATTAATCGCAGAGTTGAGAGATCAATCAGTCGCAATCAATGGGATGGTCTCTGAGGCTGATATATCTGAAGGAAGCGCGAGAGGTCTCGCAGTGATTATGGGAGAATCAGTTTACTAATCACAAGGCCGAGGACGGTAGAACGCAAAGACTATTGTCTTTGCGGAGCTAATGATCAATTGTTCGCCTTCGGATTAATCACACGATTCTCGCATGTACAGCGATGACCGTGATTACAACGCGCGCCGTTCGATAATCGCACACAGTCAATCTGAAAAGCCCTTCATACTGATTAGCATTGAAGCCGAAATTAATCATGGGTGGTCACTCGGATCTCGACACAAAGCCGGGGTCACGGCGCGCAAACATCGAGCGAGCAGGCGCTGACTTTGGTGTGGCGCCGGCGGCGATGGTCACGGTGCAAGCCCATGGGAAGCCAGAGACGGCGCGCGGCGCGCGCGCCGCCCATACAACGGCAAAGATGAGGACGAGCGGCTGGCAGTTGTGCCGCCGCCGCGGCCATCTATGCGGCCATCGCAGCCATCGTCCTTGCCAGCAGGAGGCGCGCGCGCTGGATGCGCTGAAACAATCTAAGTCAATCAGAGTGTAGCTGCACCACCAGTGGTTATGCGCAACCCAGTGCGCAAGTCCCCTGACCGTTGTTTAGTGCTTCAGTCAGTCACCACACAAACGGGCTCACCATCTTACCGCGGGCGTCATCGCGCCGCTCACAAATGACGGGACACTGCGCAGACGGCCCATGCCTCCGTTCATGAGCTGTCTGAACGTGCGCCTTTGAGCGGTAGGCCTAGGACCGATCGCGAACCTGGCGTCCCGTGGGCCGTGGCAACCGTCCTACCTCGGCCGAAGCCTCGCGCACCGAATGCAACATGCGGAATAGAGTCATCTGCAAGTGTTCAATACGCAAGTCATGCTCTAATCCGCCATCGTACTGTACAACATTCACTGACCGTGTTTCTTGTTTCCAAAAAGCCGGACCGCACCGAGACGCCCGCGAGGCGGCGCGTCTGGCACGCTGACTCGCGCATTATCTATCAGTATTTACCTGTAAGAGCTTCAGATTCATAAAATCGATGTCGACGCTTAGATCACTCACCCGAAGCCGGCTGTGGTGCACTGACGAACTAGTAGTCCCTAGGTAAGCAGCAGTGTTGAGTCGTGGCACTGATGGATGGCGCGAATACTCGATGTAACTCACTTGACTACTTACCAGCAAATGGAGCGTCGGCGCGTCAATGCATCAGACGACGCGGACCGGGTCGTTGGAGACGAAGGAATCTGCATAATTGGTCAGTCGGTGGTCAGAGAGGGCGCAGTGGGCTTATATGGATGTCTTGGGGTGGGTGTGGTTAGAGCCAGGCTATCTCCGCCACGATGGAAGCGCTGTTGGCACCACGGGCCCGGTCAAATTTTGCGGGCAGATGCAAAAGGTCACATTTTCCATAACTTCCTTATGGAGTAATCGGCCCGGACGGACCGACGGTCCGATAACCCCATAAGGAAACTTTGCAAAATTTGACCTTTCGCATTCGTCCGTAAAATCCGCCGGGGCCTGTGGTGTGGGCTGCTGTTGGGCCTCGACTCGGGCTCGGGAGCAAACGCGCTTGCGCGTGTTTGGCCCAACTACGTGGACTCTCAACGTGGGCCAATTGCTCTCTGCGCCACGACGCGAGCGCATCGAAGCCCGATGCCCCGCGACGGAACCACGCCTAGGCAATTGCGTCCCTTGTAGACCCCTGTGCGCCATCCATGGACCTATTGTGTTTGGTGAGCCTTGAACCATCCTTGGGTTCCCAGCCTGTCGCTCACTGTCCCCTGCCGCTTTCTTTACCAACAGTGACACTCGCGTTTCAACAGTGCAAGGCTATAGTGGAATTTGTGAGATTTGGCAACGGCCTTGTTCCTACAAAACTGTGAGTGCAAACCAAACCCGCTATTACGTTTGTCGCGACAAACGCAATAGCGCTTATGTAAGCACTGAACAAATCCCTTGGCTTTCTAGGCTTCTCTAGACTACAGCCATAGCCGGGCGCGACGCGCTCAAGGATCTGCCAACTATCCGGACGCAGCCCAGTTTCTCGAAACTGCGTTACATGCCGTTGCCGTTCACGTTATCCAAGTCATCTGCCATCTTTGTCCGCCCCGCCGAGGCGCGCAAGCTTATGCACCTCGTGTCCAAATCCTCGTCGCCTCGGAAGCCACGTACTCGCTGAACGCCAATCCGCCGCCCCGGCCAGCGGAGACGCGGTGGAGGTGCGACATCTGCAGAGGAGGATACCCCCACCACGAACGCGCCACGCCCGCCCCTGCGCCCAAACGGCGCTGCCTCTCAAGTTCGGCTTGTTCAGGCGCAAGCACGCCCGCAGGCCGTCCGAGGATTCGCTCGAGACAGCCGGGTCGACAGGCAAGCAGTGCCCGGCATTGACGCCGTTGCCCACCGCGTACTCCTCCTCGCCCGGCTTCGCGGACAAGAAGGCCGGCAGCCCGTACACGTTCAGCATCCCGTTCGTCTCGCGCACGAACACGTTCGACACCGCGTCGACGTCCGCCGCGCAGGCACATGTCTACCCACCTGCCACGGGCCTGCGCTGCCGGTGGAGCCGCAAGGGCAAGGAGCGCGCGACAGATCCCGACCCCGACGAGCAGGAGCAGGAGAACGACCTCGACGCGGAGCTCGCCGTGAAGCGCAAGAGCTCCATCGCGAAGCGCCGCGTGCTGTTCTCGCATCCCGCGACGAGCACCGCCGTCGCCTTGCCGACTACGATGGCGTCGTCGTCGATGCTCAGCCCGCAGACGCCACTGCGCCCGCCGCCGCGCCGCTCGACGAGCGGCGCGGAGACGGAGACCGCGCTCGTCCGCCCTCTCAGACAGTAGGCGCGCGAGTTCGCCATGCCATCGCTCCCTGCCTCCAGACATGTCTCGATGCCCCTTCCCCGAGCGGCGAAGAAGGACAAGACGCACACTCGCAGCAGATTTTCTGCGGATACGACGGCGACCTGCCTGATGCAGGCGCATTGCTGCGGTCCAGCGCGAGCGACGCCGCTTCGCTGCGCCCGATCTCGGGCAGCCTGCACCCCTCGGACGAGCGCGAGCGCGTGCTGGGGCGGATGAGCGCGGACCACAATTTCGCGCCGGCGATTGTGCGCGGCGTGCTCGCCGGCGCTCGCAAGGATGCGCATGCGGCAGACGCAGTGCTCGCGCATGCGGCGCGAGGCGGAGTGCGAGGCCCTGAGCCTTCGTGCGGGGTCAAGTGAAGCCAGAGCATGCGCGACTCGATTAGCAAGCCCAGCGTGTGGGCGACGGCATTCGGGCGGCTTGTAGGGGTCGGGCCTGACCACGGCTTCAAGGGCCCATGCGAGTTCGGCGACGTCAACGAGCATCTGCTGCCGCTCCGGGCAAGAACTCGACACAGCGTGCCCATCCCGCGTGCCGCGCTCGTCGCGACCACAGCGGCCCAGCCCATCCTGCTTGCGCACCTCAAGGAGCTGCCCTCAGACCACGAGGCCGTCGTGCACACACCATAATCCAAGGCAAATACGATGCCCCGGCAGCTCGTGGCGGAGCAGGAGTGCGCGGCGGTCAGCACAGCCCCGCACGGAGCTGCCCCCGCACCTCGAGCTTATGGACCCTCGCCGTGCGCCGGCTCGTGACGTGGCGCTGGCGATGTTCTGGCGCGAGGTCGCAAACCCCTGGACGAAGCTCTGGGAGGTGCACGTCGTTGAGGGCGACCGCAACGCGGTCTTCGACGCTGGCTAGTCCGCCCGCGTTGGGAGCGCTGGCAAGAGGTCGCGCTCGGTCTCGCCAATCCCGCCGTGCGGCTGCCCGTCCATGCAGCACGACCCCCAACCGACACAGTCGCGCGCCGCGAGTGCGTCACCACGCACGTGTCCCGTGCCCGTCGCCGCAAACGACAGACAAGGCTGCGCGCAAGAATCAGTGCTTCGACTTGCTCGCCAAGTTCAATGCGGACCTGCGTGGCGAGGGCATCACCTCGAAGATGCCTCGTTATGGTGTGTCCGTCAGTGTTGCGGCCAGCCGGCAACCGCGCAGAGCGAGAGCCTACGAGTGGAACACCACCCGCAGCCCACCCTCACACGGACCGCATCTCTCTCCCTAGGAGACACCCCAACCCGACCCTTGACTCTCGCCCGCAACGGTGGAAGCGCAGAGCAGGCGTACGGAGGGAGAGAGACCCCCGAGAGAGTCCCGACGGGAGTTCCGCTCGAGTCTCTGGAGGGGACCCAGGGCTGATGAGGAGTACTCGCCTCTACTCCCACGCACCCAAGGCCTACGACGTGTGGGACCCGAGGCCTCGGACCAGAGGTGGGGCGCCGCCGCGGCCCAGAGGCGCGGCGGTGCTGGAAGAACGCTCCCAGGCCAAGTGCACGCACAAAGACTCTGAGAGACCAAGAATCCAAAGACTAGAGTACAGCGAGGGTCACGAGTCGTCTTATATAGGCGGACCTCTACCGGGACTCCCGTCGGGCCCATCGCGCGGCCGAGCAGAGTTCCGTCGGGACTGCCGCTAGGTCCGTGGCGTCGAGTGAAGTTCTGCTGGAGGCGGCGCGAACGCCCTTTCGTCTGGTGAGGCGTGCGTCCTCGAGCTCGCCCTTACTCTCAGACCCGTCGTGGCGGAACATAACCCCCCCTAAGGGCGAGCTCGATGGTCGCGGGGAGTTGTACCACGTTGCCTTGCTCGTGGATCGTCGACCCTCCTCCCGCGATGTCCGCCTTCAGCGCCGTCGAGGTGATTTGCAGGCGTTTCGCGATCGAATCGCTCGCCACGAGGCCCGTGGGGACGCGAGAATCCCCGGTAGGTGTCGGGACGGGTGTGTGGCGATGGCTCGTGCAGCCGAACCTCCCTCGTCTCGTCGTCGCTTCGCTCGGCCCACGGTGAGGAGAATCGCAGCGCCGCCGGGTGTCGTCCACTGGGCTCTCACCCACCGCACTCCCCTTCCTTCGGACTCTCATCGGAAGCCCGTCGAGTCTCACCTCCGATCGGCGGTCCCGCGCGTGGTCTTCCACCGAGGCGATTTCCCCTGCCGTTCTGGGAAGAAGGTTCCGTGCCTGGGCATATAAAAGGCGGCGTGGCGGAGCTTCGAAGTCATTTGGTCCTTGACTCTTGACCTCGACCATGTCGCGACAGCCGCCCGCCGTCGAAGTGGAGCTATACGCTCTCAACTCGCACCTCGCCCTCGGCGCGTCCGTCCTCGCGGGCCTCGCGTCGTGCCGCGGAGACTTCCTTCCCGCCCAGGACGATCCCTTCGTCGCCGAGATGGTGACGGGGCACTGGGTCGTCGTTGAGGCGCCCGTCCCCGAGTCCCGTCGAGACCCTCGACGATACAAGCGGACCTTCGATCGCCTCACCCAGCTCGTGGCCGAACTGCGGGGTCGCGACGGCGTCCGGGCCCGCTCGCAGTTCCTGACCGCGGTGTGCATCGCGCTGCAGGCGTGGGCCCGTAACGCCGAGTTCGAGCCCGGTGACGAGTTGGGCGTGCGCGAGCAGCTTTGGGTCGAATGCGACGTCGCCGTCGCGAAGAAGTGGCGCCGCGACGCCGCCGTCCCCAACCCCGTGTTGGCGCGTCTCCCGGCGCTCGAAGAGCGCAACCGCGCGCTGGCTCGTCGCGCGATCCTGCTGCGCGACCTCGAGGGTTCTGAGCTTTCGGACCTGAGCGACAACGGAGGTCCGCCGGAGGTCGAGCCCAATTCGCCGGGCGACTCGGGCGCCGAAGTCGACGAGCTGGTGGGCGACGCCATGTCGGTGGACGGCTCGAGCCCGGGCGCCGTCAGCGGGTCTGGTGAGGGCGAGGAGGACGAGGACGATCTCGGTCCCGCGGTACGTGGGAGCGGTTCTCCGTGCGGTCGCGCTTGTCCACTCACATCGCGCAGTGTGCTCGGTGCCGCCGCCGCCAGATCGAGTGCGTGGCGCGCGTCGATGGTCGCGACGGTGGGGTGGGCCAGTCGTGCGTGGCTTGCAGCGCGTCCCACGCGCGCTGCGTCGTGGAGTCGGAGAGCGAGAGCGACTCCGAGACCTACCGCGAGCGCGTCAGCGCCGTCGTGGGACAGCTCACCGGCGTCCTCGAGGAGCAGGAGCAGATGCGAGCGGAGGTGGACAAGGCCCGCGAGCTCGTGGAGCAGCGAACGAGGGAGTTGTTGGCTCTGGAGGAGTCCCTTCGCGCTGCCGCCGCTCGTCGCGCTTCCGGTTCGTGACCCGTCCTCGGACGTCCAATGTCTCGTTTTGTCAAGTAGAATTCGCGCGCGTGGTTCGTGTTTGAATGTCAAGAATGGTTCGTCAGAAATAGTTGCGAAGTTCGTAAGTTCCGGAAAGACTCAGCGGAGAAGGTCTCCTCAAGCCCCGATCGGGTCTCCGTAAGACGTCCGACGGGTTTCTCGAGCGATCGTGTGCCGAGATGGGAGGCGCCTTCGGCTTCGGGATCGGGTTCGCTCTACCCGTCCTTGTCGTACGTGCGCGCGCGGGGGTCTGCGCTCGCTAGGGTGGCGTTCTCGCGCGCTCGCTCGTGTCGGGACCCGTTCGTCGGTCGCAGCACGCTTCGTGCGGGTCGCAGCAGAGGGCCGGTTGCAGTCATCGGGAGCCTTCGCCCTGGTCGTGCGCGAGGTGTAGTAGTCCTTCGCGTCGTCCGTGCGGTGCGAAGGGAGAGGTCGTGGTAGAGAAACAAGAGTTGGTATATGGTGAGAGAGTTGTTTGGCCTCGGGTCTCGTGAGGATGAGGGAGCAGCGAGGCGGCACGGGCATCGTCACACCGCGCCGCAATGGTGTGTTAGTCTTTGGATTATGTTGCGGCCAGCCGGCAACCGCGCAGAGCGAGAGCCTACGAGTGGAACACCACCCGCAGCCCACCCTCACACGGACCGCATCTCTCTCCCTAGGAGACACCCCAACCCGACCCTTGACTCTCGCCCGCAACGGTGGAAGCGCAGAGCAGGCGTACGGAGGGAGAGAGACCCCCGAGAGAGTCCCGACGGGAGTTCCGCTCGAGTCTCTGGAGGGGACCCAGGGCTGATGAGGAGTACTCGCCTCTACTCCCACGCACCCAAGGCCTACGACGTGTGGGACCCGAGGCCTCGGACCAGAGGTGGGGCGCCGCCGCGGCCCAGAGGCGCGGCGGTGCTGGAAGAACGCTCCCAGGCCAAGTGCACGCACAAAGACTCTGAGAGACCAAGAATCCAAAGACTAGAGTACAGCGAGGGTCACGAGTCGTCTTATATAGGCGGACCTCTACCGGGACTCCCGTCGGGCCCATCGCGCGGCCGAGCAGAGTTCCGTCGGGACTGCCGCTAGGTCCGTGGCGTCGAGTGAAGTTCTGCTGGAGGCGGCGCGAACGCCCTTTCGTCTGGTGAGGCGTGCGGTCCTCGAGCTCGCCCTTACTCTCAGACCCGTCGTGGCGGAACAGTCAGTTCTCTCTGGAAACCACGCTGGTGACGCTCTGGTTAGCGCTTGCAGGCGCGCGAGAAGTGGCTGTGCAAGTATTGCCAGGTGGCCGAGGCACATGGCAATACTTGCACAGCCACCGCGGGTCTCAATGCGGCCGCGCTGGCGTCGCATTTGTGAGTTCTTCCCTTCCCTGCACGCGTCCCATGTCCGTCCCCGCTAACCCACATGTGCAAGGTGGTTTTCCGGTATACAAGCCTGCGCAAGAACTGGCACTTCAACCTGCTCGCTGCGCGCAACGCGGACCTGATGGGCGCATGTCGCCGCGATGAAGCCTCGGTGCAGTCCGTCCGTTTGATCCCTCCCAGAACTGAGCCATTAACGAGCCGTTAACCGCCTGCAGGCAGCTTGGAGCTTGCTCAGCGCACTGGCTCTTGTGGTTGCCAGGCTCGGGAACTTGCGAAAGTTCGGCCAGGATTAAGCGCCCTGGCCGAACTTTCGCGAGTTCCCGAATCGCATGCACTTCTCCTGTATGGCCTAAGAAGGTCTTCAATTTACCAGAGTTACTTCATTACCTATCGCGCAGCGTCAAAACTATTCTACAAAGTGGGACACGAAACAGTCCAGATTCAGCGAGACGGGCCAGCCTCAGGTGACCGCGTGCCAGAGCGTGGTGACTGCCGCTGGTGCGCAGCTTCGCCTTGTTTTGCCGATTTTGCTGGTGGCTCTCCTCCCGTGCTTGATGAACCTGAACGCGGACGCTTTTGAGGTGTTGCAGACGGTGTGGGGAGCTTAGCTGGGGGCGCCTGTGGTGCTGGCAATGCCGGCGGATCGGCAGGCGCAGCGACTGGAAGCACGGGTGGCGCAGGAAGCACGGGCTGCTCAGCGGGGAGTGCAGGCGGCGGTGGCAAGTCAGCGGCGGGCGCGGGGGGAGACGGTAAGGGCTCGGGGTTGTGGTTGTGGTGCGCGTGATGATCAAACCATTCGAAGGCTTCCGGATGGGAGCGCTGCATCTCGTCGATGAACATTGCCCAACGACCGCCTTCGCTGCGCCCTGCGTCGCGGAACTGATTCCGCAACGCCTCGGGCGACTTGATCCACGCGTCCCGTTGAATCTTCACCCAGTGCTCGTCGAATTCGTCCGGATCGCAGGACGGAAACGCCGTGGCCCACGCCTCACGGAGGAGCTTCCCATCCTGCCGCTCCATGTCAAAGACCTCGAATCCAATGTCCATGTCAACGAAGTAGGCGAGAGGGAAGGGACACAGTGCTCCCTCGAGACTCTCGGACCGGAATCGAATGCGCTGCGTAGGTGGCAGGATCCTGACGGCGCGCTCCTCATGATAATGGACCCAACGACCCTGCCGGTCGAGCACCAGCAGAGTATTGGGCAATGACTCTGCGTAGTGGAGAGCGTCGAGCGCGGGAGCGGGAAGCATGCCGAGTTGCAGGGTGTTGTATATCATGAGAACATCGGCCTCGTAAGGGACGCCCTGGACCATTGGTGAGCGGATAATAGCTAGATCGTGCATGGATATTACTTACTCGATCGGTGAAATCGACTTCCACAGTGACTCGACGGAAAATCTCGGGATACAGCTGCTCGAGCACGCCGAGGTCGTCATTCCTGTCAAGGATGAGATGCTGGTGGGTTGGCCGGGCTTGATCGTGACTGCCGTATCCGCAGTTAATAGGCAGGGCAAGGCAGTGAGAGCGACATAAGGATGAGCCACAATCACCGGACCGTCGCTGTCCACATTGGGGATGGACGCAGTGGTCAGTCTGCTCCGTAATAGGTGCAACTACGCCATTCTGGAGAACAGCGACGGTTCCATGACCACCGCCAAGACACTGTGAAGCGAACGTCAGGTTACTGCCTGCCTCTGGGAGGCAAAGATGACTTACACGATATTCTACAGGAGCACCGGTTCGACTCTTTACGGTCAGAGGTAAGTGGCAGCCGTTGGCATTGCACAGTGCGGCAGGATGGACAGGCTCCGGAGCTAAAACGATTGCGTGATAACGCCGGCCTTGGTGCTGATAGTTCATGACTGAGGGTTTGTCGAGGCAATGTCGTTGGAAGTGAACCTTGAATTTATAGACCAATTCAGCTGTGGTTTTGTGGTTCGAAGCGTTTGATTTGTCTCGAGTCAACCGCTTCACATGCACTTCGCTTCGCCTTTCGCTTTCCATGCTCTTTGCATACAAGCGAATGTGTCTCAAAATATTACCACCGTCTTCAGAAAGGCCAAGCCCATCTGCGGAAGCCATGATCGAGCGTGAGGCCTGAGGCATCATCGAACGGCCTGAACGACCCTGAGCGTGCTGTAGCAGAGGATCAGAGCATGCATGTACATCAGTGATGTAGTTTGGTTCCGGATCACCACACAGTCTTTTCCCTTCCGTCCATCATCTCAGACAGCCCCCGAGGCTGCCACACGTGGTGACAGCTGCAAAAGGCTCGAGCCCTCGTAGTCTTACACTCTGGCCGAGCACCGGTACCGAACGCCCGAAGCGCAAACGGGCGCGCGGCACAACGCCTTCTTTATCACAAGTTACCCTTTTGACCGGGACGTGCCACCGCACATCGCCCCCGGCGCACAAACAACCCCGGCCCGGTCGTATCTACAGCATCTTGACACAGAACCGAACAGCGCCAGCCATCGCAGGCATCGGAAGAGAGGCGGCATGCGTAATTTCGACGGCGAAGACGCGGACGAGGCCCGCGTGTGGTTGAGCGAGTGGAAGAAATACATCGGCGAGCAGACGATGGAGGTGGCGCAGACCAACATCGACAGCCGCTCGGCGCGCTTGTTCGCGGCACACATCGAGGAGGGGAGCCACGCGGAGACATGGTGGCAAGGGCTCACGAACGCCCAGCAGTCGTCGCATGCGACGATTATGATCCAGTTCAACAACGAATGGCCTGCGCGCGCGGCTCGCGTGGTCCCCATCGAAGAGTACATCGATGAATTCGAGGCGTTCCGATTCCCCGCGGACGACATTGGACTGCGCGTCCCGACCGGTGTCGGCAGCAAGACCCAATACTCGCACACGCTATACGCAGAGACGCTGCGGAAGCTCGGCGCGAAGACGCAGTACCCGCCCGCGGCACTGATCAAGCGGGCGAAGCAGCAGATTCCGCTGGCCCTGGCCGACTGCATGGACGGCCTGGAAGACGAGGACTGGCCGACCTGGTGCAAGAAACTGGGCGAGGTGAAGCTCAGCACGCTGCAGAGCAAGCAGCGGCTGTACTCGCGCCTCGATTCGGTCGAGCACGCCGTCGCGGCAGCGCCAGCCGCAGCGCCCGCGCCGCCAGCACATCAGGCGACGCCCCAGGCATGGCAGACGCGGGCGGCGCAGCAGACACACGCGCAACGCGCGTACCAGCAGGTCCAGAACACACCGCAGACGCCGGCGCAGCCGTTCCAACAGCAGCGCAACGCGCTGCCCGCGCCGCCGGTCGACATCTTCGCCATCCCGCCCCCGAGCACGCCGACGAACATCGCGCGCGTGGAGGAGGAGCGCCGAGCGTGGGCGGAGCGATTCCCAGACGGCAAACCGTTCGTCAGTCGCGCGTACCCGCTGACCCCGGGGACGTCCTCGGCCGCGACGGGATGTGCGCGATGCGGGGCGCCCGAGACACCTAATCACGATCAGTACAAGTGCCACAACCCGCGGCCGCTGCCCGAGACGGAGCAGCGATACCGGGCGAATGCCATCGTGGTGCGCAACAAAATAATCGCGAATGCCGGGCGAGGACGAGGCGCGCCGCAGCCAATGACACCGGGCGCGCTGTCGCCGTCACCCTGGGCAGCACGTGGGCGCGGAGTGCCCGCGACCCCGGCGACGCCATCGCCCGTACATCACATCGCGGCGGCCGAGGCAAGGACGGCGGCGCAAGAGTTTGAAGACGTCGACTACTCGTCGGCGGGCGACAACGCCGACGACGAGCAGGGAAACGAGACGGAGGTGGCGCTCTAGGGCGCGCGCCACCTCCGGACTCAAGCTCTTCCCAGACGCGCCGCGCGCGCATACACGAGGACGCCGCGGGGCACACGTCGCATTGGGGAAGCCGGGTCACGCACAGAATCGCGTCAGGACACACACGGGGGTTAGCGGCATGCGCCCCCTCCAGGGGAGTCTCGTACCTGTCACATCGCTCGAGTCAGTGGCTGAATACATTGCTCTTCTCGTATTCGTGCGCCGTACCGTTCCAGATTTATTCCGTGCGAGACGAGGATAGCCCTGCGACGCCGTTCCAACACTGTGTGACGCTCCGCGGCGGCACAACGGTCGGGACGTCGGCTGTGGCGACTGTGGATGGTGGGGGGATGATAAATGTCCTGGACTGGACGACATACGACGGCAACCGCATGGCGCTGGGCCCGCTGCAAGCCTCGGAGGCGCGAGCGCGCACCGCGGACGGGACTGTCGTGAGCTCCGTCGGGCGCTGGGCAGGGACGGTGCAGCTCGGGCCCGTCGTCGTGACGGCCGGCTTCGAGGTCTTCGACAGCCATGGCAGCTTCGAGCTGCTGCTCGGCAAACCATGGCTCCGGCTGGCAGGTTTGGCGCAGGACTTCGTGCAAGACGTCCTGACGTGGGCGGATAAGTCGCGCCCCCCGCTCGTCATCACGAACTGCGCGAAGCGAACGGCAGGGCAGGACGAGAACGCGCCCACGCCGGCGCCGCCCACTCCGTCACACGCCGCATGCCCCGCCCAGCCAAGGCAAGCTCCTGCTCCGGAGTGCTCACCGCCTCCGGCAGACGCAGCAGCCCCGCCGGAACCGCCAGACCAGAGGGAAGAAGACGAAGAGCGGATGAGGCGAGCGCTGGAGAACGCAACCGGCATGTCGGTGACCAGCTATGCCGACGAGCCGGACGCCGACGAGACAGCACCCGCGACGGCAGCTGTAGCAGCTCTGCCGCGCCCGAAACGCGTGCGCGGGCTGGCGCGCCGCGAGGCAGCGCAACGACGTGCACTGGAGGAAGCCGTGCTCAGCGACGCGATGCGGAAGGCCGTGCTCCAGCGACAGCAAGCCGTGGACAACGCGCTGGCCGAATGGCAAGACCCGGCGGCGCAGGCTGCAGGGGGGGCACCGCCGGGTACAGAGCACTGGGCGGACGTGCTGCCCGCCCTATTCGCAGTGCACGATGCGCTGGCACCCGCGCGCGCCCCAGAGATATCCCAGGAAGCGCGACTCGCGCCGGAGCGCGTACAGCGCGTGCTGGACCTGGTGCAGATCGGCAGCGATGTGACGGCGGAGGAGAAGACGGCGGTGCGCGCGCTCGTCGCCGAGTATGCCGACGTCTTCACTCTGTCCCTCGAGGAGGTCCGACTCGTCGACTTCATCGAGCACCGCATAGGCGTGCCGCCAGGAACGGAGGGGCCCCGCACGGCGCACCAGAAGCCTCTCACGGAGCCGCAACGCGCGTGGCTGTACGGAGCACTCGACGAGATGGAGCGCTGCGACGTCGTACGCCGCATACCCGTGAGCGCTGCGAAGTGGGTCTCGGCCATCACCCTGGCGCCGAAGGACAAGGGCGCGGACGGCCTGTCGCTGGACGATCTGCGGCGGCGCGCGAACGAGGAGTGCATGAAGGCGGGGATGCCGCCGATGTGGGAGGAGGTTGCCGCCGCCGCCGAGGACACTTCAAAAGCGGCCAACTGTGGCAGGGGGGATGCTGGCACGTCGAAGACGACCACACCCCCCGCAAAAGCTAAGTGGAGACTCTGCCACTCGTTTATTGGGCTCAATCGAGTCAGCCAGCACTCGAGTTTCCCCATGGGTGACCTCCACAGCAAGCACCAGCGCGCCGCGGGCCACCGATGGGTCTGCGTAGCGGATTTCATGGCAGGCTTTAATGCCATCCCCGTCGCGCAGGACGACATCGCATACACTGCGTTCGCCGTGCCCGGGCGCGGGCTCTACGTCACACCCCGCATGTGCTTTGGCTTGACGGGCGCGCCCAATACCTTCGGCGAGATGGTCGCAACCGCACTCGATGGCCTGAGCGGCGAGATCGTCGAGCCCTGGGTCGACGACTGCGCCCTGTGGGGCGACGAATTCCGTGAGCTCATGGGGAAGCTCCGCACGTTCTTCCAGCGGTGCCGGGAGAGGAAGCTCTCCCTATCAGCGTCGAAGACGCTCCTCTTCCAGACGGAGGCAACGTTCGCTGGAGCGCGCATATCAGCCGCCAGCGTCGCGCCCAAGCTCGCGAAGGTGTCGGCGATTCTGGACTGGCCGGAGCCGACCAACGCGCACGAGGTCCTGGGCTTCACGAGCCTCGTGGGGCACTTCCGGCCGCTGATCAAAGACTACGCGAAGATCGCGAAGCCACTCACCGACCTGACGAGGGACGTGCGCCCTGACGTGCCGAAGGGCACGAAGCCGCGGAAGGGTGCGCTGAAACGCGCGCTGCAGCGCGAGGACGTCCGCTGGCGATGGGGCCGCGAGGAGAAGGACGCCTTCTTGCGGCTGAAGACCATCCTCACAACGGACCCCGTCCTGAAGCCCCCGCAGTACGACCGACCGTTTATCGTCACGACGGACGGCTCGAAGGTCGGGTTCGGCGCAACGCTGACGCAGCGATGGAAGGTCAAGGACGCGAGCGGCAACATCGTCGAGCGCGAGTTCCCCGTCGAGTACGCATCGAAGCGGACTTCTCGGACGGAGGAACGCTATACTCCGTATGTCCTCGAGTTCGCGGCGCTGAAATACGCCTTGGACAAATTCGACCGTACGATATTCGGGCAGCCTATCGAGCTGGTCACCGATTGCAGAGCCCTCCGAGACACGCTGAACAGTGACGAGTTGTCCGCGACGCACACACGATGGATGGAGGCGGTCATCGCCCGTCAGATCATCGACGTCAGACACCGACCGGGCATCGACAACCACACCGACGGCCTGAGCCGCATGTGGCGCTCGCATGCCGACCGCAATGTCGACGGCGGTGACAGGACGGTCGAGCCCGACTGGGAGGCGCGAGAGCCCACGATGGACGTGCACGCGCTGGCGAGCGAGTCAGCCGACAACGACGCGCTCTGCGCACGCTTCGCGGACGACGCCTACTTTGCCGACATCGCAGAATGGCTGGCCAAGCTACGCGTGGCACCGGAGCGTTCGGCTGCGCAGGCCCGACGCGCGCGCGCAAGCGCGCGCGAGTACGTTGTGCAAGACGGGAAACTATGGCGCGTCGGCGGACGCGGGGCGCATCGCGCACCGAAGGTCGAGTGCGTCACCAGGACCGAAGGCCAGCGGCTTGCAGCAGAATGCCACGCACACGGCCACTGGGGCCGCGATCTGTGCGTCGAGTCGCTCCGCACAAGGTACTTCTGGCCGGATATGCGCCGCGACGTCGTCGCCGCCATCCAGGACTGTTCCCCGTGCAAAGCGTTTGGGAGCCGACACATACTCAGCTTGCTCGAGCCGCTGACGCGGTCCCGGCCGTTCCAGATGCTCACGGCGGACTACCTCTCCCTCCCCAAGGGCAAAGGCGGGTTCCGGACTGTGCTGCTCATCGTGGACGTGTTCACGAGGCACGTCTGGGGCTTCAAGTCCACCAAGAAGGCGGGCAGCGGCAAGTACACGGTAGCGTCGCTTGCCGACGTCTGCAACCGCGCTCGCAAGCCCGAGCTGTTCGGCACAGACGGCGGGCGTCACTTTGACTGCGCGGAGGTTCGGGACTTCTGCGCACAGCAAGGCTTCGAGTATACGAAGACGCCGCCGTATTCGCCGTGGGCCAACGGCCTCGTGGAGGAGTGCAACAAGTTGCTCCTGGGGCGCCTCAGGAGGTACTGCACGCCCGACTTCACCGCGGACGAGACAGACCAGTCACCGGAGCAAATGGCGCGCGCCACACCGGCCAACTGGCCGGACTTCTTCGACAGGGCCATTGCAGACATCAATGCGCGCGTGCTGCCCTCCCTTGGCTACTCGCCGAAGGAGCTGCTCTTCGGGGTGGCCGACGCCGACGGCATGCCAGTTGCACACGGCCCCGCAGACGCGACAGCGGCACAGCAGCACATGGATGACGCGGACGTGCTGCGGTCAGACGCGCACGCGCGAACCATGGAACACGCGGACGCGCGGAAGGCACGATTCGACGGGGGCGTCAGCGACGCGGCGTTCGCGGTCGGCGACATCGTGCAGGTCTACCAGGACCGGCTGGACAGCACCTTCGAAGTCTCAGCCAAGCTGGCTGCGAAGTGGTCCGCGCCGATGCGCATCGTCGAGCGCTACTTAGGCTCATGGAAGGTGCGGGATTTGGAGGCTGAGGACGGAGGTCTTTATGTCTCGGGACGGCGCTTGAGGCGCTGGGTGCCGACGCGCGGGACGGAACTGGCGAAGGCAGCCGGGGCGAAGGCAGGAGTTCAGGGGACGGTTGGTCGCGACGCAGTGCGCCCGGAGGGGCACTCCACAGGGGGGGCACCTGTAGCAGAGGATCAGAGCATGCATGTACATCAGTGATGTAGTTTGGTTCCGGATCACCACACAGTCTTTTCCCTTCCGTCCATCATCTCAGACAGCCCCCGAGGCTGCCACAGTGCGAATATCTGAGTCATCCTTCGGACCGTTGCCGGCGGAGTCTGCGCGGTTACAATACGACGAGCCAGCGACGAGCTCTTCACCTCCAATGCCGCCCAAGCACAAACGTGCCCGCGGCAAGAAACATGTCAGTCTGGCCGAGTACGAAACCGACGCGGCGCACAACGCAGTGCATGAAGCCCATTACGAAGGCAGCGCGCGCATCCCGACTGCCCATGTTGCCGTTCCAGCACAGGCCAAGCGCAACATCGACGTCAGCGAGCCCCAGATAGGAGACGCGCCTTCACCGCCCCTCGATGCTGGAGAGCCCTAATTTGCCCCAGAACCAGTAAAGCAAGCTCCACGGTGGAAGGTCCGTTTTTGCTGTACTTCGCATTGTGCTTGCCCATGAACACCTTTCAGTCCACAGCGACCAGTATGAAGGAGTTCCTCGGCAAGGCTGATGAGATCCTGAACGAGCTGCTCGCTGCTGAGGCTGATGGGCGCGTGCTTCAGCCGTGCGACTGTGGACGGACCGGGCACCTTCGAACCTTTCGTTGCGTCGATTGCACTCAAAGCATGCCATGTTGCAGGGACTGCATGTCTAGAATGCACGCCCATTCTCCCTTCCATCGTATTCAGCAGTGGTCTGGGACGTTCTTCCGTCGATCCAACTTGTACGCGTGCGGCTTTACCCTTCACCTCGGCCACGACGGCGAACCATGCAAATATGCTTCGGATAAGCCTACTGAGCTTGTTATGGTGCATACGAACGGCCTCCATCGCATGTGGGTTTCGTATTGTCGCTGTCCAGGGGTCCAAGCCGAACCTTTCCAACTGCTGCGAGCGTCCTTCTACCCGGCGACATGGACCAGTCCGCATACAGCATTCACGTTTCGCCTGCTCAAACATTATCATCTGGACAGTCTTCAGTCTCGAAAACCGGCTTACGACTACTGGGCGATTCTACGACGACAGACAGATAATACAAGAGCGAAAGGTCTTCCAGTGGGTTTGCGCCTTTGTCCTTCGTCATCGCATGCGCTGAAGTAACACAACTTCCTAGGTCCGCTACGAAGAGCTGCTCCGCGTGTCACGCGAATGGCGACATTTAGTGCGCCTGAAACGCAGCGGGCAGGGCCTTGGGATCGCAAAGCATCTTCCACACGCGAGCGACAGCGTCGCAGTCATTTGCCCAGCCTGCCCGCAACCTGGGTTCAATATGGCCGAAGACTGGGAAGAAAAGTTGACCCCATCCAATTTGTAAGTCAATTGCCATGCAAATGACCACCATCTCAGCCATTGGCAGACACACGAGTGCCCTGTATTTGGGGATGGACGGCAATTTTCGGGCAGTCGTTATTCAGAAACGCCATGACGCCGACGATAGACCTCTGCTGGACGGGCGCGGGTACTTCGTGGACTCCGACGTAAACATCGTCTATGAAACAGCTGGTCAGGATGACGCGAAGGAGGTAATTTCCTGGATCTCCTTTGCGTCATTATTCTCATATTTCCAGCATAAATCCACGTGCTCAAATCTTCGAAGCATGGCGTCCTTTACAAAGCGCAAGGGGATTGTCGTGTCCGGCGTCATTGTTGTTGTCTGTGCTCGCCACTCCGCTTACCGCCCCGGCTCGATGGTGGATATGAAAGTTGGCGAAAAGTGCGTATTAATGCGCAAGAGTGACTACTACTTCTGATTCTGGACTCAGGTTCGCGCTGAACGACTTATCGCTCGCAGGTGCTCTCGGGCCTTCACCGCATCCCAGTCTCCCTCGTTTCCTGCTCTGCGACAAAGGTTGCCAGTACGGTGTCCGGCTCGTGGAGCGTTTTCGCATGGTCTACCCGAACCTCGCCCCGATCGTGGACAATATGACCGTCCTGGTCAACAAGATGCATCTCCAGGGTCATCAGGAGGACTGCCGCTTTCGTTTCTCGCCTCAATATACCGTTGGTTGTGGAAGAACAGATGGCGAGGGCGTAGAGCGTCCATGGCCGCACAGCAACGAGACCGCAAAGATTACCAAGGACCAGAACCCTGGCCACCGCAAAGACACATTCGACGATACGAATGGTGACTGGAATTATCGGAAACTCATCGCGATGGGTAACGGGTTCGTGTCTTTTTTTCCCTTCTGCTCACGCTCTCTGCAGTCACTTCGCTACTGGACAAGCTGCGAGACGAGTCCAAGAAGCGCACCGAAGCCGAGACTAACTTCGAGACCCTCAACAGCGCGGTCAGCGCAGACCTCATCGAAACGTGGAACGGCCTTCCTACTGAACCTCGCCTCGTCGCTGGCGAGTGGAAGAGTGTTTATAGGGCTGATCGCGAGAAAAGTGCGCCCAGGCATGCCGCGTGGTTATACACCTCATCGTTGGCAGTGCCGAAGCGCTCTGAACTGGTCGCCGCGCTTCTGCATCAGGAGGCGCAAGAAGCTCAAGCACCCGGGAACCTCGATTTCGACAAGACGTTCTGCATCACGGCGTTTCTCGACAGCGCGCTGAATCTCGAGATCAAACAGTGTGTAGCCTATCGATGCACAAGGATTATGTGTTGATGCAGTGTAGGCTTCGACTCGTCGACTTCAGAGATTCGCTACCAGACTCGCCATCCAAGCAGCAGCTCATGCAGCTGTGCCTACGGCGCTCGGACCTCCGCGATGACCTGACAAGTTTCCGCATGTTGCAGACGATTCACATGCCAGCCCTTGGTTCCGCACCAACTTCGGATGACTTTTCTACTACTACTGGTGACGTCGACGATGACTTCGGGCGCCCAGAAGACGAGCCACTTTCCATACCGTCTGACTGGGGTGACGCAGCAGACAGACAACGGCTGGGGTTCACCAATCTGGGCGAACGAGAGCTTGTCCTGAGACAGTCGGCCGCCGACTCGGAGTTGGCCAGCATGAAGCTCGCAGTCCAGGCATCCAATAGTGCACTGACATTCAAGCAGAAGAACATCCGCGGTTATGGCCCTGTGACACGTGCCGAGGAAGCTGCCAACAGCAACTACAAAAAGATCCTGAAGCACGCCAACGCATATCGGCGGCATTACAAGGCGATGGTCGCGCTTGGCCTACCGAACAATCTGAAGACTAGGTACCAGCCTCTTACCGACCAGGACCTCAAGTATCTACACATCAGTGCCACGAAGCCTGCGCAGCTGGGCGAAAGCCAGGTACCACAGGGGTGGTTCTGGGCCGGCGACAGGGACCCAGACGTGCCCAAGGACCAGAAGTCTCTCGATGAGCTCTCCCGCGAAGGTGAGTGTCTTCCGGACGCTCCCTGGATGCAAGTTTCATCTGTGACTGGCAGAATTGCGCGTGCGCTGGTTTCGCGCGCGAGCTCATCGCGACCGATGTCGCGAAGAGGTCGAGATCCTACAGGCTGAACTGGCACGCACATTGGCGACATTCCGCCGAATGTTCGACATCTGGGAGACCGTAGCCAGGGAGCAAAGCCCGGGCATTGGACCCGATGCGCTGCGTGCCGAAGTCGTTGAAGGACGGCGCGCCTACGCTCTCAAGCAGGCCGCAATCTACGAACAGCGCGTCCAGCATGCAGAGGAGGGCCAGATACTTGCCGGGAAGATACTCGCGGGGCAGGTTATTGGGAAGAAGAGGAACGTTGCCGGTGCTGAGAAACCCGAGCAAGGTCTGTGGATGCTCCTTTAGGTTCGCGTGCTCATCGAGCTCCCAGAAACGACGGTTGATAAAAACTGGTCGTATTACTAGCATATCATAATCTGCTGTAAATCCGAACCGCTGGGGGCGCTCTGCCGTACGATGCATCCCTCGTCCTAGTCAATGTGGAGAATATCGGCACCATGTACCGTTTTCAGGTCCTAATCCGTCTCCTGCTGCCACAAAAATAGACCGTCAGAGGCTATAATGACACGATGGCACTCAAGTCCAGCCAATAGACAGACCCACCTGTCAAACATGGGCAGCAAGTACGACGGCAAACATCTCTGAGTGATCAACTGGTAGTTCTCCCGTTCTGAGGGCAATGATGGAGTCTTCGACCAATACGAATACGTCAAGTTCTAGCCAGGACAGACGTGTAGGATAAGCGGTTGTCGATGAGCAGTTTGTGTACAAGGGTTTTGTGCAAGAGAGAGGCAAACAATTCTAGTTCAGTCGCCGGCATCGACCGTGTCCGATGCGCCTTACTCGCGTCCTCACCGCTCCGAAGCGAGCACATCCATGGCCACCAACCGCATCATGATGAAGCTCGCCAACACCAACAATAGAGCGCACACGCGAATACGAAGAGCGCGGCTGGACACACACCTCGCCCGGCCGGACGGCTTGACGCTGCAGCCGCAGCCGTACGACCACGCTGACTGCATCTACCTGCTCATGCGCCGCCGAGCATAGAGCTAGAGCATTGACTTCAGGTCCGTTCAATCTTAATCCAGTAGCCCGGCTCGCTGACAAAAAGAAAAAAGTGGCCTTACAGGCTCAGGCACGACGTTTGGCTGCAGGTTCCTGACGAACCAACTCCTACTGCTCGCACCCACTCAGAGAAGGGTGCGCGCGTCGTTGAGCAAGTCAAGGTGCACAACGTCGTGCTCGATTCGTTCGACAAGACCAAGATGTTTGCCTCGCCGTTGGCCTCGCGCCCTGGCCGTTGGACCGAGCTGCATTTCAACGACCGCAGCCGCATCGCCGGCGCGCAAGTGCTGACATGGGGCCTCGACAAGAGCTGCCCCGTGCGCCTGCACCACGAGGAGCCCACGTTGCACGTCTTCAACCAGTTCTCCTTGCGGGCGCGACGCTGGACGACGCGACGCTGGACGAATGCGACCAGTTCAATCTTGAAGACCCGTCCGAGTATGCCCTTCTGGTTTCATCGGGCTGCTACCGCCTACCACGTGGCCCGTTCTCCGACGCCACTGTCGCTGTGGACGAGCTGCATGCTGTGTTCGAGACCCTGGGCTTCAAACTGAAGCACACGCACTCGCTCCGGTCGTGCGCGTGAGGAGCCCGCACGGGTCGCCAACATCCAAGTCCTGGATCAGCTTGCGCACCTCCTCGTTGTGGCGCCGGACGATCTCGCGCAGGCCCTGACGACCAAGACGAGCTATGCGAAGCGCGATGCCTACAACGTCTTTCAACGCCGACCGCGCCCGATCACAGCGCGACCGCCTCGCACCGGACCTCTACGCGATCCTCTTTGCGTTCGTCATCAAGGCTCCCAACGGCAGCGCGCCGCCCAACGAGGAAGTGTACGCCAAGCTCGACCCCCGCGCGCGTGTATTCCGTCAGCACGCAGCTCAACACCGCGGTCAGCAAGCCCCTGCTCACCATCGACTGCACGTGCATGTGGAGTGTTCTCTGCGTATGGCCGAACAACTCCAGCGCGCCGAACCCATCCGACAAGCGGCGCGTGCGTGCTCAGGTCCGCGGTCTGCTGCTCCCCGACTGGGTTAAGCGCAGGGCGGACTGCGTCATCCGACTTCGCACGAGCGAGTTCACCAAACGCTACAGGCGCACACCGACCGAGTACGGCTGGCGCAACAGCATCGAGTACGTCACCGGCGCCGGGGACGGCGGCGTCGTATGGATGAGCTATGGCGCCTGGAAGAGCGTCGAGGACACCCTGCGCGCGATGGAGAAGGACACCGCGCGCACGGACGCCGCGTCCGAGTACGTGCCCGACACGACGGAGGACATGCACCACTACGGCGATGGCGGCCTGCATTCGACGGACGACCTGATGCGCGACGGCGCGCTGCCCGGCTACGGCAGAGCCCGGAGCTGCCGCGCGGCGACGGCGCGAGCTGGCGCAGCCCGAGCGAGTTCGACCGGCACGACGACCCGTACGAGGACTCCAAGGAGGCGCTCAAGGAGGGAGTCGTCGTCAAGGAGATCCAGAACACCGTCGAGGAGGTGCCCACCAGCCGCGCGCGCCGCTGGTGGGTCCGGTTCGTCTGGCTCAACACGTCGTGGATCCCGTCATTCCTGCTCAAGTCCGTCGGGCGCATGAAGCAGCCGGATGTGCAGATGGCGTGGCGCGAGAAGGTACGCGGCTTTGCTTGCCCGTCCTGCGGGGTAGTCTTGCTAACTCGGGGACGCTGTAGGTCACCATCTGCATTTTGATCTTCGAAATCTACGCAACGGTTATCTTCTACATCATCTTCTTCAGTCGCTTGCTCTGCCCCGGGTTCGACAAGGGCTGGTCGGTCAACGAGCTTCTGCAACATACTACGGACGACAACTTCTGGGTCGCGGTGCAGGGCGAGGTGTACGACATCACCAACTTCTGGCGCTCGGACCACTCGGACAACCGCGCGCTGCCGGTCAACCAGGCGATGATGAAGGAGCTCGTGGGCCAGGACCTCACGAACTACTTTCCGATCCCGTTCACGAAGAGCTGCCCCGACCTCGTCACGAACCTGCTGGTGCAGCTGTAGTACGCAAACTGGAGCGCCGTCATCCCGACTGCGGTGCACGTCTCCGGCGCGCTGCAGGGCACATCGCCAACGAAGCTGGAAGATGTCGACTGGTACAAGGGCCCGCTGCAATCTTCCGCAAAGCGACGCTCGACGAGTACGATGTCTTTGCCATCAAGCTTTTGATATTGCTAACATTGTCTCTTTTGTTCTACAGCGGCTGTCCGAAGCAATGGGCGATCTACGAGGGCGGCATCTACGAGTTGATCGACTATTTCTACACTATGAACTTACACCTGGGCGACAAGGACTACGTGTTCCTCTCAGCGAACATCACCAATTTCTGGAAGCAGCAGCCCGGGCAGGACGTCACCAAGGGCGTCAAGCAGGCGCTCGTCGATGCTGGCGTCTCGGAGCAGGAGTACCGCCGGCAGTACGCTTGCCTGCGCAACAACTTCTTCATCGGCGGGGTCAACTTCCGCAAGTCGGCGCGCTGCCAGGTCCAGAACTACCTTCTGCTCGTCTTCGCGAGTATCATCATGGCGACTATCGCCGTCAAGTGTACGTCGAGCACCGTCATGGCCCGTGTGCTTCTGCTGACCTCCTGCTTAGTCTTGGCTGCGCTGCAGCTCGGCGGAAAGCACAACCCCGAGTTGCAGGGCAAGTTCATTATTTGCCAGGTGCCGTGTTACACGGAAGGCGAGGACTCGCTGCGCCGGACGATCGACTCGCTTGTGGCTCTCAAGTACGACGACAAGCGCAAGCTCTTGTTCCTCATCTGCGACGGCAACATCATTGGGTCGTGCAACGACCGCCCGACGACGCGCATCGTGCTCGACCTCCTCGGCGTCGACCCCAAGCTCGACCCTGAGCCGCTGCTGTTCAGGTCTATCGGCGAGGGCTCGAAGCAGTTGAACTACGGCAAGGTGTACTCAGGGTTGTACGAGTTCGAGGGTCACGTCGTCCCGTGCGTGCTCCTGCGCGTTTGCTGTTGGGTATCCACTCACGCGTGTCCGTTGTAGGTATGTTGTCGTCGTTAAGGTTGGCAAGCCGAGCGAGCGCAGCCGCCCAGGCAACCGCGGCAAGTGCGACTCGCAGATTCTGCTGCTGCGCTACCTCAACCGCATGTACTTCGAAGCGCGATGAACCCGCTCGAGCTGGAGATCTACTATCGGTTTCGATGTGGCCCTCGATGAGTACATCTTCATGTTTGACTCTGACACGGTGCGTCCTGGGCGCGCGTCTGCTACTTGCTTATCGCTGACACCTGCATGGCCGCTGCTGCAGATCATGACGCCTGATTGCCATGACCAGCTTGTGGCGTGTACGTCAGGCGATTTGCAGATTGTGTGCGGCGAGACCGAGCTGTACGAGGAGGGCACATGGTGAACGATGCTCCAGGTGCGCTTGCTACACGTGATCGCTGAGCTTTGCTGACACTAGCTAAGGTGTACAACAGATATTTCACACAATCTATACAAGGTGTTGAAATCGCTCGTCGGCTCGGTGACCTGCATGCCCCGCTGTTTCTCGACGTACCGCATCTTTAGAAGGGCGACCCACTCATGATTTCGGACAGCAATTCTTCTTGTCTGATTTGCTGGGCAGCGCATCGTAGGTGCAACCCCAACGGATTTAATACATTTGCTAAATTCTACTGCGCGCTGTGAACTTCCTCGTCTATCATTGCCAGCTCTGCGACAGTGGCTGCCCTGACAAAATCTCCGAGAGGGCCACAGCCGCTCAGGAGAAGGTCACGCAACTTGCTCCAGGGGTGTATGGGGCACAGCAAATCGTTCGCTGACTGTCCACCGATCGACCCATCTTCCATGTACGCAAACTCGTCGCGCTGGCGAGTGATCCAGCCTGTTTGACGTAGATTCTGGAGAAGCACGGCGATGGACTCGAGCTCCATGGTCCCGAAGGTTGGCGTTTGGGCTGTCGAGATGGCAACATACACCTCGTAAAGGACATGGCCTGGCGGATTTCGCCAGTAGCTTGGATGTGCAGTAAGCGCCACTCCACGTGCTGGTAGGCAATTGATCGCGCGTCTGAATGAAATGAAGAAAGCAAGAAGCAGCATTTTCTCGACGAAAATCAAGTCCTGCCAGCCGTCGTAAAGGGTGCCCAACGTCTGTGTCGAGCTTTGACTCGAGACCGATTCGAAAATATCCGCGCTGAGTGCGTTGCCGACTTCGACACCACGCTTTGCACGTGCGTACTCCCTTTGTCGAGCTTTATTTGTCTCGTGATCACTAGTAGGGGTACGTTAACAAACAGATCCTTCGACCTGCCCGCATCTCCGCACCTCATGTATCGGTCCCGGCGTTCACGTCGCTTGCGAGCAGTGCCCTTCTTTCGAGAGGGGAGCTTCATGGTGGTCAAAGGCAAGCCCTATTCTGTGGTTTGTGGTTGTGGTTTTGCTCATAAGGGGATGGATCGAAGCGTCAATGCGCACCACGCACGAATAACCATCGTTGAAGCGTAGGTCCTGCGCTCCATATAAATCTGCAGCTCAATCTGTACGCGGTTCCGTCCAACATACCTACCCTATCATGGGCCAAGAAGTGAAACTTACAAAGGACTTCGTCGACTGGGCTCTGCCAAAGCTGCGACCACTCGTAGATGCGAAACGAATCGATTCAGTCAAGGGCGTCAATGTTCAGCCACGACGGGTCTGAGAGTAAGGGCGAGCTCGAGGACGCACGCCTCACCAGACGAAAGGGCGTTCGCGCCGCCTCCAGCAGAACTTCACTCGACGCCACGGACCTAGCGGCAGTCCCGACGGAACTCTGCTCGGCCGCGCGATGGGCCCGACGGGAGTCCCGGTAGAGGTCCGCCTATATAAGACGACTCGTGACCCTCGCTGTACTCTAGTCTTTGGATTCTTGGTCTCTCAGAGTCTTTGTGCGTGCACTTGGCCTGGGAGCGTTCTTCCAGCACCGCCGCGCCTCTGGGCCGCGGCGGCGCCCCACCTCTGGTCCGAGGCCTCGGGTCCCACACGTCGTAGGCCTTGGGTGCGTGGGAGTAGAGGCGAGTACTCCTCATCAGCCCTGGGTCCCCTCCAGAGACTCGAGCGGAACTCCCGTCGGGACTCTCTCGGGGGTCTCTCTCCCTCCGTACGCCTGCTCTGCGCTTCCACCGTTGCGGGCGAGAGTCAAGGGTCGGGTTGGGGTGTCTCCTAGGGAGAGAGATGCGGTCCGTGTGAGGGTGGGCTGCGGGTGGTGTTCCACTCGTAGGCTCTCGCTCTGCGCGGTTGCCGGCTGGCCGCAACATAATCCAAAGACTAACACACCATCGCGGCGCGGTGTGACGATGCCCGTGCCGCCTCGCTGCTCCCTCATCCTCACGAGACCCGAGGCCAAACAACTCTCTCACCATATACCAACTCTTGTTTCTCTACCACGACCTCTCCCTTCGCACCGCACGGACGACGCGAAGGACTACTACACCTCGCGCACGACCAGGGCGAAGGCTCCCGATGACTGCAACCGGCCCTCTGCTGCGACCCGCACGAAGCGTGCTGCGACCGACGAACGGGTCCCGACACGAGCGAGCGCGCGAGAACGCCACCCTAGCGAGCGCAGACCCCCGCGCGCGCACGTACGACAAGGACGGGTAGAGCGAACCCGATCCCGAAGCCGAAGGCGCCTCCCATCTCGGCACACGATCGCTCGAGAAACCCGTCGGACGTCTTACGGAGACCCGATCGGGGCTTGAGGAGACCTTCTCCGCTGAGTCTTTCCGGAACTTACGAACTTCGCAACTATTTCTGACGAACCATTCTTGACATTCAAACACGAACCACGCGCGCGAATTCTACTTGACAAAACGAGACATTGGACGTCCGAGGACGGGTCACGAACCGGAAGCGCGACGAGCGGCGGCAGCGCGAAGGGACTCCTCCAGAGCCAACAACTCCCTCGTTCGCTGCTCCACGAGCTCGCGGGCCTTGTCCACCTCCGCTCGCATCTGCTCCTGCTCCTCGAGGACGCCGGTGAGCTGTCCCACGACGGCGCTGACGCGCTCGCGGTAGGTCTCGGAGTCGCTCTCGCTCTCCGACTCCACGACGCAGCGCGCGTGGGACGCGCTGCAAGCCACGCACGACTGGCCCACCCCACCGTCGCGACCATCGACGCGCGCCACGCACTCGATCTGGCGGCGGCGGCACCGAGCACACTGCGCGATGTGAGTGGACAAGCGCGACCGCACGGAGAACCGCTCCCACGTACCGCGGGACCGAGATCGTCCTCGTCCTCCTCGCCCTCACCAGACCCGCTGACGGCGCCCGGGCTCGAGCCGTCCACCGACATGGCGTCGCCCACCAGCTCGTCGACTTCGGCGCCCGAGTCGCCCGGCGAATTGGGCTCGACCTCCGGCGGACCTCCGTTGTCGCTCAGGTCCGAAAGCTCAGAACCCTCGAGGTCGCGCAGCAGGATCGCGCGACGAGCCAGCGCGCGGTTGCGCTCTTCGAGCGCCGGGAGACGCGCCAACACGGGGTTGGGGACGGCGGCGTCGCGGCGCCACTTCTTCGCGACGGCGACGTCGCATTCGACCCAAAGCTGCTCGCGCACGCCCAACTCGTCACCGGGCTCGAACTCGGCGTTACGGGCCCACGCCTGCAGCGCGATGCACACCGCGGTCAGGAACTGCGAGCGGGCCCGGACGCCGTCGCGACCCCGCAGTTCGGCCACGAGCTGGGTGAGGCGATCGAAGGTCCGCTTGTATCGTCGAGGGTCTCGACGGGACTCGGGGACGGGCGCCTCAACGACGACCCAGTGCCCCGTCACCATCTCGGCGACGAAGGGATCGTCCTGGGCGGGAAGGAAGTCTCCGCGGCACGACGCGAGGCCCGCGAGGACGGACGCGCCGAGGGCGAGGTGCGAGTTGAGAGCGTATAGCTCCACTTCGACGGCGGGCGGCTGTCGCGACATGGTCGAGGTCAAGAGTCAAGGACCAAATGACTTCGAAGCTCCGCCACGCCGCCTTTTATATGCCCAGGCACGGAACCTTCTTCCCAGAACGGCAGGGGAAATCGCCTCGGTGGAAGACCACGCGCGGGACCGCCGATCGGAGGTGAGACTCGACGGGCTTCCGATGAGAGTCCGAAGGAAGGGGAGTGCGGTGGGTGAGAGCCCAGTGGACGACACCCGGCGGCGCTGCGATTCTCCTCACCGTGGGCCGAGCGAAGCGACGACGAGACGAGGGAGGTTCGGCTGCACGAGCCATCGCCACACACCCGTCCCGACACCTACCGGGGATTCTCGCGTCCCCACGGGCCTCGTGGCGAGCGATTCGATCGCGAAACGCCTGCAAATCACCTCGACGGCGCTGAAGGCGGACATCGCGGGAGGAGGGTCGACGATCCACGAGCAAGGCAACGTGGTACAACTCCCCGCGACCATCGAGCTCGCCCTTAGGGGGGGTTATGTTCCGCCACGACGGGTCTGAGAGTAAGGGCGAGCTCGAGGACGCACGCCTCACCAGACGAAAGGGCGTTCGCGCCGCCTCCAGCAGAACTTCACTCGACGCCACGGACCTAGCGGCAGTCCCGACGGAACTCTGCTCGGCCGCGCGATGGGCCCGACGGGAGTCCCGGTAGAGGTCCGCCTATATAAGACGACTCGTGACCCTCGCTGTACTCTAGTCTTTGGATTCTTGGTCTCTCAGAGTCTTTGTGCGTGCACTTGGCCTGGGAGCGTTCTTCCAGCACCGCCGCGCCTCTGGGCCGCGGCGGCGCCCCACCTCTGGTCCGAGGCCTCGGGTCCCACACGTCGTAGGCCTTGGGTGCGTGGGAGTAGAGGCGAGTACTCCTCATCAGCCCTGGGTCCCCTCCAGAGACTCGAGCGGAACTCCCGTCGGGACTCTCTCGGGGGTCTCTCTCCCTCCGTACGCCTGCTCTGCGCTTCCACCGTTGCGGGCGAGAGTCAAGGGTCGGGTTGGGGTGTCTCCTAGGGAGAGAGATGCGGTCCGTGTGAGGGTGGGCTGCGGGTGGTGTTCCACTCGTAGGCTCTCGCTCTGCGCGGTTGCCGGCTGGCCGCAACAGTCAAGCGCAAAGGCGCCTTCTACGACCTGCTCGAGGAGTATATGGAGGAGTACAAGAGCTTGCCGTTCGCCAGGCCTAGCTTCGAGGGCAACCCGCGCAAGAAGAGCGGTGAGTCCATGACATTTGATGAATTACTCAAGGTCTGTGCCGTGGTTGGTACTCCTCGTTGGCCCCAGACTTACCTTGTAGGCCTCTGAGCGATGGTTGCGAAACCACAGCGACCTGAAGAAACTTGCGACTCTCACTAGGTTCGAGGAGCACGGCGGCACAAGTGATGTTCCACAGCGGCGCGGAGCGGCGGAACTGTGGGCTGCCGTCCCTGCAAACAAGGAACGACTCCACGACACCACGCTCGCTGACCTTGGAGTCACGGACCCCGATGCCCGCCTACCTTCGAACTATCTTGGCGCACGTAAGGTGGTCCTCAAACGACTATTCGAGGAGCTCCCGGAGCACGAACGTGAGGAGTGGGCAGCGCTTGCTAGACAGAGGAAGCAGGAGGATGAGGCACAGTCAGTGCTTCCCTCGGTAGTGCAAGAGTACGTCAATCTACATGACTTCTGACTCATTCTAATGCTACATAGCCGTCAGGATGGGATGATCCAGTGGTTCAATGAGCGTGTTGAGGACAAGATAAAGGGAGGCGGGCTGGGGAACGTTTTTGTCGTAACAATGCAGGGTTTCTACAGAGGCGAGGAAGACAAGAAAGTGCATCGCTTTCGGTGCGTCCTTCTACCCGGACCTCGGTTTGATACTCGTGCTTACAGACCCAGTGCATACCACTCGTCGCTGCCGAAGGCCCAACCTTGGTTCAATACCACCAGCTACCAAGACAGCGTACATCGTTTATGGCATGAGTACGTCGATAGTACAGTTGGAAGTGAGTGTGTCGACGCTTGCAAGCTACCCACTCTGACGACTAATAGACCAGTTTTGTCCTGATCTACCTCCGCTGCCGGACGTCACGACGGGCGAGGAGCTGCTACGCCTCCGCCGGGAGCTCAAGGAACATCTCGAAGATCTATACATCAGTATGTTGCTCACCCATATCAATGCGCGCTTCGCTCACCCGCCTCCAGTCAGTGCACAAATTCCACGCCTGAACAGAGATAACTTCTGGGCTGAGGTGGAGCGTGATCCTAACGAGTTTGTCACTCCAACCCGCGTGCCTGAGGGAGTTACTTTACGAAACCCCGAGGAAATGGTCGAGCAGCAGTTCCGTTTGCTCTACGAGCACGTGCGGAAATGCCAGTCCAAGCGCACCAGCGTTGACGAGGAGCAGCGCTTTGGCTACCATCAGCCAGCCATTGCGCGCGCGATGGACGAATACTCAGCGCGGCGAAAGAACGCACAGATCGAGAAGCGGCGCTCGGCAAAGTGAATCAAGTTCTGCGCCGGTGTTGGATGCGCTGACGATACTTCCAGAGAAACTCCAGCTGGTACGGTTGCGGCTCCACCCACAGTACCAGCCACTGCGCCAGTCAGGTCACCCAGTGTGATGCCAGACCCGGATGCCCCTGGGCACGCGTTAGAAATCGAGAGGCACTCGCTGCTGGAGCAACTCGACGCCCCGCCTCGTTCAGTGTTCGTTTCGGATGCCTCAGAGGGTGAGGTCCCGGCGCCAGCACCGCTATTAGATTCACGGGATTCAGATGGGGTGATCCTTGGCGCAGAGGGCGTGCATGGTGAAGTTGGAGCGCCAGGTCGCGGTGGTCGTGGTCGCGGTCGTGGTCGTGGCCGTGGCCGTGGCCATGGTGCTGGTCGCGGTCGTGGTGCTGCGGCTGGGGTACCTTCCGGGCCGGTCGGCTCCGATCACAATGACGTCGCTGAGCCAGGCACAAGCAAGACGTCGGGCAAAAAGCGCAAGTATGTATCCTTGCATCTGTTTCTCCCCTCTCTGACTTTGCCCAGGCATCCTGATAGTGCACCGGATGGAATTCCGAATCCTCCTAAAAAGAAGGTAGCAGTCAAGAAGGTCATCGACCCGAGCGACGCCCCGAGTGCGCGCACACGGAACCGTGCAGAACGCAAACCGCCTGTTCCACCAAAGACTCCAGCGAAGCCGAAAGGGAAAAAGTAGAACTCTATTTTACGTGCCTTGTCGTGATCTGCATTTTTGCCCGTTATCTCCCTTGTACTGGATATTCTGCTTACCTAATCAGTCTGAACGCACGTGTTCCCAATAGGACTATTGATACGGATGGGCCGAGTGTGATTAATATCGATCCACCCACAAATCAGACCAGGACTCGAAGGTTATAGCCTTGGTCGCTCGCTCTGATTCATCAACTTCCATACTCTAATCACAGACAGGATGACCTCCGAAACCCATCATCGTTGGGTGAGTGATTAACGTCAGACAGTGCGGAAAGCATGTAGAAAGGCTCTTAATGACGATGGATAGATACACAGAAACGACGGCGCTGTGATTAATCACAAGAAAATCTCAAATCATTCCGACCCTATGAAGCTAGAACATCTAGTACAACTGACCATTTAACGCTAGTGATCAATCGATAGGTGTGCATTTTAACCCGTCTGATCAATATTTTTGCCTGGTAATGGTGGCTCGCCTGCCTCGGGCTGCATCCTGACGCGGAGATCGACGCGCTGTTCGAGGAGCGGGTCGACGGGGCCGGAGTTGGTTCCACGACCGAGACGCTCCCGGCAGTGCAGACGTCGTGATCGGGGGCTGGCTCACGAAACGTGTAGGCATTCTCTGCGCCTTTCTGGGGATGCACCTTTTACTTTGCGAAGCTGGTTCTTTCGCGACGATACTGGCTACAATATCACTGTGTTTTGCTCGCTCCTCGAGCCGCATCTGCGTCGTCTCACCGCACTTACGGTGCGATCCCGGCGCCGGTCTAAGTTACATCTTACTATTTGTCCTTCTGCAGCGCGCTCTGGTACCGATAGTCGTTTATCTCGATGTTTCTCACAATTTATGGGAATCTATCGTGTTCGAGTCGGAGAGTGCCATCTTCGCCCTCGCGCCGAATCTGTCCGCCGTGGGCTGGGGGAGCCATCTGCTCCCTGACGGAGAGAACAGGCTTTCCGAGATCTCACACGTTGCCATCGCCGCATCGTCGAGTGTGGCCGCCGCTCCGGTCTTCTCTCCCTGTCCCCGCAGCTCGACGAGCCACGCGGCCTCGCCCAGAACATTGCGCGCTGCATGCTCCAGGTCTTGCCGCATCGCGGCCATCTGGCACTCCGCGTGAATCGTCGTAGTCGATCGTGGGCCGCATTCAGCTGCCAGTCCGGATCTTCGCGCACGCTGAAACGACCAGCGCGGCCGCGTAGCTGTGCCCCGACGGGGAGAAGCCGCAGTGTTTGGTAATTCGCCCAGGACAGGATGTACGGCGGCCGAACCCGAAGCTCCAGAGATAGCAGAGAATGTTCGGCCGGCAGTGTTTCCATACGGCGCGTGGTGGGCAAACTATCGAGGCAGATTCGACAGCCTCACGCTGTCGCTGGCGCTCTCTGTGCACCAGAGGCGTCCGTTGCTTCTTCCCCGCTGCGTCCTCCTTGCTCTCTGCGAGCTATCTCTGCTCTTCGGGATGCGCCGTTTGAGCACCGTCAAGCTCTGGGGCTCGTTTTTCAATGAGGACATCATGGCGAGCTGCGGGGCCCTCGACGCACCGCAGCTGCACATCGTGCGCCTTCTCGCGCCCGCTGGGTTGCTGCCAGACGATGATACCGTCGTCGTGCCGGCAGAGGTCGCGCAGTTCATCGTCGGGTACGTGCGTGTGGAGGGCACGCGCGTGCCACTCCTCAAGGTCAGCATGTCGGCGTGGTTCGCTAGAGACGAGGCCGGGATAGCTGATCTCCGCGCGCGCGACAGTGGACGTGATCGAGCATGGGTGTAACTAACTTGGACTGTCTGGTTTGGGAGGATGCGCCCCCGGTTGAGCAGTCGTGTGGTATCAGTTTCCCTCATTTTGGAACGTCATGTGAACGTTGTATTGTTCCGTTTCAAACCCCGCCGCCGAGCTTGTCTCCGTCCGCGTCGCGCGCATCCGAACGAACAGCCGCTGGAACGGCACGCTTTGCGGAGCTGTCGCCCGACCTCACTGGCCAAGCCCATACAACCCAACACCACGCCAACCAAGCCCTCCAGGCCGGTCAGCAAATGACTACTCAGACAGAGTTGCTGGCCCACTTTCCCGGGGACCTGATCATCTACATGGCTGGCTCGTTGGACTGGCTTGATCTTCTGCGTACTGCGCGCGTCTGCCGTCACTGGCGCTACACTATCATCAATTGCGCTTCCCTCTGGGCACGTCTCGATCTGTACGACATTGGGCACCGATCGTTGCGCGTTCTACCTCAACTACTGCCTCTCTCTGGGAAAGCTCCATTGGATTTACGAGTCTGGTTCAAGGAGGACGAGGGCTATAGTCATCATATTCGAAGACTCTGCTCGCAACTTCAGCCGCACCTGTTTCGTTTACGCGCACTTACGGTGCGATCCCGCCACAGGAACAACTACATCCCCCTCTTCAATCTCCTCGATCATGCCGCACCTCTTCTACGCCGTCTTGACGTGTCTCACGATCACAGGGAAGATGTCGTATTTGGGCAGCCGCCTCGCCCTCTGAGCACCATCCTCGCCCTCGCGCCACACTTGTCGTTTGTCAACTGGGGAAGCCATACACTGCCCGGAGCGCACAGTCGGCTCTCCGAAATAAGCCATGTTCGCATCGATGTCCCGTCTATTCCCATCGATCAGGTCTTCTCCCTCTTCCCATGCGTCCAAACGCTTCATCTCGACATGTTCAACGCCTCTCGGGACGTGGAACCTCTGCCGCGCGACCACCCGCTCACTACATTGACCCTCGGAGTGCGGCACATCGAGTACGCGCCGTATCCGATCTCCTGGGCGCACGTGCAGTCTCTCGGCTTCGGGCGCGTCGCGCTCCTTCGTCTGGGCCAATACGCGGCGACGGTCGTGATCCATGCCTGCCAGGACCCAGACTGGGAGCTGACGTCCGTCAAAATCGACTACGACGACTTCGTCGACGCGTCCTTCTCGCGGCGCGCCTCGCACACGCAGTGCAGGATGACCGACCTCGCGCCGTACCGCGGGAAGACGTGGGGCATGCTGCGATTGATGTGTGAAACCGGCTGGCTTCGCGCGCTCGCCAGCCTCACGCTCTCGATGGAGCTCTCTGTCGAGCAGAAGCGCCCGTCGCTGCTGCTGCCGCGCGGCCGCCTCCCGGCGCTGCACGAGTTTTCTCTCATATGTGGGGCGGAAGGCTTGAAGGCGGACGGGAAGGTCGAACGGTGGGGCTCGCTGCTCGACGAGGATATCATGGCGGTGTGCGGGCTGCTCGAGGCGCCGGAGCTGCACGTCATGCGCCTTCTGGCCCGCACCCGGCACCACCCCGCCGATGGCAGTGTCATATCGCCCGCCGCGCTCGCGCGTTTCATTTCTGGGCACGTGCAGGTTGACGGCGCGCGCGTCCCCCTACTCAAGATCAGCATCTTTCTGCACTTCACGGATGACGCGGCTGGCCTCGCTAATCTGCGCTCCGCAGTGGACACTCTCGAGCACTGGATATGATAGGGCTGTGCCCAGCTCGCTTCCTGCTCTATGTCTCGTGTCTGTTTTACTATGTATCCCCTCCACGTATCGTGCGTGCCGAATGTTCCTCCTTGCTAATTGTGGTCAATTCAAGAGCCTTCTCCCCATGCTGCGAACACAAACTTAATACGCGCAATATATTCATCTGCTTGGATCCAACTACGATTTTCATGAGCACTGTTTCAGGGAACACCGATTCCAGCCCGATTCTTGATTTCGTTACAGATCCGGACCGTGACGAGCGGAGCTTGCGGATGCAACGTGTCTCTTTTCCCGCTTCATTGTCGATTCTCCGGCACCTGACACAACCGAGCACGGTGTATCTTACTTCCAGTTACGGTCCCGACTGCAGCTGACCAGGTGCTGCCTGGGAAACGCTCAATCGATGTGCTAGTTGTGGTATTACCTGAGCGGCCCCTCTTGTTTTGGCAGCTCACTCTAGGTCTTTCTTGCGTTTCAATGCCTCCAACCGACTAAATCTGTCCTTTACGGCCTATTTTGCTTGTGCTTGTCGTTTGATCTGGTGCTCGATTGGAATTGGAAATGCGGCTTCATTCCGTCACTCTGCGCTCGTGCATATTCCATTTCCTACAACGTACATGGCCATGTCTCACTTGGGCACTACAATTATTCGTCTACAATTCCTTGTTTGTGGAGCTCGGATTGCTCTCTGTGAACAAGCCCAAGGCCAGGTGTCGATTGTACGGCACGCATGACGCTGAAGCTGCCGCCTTGAAAAGAACATCGGCATCTGCTTTCCCCAGCTGTCGGTATGCGGCCATGAAAGGCATTGGATCTGTGGCGAGAAGGTCCACGCCGCTCCGAGTCAGGTGGCCCAGGATCCTGCAAACGTCCTTATGCGAACCCGTGGTCTGCTCCCAATCTGCGCGCTGGCACGTCTGGTTGCAGTACCGCGTGATCTTACATTTGGCGCAGCACTGGAACCTCGTGGGGCCCTCCTCGCTCTCTTCCAGTCCTCCGAGCTCGTGCCTCGAACAACCCGGCCCCGAGCAGTGGTATCCAGTTGCACTCCGAATAAGGTAAGTAAGCACAATCTGCGCTTCTTGAGGTACTGCGAACGGGCAGTCGAAGAGCTGATGATCTGACAGCATGCAGATGAACTGCGCGATCTTGTTTCTCTCCTTTTTCCTGTCCGGGAGGCCCTGCAGAGCGTCGTCCGTAATACCATACATCGCGCCGCGGAACTCGGCCTCGAAGCCCGCGAAGAAACGCGGTAGGTCGTCGCGGCGCGCGTCGCTCCCCGCCCAGATGTCACACAGCAAGAGCAGTGCTGCACCGACCATCTTTCCCCTCCCGCGCAGTTCCTCGGCAATGCTGATCCCGACGGGCGACGCGAACGGGGCCGGTTTATCAGCCGGCCACGGGACAGCGAGAGTGGAGGTGAGTGCCTGTAGCATCGCCCAGGCAAGGCGCTCACGGCGCGTGCCAGTGAGCAGCGCGTCTGCGATCACGGGACGCGTGACTTTAATGTAGCCGTGCAGCAACTCGAACGCCGCATAACCGAACGGCACGCAGACCCAGAAGACCAGCGCGTCCAGCGTGCGGTCGAGGCCCATCGGGAAGAGATCCGTCAGCGCAAGCGGCCACATGCCTTTCCTCCGCGAGAAGTGCTTTTTGTTGAACGATTTTTCCAGCGGATTGGGCCCGCGCTTGAGCGCGCCGCAGATGAGGGTGAACAGCGCGTCGAGGAGCGTGCCGACCGCGTCCGTGGTGCGGCTGGCCGTCACGCCTTTGTGCGCTGTCTTCCGGTGTTGGCAGTGGAGCTGATTCTCGACCAGTCGTCTGCGGAGCAGAGGAACGTTGACGTCCTTCAAGAGGACGATGAGCCGGAGTGCGGCGTCAAAGAAGCTTGGTCGCCATGAGAACACCCATTCGAGTAGCTTCTCATCGGCGAGCAATGCTTGCACGAAAACGCCCAGGCAAGCAGGGCATTCGCGGTGAGTGTTGACGACGTCATCGGCACCGGCGATGAATGCATCGATGCGTTTAGCGACCTCGGTTTCATTCAAGGCTGGGAGAAGAGATCAGTTAGTAATGCATAATCAAGCTTCTCAAGCGCAGGACGTACTCTGATACCACTGCTTTCCTGTAGGATTGCTGCTCGAACACGCCGACTTATGAGCAGTGCGTGGTGCCATTGTGAGAGCGTTTAGCTGAAAGGATGTGTGCACTCCGAAGAGGCCAGCGGCGGCCTTTATATACTCAACTATCGACACAACCACGGCGCACCACATATCATCGCCCGGACCATCCGCATCGTCCGTGCTCAAATTGAATGCGGACGATCCAAGCGCGTTGCTCTGACGGTCTGACCACACCGCTGAACGATGCGGGATCTTCCATCGTTGCTTGTGAACATTGACCAGGAGCCGCGGCTACGGTCGCTCTCGGGGCGCAGGGCCAATGCTCCGTGGCGACGCATTTCTCAGTACGCGATTTGCCTCCGGCAGGCGATTGCACGGGCACAGCATCTTCTAAGAGGCTGAAATTTAGGTCATCAAGACTGACGTCCAGCACGCAGGAGTTGGCTGCACAACCCACGCAGCCGTGCATCCAATCCGAGTAGATTTCAACGGAAGTTCAGTGGTCATGGCTTGCAGTCTCAGATGCATTTGCTGTTGAAAACATCCGAAGCTGGGGCCGAGGGTCAATTGCCATAGCGAGGGTCCATGCTCATGATGCGCTCACAGGGAAGGCGCGGTGTACGTCTCATCGCCCACTGACCGCGCCGCGCCAGTCCCCAGCTCGCTGCCCGGTGAGATGCTAAACACTGGATGCCGACAACTGAGTGCTCTGGGAGGCGGAGAGTAGTCTACGGGTCGCCAATATACGAGAGTGAACCCTTTCATAGGCTTCGCAGATTGTGGTCGCCGAATGTAGCGAATGACAGAAGGACAGCGGCTGAGCATCGGCAATATTTGGCTTGCACTGAATCGAAAACAGGCCGGAGTGTGTTTAATTTCGAGTCAAAGCAGGGTGTAGGAGCAGCCAGTGCAGGTTACTGGACTAATACGAGTTCAAGCCGAGCGTCGCATCAACGGACCCGATCGCAAGAGCGCCGGCGGAGATTCGGATGCAAAGTACGGCTTGGCTCTGTCCCGTTCGCGCGTTTGGCTAGGCCCATAGGAAGCGCCGTTCTCGGAAATAACGATGGCTGAGTTGGAGTGGTGAGCTCTGATGCTCAGTATCTGACGCTGCTTACCATCTAGCAGTTCCTCTTTGACCCGGAATGGGCCTCCGAAGGGAGCGTTGGGTGTATCAGCTGGACCAGTAGCTGTCCTCCCCGACGATGTGCTTATTGGCATCATGGAATGGCTTCGTATTCCCGATCTGGTCCGCCAGACCCATGTCTGTCAGCACTGGCGCAACACTTTGATCCATTGCGCGAGCCTGTGGGGTTGTCTCGACCTCGCCTACGCTGTAGACCGCGCTCCTTCTGTATTACGGGCCCTCCTACCACGCACAGGCGAGACACCACTCGATGTCTCGCTACGACTTGACAATCCAGCTGTGGTCGGCGATACCAATGATCCCTGGACGGCTCTCGCACCACACGTTCACCGGCTTCGGCACGTTAGTCTTGACGCCACGTCAATGACTCAATTTGAAGCTCTTTTTGCCCTACTTGCTGGTCCATTACCGCTCCTTACGTCCTTGGAAGTCTCTCCGGCCGCTCGTCCATATGCCCGTGGGCGGATCACTCTCCAGCCAGGTCTATTCGCTCATGCGCCGCGACTAGCGCGTGTGATATGGGGCATACACGCCTTGCCTTCACCCCTGAACGACCTCGGGAATGTAACACATATAGACATACCCTGCACGCCGGTCGGATCGCACGAGCGCATCTTTTCGCAGTTCCCCCGCGCGACATTCATGTCCCTATGCCCCAGGCGGGCAGCAGACATCGAGCCTTTGCCTGAACGCCACCCCTTACAGCATCTCGAACTCCATGGCCATCTCGGAAACGCCACTAAGACACTGTGGGCCGACGTCACGCGCCTGGGCTTCACGAGCCTGCCGATGCTCGTACTCCACAATTGCACCCTGGGCGTGCTTCCCGCAGCCTGCACCTCCGGGTCTGAGTGGCGCGCGGACTCTGTCTCCATCGACAGAGACGATATCGTCACTGCGATGCTCGTCTGCGGCGCGCGGCGGTGCGAGATGCACGGCATGGCTAACGTGCACGGCGACTGGAGCGTCGCGCGGCTCCTGGGCGACCGCTCCTGCCTCGCCTCGCTGCGCAGCTTCACGACGTCTGTCGTGCGCCGGCGCTTCAATACTCGGCCCGGGGGCTTTCTCCCGCACGTCGAGCTGCCCGAGCTGACGACGCTCACGCTGGTCTGCAGCACCCCGCAGGACGGCGCCGGCACCGGCCCATGGGACTTGCTCCTCGACGATCCGCTCCTTCGCGGAGCGGGAGTGCTGCGCGCTCCGCTGCTGCGAGCCATCATCGTGTGCGCGGACAGCGAGGATGGCGCCGTGACTGCGATTGCGCCGTCCGCGCTTGCGTGGTTCCTGCGCGCGCACGTCCGGTTCCAGGATGGACGTGAGCTTCCCGAGCTGCGGCTCGATGGCCCGCGCGTGCATTTTTCCGAGCCGCCTGGGGACGCGCTGGCCGGGCTGGTGGGGAACGTCGAGTACGCGCTGTGAATTCGTTGCTGCCAGGTGTGCTATGATGAGCAGCATGCTGTCATATTTGACCGACGGCGTAGATGGATGTACTCACACACTCCGGAAAAACGACACTTCAGCAGCGCAGAAGCCGCCAATTGCTGGTGTCTCCGTTCAGAAGCCTCGCTTGAGATGGTCTGGTTCTCGCTTCTCTGCGGGACGCAGGGCTTGAAGGGAAATTGCAAGGTCACACCATAAGTATCTCTCATCATATTCGTACACCTCGGGACGCTACGACCGCACGGCTCTATTGAGCACTGGATACGATAGTAGAGAGTTCTCTAACTTTGCAACATGTCTTGCGTCCATCCCCGTGTCCCAGAAACCCGGTCCGAGGTTCCGAACTGTACAGGCACCGCAAATTGCCCGCGGAGGCATACATACAGGACAATTTGTAGGCCTTGAGTCTGTCTTTTATATCGATAAACTGCCTCATTGAAATGTCTCGTCGCTCACTGCCGAGCGTTCAGAATCATCGGCGCCGGGCTGAACATGAGTGTTGTTTACACCGTACAAACAACGCATCTTGCTCCGGAACATGTCCGCTGCAGCGGCCGCCCCAACTCTGCCTGCCTCTTCGCCGCGGGAGCTACAGCAAGCCCGGCTTCGAAGCGACATCGAGGCGCTGGCGGGCTTGGTTGACCAGGTCAGCGGGCTTGACCAGAGCATAACGACGCTCGAGCGCCAGTCTCTCCGGCTTGCCGACTCCCTCCGGGTGCTTCGCAGGGAGCGCAGCGTGCTGTCGAACCGGATGACAACCCTGTCCAGTGAAATTCGGGACGTTCGACGATCGCTCTGCCCAGCGAGCCTGTGCACGGAAGACATCCTTCGGCTCATTTTCGCAGAGCAATCTCGCACCGAGGACCCTTACTGGCGCACGTTGGGATCTGGCGTATTCAACGGGGACAGAGCGCGCGCCCCGTTCTCCGTTGCGGCCGTCTGTACGACGTGGAGAGCTGCAGCGCTCAGTTGCCCAGAAATCTGGACTTACGTCGGCATTCCCGACCTCAGCAAACTTTCTGTGAATGCTCATGCTTGCCACACCGACCGCGCGAGAATCCTGCTCAGCCGCTCAGGTGCCATGCCGCTCGACATCCTCATCGAAAATATCTCAGACGGCGATCTCTCCGCCTACACAGATATCCTAGACTTGCTGTACGAGCAGATCTGCCGCTGGAGGCGATGCGAGCTCTATGCCACTGCGCGATATCCATACTTCCATAAATACCTTCGCGGGGCGACTCCATTGCTCGAACAGTTGCACGTCAACTCACCGGGCATGGATGAGGCACCGCCGCCTGACTCATGGGCCACGGCCGCTGCCCGTGGGTATCTGTCGCACTGCCCCAGGTTACGCGAGGCGTTTCTGGGATTTTGGATGCCATTTCACCTCGACTCTGACCGGCAATTACTCCAGCAGCTCCAAACGCTCACCCTCGAGCTGTACCAGACCGGCCCCAGTCTGCTCCTTTGGAGGCTCTTTGCCTCGCTTCCGGCTCTCAGCACACTGGATCTCGCTATATACAATGATCCCGCGGTCACGAGCCCGAGCGAAACGTTCGAGCTTCCGGCTCTGCGCAACCTGGTGCTGCGCGCCTTTGCTATCGCGATTCCCGCCAGATTCCCGGCGGCTGTGCGGATGGGATCCGTGGAACACCTGGAGCTGCATTTCGGCGCGGGGGAGACGATCGACTTCGGGGCCCTCGCCGACTTTCTCGACGCATGCGCGCAGTCGCTGCGGAGCGTGCATATCCACGAGCTCCGTCTCGGCGCAGCGGACGGCGCGGCCCTCTCTCGCCTCAATACGATCTGGGAGCTCGTCCTGGAGGACTGTACAATGAGCCACGAATCTCTCCTTGCACTGCGGGACGGGATGGATGGCCTCCGCCTTCTGCGCGTCCTGGGAAGTGTGGGAACAACGACCACGTTCGCAACTGAGGCTGCCGTCGAAGCATTCCTCGATCTCGTGCGCGACAAGTGCGGCCCAGGCCGTGATAGGCCAAGGAAGGGTCTGTTCGACGCTCAGGTTAATACGTTCTGCGGGCTGTCGCACAGGGATCAGCTCGAACTTGGCCACGTGATATTGTCACAAGCGAAACGTTGAGTCCGTACACGCATTGCTCCTGTCTAAAATATACTTGAGGGGTGCACTTCTGTGCGCCGCCACAACGACACGTACCTCACCTGTCAGGCCCAGCCCACAACCATCTCCGTCACCGAAGCGTTGAGGGCAGCGCTTGTAATGCATGCGTCTCTCCTCACTGCGGGCGCTGAGAATTTGGAATGATGACTGCGATGCGCTGATAATCTAGTCTTATTCACAGACTTTGCCGTTCGAAGATTCGCTCGAACTGATAATCCCACGCTCGACTTGTACCAACTCGAGCGCATGCACCCCGTCGTCGCGCCCGCCTCCGGCGTTCGAAATCCCGTGTGTTCCCCAGCTCTGGGCTCTCACACTTGACGCATGGGACCCCCTTGAGAACTGCGCCGTGCAAGTATTGAGGCTCGCTGTACGACAGTACGTCTCGTTGTCGACCTTTGTAATGAGACTTTTCAGCTAAATTGTACATTGGCTGTATGACCGTAGCCTCGAACTTCCAGAGACGGCCCCAAGGGATGGTCTGTGATGTTTGAATTGGTAATAGGATAATACCATGTATCGCAATCAACTGAGTCATGCGAAAATTACGAGATTTCCGGATGGACGCATATCCCGTCCCCGCCGGGCCATCCGGTATGCTCAGGCTCCACCCGACGAGGAGAGTGTCTGTCTCTCGATTAAGGTTTGAAACCCCGCCAGCGTCCTTCTCTTGCCTCCCATCATGTCGTCTTCGGCTGATGTGCTCAAGCGCTTGCTTCCGGCGCTAAAGCGAGACCTCGGGTGTAACCTGGACGATAGCGAACACCTTCCTAACTGGCATTCCAAGTGAGTGGGAGATTTTTCGGCTCTCGTGGTTTATGTACTGACTTTTTCGAGGGATATTGTCGACGAGCTCTGCAACGACGTCCTGAATCAGTGTGGCGCGGCTATTGCGGCTCTGAAGAGCTTCCATAACGAGAATCTCACACGCGCTGGGCTCCCGCTCGAAGTTTGGTGTATTGTCTGGTCGTTTCTTGACGACGCCGAGCTCGACAGTGTCACTCATGTCTGCCGCGTCTGGCGCGCCGCCGCCATAGACCACGCCCCGCTATGGACGAAGGTTCGATTCTGGACGACCGTGCACGGCCCAGGATCAGTTTGCGATGACGGGATGTGCCAATGTCCAGACGAAGTGCGGGCAAAGCACAATCTGGACAAGGTCGCGACCTGGCTGGCTCGCAGCAAAGCGCTCCTCATCGCCTTCGACATGACTATCTACCCCATCTTCGCGCGGGGAAAGCTTGCGGTGCGGCTCGCCGAGACCGTCCGCGCTCACGGCCACCGCATCGCCTCGATCGTCTGCCACTTCGGCGACCTCCCTTTCTTCGTCAAATTCATGCGGCTTGTCAAGCGGTTCGACTCCCTCGCATTCTTGCGCATGTGCCGCGTATCGTCTTCCCAGAATGGACCTGATTTCCTGGCGATCTCCGAATTGCAGTTTCCCGGGTTGCATGTCCCGCAGCTGCGCGAGCTGCGCGGGTATGGAGATTTTATGTGGGACATTCATACACCTCCCGCCTGCAGTTCTCTGTGCTCCAGAGACTCCGGTGCACCTTCGCGGACCCGGAGAGCTTGTACGACTGCCTCCTCTCGTGCCCTTTGTTGATTTTCCTGAACGCCGAGCTCATCGACCTGCCTACTTTCATCCCTCCGCCATCGTCGACGAATCCGGTGTCTGATCTTGTGCCGGGCCTTGAAGAGCTCATTCTGGATCGCATGACACCCCACTGGGAGTTTGTCCTCTCGCACATTGTCCGGTGGCCAACACTCCGGCGTCTGACGCTTCTATACAATGAATACGACACCGAAACGCTCTTCCTTCCGATGACCTCGCTGAGCGGCTTCGTGGACATGCGCCTACGCGTCTCATGCGACAGCATCATCCTGAACGCCACGGACGAGCACAACAATTCTCGCTCCCTGGAGTTCCATGAGGGCGAAGTCGATCCGAACGATATGCCTGCGCTCGGTCGAATGTGGGGCCACCTTCGCGGAAGCACGCTGCGCTCGCTCGAGATGGCCTGGTCTCTACGTGGCGCGCTGCTTAACACGACGCTCACTGCGCCGCGTCTCTCGCGAGTCACCTTCACGGTCGAGCAGCCCGCCGGCAAGTCTGCCGGGCGCAGCGTCGAAGAGCTCACAGCACGAAACGATCCCACTCTTGTCGGGCGCCCGGACCTTCCCAGCCTCGCGGCGCTGAAGCTTGTGCACGCTGACTACGCCGACATGCGTTCTCATACAACTCTTTCGAAGGAGTCAGTCGATGCGTTTGCCGAGGCGTTGTCGGACTCCGAGCTTTCGATCGAACTGGCTGGTGTAGATTTGGTGTAGTGGGGACCCGGGACATTTATCCCGACGTTCGGGGTACCCTCTAGACGACGTTGGGCCGCTTCTTTGCTTAAATTTGCATCTGCTCGCTTGATGGCGCTTGTTTATGAGCGAGCGAGCGCTTGATGAGCTCCGCTCGCTGTCACTGTCAGCGCCAGCGGTCCACGTTTAAAATCCGCTGTTGACAGTCTACCGTCACCACCCCGCCAGTCAGTGTTGCAGCCGGCCCGCGTGCAGCCCTACGATGCTCTTGACCGATCTGGAGGCTGGTTTACACGATGCAGAGCGCCTCGAGCCGTCCTTCTGCATCGTCTGTGCTCTGTCCGTGCCGGCCGATTTTCCAGAGGATGTGGCGGCCCTCATAGAGCTTCAGTCGCAGAACGGCGACTTCTGGGACACATGCATGCGCAATCTCGTCGCGCGTCGTACTTCTGAACAGAATGAACAGCTTCGGGCGCGTCTCCGGGAGAACGTCGACACGTGCGAGCGCCGGCACCTCGCGCATGACGCCCTCCTTGTGCGCTGGCACTTCGAGCATATTGTGGACGCGATTGTCCTCTTCCGAGCTCTGCTTTGCGTTTGCCTGATTGGCGGCCTCTACTGCGTCAATCCGCTGAGTGGACGCGGACGGTCGGTTGTCCTCGCCCGCGCGCATGATCCCCGTAAACGATTTCGCTCGTCGAGTGGTTTGTGGCCGACCACTCCGGATCAGCTCTTCCCCTACGGCCCTGCGCTGACGCTATCAGCTCTCGTGGGCGGATGTTTTTCGGACGAGGACGACGGCTGCTGGTGGGTCCTCAACGCCGTCATGCAGCTTGCTCGTCCTCGGGTGCTGCCTGTTCTGATGTACGACAACAGCCTACATACACTTCTATCTTGCGCCGCTGTTCGCGTCATATCCCACGGAACTCACATCAGGGTCGGCCTGCAGATGATGCAACCCGACTCGACCGTCGTAACAAGCCATGCCGTGCACCGGGACCGATATTGGCTGCGGTCCGGGCGCGGGCTCAAGATTGTCGCCGCGTTCCTTCTGACGATTCGCGAGGGGCCGTATATGCTTCCGGACGACATGCACCTGTTTCTCTCACCTCTCATGAACGGCTTCCGCGATGTGCACACACTGGCGCTGCATAGAACGGCTTCTGCGCCAGGGAACAGCGACTGGCACTCCATCGCGTACTGTTTGATGCCCGCATCGGCCCATATGCACGAGGCGCGCCAGCTGATCCCGGATTCCGACGTACTGGCCGCCGTGGCCCGGGAACCCCGCGCGTTTGCAGTCATCGTCGTCATTCGCCTCGCCCTGATTGCGCTCTTTTCCGAGAAGCACTGCTCGGGTCCGGCGTGCACGCGTACGGCTCTCGACGAAGAGACAGATCGGCCGCCGCTCCCTACGTGCGCGCGATGCAAGCTCGCCCGTTACTGCTCGCGGGAGTGCCAGCGCGCCGACTGGGTGGGCTGGCACAAGCATCTCTGCCCCGTTCTCGCTGCGCTGGAAAGTGTCGCGCAGGCATCGACCAGCGCGCAGGCGTACTACAAGACAATCGAAAATAGTGACATTCCGGACAGGGATCTTGCTCTGGTGGGACGGTGGGCTGTGTGCAGGAGCCAGCACTACCGTGACATTATCCGACTAGACCTAGTGGTGAGTCTTCCGCGAACCCACGTGTTACAAACGCGCTCAATACTCGCTCTTCCGCAGTATCCAAACTTCTTTAACACCACTCGGCAGCGAGAAGGATATGCACCGGTGCCCGCAGACTCAGAAACCATGATGAGATTCGAGAACCTGTATAAGTAACCGTCTTGCACAGTCAGGTGCCTCAGATACGGATCTAACGCTGGTGGTACCCAAGGGTGCTTCATTGGGTCTGTGATATCACCCCCCAGACCTCTAGATACTTAAAATCGTTTGCTGGCCAGTGCGAGCGCAGACCACGCCGTGTTGTTGTATGAATTCAGGCAGATATCCCTGGATTATACCAATGTAGTTGACCCTTGGCTATCTGGCTTTCCTAGAGCCGTCAACCCTGCTATCAGGGTCAGACAAGGGCCAGAATAGGTGCCGTCTAACGGCCGCCCAATCAGCGGCCGCTGGTTAGAAGTTGAGAGGTCAGGAAGACGTTGATTTGATTATTGTCTCACAATATCATTAATATAATTTCTTCCACGACTGGAGGGCTCGGGAACGATATTTTGTTGTGATCCGGACTCTGGATAATTGGTTATTGTTCCTTTTTGAACCCCGCCACGAGGCTTGTCTCCGGCCATCCACTTCTGAACAATGAGCCGTTGCCACAGCGCGCCGCGTGGCACCCAGGTCCGCCCGACGGTACTCCTTGGCCTACGGTATCTTCCAAGGCGTCCTGTGCATCTGGCTTATCAGCGACGTTTTTCATACGGCACCTAGCGACTGTATCTTGGATACAGTCACGCTGCGGTGGTATGCTTATATTATTCGGCCGAGGATTGAACTGGATTGGTTGCACCCGCTCACCGGCTCTCTCTCTCTCGCTGCTTCAGACTCTGCGCATTTACGAGCACTTTTACCGTTGACCGACAACAATGATCCGAACGTAACGCCGTGTCTGGGTCTTCTCATCCCTGCGGTCTTCCACAACTGCTATTGCGCGTCCCGCCGACGTCAGGTGTCGATGATTGCCTCCGGCGTCGTGCTTCCTTCTGTTTCTCGGATGCATCGCAGGGGTCCCACAAGATACCATCAAACTACATGTTCGCAGCCTGATACATCCTCGGCCCGTATTTTTGCGATGCCACGCATTTGGCGCTCGGATGCACTGGGAAAGTCGACTGTGCTGTTACAGTACAAGGGTGCGTTCCCTGACTTTCCGTTTGTAGCAGCCTTGAGGCTGACGTGCGTGTTTGCTGCTGTCTTACGCGTCTCTCCCTCTATCCGCCATGGCTACTATGCAGCCGGCTTCCCCTCCAGCTCCAACGGCCACGCAAGACTACGCTCGGGCCAGCCGATCGGTGCGTCTCCCGCTGCCACATTCCCTCACCACCCCTGATCGTCGCCCTGGTGTAGAGTGTGAACTCCGACGACGCGCCGACAATGCGCGCGGGCGGGAAGCTGGCTAACTTGCTCCAGGTATGTTGAACAAGATATAGGCGTGCGCCGCGGCTGACGGGATGCCTGACCCATGGAGAATTTGCAATACGAGATCCCAGTCGGCACCGCCGGTAGACCTTGCAAAACTCGCAACTTTCGCTACCCACCTCCCGGAAACGAGGACGGCGCCTGGGGTGAATGCTCGCATCACATCGACGCTCACGATGAAGATCTCTGCAGGGCGTTCCTCGAACAGATCGATACTCTGCTCGTATTTGTACGTGCTCGTGGCATTCCGTCGCCGGGCTTTGACTAAGACATATTTGCACGATCCAGCTCGGGTTGTTCTCTGCCATCGTAACAGCCTTCAGCATCGAGTCCTACAAGTGGCTTTCGGTCTCACCGCCGGACCCGAATACCGTCCTGCTCACTCAGGTCGTCCTTCTGCTATCCGCCAACGTGACGGGTATCGCCATGCCCGAGCCGAGCGCGCCGACTTTGAAGGGCGCTGTCGCAGCCAGGATCAATGTCTATTGGTTCCTGTCGTTGACGCTCAGCTTATCGTCCGCTTTGATCGGCATTCTCTGCAAGCAGTGGGTGCGCGAATTTCGTCACCAGCCTCGCACGACGGGACCAGAGCTGGTCGGCGTGCGACAGACAAAGTACGAGGGCTTCCAGGCCTGGTGGGTACGCGAGATCGTATCGGTCTTGCCCCTTATACTCCAGGTTGCGCTCGGGCTGTTTGTTCTTGGTGTGCTGGAGCTTCTCTGGCGCCTCCACACGATCGTCGCGGCGGTCGTTACAGCTGCCGCATCCATCACGTTGCTTTTTTATCTGGCAACAACTTTCCTTCCTGCTATTCAGCATGTCCTCGTGTTTTCCCCGCGGACCGTACTTCCGAACGCTTGGCGGCTCCAATGCCCCTATAAATCCCCGCAGTCGCTCATTGTGTTGCGCATGATGAGGGCCGTATTCATCAGGCCTTCCGCGACCGATGCAGGGTCTGCCGCGCTCAGTGACACGGAGAGCCAGCACTCTCAGGCGCAGAGTCGCGCAGACTCGCACCCGTTCGACTCTTGGATCCTCTTCGACCGCGAATACGACACCGCGCGAAACGCAGCGTTGCCCGCCGACGCACCGAAGTCACACTGGCGTGGTTTGGGCTGGCTCCTAGAGACAACCAGCCACGCAGGTCTTCGTCAGCACGTTTGGCACTGTCTCTGGGCGAATGCGCTGCGTCACTCCGAGCAGGCGCATGTCATGCGGCACCCTAACCCGTCTGTTGTTCGCGGTTCCCCAGGGCCCTGGCATGTGCTCAAATCCGACCCACGCACTGAGTACATCATCAACACCGTCCTGGAGCCAAAGGAATTCTTCGCGTCTCAGACGTGGTGGGGCGCTACGATGATGTACTGCGCTGAAGCATCGTTCAGCGAGGCGACTCGTCTGGAAATCTTCATTCGTGGCCTGACCTGTTGGCCGACCACTGAGCCACTTGCCGCATACCATGTGCTTGACATCATCCTTCCAGATGATGCGCTGAAGGAGTCTAAACTACAGAGTGAGTTTTCTACCACGCGTACAAGCGGAAAGCTGACGCTCTGTAGACCTTTCTGGGTCTCTCGTACGGTGTGCCGCGATCTTCTTCGACAGGAATTCTAAGCGCCCAACCGTGGGCCTGGGCTATTTCCTGCGGAAGGTCGCAAATTGCCTGGCAGGTGATAGGTCTGGGAGCGCGGATACGCTCCTTGCCTGCATTTGCATCCTTTATGCTCGCTGGTTTCGATCCTTGGGCTATAACGCGAATGGCGGTGTGACCATCAACAACTCGCTCATGGTCGACCTTGTCTTCAAGAGGGCGAAGCGTCGGGCGAGACGCATCCCAGATCCCTTAGACCGGGACCGGCTACGCGCCATACCACACATCCACGAATTCGCAGAATTGCTCATGCTGGCGACGATGAAGTACTGGGACGTTCGTCAGGACGCCACTGTTGCGATCGATTGGAGCATCTTCCCTCCAATGTTCGGCAGAGGTCTGCGGGACGACGAGACATTGTTCCGTCATCTCGTTTCTTTCGCCATGGAGGGCAGAAGCCATATGCCACGCGCGATATCCGTCCCGATCACGGAGGCGGAAATCAATCGCGTTGATTGGCTTCTCCGCAACACCCCCTTCTGGCCCGGGAGCGGTGGTTCAGTGGAAGACATTCAGCCCGCGACGGCGCGCGCGCAGAGCCCTCGCGATCAGCACACCCAGGGTCACGGCGCTGACGCACAGGACGAGCAGCGTGGATCCTCGGCTCTATTACTTATAGGGAATGACCCACGCGGTGGACACCCGGCGAGCACGACAGCCCACGCACCTGTGGATGTTGCGGAGCAGCACGGTCCCGCGACTATTGCACCAACGACTCAGGGTCGCGTCACTGTGCCACGCGCAGTCACTGGGACTCACTGGCAGGGCGGGCCCGAGTCCATCAGGCCACTCAGAGCCGCCAGTAGAAGTCCCACTGGAGATGTCAGCCCCCTCTTGGCCCGAGCCGTGTTACGCAGCCGGTCCAATTCGCTCCCAACGCGTTTCCCAGTAGCTCGTGGATCCTCGGGGTCGGGTACACCGATTTCTCGCGGTGCCGGCTCTGGTGGAAGCCGCGCATCGGTGCTTTCCTCACCTTCAGGGGTGGGTTCGCCGTCGGGGCGCGAATCTCCACGTGCTGTGACGCCACGGCGGCAGGGCACCGCAGAGGGTCCTGGAAGAGAATCTTCACGGGTTTCGCGTCCTACGGGGTTGCGAGAGGCATCCCGCGACCATTGACGCTTGGGAATAGCGGCAGGTCCGATGCTGAGACGTCGGGTGTCTTCAGAATCATTCCCGCGCCCCTTCAAGTTCCTATGCGCTGGCTTTGTTGTATAGTAGCACTGTGAGAATCTTTTCAGGTCGATTAATCAGATTGGAAGGCGCCTACAGAGCACCGTGCCGAAGTCAATCCCTCGCTGAACAGCAGAACGTGTACACTGTTGCTCCAGTAAGAACCTGCGCGGGTCTGTAGCATCACCTGATTAGAGCATTCCGGACCGCGCGGTTGTTCTCTTCACGAGACCGTGCAGAGCGTCTTCGATTGTGCCGAGCACGACGGTGCGGTGGGGCTGTGACCCACAAAAAGCAAGACTTGGCCGTCCGGGGCGACCAAGTGCGCATCTCGCGCTTGGACAGCGCGTCGTGCGAGAGGCACCGTGCGAACACGCGCCCGCGCACAGTCGGGCGCTCAGAGAGGGGAATACTGGATACGCGAGATGGAGTACAGTCGAGCACGTCCGGCGGGCGTACGCGCTTCTGCGAACCGGGTCGAACACTGTGGATGCAAAGTAGGGAAATATGTCGGCACCCAGACAGTCAAAACAGGCAGTCAAAAGGCCGCATTTTGGTGCATTTTTAGTACTCAGCAGCGCCAGCAAGTACAGCCTGTCCGGGACTCGTGTGGTGTTTCTCGGGCAGGAACATGTCCCAGATCTCCAGGGCGCGCCAAGTTCTGGACGGTATTGATGACACACCACGAGGTGTTATCCAATCACGAGCAGCACGCGGAGACGAGGTTCCCAATTGCCGTACAGGACGACCTGGCTGAGTCGCGTAAGCCAGAACCACCGCGGCCAAGGCAAAGCGCTATTCTGAATCGATCATGCGGTATATCACCCATAGTGCTTCCCATAGAGCTGCCCGGCGGTAAGACAGAGACATGAAGACAGATAGAGGCTGTGAATCTCGACCAGGAGTTTGAGCGGGTCTGGGAACTGATATCAGACAGAATATGCTGAGTGCTTCTCGGTGAATCAGAAGTCAACATTTCGCCGCAACGCACATCGTCACTAGCACGCGAACTGATCACATAGCGGCCGGGCCGTTCCCATCCGAACGCTGGCGGCTCCGGTGCGTCACCCCGCAAGGGGTGTGCATCGGCAAGATCCGATACAGCGACGGGGTGGGGGGTGGGGTCGGGCTCTGACCTCGTTCAGATTTTTTCTGTTGCTGTCAAACGCGCTGCGGGCTCGAGAATTGCTATCTCTATGACAGAATTTAAAGCAATCGAGCTCAAAGAGACATTAACACCCTATCTGAGTGGTCTTCTTGGTGGTTTGGTCTGTGGGCCATCGGAGCAGGTGCGGAAGTAATGATGCCATCCGGCGGTCCGCTCTCGGATTTGTCTCCGCATTGTCTCCGACTGTGCTGTCTGACGCAACAACGGCGCTCCTGAGCACTCCAAAGCGTTGAAAATACACGATATAGCTGCATTTTAATTTCATAATCATGCTACGGACATCTCGGAAGCATTTTAATTATTTGATTTGCTTCCGGGGTGGGAGGGGGGTCCCAGGAAATGCTTATTCAGATTTTTTGCGTCGCTGTCCCAGATTTTTTTTCTGCACACCCCTTGTCACCCCGAGACAAAAAAATGCACAGAGCCATTGATCGACAGTTCGGTCGTGGGAACGCGCCATGTCGGCAATATAGGGTATGTAGCGCCGTGCTATCGGTGCAGCCAACGTGGGCCGGGGCGGAGGAGGGCAAGCTATAAGGTTTGATTCCGGTGCTTCCGTCTCTCTTCCCGCTCAACGTTCCAGCAACCGCGCCGTCGTCTTGCACCAGTTTTGACGCTATTTCATAGTGGCTTAACGACACTTAGGACTTATATGTGCTTTTGAGTCGCTGTTTCCTGCTCTCGTTTGCCACATTCCGGGAGATTCCGGGTAGTGTTTCAAAGGCCGGGCCGGGCTCGAAAGCCCCGGCTCGGGCTCGGCTTTTACGGGCTCGGGCTCGCTGAACATGAAGCCCAAGCCCCAAGCCGTGGAAAGCCCGAGCCCGAGGCTCGGCTCGGGCTCGAGCCCGGGCTTATGTACCAGCCTGTGTGCGTCGTAATTTGATATGACGCAATGCCAAATAAGCCACTGAGATTCACCGTGTAGTGTTGGATTAGCGCTTGAGATGGTGAGAGAGGGTCTACATAGTGTGGCTGGTGCTGGATACTGAGTGTCGACCGTGGGAATATTCGGGATTTGCTTCCGTCATGCTCTCGCACCCGGTTTCTCAACTTTCAGCTCACGGAAATCAAATTTCTGTGACGGTATGATATAACCTGACTGAATGATAAGTACAGAAAGACTCCTTGTGCCGCATCTCTTGCTCAACAGCTATGTCAATTGTCCACAGCACAAAGCCCGGGCTCAAGCCTTGGGCTCGGGCTTCTCAACTCTCAAGCCCGAGCCTGAGCCCCGCGAAAGCCCTATGTCGGGCTCGGCTCGGCTTGGGCTTTTCAGGGCCGGGCTCGGGCCGGCTCAGGGCTTTGAGCCCGGCCTTTGAAACACTAATTCCGGGACATCGGCACCGCTAACACTCCCTCAAGTCGCATTACGGTCTGAGTGAAAGTTTCTATTGTGCATTGGGCCGGAGGATCGACGCCTTTCCGCGAAAAAGTGGGCAAAGCGGCCATAGGCACAGCTGCGCGCGCGTCGCGCTCTACGGCGGTAGTATACAGCCTGATGCGGTCGCTGACATGGAACCCGAGCGAGAAAGAGGGGTGAATATGTGCATATGTAACCGGGTTTGCGCGACGCCCGGAGTTCTGTAGAATATCGGAATCGTACGTGTCGATTAGTATTACACATGCGTACTAGAGTAACTACAGTTGATTCTTGCATGACCAGGAGGTTGCAGCACGCAGACAGACTGACACTACTTTGGGACGAGATTGAAAGAGCTGCGTGTGTTAGCATGTGTATACATTAGGTAGTTACTTCAGCGACTGTACTTACGGCTGTTGTAGTTTAGACTCCGCCCTCATGCGTTTGTAATCGGACTATCTTGTTCGTATACGGCGCACTTCTCATTTCCTATCGCGTCAAGGCAACTTCGATACAGGCAACATCTCGTGAAAGCCTATTAAGGCTGACAGCGTGTGCAGACCCGCCAGCGGAAACCGGCTCGCGTAGATACAGCGCCACAGCTGACTACAGCCCGTAAATAATCGTCCCGACCTTGGCCGTAAGAGCGGCCATCCCTGCCCCGTCATCGACAAGCCGCAGTATGGGGCTATCGATCCCCAGCTCGGGCAGCAGCGCGTGGCCGGCGCGCTTGATGTGTCCGCCAATGAACTCAGCCAGCGGGACGGGTGCACGACAGCGCCCTTGACGTCAAAATCGTCCCTCACAGCATGGTATGTCAAAACCAGCGTCGTAAGGCTCGAGACGCGCAGTTTGCCGCAGGTAGCGAGCGCATCCGGGTATACGACACATCCCTTCCGTGACGTTGCAGGCCGGTCGCGCGCAAAGACAAGATTGAGAATCGCCTGCAGACGCTTCCAAATCAGCATGAGTACAGCATGTCTCCTAGAAATGAAGGGAAAGTTCGCTCGGTAACAAGCGGGCCTTAATCGGAGTTCAGAGTCTGTTCGGTGACTTCGGTCCGACTACATCCTCCTATCCCGACTTTGTAGGCAGCTCCTCGGCGACCTTATGTGGCGTCAACTCCTCGACGCCACTCCTATCGATGCCTGCAATGCGCTCGAACAGGCGATTCGCGACGAGAGACGACCCGCCGAAGACTTCTGCGTGATCTGCTTTTTGGCCGTGCCGGGCATGGTTCTCGAAATGGATGGCCCAGAAATTGCGCAGCAGAAAATCCAGTGCCACGGACTCTGGGACGCTTGCATGCGTAACCTCTGTGTCCCTCGGACCCCCGACGACTTGACCGCTCTGCGCCAGCGCCTCCAGCACGGCATTGACCACTGCTCTGACTGTCGAGAGGGACAGGTTCATTCACCCGTATCAAACTTCTACGATGCGCACACTTCAGACCCACCCGACCCCTTAGAGCTCTTCAGGATGCTGCCCTACGCATGTCTTGTGTTTTGTCTCTGTGGTACCGATTCGTCCAGCGGCGACAATCGGGAGACATTCATTAGATCAAGCAGCGCGACCAAGCGTTTCCGCTCATCGAGGGGAAACTGGCCCGTCACCATGGCTCAGCTCCTACCGTACGGCGCAGAGAGTACCGTCGACGCGCTCATCGAAAGCTGTTGCCAATTTATGGATATCAGCGCACTCTGGGTCTTCACTGGCGTCCTGAACCTGTCCCGACCTCGCATTTGGGACATTATCCTCAGTGGTCGCAACCACCGCCGACTTGCATGGTGCATCGTTACGACAATACTCCTCGGGATCTCCTCTGCGCCTGAGCACCTCGAAATCATCGCGAGCTGTGCGCCGCCGGGATACACGGTTCCCTCGAACGCGACGGCCGCAGGATGGTTTCACAAGGACGAAGTGCGCAGCGCGATCGTCCTTCTTCTCGATGCGGTCAGTCAAGGGCCGTATCGGCGCCCTGACGACGTACTGAGGCTCGTCGGAATCGACCTGGCCCTGTTCGAGCGCGTGATGCGTATCGCGGCAGGCCACTACCGCGCGGTCGACCCCTCTGCGTCGAGATGCTTCCAGCAGTATCACGCTGTCATCGGGATGCACGTCGACACGGCCGCGTTCGCGGCGGGTCTGCCCCGCCACGTCGAAGCGCACCCCCGCGGGGACGGTATCCTTCTTGTATTGCGCTCCGCGATTGCTTCGATGCACACATACAGGTACTGCGCATGGCAGGGTTGCGACCGCTCGATGCTCGAGCTCGCGGGCGAGGACGAGAAGCCGCTTCCGCTGTGCTCGCGGTGCCACCTCGCGCGGTACTGCTCCCAGGAGTGCCAGCGCAACGACTGGCGCGCCGGGACGCCAACGCCCCACAAGAAAATGTGTCCGCTGCTGGGCCAAATGCGCGACATTTTGCTGCCCTCTCCGAACCTTCGCGACTACGTGCGCAGTATGCAACAAAGCTCTATCCCCGACGCAGACCTTGTCCTGCTCGCGAAGTGGGCGCTCTCCCGCGGACAATGGATGCGGGATCTCTTCGCCTTCTCGATTGCCGTGAGTCTCAATACCCAACCTTTGCGCAGTGAACTCATTCCAGTGACAGTTCCCGGCACAGTTTGACATTATCTACCACGCGCAAGAACTCCAAATGATCGGACAACAAGAGGACTGATGCCGCCAATTACACAATAGACAATTGAATTGCTACGAGCTCACTCGTTATGTTTTGATAATCTCGTCGTCACCACCTTTGCTACATAGAGACGGTAGTGATATGTGACATTGGTCACTACACAGAGCACGACGACCTGGCCCTGGTGGGATGTGTTCGCTCAACCTGCGCTCACAACGGTGGGGAATTAGCGCTTCCACGAGCGATGACAGCAGCCCGCGCCGTTCGTCTGTTTATCTCCCGTACATTATACAACTGCGGGAACTGCAGACTTGCCAGCGGGAATTCTCCCCGCACACATACAGTACCTCCGCCATAGCTGACTACAGACCGTGAACTATGGAAATGGTGCCGCGGCTCAGGAACGAAACGTTGACCTGAGATTACATTTCAATGTGAGACCGGGGACGGATAATACCAGTTTCTTAGTAGACTCAGATGTGGCGGGATGCAGGCACGAGCATCGAGGGGGCAAACACGGCTGACGTTCATGATCACTCTTCTTGTCACTAACAAAACACTGTCAAGCCAGCGCCGGACCATATCCTTTTTGTGCAATCTGGCATTGAGCAGCGCTTCAGGTCTGCGGGTACAGACTGACTGCGCAGGTCGCACTCGTCTCAGGGACCCAGAGCCCGGAGCGATAGATTACATATTGAAGTTGGAGCGGCACCAGCATGAGGGACACGCAGACTGGAGACGGAAGCAGGTTATGGGCGGCGTCCTCAGCAATGAAGAACATGGAAAGACTGAACTAACGAAGATAGACACAGGCGTGCTGCATTAGCACGATCCCATGCACAGTGAACGAGCCGCGGAGCACCCAGGGCGCGAACAGGCTAAGTCACCTGTTCGCTTCGGCCCACTCTCTCCAAAGCGCCGCTCCTAGAGACCATGAAAGATCGTGCCAACCACGGCCGTGAGCGCATCCATGCCGTCCGAATCATCCGCGAGCCGCACCCGAGGGGTATCGATCCGAAGCTCAGGCAACAGCTCGCCGTCAATGAGGATATGCTCGCCGATGAACTCGGCAAGCGCGGCGGGGTCGACGACGCCGTCGTACTGCGGGTCCTGCCAACCCGCGCGCAGCGGATGGTACTTCAAGACGAGCGTCGTGAGGTTCGGCGCGCGCAGGACGCCGCACGTGGCGAGGATGTCCGGGTCGAGGAGCGAGCCGAGCGGCCGCGTCGCGTGGTTTATCCCGCGGACCGGCTTGTGCTGCCCGCAGAGGACGACGAGCGTGCGCAGCGCGCGGAGGGGCAGCTGCGGCACGAGCAGCGTGTGCCGGCGCTGGAGCGTCGAGAGCGGCAGGGGCAGCGCCAGTGTCTCTAGCGTGTGCAGGCACTCGACGTCGTACATGAGCCGCCGCGCGTTGTGGGATGCGCGTGGCGCGCTGCGGAAGCAGATCATCCGGCACTCGTGCCCTGCGTCGTCGCGCAGGACGGCGTCGACGTCGTCGTTGTAGTGTATCGAGAGCGACTGCGCGCGCCAGACGCCCTCCTGGCACGCGGCGAAGAGCGTGGAGAGGCTGTAGTGGCGGAGGATGAGAACGGGCACGGCGGTGCACCGCCGCTCGCGCAGACCTCGCCAGCTGAGGGCGGGCGGCCGCACGTAGTCCAATTTCCCGGAGAGTTCAAGGAGGTCCAAGGGGTGCCCGACTGGGAGTGCGCCGAGCGCGGGCGGATTGTGACAGGCGTCGACACGGATGCTCCGCGCACGGGGGAACATTCCAAACAAGCTCGAGCTCAGGGGCAGAGACTCTTGAGAGATCCGGAGGTCGATGATATGAGAAAGGCGGTTGAGCGTCACTGGCAGCAAATAACCAACCCAGTGGACGCTGGAGAGCTGTGGCATATTGACAAAAGCATCTCCCGGTGGTGACAATCTCTCCGCTGCCTGCCGGGAACGAAGGGCCAAGTGGAGGGATTGGATGTTCTGGGCGCCTCGGAGAACATCAAACAGAGGAGCTGACATACGGTAGTTCTTGGAGCGCCACGAGAAGTGCCGGAGACGATGCACATGCGCCGCCACCGCTAGATAGAACGCTTTGAGCGCGACCGCGTCATTCGGTTGCCGCACCCCCTGGAGGTCAACAGAAATATCCAGTGGCAGAGCGTTGGACCTGGGGAGCAAGTACGGGATGACGGCTAGGGCCTTTTCGCCCAAGTAGACGATGTCGAGTTTTGCCCAGAGCGTAGGGCAGGTGAGAAATATGCGGCGCCATAGTCGGCAGACATGTGTTGCGGTAACAAGCTCTTGGAAGGAAAAACTCTCCGCAACCTGTATCAGGAGCTCTGCAGGCATACGGTACACGGCTGCCTCGTGCGGTACGTCAGTCATTGCTGGAGAGCCTATTTCTGCGCGGAATTAGCAGAAGACCGCAATTTCAGGAAGATTGATTGCGCTCACAATGATCAGAAGCAGCCTGGTTGCTCCAAGGGCAGCGCGCACTGCGCCAGAGTGATGGTTGAAGGCAAGCCGGATACGGCCCGAGCTCCGGAGGGTACTCGTTGAAAGTCCGCTCCCGCTTGTTTCATCGCTCTCCGCTCGTCCACAATCCGAGATCGCAGCCGGGCCTCGCGCGCAGGTCGAACAGCTGCGAGTAGCCGCATCTCATTTTGCATTCGGGTCTCTGCTTCCTTTGATGATCCATCGTCCAGACTCTGATGTCGAGCTTTCGAGTTTCCCTCGGCAGCTCAATCTCACACTTAGGAACTTTCTCTGGGCCACGCCGCTCGTACTCTCTGTCCCTACGGCTCTACGCGTTGCTGCATACAGCCCGAACGCCTGTTGTTTCATGACAGTCAACTTGTGCTGTACTCATCGACCTCGGAGTCGGACTGAGGACACTTGTCTCCTGCCTCTCGCTCACCTGTGACGCCTTCGCTACTTAAGATACTCTTAGTGTGCTCCATTCCCATTCTGACGGGTGTTTTAGAGGACGGCTTCTACGTCCCGCGCAACTCTGAGCTCGTCCAGGGAGGCTCACAGATATCGGCGGGGCTCTACATGCTTTATAGATCGCGTGCTTCTGCAAGTGCTCCCCCCAGGTCGCTCTCAAATGACTCCTTTCTCTCAGCACAGACGCTTCGCACACGTCGACTCAGACGCTTGTTATGCAGTCTAATCTGCGACAGCCGTTCTACGCAGATGTACTTACACTTCGCGTCTACAGACTGTGAACTATACTGTAGTCCCGACCGCTGCGGTGAGAATTGCAACTCAGGCTACGTCATCGGCCAGTCACACCTTAGTGCTCTCGATGCGGTCCTCGAGCAGCAGCCCGCCGCCGTAAATTTGGATGTGGCCGCCGATGAACTCGTACTGCGTGTCCTCCCAGTCAGCTCTCAGCTGATTGTACGTCAGGACAAGCGTTTTATCAGAGATCCAGCGCGCGCGCAGGAGGCCGCGGACAGCGAGGACGTCCGGGTCGAGGCGCGTGCCACTCTGCCCGTCCCGCGTATTGCCAGCCAGTCTGACCAACTGAGCGAACAGGATGACGAGCAAGAGAGCAATGTCCTTGGGAGCGCGCTGCTTTTCTGCATCTTCTGCCGATACCCGTCGTACTCGTCGCGTCACTGTTCTTTCGAACGATTATATTCGACACAAAGTCTGCAAAGGAGACTACGTCACGGTGTGGGTCGACTCATGAGCGGTGTACATACAAGAACGCTGGCAGAAGCGTAGAACACGGACTTGAAACTGCAGCTTCTAGACTGATGAGTCCTTCCCGGAAGTGCCACTTCCTCCAGAACCCTACAGAGACCCTCTCCGCTCGATTTGCCGCCGCGTGTTTCTTCTCCAGTCTGACTCCGATGCTTGACACGACCATGGCCGTCGTGGGGAGTATTGCGAGTCTCTTACATATCTCAAACGACGTTGTTCATAACTTTGGCACCGTAATGACGCGGCTGACAGCTCATGTGGTTGCGTGATCTTCTCGTCGCCGAGCGGAGCCTGAAAGACGTCATCACTCTTGACCTCGTGCCTGAACTGTCGCTTCTTGGGCCCTGCTAAATCTCCTCGTCGAGCGCGCACATTAGCGCTTACTATGAACTCTGATACAAGCTCCGCGGACCGTACGACGCTCTTCAGGCTCCTGGAAGAGTGCCTCCAGGATGAACACCGGCTCGACCCTCGGCTCTGCCCTATCTGCTTTCTGGCTGTCCCCAATCTGCTCAAGGGCGATGCACCCGACATTCCCGAGATTAAAACGCAGTATCATGGTCTCTGGGACGCGTGCATGCGCAATCTGACCGTGCCGCGGACCGAGGCACAACGGAGGCAGCTGTATGACGACTTGCGGCTTAATGTCGACAGATGCACGCTCGGCGGCCCCAGAAGGCATCATCAACTTATGATGATGTGGGAGACGGCGCATCTAAACGAGCCCGTCGAGCTCTTCGAGGTTCTATTGTGCCTCTGCTTGTCCAATTGCTTGTACGGCATCGACACGTCCTCTCACAGCACTGGCACCGTCATCGACCGCGCGCGGCGCCCGCACAAGCACTTTGGCTCCAGTAAAGGAACATGGCCCAGTAGCGTTGACGAGCTGTTCCCGTACGGACCCGAACAGACGGTCAAAGCGCTTGCGGCGATCTGCTTCTGGCTCCCAGACGACAGTCCGCTACGGATACTGAACGCGGTGCTGCACCTCGCGCGTCCGCGCGTGTGGCCATATATACTGGAGCACGAAAACATCCTTGGCTTATCCTTCGCCATCGTCTCTATGACTCTGTACGGCACACGCTGGGGCATCACGTCGGTCCAACTGCGCTGGCAGGACTCTATCCGCGAACGGGAGCGACCCCCTATCCAAGAGGCCGCCTGGCTGCGCAACGGACAGGGTCTGTACGCCGCGACGGAGTTCCTGCAGAACGTCACGACCGGCCCGTGTGCAAGCCCGGACGACGTGCTGCAGTTCATGGCGCCGCACATGGCGATGTTCCGCGGCGTGTACCGCGCAGCGCTCGTGCAGGCCCGCACGCCAGACGGCGAGGAGGCGTGGCGCCCGATGGTCATCCTGCTCTCTGCGGCGTCGGAGGAGTGCGCGCGCGCGCGGGAGCTCGTGCCCGAGGAGATCGTGCGGCAGCGCGTCGTCGCCGCCCCGCGCAGCTGGATCATCACGGGCACTGTGCGCCACGCGCTGCACGCGCTTTCCATGCAGTGCGCGGGCCCCGGCTGTACGCGCACCATCCTCGACGCGCAGGACGACGGCGCCGCGCCCGGGATCAGACTCGCGAAGTGCGCGAGGTGTGCGGCTGTGCGGTACTGCTCCAAGGGCTGCCAGCTGGCGGACTGGCGCGCCGGGCACAAGGGCCTGTGTCCGGTGTTCGCGACGATGCAGGCCGTCGCGGACATGCACGTCCCGCTGGACGAGTAAACGAGGCGCGTACGGGAGAGCTGCATTCCGAACGACTTTCTCGTGCGCGCGGGTCTTTGGGCGTTGTCGCGCGGCGAGTTCTTCATGGACTTTGTCCGCTGTGAGATAGCGGTGCGCAGCCTTAACCGTTCCCACGCTTCCGTGCTGATCTGGCTCAGTTCCCAGAATTATTCTACGACATATAGTCTGCCGCGGGGGGATTATCTGCCGCGCTCTAAAGCAACGTCGGACGAGGCAATGGTTGTTGCAGGTGCTGTCCATGGTACACCTGCTCGTGGTCATGACTCAGGCCAGTTGTTCAAGATGTACAAGTCCCCGCCCGGTACTTTACTTACGCTAGGAGACCGTTCCCATATTCCTCACCGGTGTTCATGATGGAAATTTTCATTGTACTGAGGTAATCGACCCTAGGCAATTGCAACTTGTCTGAGACGTCGTAGGTGAAGGTGAGATGGGTAGTAGCGTCCTTACTGGCAGCCTATTCTCGCTTACGTTTGTTAGGGAGCACGCTTGAAGAACTCCGCTCGCTGTCACCGTCAGCGGTCCACGTTTAAACGCCGCCTGTTGTCATCCTACCGTCACCACGCCGCCAGTCAGCTCTGCCAACAGCCTACTTGCCCCCGCCATGCTGTTGAGGGACTTCGAGGCTGGCTTGCGGGATGCAGAGCGCTTTGCACCATCCTTCTGCGCCGTCTGTGCTCTGTCCGTGCCGGCCGACTTTCCAGATGATTCGGCGGCCTTCGTCGAGTTTCAGTCGAAGAACGGTGACTTCTGGGACGTCTGCATGCGCAGCCTCGTCGTAAAGCGCACCCCCGACCAGGAAGACGATTTTCGAGCGCGTCTTCAAGAGAAGATCGACACGTGCGAACACCGGCGGCTCACGCATGACGCCCTCCTTGCACAGTGGAGACTCTGGCATATTGTGGACGCTCTTGTCCTCTTCCGAGCTCTTCTCTGCACGTGTCTGACCGGATGTCTGTACTGTGCAAATCCGTTGAGTGGAAACGGTCACCCGGCTGTCCTTGACCGCGTCAAGGATCCCCGTAAACGATTTCGCTCATCCTCTGGCTGTTGGCCGACGACTCCGAATCAGCTCTTTCCGTACGGCGAAGCTCAGACGGTTTCCGCGCTGGTCTACGGATGCCTATCGGACGAAGACGACGGCTATTGGTGGATCATTAACGCCGTAGTCCACCTTGCCCGTCCTCGCGCGCTGCCGATTTTGTTCTTGAACGAGGAACTGAATACCGTGCTAGGCTACGCGTCGCTCCTGGTAATATCCTACGGAACTCGAACGAGGATATCATTGCGCTCCTTGGATGATGCCTCGACGGCCTCAAGCCTAGGCAGTGAAGGACCGCACCGGGACCGGTACTGGCTGAGCTCTGGGCGCGGTCCAGGCGCGGTCTCAAGATTGTCGCCGCATTTCTACTCACCATCCGCGAGGGACCGTACATGCACCCGGACGATATCTATCGGTTTCTTCTCCCATGCATGCGCACGTACCGCGAGGCGTATGCGCTCGCCTATCGGCAGTCCCTCGCCGCTCCCGACAACTTCGACCGGGAGTCGATCTCGTACTGCTTACTGCCCGCATCGGCCCATATGCACGAGGCGCGCCAGCTGATCCCCGATTCCGACGTCCTCGCCGCCGTGCAGCGCGAGCCCCGCGGCCAATTCGTCCTCATGGTCATCCAGCTCGCCCTGATCGCGCTGTTCTCCGAGAAGCACTGCTCGGGGCAGGGCTGCACGCGCACGGCACTCGACGAGGAGACCGATCGGCCTCCGCTCCCGACTTGCGCCCGGTGCAAGCTTGCGCGCTACTGCTCGCGGGCGTGCCAGCGCGCCGACTGGGCGGACGGGCACAAACATCTATGCCCCGTCCTCGCTGCGCTGGAAAGCGTTGCGCCCGCGGGGGCGTGCGATCGCGCGTACTGCAAGACCATTCAGAATAGCGACATTCCCGACAGCGATCTCGCCAAGGTGGGACTGTGGGCGGTATGCAGCAGTCAGCACTACCGAGACATCATTCGTATGGACATTGTCGTGAGTCGTCATCCCGCATCCCAGCTACAGACTCTGCTAACCCTACGACAGTATCCGTTTCTCATGAGCAAGACCAGGCGGATGGGAGGATTCGCATCAGCCACTCCAGATCCCGAAGCGTTGACGAGATTCTTGAACCTCTACAAGTAGAACCTCTCATATATCCCAAATCGCTAGCCTTCCTAGGCTCGCAACGTAGAAATGGCCGTCTTGGTCTCTTTCCGATGCGCTAGTCGTCGAATGCTCGCCATTTCCCCAATGTGATGATTGGGCTGTTGAAAATCGGTTCCCAGAAAATGGCGATCATCCGGTTTCAACAATAGATTGAAGAGAGCTCGCAGAAATCGAGGGAGAGGGCTTATATTTTGAGACATAGTACCGGAGAAGTGGATCTCGGCATCGGAGCGGTCGGTGTCATGTTTGTTGTTTGGACACTCTTCTTCTTCCCGATCCACCTCCAGCAACCCGGTCTGATGATGTCCGCCGATGTCAATGAAGTCGCGCTGACTGTTTCCCGGGGCTTGGAACAGGCCATAGCGGACGTGCGGCTTCCTGACTGCTGTCCAACCTGCATGCTCGTGTACCGTGGGTTACTTCAGGGCCGGCCGGTCATTTTAACCGTGCAAACCCGCCATCACGCGCTCCTGGACAGCTTCATGCGTATTGTGGACATTGATCTTACCGAACGCGAGGACGACTTGCTGCGCGAACGCCTTCTGCACACTATCGAGCACTGCGAGTATAAAGAGGGGCATGAGTACCGGCTTCGCACTCACGATCACCGGCACGTCGACGAGCCGCGGGACCTTCTTCGCTCAGTGGCCTGCGATGCGCTTTGCAACTGTCTGTATGGCTACGACTCGGCGACTAACGCGACGCCGACCGTGATCACTCGGGCATTCCACTATGGCAAGCGGTTCCGCTCATCCACCGGCGCCTGGCCAATGGAGGTCGAGCAGCTGTTCCCTTACGGCGCGGAACGCACCGTCAAAGGGATCGTAGCCTGCTGCTGCTCATTGGTCAATCGGGGGCCGCTGTTTCTGCTTCGTGCCATTCTCGACCTCGCGCGGCCCAGAGTCTGGGAGATCCTCCTCCAGCCCGACGTCCATCGCCGTCTCTGTTGGGCCATCTCGACTACGATCCTCCTCGGCATACCGGGCGGTTGGCAGGGCGTCTCGCGCGACCCCGGATGCAGGCCGCTTGATTGCATAGTCCCGCGCAGATGGCACGAGGCCGAGTGGCTGCGCGACGGCCAGGGATTTCGGGCGGCCTGTGCCCTGCTGGAGACCATCCGAACGGGGAGCTACGCGCTGCCCGACGACGGGCTGCGCTTCTCCGGAGAGCACCTCGAAATGCTGCGCGATGTGTTTCGCTACGCCGTGAGCTACTACGCGGAGACCGAGAGGCGCGCGTGCAAGACGCTCCGCAACTATCTCATCGCGTGGGAGCGCAGGGCAACGATGCGGTCAGCCGTCTCCGTGGACACCCTCATGGAGACGGTTTTGGACGACCCCAGCAGCCACGGCGTCCTGCGCATGATCCGCTTCGCGCTGAACTGGCAGATGTTCGACCGCCGCTGCGGCGCGCCGGGCTGCGCGCGCACGATGCTCGATCGCGCGGACGAGGACTTCAAGCCACTCGCGGCATGCGCTCGCTGCACCTTCGTGCTGTACTGTGGCCGCAAGTGCCAGCGCGCCGCGTGGGTTGCAGGCGAGCCGTTTCCGCACAAGCAGATTTGCCCTGTCCTCGCGCAGCTCAGGGCTACGGCCGACGCCTCCGGATCCGAGGACCTATTCATTTCCGCTGTGCAGGAAAGCGACATCTCCAACGAGCACCTCGCGCTGGCTGGACGCTGGGCGCTCTCGAAGGGAGAATCACTGCAGGACTGTCTGCGCGCGGCGATCCTATCTGAATCTCCATCTCCCCCGAACTCACCTATCCTAATGTAATAGCGCTATCGTAGAAGAGAACCAAGATAGTTATAAAGAGACCCTGAGGGCTATTCCCAGTTGGAAGGAAGACAGACTTATCGGTTGGAGGTATATTAGAGGTGCTACTACTTGTATAGGTTCAGGAATCTCGTCTTCGCTTCCGGATCTGGGGTGACCGGCGCGAATCCTCCCCTGCGCCTAGTCCTGTTCATGAGAAACGGATACTGTCGTAGGGTTAGCAGAGTCTGTAGCTGGGATGCGGGATGTCGACTCACAACGATGTCCATACGAATGATATCGCGATAGTGCTGACTGCTGCATATGGCCCACCGTCCCACCATGGCGATATCTGTGTCCGGAATGTCGCTGTTCTGGATGGTCTTGCAGTAGGCGCGCTCGCACTCCCCCGCGGGCGCCACGGCCTCCAGTGCAGCGAGGACTGGGCATAGATGTTTGTGCCCGTGTTACGGCCATGCCCAAGTCCATCATCCCGACCTGTTCCGGTCTCCGTTCCGACCCGTTCCGCTCTGTTCCGTTATTGTTCCGCTAATGTTCCGCTCTATGTTCCGAAGATCTTGTATCATCACCTATGCCGTTATTCCTGTCATGTTCCGATATGTTCCGTCATCGCCTTCCGTGTTCCGACACAGCCTATGACTTCATGTACCTTAGGTCCATGTGGCTTGATAGCCCAGGATCACTCATCTTGTGTTCCGACTCCACTTCCCGAGTTCCGACACAGCTTTACCAAGATCCGACACAGCCTACTTGAGATCCGATTGTACTGCCTCCTGTTCCGAGCTCTGATCCGCAACATGTATATAACTCCCGCGACAGCTCGGT